>JAZDUA010000224.1:1232500-2461753 GCA_038098605.1 Gryllus longicercus
TCGAGCACCCTTGTTTGACTCCTTGGTTTGTATATTCAGTTAGGTTGTTCGCTGTTCCTTTGTCAATACTGATAGTAGTTTTAAAATATAAGCTTTTGATGGTTTCTATGATGTGGTTAGGGTATCCACTATTACGCATAATACTCCATAACTTATTCCGAGAGACTTTGTCAAAGGCCTTTTCAAAATCTATGAACAGGATATAAGTAGGAAGGTTATATTCGCGTCTTTTCTCGATCAATTGTTGTACAATAAGTATGCTATCTGCGCATGAACGTCTCTTTCGGAATCCATTTTGGAATTCCGACTGTACAGTCCCTGGCCATATTATTAGACGCACCCTAAATTTTCAATAAAAATCACGTTTTTGTGAAGAAAAATGTATTTTTTTATTTCTAACGAAATACATAAGTAATAATTGAATACTTACGATAAAAACAAGATATCATATGCAAAATTATGACTGTCAGTATAATATATAAACTAATTTTCATAAAAACTCTCCATCCACATGTATATCTTTAATACTTTGTCAGGCCTCCTTTGGCGGCTATTAGAGCTTTAATTCTTTTTGGCATGCTATTAATGCATGCCTGGACTCTTTCTTGCAACTTTGGATGACCAGACTTGAATTATTTTCTCAAGGAGGCGAATTTTTGTTGTTATTTCTTCCTTTGCGATTTTTCTCTTCATGAGCTCCCAAACATTTTCTATTGGGTTCATATCTGGTGAATTTCCTGGCCATGGTAACACAGGAACATTTTTCTCCAACAAAAATGATCGAACTGTTCGAGCAGTATGACATGGAGCCCCATCTTGCATAAAAACAAATGATTCTTCATTGGTGAACCATTCCTGTAGTTGAGGCAGCAGTCGTTTCTCCAATACTTGCTTGTACTGGTCTTGTTTCATGATGCCCTTAACTAAGTACAGACGCCCCGTGCCTTTGCCACTGATCACTGACCAAATCATTGCCTTGCCTGGATGTTTCACAGTCTGGATGACACAATCTGAATGATGCTTTTTACCAGGGCGCCTTCTCACAAATTGGTGTTTGTTTGCTAGAATTTCGAAAGTGCATTCGTTGCTAAAACAAACCTCAAATACAAGTAAATGACATTAGAATTAATTTTGGTAGCCATTTATAATTATAAAAAAAGCACAAGACTAAATTTTTACCGATTTCCAGAAGTCCAAATCTTTATTCTTAAGGTTCTTAGCCCATGCAAGAGGTTTTTCTTTCATACCAGCTGTTAATCTGGGTTTGTGGGCTGGTCTACAAGCTTTAAAATTCATTTGTAGTAGTGTACGCCTTACTGTACTTTCAGATACATAGATTCCACTACTTTCCAATTTAAATTTAATTTGTTTAGTAGTAGCAAACCGGTTCTCATGGCAAATCTTCCTCAAACATCTCTCGGATCTTGGTGAAAATATTCTCTTGTCCACATGTGTTCTTCCTTCGAAGGGATAATTCTTCACCAAGGACACTTTTTTTTCTTAATTCGCCGAATAGATGTCTCGGATACGTTCAACCTTCGAGATATCCCACGATTTGAATAATTTTCTGTGTCGACAAGAGCTTTCACTGCTGCGATCTTCCGAGGAGACAAATCACTTGCCTTTCCCATTATTTTTATTCAAAACTATCAGTTTATCGTGTACAACAATTCACAATTTTTAAATAAACACGGCTATAACTATTTCACAAACTAATAAATGGAAAATAAACTATCTTCATGCAACAACACACTACTCATGTCACCTCTTGTTATACTCAACTCTTGCAATTTGTGCGTCTAAGCAACAATGAGGTGTCACAACAATGGTACATAATGACAAATAATGTGTTAATTATTAGAAAAAGAAACATTGTTTTTATTGATTGATTCGCAACAATGCCAGATGTAATGTACTGCAGTGAGAGACTTCAAAACTTAACATTTTGTTAAAAATTTGGAGTGCGTCTAATAATATGGCCAGGGACTGTAGGTTATTACTTACTTTATTTAATCTCCTAGTAATTATCTTTGCATAGATCTTGTAGGCAGAGTTTAATAGGCTAATTCCTCTGTAATTGTTACAGTCTTGTCTAGTTCCTTTCTTAAATATTGGGTGTATAATGGCTTTCTTCCATTCTTCTGGGATTTGATATATATTCCAACATATATTTAGTACAAAGAGAAACCTTAGTTTAATTTGGGAAGGTGCATACTTGAATAATTCTATATTCAGTCCATCGCTACTTGGAGATTTTTTGTTCTTTAAATTTATAAGTATCTCTTCGAGTGTGTCCATTCATTCGTTCGTTCATATATATATAACCCTATCAGATGGCCGAGATCGCTAAGGCAGTAGTGCCGGAGTGGTCTCGGACCAGAAGATCGCGGGTTCGAGTCCCGCCTCGGGCCTGGGTGTATTTGTGTGTGTTTGTATGAGTGTGTCGTCCTTTCACCCCTCATTATCATCATCATTTCATCTTTCATACCCCCAGGACTAACAACCCTGGGGGATAAAAATCGGATCCAGCTTAATGCTGGTCCCCCCAAAGAAGTGTTCGCAAGCACCTGCCACCGTGATATTAAAATGAAAAACTGAGCCACGGTAAATGCAGGTTGTTTGCCCTGCGTGGTCCTAGTTGGCCGAAACGAAAATAATATATATATATATATATATATATATATATATATATATATATATATATATATATATATATATATATATATTATCCCACTTTTTATAAGTGGTGGCTCGGAGTAATTTGCCTCAACTGCCCCACTCTCTGGATTCTTCTGAACTCTTGATGTTAGAATTTTCGTAGTATATCCCTAGGCATAATTAAATAGTTTGCAGTGAAAATAATCTGTTTTAGTTCTTTTGGTTTGTACTTTTTAGTCTCCTTACTTGGGAGGGAGTATTTGTTTTAAGGGTGACAATTTGCTTGTCTTAATCATTAAACCCTTTATTGTAGATGTTTATTGTGTTTTTTGTTTTATTCTGTTGTAAAAGGATTTAAGGATTGCTGATTGAGTGTTAATGGTTTCTCTCGTATGTTTTATTTATTGTATTTGTATTATGTTTATAATGTAGGTATACGCCACTCCTCTTCAGTGTCTATTTGAATCACACTGTCAGGAAATGGAAAATAGGAGTACAAAGGTGCATACAAATTGCCGGAGGCAAAGAAATGAAAACCATACTCTGCCCACGATCAAGTAAATTTGGCAACTTCCGAAGATAACTTACAAAGAGCAGTCTTCATACTAATCACGATTAGCAAGGTATAAGGAAGTAAAATTTCAATAGCAAAACAATTAGTGGGGCTACAGAATGGCACATACATTCTCATACTAGTTAGTTTTCTAATTTCTTAGGCTTGGTTCTGGGTCTTTTCGGTCTTGCCAACTGCAATCTAGCCAGCCAAAGTTGTTTTTTTATTGTCTCGATTTTTCGGTTTTCTAATGGTAGAATCGAAATATTATTTCAAGAATATTAAAGAAGAGTACAACCTCGAACTGTATGAAAATTTACGTTAAAAACTTTGGAGCCGTTTTTAAGAAAATATCGTTTAAACTTTACTGTAAACGCAAAATTTGAAGCTCTTTTTACAAATATCTTTTGAGTTTTTAAAAATGTTCTTAGATGTCATTTAAAGTACATGCACTCACAAATGCAGTAATACAGTCAAATAGCTGGATATGTGCATATTAAAGGCGTGAGATATATTTAAAAAAAACTTTTGTTTAATTTTTGAAAAACATCAAAAGAATACAGAAAAATTTCCTTTATATCATCTTATACAGTTCATTTTGCACTATACGTATGACAAGTTTGAAAAAAAAATGGAGCCGTTTTTCAGAAAATATAGTTCGAGTGTTTCTGAAAATGCGGAATTTGAGCTCATTTTCAAATAAAACTTTTCAGTTTTATAGCAACTTTATAACACATCATTTGAAGCACATGTACTCATAAATGCAATAATTTGAAGAAATCGTCGCTCATGTAAATATTAACGACATGAGAGACAAGTCAAAAAATTACATTTTTGTAATTTTTGAAAAAATAAAAGAACATTATGACGTTTATGTCATCTTATAAAGTACATTAATCACTATCCCCACCAAAATTGTAATGAAAACAATTGTAGCCAATATTTGCGAAAAAAATGTGTTTTTTATTGATTGCGCACGCAATATTTGCGCGAAAACAACTAAAATTTTCAAAAAATGGACATGGCCTTAATGAAAGAACTAATTATGGACAACATCTTTAATTTGACGGAAAAACCTCTATCTTCAATTTTGTCGTTGTAGGAAGACGCCAGAAAAATTCAAACTTTTGAAATTTTCGAAAATTCAAAGTTAGCAGTGAAAAATTGACATGTGCCATCTTCATAAGTGTATTTTACTTTATTTCTTGTAATGTAAAGGAAAGTATTTCTTGTAATGTTTCTTGTAATGTTGATTTCTTGTAATTTCTTTATTTCTTGTAATGTTGAGCCACTTTTGAGAAAATTTTGAAAATGTCATGTTTGAGCTTCATCTAAAGTACCCCCTAATTTTAAAGAATGTTTTTCAAAATCGCAAAACTTCGATTCAAACCAGATCGACAGGGGAATATCCATTTTGAAAAAAAATAATCGTACGTATGGTTTAGGCCAGGGTTGCCCAACTGGCGGCCTGCGGTGCCATTTGTTGCGGCCCGCTGAAAGTTATTAGTCAAAAGTGAAAGCCTTTGCATCCATGTCGCTCGAGAACACTGCTCCTAGCGCACGCATCCTGTAGGGATCAACACCCCCTTTATGTAAAATTAGGTTAAGATAGATTTAATAATTTGTTTCTAGTTGACCCAGAAATTCAAAATCATCCAGTGTTAAACTGTGTTATGCATGATATTCTGCTTGATATACGGCCCGATATCACGAATGTTTCCTCCACCCACCCATTTCAGGGCAGCCAGGGTATTGCCGTGACCGACAATACGGGGAAGTCAGGTGTGGATCACTCGAGTAATGTAAATATAGCCCGCAACCATATTATAGTTGGTTAGTATTATATGGTTCTTTTTAGTTAATAAGTTTTTCTGCTCGGCTCGGCAATAAGAGTTTTTCTGCCTAAAATTCGCCGCTTTTTCCTGCATCATTTCTCTACTACCTAAGAGGTAGGGAGAAAGTAAAATCAATGGGTTGCAATGGAAAAGAAAACTGCAGAACCAAAATAATGATAAAATAATAGAATAAGTGACACTTTCACTTACTTAAGAAATAAGATACCTTTATGGAAGAAATCAAATATAAAATTGGCAAGGCACAATAGAAATCAATAATAATAATAATAATAATAATAATAATAATAATAATAATAATAATAATAATCATCATCATCATCATTATCATCTCTTCATATTCATTGGTGCACAGTGGCGCCATCTCGGAGCTGAACTTTATTACTCTCCACTTTATTTTAACGGTGATGCTAGTTTGTTTTCCTACCTGACGCAACTTGTACAGTTTAATTTTAGTTCAAATAAAACCATGAAACGAATCGGATGGTGCAGTGTTTTTCTATACCTTTAATAATCCAATAACAATCAAGGATACAACAGATAACATTACTTATAAAATAATAATAATAATAATAATAATAGCCGATCAGATGGCCGAGATCGCTAAGGCAGTAGTGCCGGAGTGGTCTCGGACCAGAAGATCGCGGGTTCGAATCCCGCCTCGGGCATGGGTGTATTTGTGTGTTTGTGTGTTTGTGTATGTCTATATGTGTTGTCCTTTCACCCCCATTATCATCATATCATAATTTCATCTCCCATACCCCCAGGGCTAACAACCTTGGGGTTAAAAACCGGATCCAGCTTAAATGCTGGTCCCCCCAAAGAATTGTCGCAAGCACCTGCCTCCGTGAGAATGAATAAAAACTGGGCCACGGTAAAGGCAGAGTGCTTGCCTGCGTGGTCCTAGTTGGCCGATCAACGAAAAAAATAATAATAATAATAATAATAATAATAATAATAATAATAATAATAATAATAATAATAATAGTAACAGTACATGATAACAATTATGGTAACAGCTACATATGATTTAACAGTATTAACATATTCCTTGTTTAAATCTTGAAATGAGGAGGAGGAGGCAGGTTATGGCCAGATTTTTTTTCTTATTTCTACACCTAGTTCTACTGCAGCACCTAAAATCACATTGCATGTGTTAGTCATTGAGGTATTCCTGAATGCTATGAAAAAGTTTTTCCCCAAGGAAGTGTTTGAGTTTGTTTTTTTTTTCTTGAGGTTCTACATGCCTGTCGTGTTTCTCAGGTGTATTGGTAATTTGTTGACGAATTGTATACTTGAAAAGAACGTTCTCTTTTGCGGTAATGTGCTTGTACACATTGGTTGTTGAAGGTTACATGCTTGCCTTGTGTTATAGGGGTGTAAGCATGAGTTAAATTTGTAAAGTGTGTCATTGTTTACCAGATTTTTCTTTACAAACATGATAACTTCATAAATAAAAATACAAGGCAGTAGAAGTATGTTAAGTTTTTTGAAATGAGGTCTGCAGGACTCTGTTCTTTTTGTATTTGTTATTTTTCGAATGATTCTCTTTTGTATTTTGAATGTTTGTTTGGAATCATTTGTGAAAGGTTAATTTGTAACCACAAGGTCGACTAAATCGTATCACCGCCACCATCTCGACGTTCAACAACGAGCTTCTCAAATATTGATTGTGGCATTGTGCGTGATCGGGGCTGTCCGGGTGACGCCGCGTCGAAGGCTGTGTTGCCGACGTTTCGACCATCTTGTCGTGGTCTTCTTCAGATTGACAAATTATCACATTATAATTAATTACTTTTCATATCATTCATTCAATTTTTCTCGTGATCCATAGTTGGTGTGATACTTGTGTATATTTCATTAATTTCAAGCAGAAATAACCCCCAAACTACTCTTTAAAACAATGAAAATGACCTTTTTAAAGAGGTAATTTTGTACAAAATACGTTGTCTGAGTCAAAAATCTCTATCTTCAATTTAATAAAATTAGATAACCAAAATTTAAATATTGGTTTCAAATTCCAGGGCCCGCGACATCAGCCAGAACGATTGGAGAATATCAATTTTGGAGAAAATCGGTTGAACGGTTTAAGCCATGCGTTAGTTGCCATGCCATAGTTGAATGGTTTAAGCGCTAGCGTTGTGCTGAGACGGACAGATAGACAAACGTTTTGCCGTCAATCGATTTTTCGGTATCAAGGACGCACAAATCATGGATTCTGGCTACACCACACGTGCTAGAGGATTTTTTCTATATTTAGCAATTGGGTTTATTCTCTCATTCGTTATCATGGCCTCGCTATAAGAGTTTTTGAATCGACAATTCCCTGTTTTCCGGCACACGATTACAATACGCACTACTTTCTTTTCTTACGTTAGTAAGTGCGAGAAATAAAAGTGTGTATTATTTTACAAAAATCTATGATGGCCCCCTCCAAAATGATCGGCTGAATCCGCCCCTCACTAGAGGGAACAATGAGAAACGGGATTTAAAGGGTTAGGATGTATTTTCTCTTAGTTAAATACAATGGTAACATGTATACCTTGCATGTATGCCTCCTGTTTCCCTAACATTATAATGTGTGAAATTCTAAATGTCTGTCGTAAATTTATTTGTTTCAGACTTATGAGGTTTCGTGTTCATGTCTTATAAATCACACTAAACTATCAACTTTCCTTAACATATTATATACAGAGAGAATGTTTGAAGATTCGCGTCACATTATCTGTGAATGCTTTAAAGGATTCTGTGTTTCATTGAACTTTCTATAACTGAATTGACTGGATAAAACTCAAAGTTCCGTAAGTAATTCTTTGCGTAGGGTAAGGGTATGGATTTATAAATAGTAAGTTGTTATTTATGTAACGTAAGAAATTGACTTTGTATGCTGAGTATTACGCTTTTTACTTTCATTGATGGAGACATTATTATCGAGATTTATGTCAAGAACATGTACACATTTTTAATCACTCAAACTTGTTTGAGCAATATATCTTTAAAAAAAATCCACACTTATGTTGTAACACTAGTAGGGCTTTTCGAATTTGTAATCAATTACTATTATTCAGTGTGACAAACTTTTCAAGAGAAAGATTGATTGAGTTTTACTAGTGGAATTTTTAGGAACCAGTGAGAGGTGTAGAATATTAATTTAAAGTAATCAATGAATATCTTTCACAATCTTTATTATAGATTCTGTTAAAAGGATTAACATAAATAAGGAATGTATAAAAAAAACTCTGGTAGTAACAAAACTGGCAATTGTTTAATTTCAGTTGTCAATCAGCATTTATTCTAATGAAAATGTAATTAAGAATGCAGATGTATTCTTTTGTAATTTTTGTATCTGTACAATACAAAACAGAATTAATATATTCAGTAATATTATTTTTTTCTATTTCATATTTTGAATGATTAACATTTTCTGAAAGCTTTCTGGGAACTCTAGAATCGTGAACTATGTTTGATAAATTTCTATGATTAAATATAAGATAAACATAGTAATTCAGCTGATTGCTGTTGAATGTGCTAAACACTTTTTTGGTTTGAAAGTTAGTGAGTATTACAATTTCTTCTCTATGTGTGAACTAAATACACACTTGATCAGGTATCTATTCTCCCATATTTCTTGTTATTCATAGAGTACATACAATCAATTCAGGGAATTTGTAACATATTTTATACCAATTGGAATCATCAAGTATGTTCATTACTACTTGCTTCACTTGATTGTCTACTCTTTGTTTCCATGTTTCTTATTTATACAGTGAAGAAAAGGAAGCAGACTAGGCTTTAACAAACTTCAAAAGGGCCAGTTCACTTACTTTTTTATTTTCCAGGGGAGAGACAAATTGTAGAAGAAGAAACTTTTAACAAGATAACTTGAAAAATTAGTTATTATTGACAATATTTGTAAGAACCTATAATCAATCTTCTCTTTCTTTTAAATGTGAGAATTCTCTCTCAAAATCTCTGGTTGCATCTTTAGAATGGTATGAAATAGGAATACTCTTTAGTTAACTGCCTTTCAAATAATTGTTATTGAAAGAGATGTAAAATGAAACAATATAGCACCAAATTCAATAAGTGCTTTTCAATTAATCACTTTCACATTAATTATCAAGGAACAATCTGTAAATTTTAACTGATGTGTTTCTAATTATTAAGGAAATTTAAATAGTGCCCCAGTAAATGTGTCAAATGTGCCTAACAATAAATTACTTAGTAACCATCCAAACAACATTCTCACATTATTATTAATAGTAAAAATTTCATATTATCTAAACAGAGAACAAAATTGATTTTCAAAGACTAAATACGTCAGATAAGACATCCAGAATTTCATTAAAATACAGTATAACTTTGTTCTTACTGTGAAAACTGCTACCAGTCATGGAAATTAAAACCAGATAAAACAGATTGTTTTGTTTTATATAATCTGCTGACTTCATGGATCTATATTAAAAATCCATGAAGAAAAGGAGAGCCTAACTGAGGAAAATATTTTTATATCATTCTGACTTCCAATGTTTATTTCCTAATAGCTAGATTGTGTGAGTAAGAGTTTTGTGCCATGCTTGTAAATTGCTTGTGCTTCATTGTATATTTGATGCTTTTTATTAGAAAATTTAGTTTCTTGAAACTTTATAAGCTTTTTGTTAAGAATAAATTTTCTGCTAACTTTCAGTAAAAGGAACATAAATTAATGGCAATATATTCATCTCCTTGTAAATCCTGTTATGCTGAGTAAGAATAGCATCCAGATGATAGTTACGTACTTCTGAGAATAATTTACATGGAATTTGCTTTTTTAAAAGCAGAAACACGAAGTTTGGAAAGGAAAGTTGGTGACATACTGTAACTGAATAATGAAATAAAATTTTCAAGGAAGTAAGAAGTTTACTTACATATTTTGTCATCATTTTGTCAAGAATAAATTTTTGACTTAATAATGAAGGCAATTTTGGTGGTTTAACAACAGTATTTGAAGAGGATATTTAAGAGTTTATTTGTAATACATGCATTCAGTTAAAAAAATTTCAACTGACAAACTGTGACTAATCAATAAAATTAATAGGTACCTAATTGACAAATTATTTGTACATAAAATATTTGCTGCCTGGAAATTAATGAAATTTAGAGAATATCATGTTTATTACTTAAATTATGTAGTGAACTTATATTTTTTCTAGTTCTAATTGAGAAAAGTTCAAACTAATGGGAGATTACTTGAATATGCTCAAAGTTATATAAATTACAAACTGTCTCTCAATATAAAGTTTTTTAACATTGTAAAATGGTATATTATTCACTTTCAAGACAAATCATTCAAGAAACAACCTTTCTTTTGCTCAGTATTGATCATCTGAATTATCTGGATTTTGAAAATGAACAAAGATATACTGTAAATTGTTATATGTTCACAAAAGCCTTAACAAATGAAATAAGGTAACATATTAGCTTAATTAATGTACTCTTGAACAGTCTAATGACAAATAAAAACAATTTGATCATATGAGTTATAACCGTTCAAGAGGAGGTGCATTTGCTGCCACTAGTTGCTCCGTCCACTGATTATGCTTCGGTGTTACAGCTGACGGATCCTGAATATACAAAATGCTGATGTCTGGTTGAAGATGACATTTGCATTCTTCTCTAGATCCAGATGTTGATTCTCTCACAAAATCTTGATAATAGCTATTTACTACCAGGAGGCCATAAACTTTGCACACTAAAATAAATAGAAAAGCAATTAATTCATCTTCATGTCTAAATCTTTTTGAAAGAAAGAAACATTAAAAAAAAGTCATATGTACATCTGGTCACTTTTCAGATCCTTCTATTAAATAAAAACCATGTTGAACAAAAAATGAAAGCACTTAAGCAAGAGATTTACCTATAGTGAGAATTTAGGCAATTGTATTGACGGAATTCAGTAGAATAGAACTATTAGAATACTTCCCTGTTAACAGGTAACTAAAACATTTCACTTATGATGATAAGTTTCTCCTCATTCCTGTTGGATTGTTTTTCACCTCATGCCACCAATGGGGACATTCACTTTCAAGTTTGCAACATTACGAAATAGAATTTGATGTATTGTGTTTATAGTTTTCACCTTCCATAAATGAAGTTTTTATTTCACTGCTATGCACAATACTTCTAATCTTTTTCTAAAAGCTCCTTCCTCGTCACTCAAAATTCAGAAAAAACTTTTTCATTATTGATATCAATAAGATGCAGTAAAAAAAGTATTACCATGTTCAACTATATCCAATTTTGGATAAGGTGGACCTCTGTTGAGCTCCATGCATGTGAGATATGCTCTGGCCACAAAGATGACTGTATTGAACACAATCCACAGTTTAACAGGCAGCCAGTATTTCTGCAATTAATATGAAAAGTATTAGATTTTGGTAGAAAAAAAATTGTGTACAATTGTATAATTATATTAAGTGTAGATCTATTGGCTGGAGGGTTCACATTGATAAGAAAAACTTTTTGTTCACACAAATGCTTTTTCTAAAATTTTTATTATATTTGCTTAGCCAATGCTTCATCACATTTATGTGACAAATTTAAGTTTCAATAATCTAATACTAATTACTTCAGCATTTACTTCAATGTTCTTGTGATTCTTAAAGAAATTTTTTGAATGTTTGTAGTCAGTAAGATGATTAAAGTTTTCTTCCAAGTGGATTTCCTGGGGGAACAAAATATTCCTGTCTCTCCTTATTGAATTTGCTTTAGGTTACTGTGGCAGTAACAATCATACCTATTTTCAAAGAATTCAAACTAATTTCTTTTTTGTTGAATTACAAATGAAATTTTGTACCATAAATTAGTATATGTACTTGCACTTTCTAGAAAATAATTAAAAATTAATAAGTAAATGACAATTTAATGTGCAGGTATTTTGTCATTTTATTTACTGTAGCAGTAAACATTTTTTAATAATTTCAGTTCGTTTCATTTAATGTATCAGAATACGCTACCATTGATTATTTAAATTGTTTTCAGTTTCAATGACACGTTATAACATAAGTGTAAGTACTTACCTGTGAAGAGTACATCAAAATCTAATGTACTAATTGCAGCTTGCTTGGAACTTTAAAAGCCATAAAACACAATAGGAAGGAAACAGGGATGTAACCTTTACAATACAAAGTCTCTTTTCTGACTTTCAAGGTTCTATTTAGAAAAAATTTGAAATGCATATGAAATAAAAAAGTCCTTGGGATGTTGACATTGATTGTTGTTAAATTAATTTTCCATTACCCCTATGAAAACAAAAGCAAGAAAGTTAAAAAAGAAAATCATATGTATGCATTAGGGAAATAGTTTTTTGTTATTTTAATGAAATTACTGTCAAGGGATATTAAGAAATGCATCCATTATGCTATAAAGAAAAGTAAATTGTATTAGCAATGAAATAAATTTCTCATTCATGAATTCAAAATGTTAAATTCACTAGAAAATTAACCAGTTGTTCATGTTGCCAAGATCAGCAAAGTAAATAATGATATACCTACCAGGATTCATTTTAAAAACATGCTTGTTAATACATATACAATACAGTCATTGATACAAAAACCTATTAAAACATATATTGTCCAAAAAATTTCAAAGAATTTCTTTATTTTTAATTTTTTTCTTCTGGTATAATTTGATTCTCTCAATTCCTTATGGGTACTTTATAACAACTCCTTACCAATATGGCAATTTTCAAAACAAGGTTTCTCTCAAATTCATACAACTGTACAAAACACCAATGATAAGAGAATTTGTTGAGTTGCATAAGAGATGATTCATACCAAAAGAAATTGATTTTTTTAAAGCAGACGAGCAAATTAAGAGTTAGTATGAAATTGGCTAATTTTATTTTGATCTTAAATTACCTAAAATATGACATTTCTTACAAGATACACATAATTTTGAAGAGTGTGCCTCATTTGCTCTCTAAACACATATGTAATGTTTTGGAAAAATGAAGTGTGTATGAAACAAAAAAAATTAAGTATCAAAATTGAAATAACTATTAATTCTATCATCAAATACCATATCATTCTGTAGTAAATGATACAACCTAATACAATAAACATTTTTCTCTACCAATAAAAGACACCAATTATTGATTTTGTCCACTAGCTGAGAATCCAAAGGATTGTGAAAATTAATAGCTAGAGTATATGTATGAGTCAGTGTGATAATTGTGCAAGAAATCACTTTCGATCTAGGTTTCTTTACATATTAGTTTTATCATTTCATTGTATTACCTAATTATTAGCACACTTTATTTATTTTTTGTTGTTGTTATTATTATTATTATTATTATTATTATTATTATTGGTGTTGTTGTTGTTGTTGTTTGTAATACTTATTAATATTATTATTGGCCTATTGCAATACATTGTTTCTTATTGGATTTTTTAAAACATAGTAATAAACTTCCACCGTGAGAGTGAGCTATAACAATAAATCTATGTCTCATGTTTTGCTGATTCTCCAAAACTGTTAATTTCCTCATGACCATACATGTAGCCTCCAAATAAACTCCCAAATTAATTTTAATTTACAAGAATTAGATTTTAAAACTTTGAAATATTGAAACAGATTCATATTATCCATACTCTTTGTAAATTAATGACTTCATACAGATCATACTGTTTCATGAATAGAAATCTAATTAAATGGAAAACACTTACCTGAGGAAAGTGAAACTCACTTTGAGTTCAACCATTCAGTCAACTAATATAACTTTCCATTATAAGTAGAAGAGATGAAAGTTATTTGGAATATTTGGAACAAAACAATTGGGAAACTTAAAAAGTTTAGGAACTTGTGATGTATTCAAAAATACTGGAAATCCTAATATATAGAAATTTGTTGTAAACAATACACTATTAAAACCTATAATTCCTGTGATTATCAATGTGTCATTTCTAGAAATGTTAGAGTCCAAACTTAATAACTTAGCTTAATATTAATTCCGGATATTTGCAAACAATAGAACTATGATTATATCAAATGGGAACATCACACAAAACAATATCCTGAAATGAATTTCACTGAAGATGTAGAAAATGCACTTTACTTGCTCCCTTGTAAGCTATTTTTAGTAAGTTCATTTTCTACAAGAATTACAATTTTAGTATTCTTTTGTAAATTATTTTCTCAATCAAACAGATTAATTTGGTTCTTTACTATCTTATAAGTAATTTCTATAGGTTTGATATGATTATTGACTGATGTAATTGGGAGTCTTAAGTCTCAAGTTTTGATTTCTATAGCTATGTATTTTCAAAGTATTTCTGATTGAAACTACTGGTGCTCCAACAACACATACTTTCTCATGTTATTTATATCTGCTTTGATATATTATACCCCTTCATTAAACATGCATTAAACATTTATAACCAGCAACATTTTTTTCCACAAGGTTTGAACTCGGTTCCTCCGAGCTGATTCTCTATGCTGTAGAACCACTCTATGCTCTAGAAACACTGTGAATTTTGAACTTGGGTCAATGCTTAAAAATGTAATTGTCTCAACCCAATATTTCCAACAAGCAACTTTTGCAATTTTCGAAAATACAGAGAGATCACTGGAACTAGCACCATATTATTGTCTACTTTTACATATGAGGAGAAAATTTAATGAAACATTTTGGAGAGTAAGTTGAACCTTTTTTAATTGTATAATTTCAGATACAAATAAAGTGAAATCTACTTGTATTTTTTTAAAAAAGTTTATGGCCATTTTTAAAGAGATTTTTTTTTAAACAGACATTAAGGGGAAAATCACTTTCTTCAGTTTTGTAGTTTTGACATGTTAACTTCATTCAATTTTCTAAAATACGAAGAGTTCACTGAAAACAGGACTAGCACCATATTTTCTTACTGTTCCTTGACACATACGAGGGGGGAGTTTAAATTTCACAGAAACTACTCATATTTTCGAAAACTTGACCATGGCCTTATTTCAAGATGTTTTTAAAGAACAAATTTCATTAAAGAAAAAAGTCTTCATTTTTTAGTTCTAGGAAGATGCCCCCAAGAATTACATGTTTGAAAATTTCGAAAAATCAGGGTGCAATGACACCTGCACCATTCTCTTAAGCGTCTTCGTCTCCGAGAACAAAGTTAAATCGGCTGATCGATTTAGGTTCTAGCGTTTACCACAGGCAAGTTTTGCCTTCAATTGATTTTTCTGTGTGAAGGACCATAGAACACGGATTTTGCCTAAATCACGTGCTAGAGGGGAAAAAAAAAAAAAGATTGTATACAAGAGAAGGATTTATCCACTTTTTCGTTATCAATATATCTATGTTTGAAGATCTGTTTTTAATTAATACATTTCATTACGAAAAATAATTCTACCTTCACATTTGCAGTTGTAGGAAGATGAGGAACATTTTTAATTTTTTAACATTTTCAAAAAAGTAGGGTTTTTAACGAACATGAGACCTGCAGTATTCTCTTAAACGTCCTTCACACCACCTATCAACAAAATTTAATAAAATACAAAAACCGTTTTCGAGAAAAAATGTTCAATTTTTTAAAATGCCTATTATATTTCTTGCAAAATTACGCGAAAAGTACTCCAGTTTTCGAAAAAATGTACAAGACCGTATTTCAAAATCGATCTTTGCGGAACAGATTAAGATAAATATCTTTATCTTAATAATTTTGGTTGTAGGAAGAGGCCGAAAAAAATAAATTTTTGCAATTTTCGAAAAATCAGTTTTCAACGAAAACGGGACCTGTACTCTTAACCCTTCTTCAGACTGTCTAACAGCAAAATTGAAAAACAAAACAAAAGACAATGGAGCCATTTTTTTGAAAATGTCCCAGGGGCGTCGTGTAAAGTAAGTTACCTCACAAAATTAAAATATCCGCTACATCAACCAGATCGTTTGGATAGAAAATCGGCTGACCGGTTTAGTCGCTATACTGCGATTTATGCTACTCTGCCCCTTGCAGGTACCAGCTATTCACGATTTCATTCAATAGGGAGCTTAAACGTCCCATAGTACGTCACTATGGTGACGTTTAAGCTCCCGATTGAATAAAACTGTCAACAGCTGATACCTGCCAGGGTCTGAGTTGCGAAACTCGCAATATAGTGCTGTTCACAATAACATTTGGCCGTCAATCGATTTTTCAGTATCAAGGACCCACAAAACATGGATTCTGGCTACACCACGTGTTAGTGGATATTTTTTCTCAATTTAGCAATGGATTTATCCACTTTTTCGTTCCTAGGGTCCGGCAATAAGAGTTTTTCTGCCGAATAGACGACGCTTTTTCCCGCAGCGTTACATAATTTTTTCCTTTTAAGAAGCGCTTTCTTAAGGCGAGAAAGTAAAAGTTAATATGAAACCATAACATGAAATTGACATACACCATAATTAGAATACATATTCACAAAACACTGAAAAACACAACAATATTTCAGAAAAAACAAAAATCCTTAATTAAATGTCAGTAAAAATCAATAACTATATTGTTGCTTTTTAATGTCCAATTAATTTGGTTGGTTTTTACCTGACATAGACAAGAAGCACTTTTAAAATTTTATTTTTCAGTATATTGTTAATGTTTCAAAATTACATTATTTGATGGTACTGTTTGCACATTTTCTAAAAATTTTGTTTGTGTTTTTATTCATGAAGGTGAATTTTATTTTTTTTCAGATAATTTTGAATTTCTCTCGTAACTTTCTTACTGCACAATTTATTGTAATGATTTACCATACTTCTTTCATTTGCATAAGTAGATGAAACACCTATAATATTTATAATTATTTTATTTGCTTAGCTTAATCCAAAATTAAATTTAAATTTTGTTTGTAACACATGATATAACTTATTTCAACTTAATTTTTGAAGCTACAATTTAATAAAAAAACATTAAAACAGAATAACATCATTCTAACATAACATTTGCAGAGAAATAGAATTTTGGAAAATTTTATTTTGATTCAATTGTATGTGGTCTCTACATTACATTTCTTCCAACTATGTAAATAATTTTCAAAATGTATCAACAACAAAAACTCTTATTATGTTGCTCTACAAAGAATCATGTTTTTGGTTTCTCAAACATTCCATCATCATGATCAATACCCTCGGTTCCAGTCTTTCTGTTGGATAGAAAAGCAATATTCCTTCATGTAGTGAAGCGTTCCCACTTATTCCTCTTATCTGTCTGCCTCTGACCTTTTTGACTTCCAATCTGCAGTCTAATGTCATCCATGGTAATCGATGTTTGTCCATCTTTCTATATGTATCTCCATTTCCTCTGGTATTCCTTTATTTCTTCTGCCAGGTTTTCAGCTGTTTTCTAATTTTCTCATTTCCAATTTAGTCAGCTTTGTTTACTGTACATTTATTATTTTATTATGTACATGTATTTATAAATTACGTAAACATGTACACATTATTTGCTTTCACCGCTATTTATGGTTTATTATTTTTCCTAATTTTTTAAATACAGATGATTTTAGTACACCAAGAAAATGAAATAAAATAAACTGTTGGTTATTCTTAAATGGTTTTTAAATAATAAGATCTAATAATAAACCGCTTATAACTATATATTCCTTTCATTTAAATATATTTCATCATTAGAAGAAATGTTTCTGATCCTTGGATGTAACAGTTTAATAAAATATTTTGTTATTATTAAAATGATCACGTTAGATTTAAATAAAATAAAATTTTAGAAATAACTGTCTTTAAATCTAATGGGAGTATTTTAATAATAAGAAAAGTTTCTATAGTTAGTTATGTTTTTGGACAGATAATAGTCATAAATTACTCAATTCATTATCGATCATTTATCACTTACTTGGAACTAAACATTTTGTAGCAAGTATTTTTTAATTAGATAGTATTTAAGCAGTAGATAAGCATTTCTAGAGAGAAAACTTGTATCTTATTTTGTAGTGGATCTTATATGAACAATGCTTACCTTGCAAGAGTCTTAAAATCAGAGAATGTGATTTAACTGTTAGATTATATTATAATAATACACTTTTTCTAAAGCCCCATGCTTGGGTTAGGAGAAAAAACAGAAAAGGAAAATTTGTAAGCAGGATTTTAAATGAAATAAAAAAACACTCATATATGCACTGAAAGATTTTATTTATATAGTATAATAAGGAATAAATAATGAACTACTAGCATGCCACAGTTCTTGCCAAGCTTTGGATATAATGACAGGTCTGTAAAAATACTGTCAGGATAAACAAAATACCATCAAAGATTAACGTCAAGCTTGACACCAATTACTAGGAAACACACAGGCACATGACACAATATAACTATATAGGAATACATTATAATCTACAGTATTTCATTAATATTTACATTGCTGCTAATACACAGAGACTACAGGGTCAATTACTTACATTCTTAGCACCAAAGATAAGTAGAATGTCGAGGATCGCTATTATAGTGTACACAGCACATGTAGTATATACTGCAAGATATCCCAAATTAGTTACACTAATCATATCAACTTAGAATTTTATCGAATGAACAATACAATCTGAGGGAATTGTTTTATTTCACACATTTCAAACATACCTTGACTTTTCTTCATTTTTTCAGGATAATTGATGTGATATATCATGCGTATCAGCATAACAACCTGTAATGTATCAATAAATCAAATTGATAACCTGATAATTTGTAACAAGCACATCCCAACTGAAGATTCTGTTAAGTATATGTCTACCTCTACATTTATGTTTTTTCAGCTAGGAATTATGGAAGAATGCAATTAACTTCCATTAGTATTTCTTCAATACTTACAGCCTGAGTGATACCTATCAGAATTGTACCAGTTTTCAGTGAAAACATACAGCAACAAGTGTCGAAAAGCGGTATTATCCGCATAATTTTAGTTTTATTATTAAGTCAGAAAGCCAATTAAAAGTAAACGTGCAAGTTCTCACTCGCAACTTCCATCATTATTTCGAATTTTTAAACAAATTGAGTACTTAAATATTTTCGATAGTTTTGCTTTCTTAAAAAACCTTTAAAATGTGACAACCCAAAGAAACGCGGATCCCATTGCAGTCAAACGTGGGCGTGTGATCTGACAGCCCCATTCGTACGTGACGTCACAGAGGCCTTCCTAATCGGCGAATCTGGGCTTGGAATCAAAATTTATCTGACCTGCCTCCCTGCTGCCTCCTGCCTGAGAAGGCATCCGGAGTTTGTGAGCAATGAGCAACATTGAAGGCTGCGGGGACTTCGCCGTTTCATTTATGACAACATTACTGCGTTCTGTTTTTTTATCTCTGAATTAAAGCTACCATGAATCGTTACAGTTGGTTCATGAACGCATATCGTTCTGGAAGAGTTGCAATAAACGCATTTATTATGCATTTTCACGTGACACGTTTTTAGAAAGCAGCTCTCAATTACTGTAGTCCGTTTGTAATCGAGGGTGGGTGAGTTCAGCGTTGAAAGACATGCGAAAGCACGTTAAAAACATTATTCCCTAGTATACATTAAATGCCTTTATTGGCGTAGGATCTGTGAAAGATGAGTGACAAAATGAGCAATAGTTTTAAAAGTTACGTAGGTATAGAAGATTATGATTTACAGGTAAGTAATGAACTTAAAATTCAAATATAGGTATGTGTGTTTGATTTATCAGAATTGTTCATCTCTGACTTATTATTTCAGTCCCTAAATGTGAGCGGCGATGATTCGTTTTCGGATCTTAACCCCAGGCTTTTGACAGGTAAAGTAAATTTCTTTGTTTTGCTACTATTTTTTAATTCAGACATACCAGAAATGTGCGCATATAGTTGTCAGTTGAATAAATGACAATGTAACATTTTATGACCACATTATTTAAATTCAATGCATTATCACTTGCATTTGAGGTTATGTTTATTGCAACAAAGAAGTTTGAGCTACTAAGAAACTACAAAACATAGGTTTATGCAGTTGGTGAAGAATCAGTTATATTTATGGTCATATTACCTACAACAAACTTGATTTTGAAATGTTGATGAAGGTTATTGTTATATAATGTATTATCTACTAATAAATTGTTCTCAGTAATGGTGAGTGCTATTGGAGGGTATTAAATGTACATAAACACTACTTATGTGACAATTTGTTTTGTAAGAATTGTCTGTGAATCATCTTGGAAGTTTTGCCTTTGAGATGTTACAAAATCGAATGTGAAGTTTGTAATACAATTTTCAGGAGAAATGGTGGTTGCAGAAGCTCAGAAAGTGTTACTGTTTGCTCCTGTAAGCAGTAATAACAAAGGAAAATCTGGAACTTTGAGTGTTACTAATTTTAAGTTATCGTTTGTTACAACAGAAGAGCGGTCACGGGAGGTAAGTGATTAAAACCACACCTCTAAATAGATAATATAAATAATGTAAACAATAATATACCCTATAACAAACTCGACCTTGAAGGACCAGGGTGGGACCAGAAAGTATTTGGAAAGGGGGAGCAACTTCAATTGGAATGTTTTGCAGAGATCCAGAGCTTATGGATACTGACTGAAACCTGTGACCTGAATTCTCTGCAGTTGTGCTCAGCAAATGTATGATGTACTTTAAACAGTCACGTAAGAGTGATGGATGAATACAAAATAGAATGCTTTTCATTGGTCTGGAAGAATAAACTTCATTTGCACAAATAAGTATATGCCTCTAAAGTGCCTACCAATTGACAAGTCAGGCCCTTCACACCCATCATAGCTGATGAAATATATGGTCACTGTGAGATTACTGGTCTTTTATCACAAAAATGTCTACTGCAGATTATGCAGAAGGACAGAAGAAACGGAAAGAGAAGAATTGCAGCTGTAGATCTACAACAAGTCTTCTGTTACACAGTTGGGTAGTGCTAGCTCCAGTCAAAATATTTTGATTTCTCAAAACACCTGTACACTTTTGGAACACTGACATTGCTGCTAAAGGTCACCCCTTAAAAGAAATATCAGGATACACTGATAGATTTTCCAAGAACACTCATTCTCCCTGTTGCTTTTCACAGTTGCATTCCTTGCGCAAGTCCCATTGAGAAACATCTGACTAGTGTCGCATTCCAGAAGGGGAGCAACCTCCTGCTAAACACTAAAGGGACTAATGGCCATGGTAGTGGATGTGCTGGAAATAAAAAATAATCAATCTATCTATTTATAGTGTATTGCATTAGTAAGATTGAAGGACTTGAAAATAGGTGTGATAATAATTGCTTTTCACATTAGAAGGGAAGATATTTTATAGAATTTGGTTGACATGTATACATAAGACAATTGCAAACTAACATGCATAATCTTTTATTAATTATTCAGGATTACTCTCTAGACATACATTAAATTTATTTAAGTTGACTAACTTATTGAACTAATTCTTGAAGAACATACAAAGATTTCTTTGAAAATATAATGCTTTAGTGCCTTTTAATTTATTTATTTAACATCAAAGAAAGTTAAAAACGGTGTAACATATGGGGGAGAACTGTAATCCGAGCTTCAGAATGTTTTCTTGAATCCCAGAATCTCTATCCTAACTCTTAACCTAAGTTAGGTTGAATTATAAATACAGATAGCAATGACAATTTTTGGTGATCTTTGATAATTAGAAGTATTCACTCCCAATAATATAAACTAATAAAATCTATTTACGAAGACAAATGAGCTACAGATTTAGACTCTTTTACCTTATTGTACCGTTCAAGAAGCAATTAATTTAATACTACAAGAACATGGAGTGAGTGAAGCTACATTTGTGATCTGGAGGAAACCAAGGGACCATTTCAGCATTTGTTCAATGGATTAAGGAGAATCAGGATGAAGAACATGATCGAGATGGTCATTGATCCAGAAGTTGAAGTACAATACTTGTAATGTAAATATTTTATCTTTTAGAATTATACAATAATAATGGTAACTAATGCATTAATAGTAATTATAAATATTTATTTTTGTTTTGGATGTATAATCTCTAATTGTATAGAACCTATGATGCAACTGAAAAGTGACACTTTAAATTGTGTATTGATTTTAATTGTTTAATGTAATAATTAGGGGCAGATTTTAATGAAATGTCATTTTTATCTTTTCACTTTAGAATAATGCCATTTAGGGTAGAATTTCATTTTATGTTATGATGAAATGAAATGACACATTTGTATGAATTTTCTTGCATATTTCATAATATTCTTTATCCATTGAAAGAATGAAATGGATGTATTCTTTATTCAACAAGACAATTAAGTGAATGTAAACAAACTGGAATATATTCTGCCACTGCAGTCATCTTTCCAGCTGTCAAAGCTGTCTTACCAGCTGTCTGTTCGCAAACTTGATTTCATATTCACATTAAACACTACTGTTGCATCTATTGGAATGTGCCAGGTGTTCCAAAAGTTATTATCAAAATTATTATTGATAAGACAAAGTTGAAAATTGTGAAAAGATTTCTTAGTGTTAACAATGTTTTAAAAGTGCATTTATATTCACATTCACTAACTTTTCAATTTTGCTGGGGCAACCGGTATCCCTGGTGCAGAGCAGGTCCTTATATTTAGCTCCTATCTTTTTAAGTATTTGATTTTATCTTTGTCGGCTTGAGCTCTTATACCAAATGAACTTAATGAAATTTTTTTTTTGTAAATTAATTAACCCTTCAACCCTGGGTGAGTGCGGTGTCATTACAAGGGGTCTTTAAGTGAATGTTGTGGTCAGCAGCACCTTGTGAGCAGTTAGGCAGATAATATTTGGTAAAGCCAGCAACTGGAGCATCTCAGGCGACATTGCTCTTCCCAACCTTGCATATGTGCTGCATTCGGAAAATGCATAGCATTGCATCTTCAGAATAAGAATGGAAAATAGAAATAACTGTATAACAAGTAGATTCATTTATCATATACATCAAGTTTGAACAAATCAAAATTATGATATTTGTAAATATTAAATACACATTCTTATCAACAAATATTTTGTAATAATGAAATAATATGTTGTTTTGGTAGTGGTAACAATGTAACATGCTGTGTAGTACTTAGAAAATTATGTATTCTAAATAAATCATTGCTTTAAACTTCAAGCAAGAAGAAATAGAAACAAATGGTTATCGGTGTTAAAATATTCATATTGAAAAAATACCCAATAAGAAATCAAAATATTGCTTTAACACAATGCTAACTAGAAACACATTGCCCAGTGTCTATGAACGACACACCGCAAATGAGAGGAATCACAGTTAAAAATACCTCTGTCTTGAATAGGCTTACTGGGAATAGCAACAGGAAATCCATCCGATCCACACATGGCATACCACAAATAGAAGTACCGCCAAAGGTGGCTCAGGGCATCAACTGCAGATACTCTGGTCTGGGAGGTTCTGGTGTTAAGAGTCCTGATGGTGGAAGGATTTTCAGCACTAGTTAAATAGCTAGATCGAATTCAGCTGCTGTCTGGAGGAGAATTCTAGTGTCGAGCTGCTGTTATTGATACTTTTCCATGGTTTCTCTGAGCAACACTAGGCAAATGCGGGAGGAGTATCCTAACAAACTGGTCATGGACTGCACACAATCTTTCCTTCCTCTTCCTTATCATACCATCACCCCTTACTTACACCTACTTACATTTCATGCACTACATTAACACACACATTAGACCAGTTAGGAGTTTAGTGCTTGTTCCGGCTAGGGTTGTGCCGCGCTGCTGGGAGATTCCTGGTGGGGGAAAACTCCATGAGCAGATGTGCAGATCTCACCATCCAGCAGGGGATCACTGTCACCCACGATAAATGACTTCTGGGCCTAATGCCCTTAGCATCGATACACATGCACTACACAGCACTCTAATCTAGATCATTCATATCATTGATTAATTGTATGTTCACTTTTCTGAAATTGTATTATGGTTTTAAACTTATATTTCATTTTGAATAATAGGTTGTCTTGAAGTTAATTTGTAATGCTGTAATCACTTACGTCAGAGGATCACATGTGTGCTTACATAGCCCTCTTATCTTTTTTCTGGTAGTAGAGTATTAATTGCTACTCCTGTTTTTTAATGATTTTGTATTGTTGCAGCGCTACTCTTAATATAATTGTTAAATTGGATATTGTTAATTGTTTGTATAGGAAGGAATGTAGTATTTTGGAAAAATTCAGTTTCACTCAGTTTTGTAAAATATATATCTTGTATGGTTTCATTGTTTTTGTTTCTTATTGCGAAATCTTCACTTTTTGTTTATTTAATGTTATTGAATAAAATAACTAATAATGTAATACTTGTATTTGTTTATAGGATACAATATCTCAGCAGAATTGTCTTCTGGCTGAGTATGATATTTGTTTGTCAAATGTGGATATGATATACCAGATCATTGGAGATAAACGGCGCAGACTTTTGCCTGGAAGCTCAGTTCCTGACAAAGTGAAAGGACTATGTATTTTGTGCAAAGTGAGTTTACAAGAAAAATCACTATCCTTTTAGGAAAATAGTATTCTCTTTGCTGATTACTGAGAAGGCTCTACACCGAGCTATTTTGCAATCTATCTTTACCACAACTGGCTATCATATTTAAGTTCCTCTGGCTGTTTATGGCCCTTTATATTTTTTTTGCTTTCAGTGACCATTAATTAATTTGCGGGGTGGTATTTTCTTAAAGACTGGGGGGAATCAGTATTTTTTTTTTTTTTGGAATCAGGAAAAATCAGGGAGTTTTTAAAGAATCTTTAAAAACCAGGGACATTTTTCAGGCAATTATAAAATTAGTTTATAGTACAAATACAGTATACAGGCTGTCTCAGGAGGAAATCTCAATATTTTGGAGGAAACCTCATATACACTGTATCTGTCACTGAGCAAAAGCGTTCATATTAAAATTTTTGTGTCCCATTCCAAAGGATTTCCGAGTTAAGAGGTGCTTGACTATACAGTATTTTTGTATGTGTTATTCTGAAGGGTTTTGGAAACAGACCTCTGTCTGTAATATTGATATTTATTCCTGAAGTTATATAGGTAGTATAGTTGACATGCTACAAAACATTCTTGAAAATTCAGCCATCAATATCTATGCACTTTTCAACTCTTGTGAGGAAATGACATATTGCTTGTGAGAGTGCATCTTGATGTTCTGTCGTGCGGATGACAGCATTCATTATGCCTTCCAGCAATTCCTGTTGTGTATTAACATTTGTTCTGTACACAGCTTGTTTTATCCAACCCTAATCAACCCAAGCCAACAAAAATCTAGCAGGATTAGGTCTGGAGATCTTGGTAGCCAATGAATGGTACTGCCATGATCAATTCACTGATTAGGAAAAGTGTCAGGGTGATAATGAATCACTTGTGGAGTCTATTGACTAAGTGCTTCATCATGCTGAAAGTACTTAGCATGATGTGTGACCAAAGGAACATTCTCTAGTTGTTCTGACAATTCAATTTCCAAAATGTCAACGTAATTTTGTCCTGTCATATGATCAAGTAAAATAATGGGTGTCATCAATCATACCACACCTCACATTCACAGAGAAACAATGTTGAAAATTGGAGTCCGCAGTACCATGTTGTTTATTCTGAGACTATGGATAAGAGTTACGCGTGTTGTTTTATTCCATTATGGTTGAAAGTAGCTTCTTCTGTTGATAATATGATTGGAAACAATTGGCAATTAGTATGTAACCAGTGACAAAATTGTAGACACATGGCATAGTCTTCTGGGTGTAGATTTTGGATATGCTGTGAGGTGAAACGAGTACAAACTATTTCCATGCAATGTTCGCCAAACATGTCTTCACAAAACACTGAGACTACAGAGTGTCGTAATGTGCTTGTTGTAGGGCTAGACTGTATCATTTGAAGAATGTTTTCCTGTTCATCAATATTTTGATGTGTTCGTTCGGATGAAAGATGAGCAATGGGTAGTTTTCCATAGTCACGCAATGTCCTGAACATCATGGTGAAGACCTAATGATACAGATTTCTACACATAGGAAACAATTGACAGTATTTGTTTACATCAGTGGCAATACAAATGGCATCACAAAGTCATACACATACAACATATCAGCATTTTCTTCATTTGTGAAGATGGGCAGCATTTTGTGCCACACACTTGCAATATAGTACCAACAATCTTAAATGAAATTTCATGGACATTTCAGTTGCTTTGGAAAGTGGCGCATGACAGTGAGTAGTATGCATGTTATTGGACGTCAAGTCCAAAATTCATTTCAGTCAAGAGGCTCTGTCTTCGAAACCCTTTGGAATGGGAGACATGTTAATGGAGACTTTTTTGCTCAGTGACTAATGAAGTGGGCTCCCAAAATATTGACATTTTCTTCTGAGACACTCGATATAATACATTTGTAAAACTGCACAGATTTGAGCTTTATTAGAGTATATATATATATATATATATATATATATATATATATATATATATATATATATATATATATATATATATATATTACACTCCTTACACTATTGCTGTTTAATTTTAATACTTTCCTAGACATTTAATTCTTTAAATACCCCTTTTCTGAGAATTCTAATGAACTGATTTTATTTCCATTGGGTGTAGAATTGAATAAATGTTCAAATAGATATCTCGGCCGAAAGCCAAGTAAATAAATAAAAATACTGAGTACTGGTTACTGCTCGATTACTCTAGAGTTCCCTCTGGCAATCCTAACTAATGAGATGTCATCTTATTCCCTAGTGGGAATTACCTTTTCTATATAGGTATCTAACTATCACAAACTTCATTCAGGGCAACCATCTTATTAATGATATTATTATGCGGCAGCGATGGTGTGACGGTTAGCGTACCGTACTGTTATACCCAAGGTCGCTGTCAAACCCGATCGAAGCCGTGGATTTTTAGGGCGACAAAATCCTTCGTACGCCTTCCTTCGGAGGGGAAGTAAAGCCGGCTGTCCCATGTTAATAGATTTACTTACATGTAAAAGATCCTCAAGCCTAAATGACGCCTCTGAGCTAAATTCAAATCGCCTGTTTCTCGCCCAAGAAATACCTCCTTTCTCTGCTAGTTGATGAAAGGAGTGTACCGAAATTTGCGTGGTCAGACAGAAGAGCGGGCCTGATGGCCTGAGTCTCGCCACGTAAAATAAGGCAAATTAAATTAAATTCAATTCAATTACAAGTTATTTCCTCAATTCATTGTTCGATTGAACTATCCAAAAATTTTGGATTTTGTTGTTGAATCATGTGTCCTCTAGTTCATTCATACTTTTGTCAAGAAAACTATTTGGTCTATTTTTGCCATTAAGCTTAAGAATTTCTTCATTATTGTTTTTCAGAACATGAAGGTGATGCAGTTCAGTTTCAAATTTTCCCCAGTGGACCATGGGAAGACCATCACAAATGCTCTTTTGCATCATGCATTTCCCCGAAGACATCAGCTCCTATTTGCATATGATTACAGGTTAGTACATCTGTTTCACGTCTGTTATTATTCAGGAATTAGAAAACCTTTTATATGTATGTAATGCTTCATCTTAAGGCGTATAAGTTATCTTATTTTAATTTTTAATTTTACAAAGTCCAGTGGAATTAAACCCAATAATAGGGCTATTTACAAGATAGATTAAACTAATGGAATATAATCCATATAATACTAAATAATAATTTAGTAACTAACCAAAATCGCATCAATAACTCTAATCCGTGCAATATCAGAACCCAGATACCATCCATTGAAATTACATATGGTAAAGTACTACATCAACTGTTAACATTAGATGAAAATAAATCTACCGGACCAGACGGAATCCCATCTAAATTTTTGAAAAAATGTGCATCTATTCTATATAAGCCAATATGTGATCTTTTTAATAAATCACTACGAGAGGGAATATTTCCCGATAAATGGAAAGAAAGCTATATTACTCCCATTCACAAATCAGGTGAAAAAACAAACGTAAAAAACTATAGACCGATTTCTCTGATAAATGTTATTCCAAAAATGTTCGAAGCAATAATAACCGAAAATATTAAACCATACATTAATTCATTTATAATAGATGAGCAACATGGATTTGTGAATGGGAAATCAACCTTAACAAACTTGCTACTTTTTTATAATGATATCATAGAAGCTTTGGAGAATGGATTGCAAATTGATGTAATATACACTGACTTTTCAAAAGCGTTTGACAAAGTTTCGTTTGAATTACTTGAAGAAAAAATAAAAAATATAGGTATAACAGGCCCATTGCTCCATTGGTTCCACTCATACTTGAGAGATAGATCTCATTATGTGAAATACAAATCTTTTATTTCAAAAAAAATGAAGATAACATCCGGAGTCCCTCAGGGATCACATCTTGGTCCACTTTTGTTCATCTTGTATATAAACGATATTTATACGTCCTTCACGAATAGTAAATTTTTACTTTTCGCAGATGACTGCAAATTTTATCGTGTAATTAAAAGCGAATCTGACTGTACTGAATTACAAAATGATTTTTTTAATCTGGTAAATTGGTGTGAAAACAACAATATGAAACTAAATGTTGAAAAATGTAAAATTATGAGCTTCTCAAAAAGTAAATCTGTAATCAATTTTCGATATGGAATTAATAACATATACTTAGACCGAGAGACTCAAATTAAAGATCTGGGCATCATTTTTAACTCAAAAGCGAACTTTATCGACCATATCGATTACATAACAAGTAAAGGCCTCAGAACTTTAGGTTTTGTTAAAAGACACAGCGGTGAGTTCAAAAATATTGATACGCTTACAACATTGTACAATTCATTAATTAAACCTATATTAACTTATGGTTCTACGTTATGGTCTCCCTATTTCAACACTCATATAAATAGAATCGAAAGAGTTCAACATAAATTTTTAGCATATGCATCGTTTAAAGCACATTTACCAAATCCATCAATAAGTCATAACTATACAGACATAATGAAATTAACTAATCTTAGTACATTAGAATCATATAGACATTATATTGATGCTTGTACTCTGTATAAAATAATGAATGACAAAATACAATGTAATAAATTGAAATCTTTATTTACCATCAATGACCAATTATACAGTCTTCGAAATGTAAAACCATTTAAAACTATTTTATACAAATCATCGTACGGCCTATACTCTCCAATAAGCAGACTATCGCGAATAGGCAACAACACACTATGTCCGTCCCTTAAAATACCATCTTTTTTTTCCTTCAAAAATAAGGCAAAACTATCTATATTGAAATGTTGATTGTAAATATATTGTATATGAACTATATATATAATGTAATATTGTTGGGCTATAAGCCTGTAAGCTTGTAAATAAATAAATAAATAAATAAATAAATACTAAGTTATGTACAAGAGAGCTGATAGGAATCAAACAGTAAATCTACATTGGTGTTATGTGCAATGTCATTCATAAGATCTATATGAGTAAATGGGACCCTTAAGGGACACCGGAATTTAGTCAGTATTATCGATATATAAGATTTATATTTCACAGGTTGAATTCTGTTACTCAAATAATTAGACATCTCGTGTAATAAAGATCCATGAATTCCTATTATATTTAACTTGACGGATAAAATATCATGGTTAACTGTGGCAGTGGCGATGGTGTGACGGTTAGCGTACCGAACTGTTATACCCAAACTCGCGGGTTCAAACCCGATCGAAACCGTGGATTTTTAGGGCGACAAAATCCTTCGTACACCTTCCTTCGGAGGGGAAGTAAAGCCGGCTGTCCCATGTTAGTAGATTTACTTGCATGTAAAAGATCCTCAAGCCTAAATGACGCCTCTGAGCTAAATTCAAATTGCCTGTTTCTCGCCCAAGAAATACCTCCCTTCTCTGCTCGTTGATGAAAGGAGCGTAGCGAAATTTGCGTGGTTAGACGGAAGAGCGGGCCTGATGGCCCAAGTCTCGCCACGTAAAATAAGGCAAATTCAATTCAATTCAATTCAACTGTTAGGAAAGCTTTGGTGAAATCAGTATAAATCACATCAATTTGTTGTTGCTTATTTTAATTTTTCATGAAGGAAGTTATGAAAAGATAAGTTGGTATTTGTAGAACGCTCATGTCTAAAATAGTAAGTCTGATTAATCAATTGGTAGTAGTAGAATTCAATAAAGTTGAGTTTTTTTGGTTATAATAAATTGGAATACTTTAGATATAGCACTTAAAATGGATATCAGTCTATCATTTTTTATCGCAGTGCAATTCCCAGATTTAAATATTGGTGTAATAAAACTAATTTTCCAAATACTGGGTATAATGCTTTCATGCAGCGACTTTGTAAATAACAAATATATTATTGGTGTCAGGTTAACAATACAAGGTTTTAAAAAAAAGGGGGGGAAGAGTTCCTTCAGGTCCAGCTCCCTTTATTACATTTAAATATTTTATAGCAGAGTATATTTCTGTTTGGGTAACAAATAATTCGCTCAAATTGATTATGGAGTTTTCATATTGATCAACATGAAGAAGTATTATTTATATCATCGGTTACACAGATACAAAATATTCTGCAAAAAGGTCTACAACGCTTTGAACTTGCAACTGTGTCATCAGGTTTCATTATATTTGGCAATTCCGTTACTCCTCTCTTATTATTCACATATTTCCAGAAGGATTTAATCTCATAACTCATAGAATTTTCCATGAATGATATATAGTTTATAATCATCAGTGACCTTAACCTTACATTATTTGCGAATATTAATCTATTTAGATAATTGGAATTGTCGAAAGTAGTTTTATAAATGCAATGATAAATGCTTTTTTGTAACAACAATTACTTTAACTCTTTTGAATACCAAGGAGGAAAACTTGACACAAGTTAGGATATAGATTCTTCCGACAATAAGAGTTTTAGATGATGATTTTATTAGAACAAATCATTGTTGTGTTCAACCAGTGTATTTTTACTATCAATAAACATGTTGGATTAATTACTGTGTACCGCAATAAGAACTCCACTGCCTGTCTCATAATGACTATTAGCAGAAGATCGGACACATCTATAGATAATGAGATTTAGTAGGTCGAGTTCATTGTCGGATATGGTGTAATGAAGTCATGTCTCATTTAAGATGACAATATCAAATGTATCAAACAGTGGTGATGATTTGGAAAGGTAACTTAACTTCGTTAACAAACATTCTGTTTACAGCAGTCAAATATTGCCTGTTATTCAGTTTTCCTGAGTTGAGAAATTTTAGATAATAAAAAAGGAGACCCATGATCAATTTCTCTTGGAGGATACTTGTTGATGTAAACTCTAAACATTTCAAGAAAGCCTTTGACAACTTTCAAGCATTCAATCCAAACCAAGAGTATCAGGCAACCAAATAAATGATGCATGCTGAAGTCTAGAACTCACCATAGAGTAATGAATAGTTCCCAATGTTTGTAGTGACTTAGTGTTTCCCTGCCTTCAATAAATATCCAAGGGCCTTATTTACACGACTAATAACTTGGTCGATTTGTGTTTTAAAGGTAAGCTAATGATCAAATGTAATTCCCAAATCTTTTTTGATTTCAACACGTTCAAGTTTTATATTTTTATATAATGAGGGTATTCACTGCATGTTGTTCTCTGGTAGGACATAACTCAGCACTTATGAGGGTTTTAAGTTAAGCTATTTATATTACACCACTGAACTAACAGATCAATATTTGACCGTAAGTTGCTACAGTCTACAAGAGAGCCCATAGGTAGGAAAAGCTTCATGTTATCAGCAAAGGTCAACACATGACAATTCAATTCAACTCCCATGTCATTAATAACTACTGCAAAAAGCAGAGGCCCAAATTCGAACCTTGTGGATCTTCCGAACCCAGGGAAAAAAGGCTCTGTTCTATGGCCTGCAAAAATTAACGAAATTTACATGCCTCTCCAGGTAAGACTCAAATATGCGTTCTTGGTCCAGATTTTGTTCTCTCTTTCATCAACTTCGCTGAATGTCCTCATAGCCTAGGATCTGTAGCTGGTTTAATAGTGTGTATGAGTACGAGACATTGTACATCTTGTTCAATATTTTGTATGTTTCCATAATGTCAGTTCTTTCTCTTCTTTTTGTAATGCCAGCAATGTTAGTTTCTCACATCTCACGTAATATTGTAGATTTCTAACAGAAATCGGAATCGTAGTTGCTATCCTCTGTATTCTCTCTATGTGTTTTTTGTCTTTTTCGAGATATGGAGACCACACTGCACTGGCATATTCAATTATCAGTCTTATGAATGTAGAGAAAATTTACTTAAATGCTGGGAAATTCGAGGTCGAGAAGGCCTTCCTTATCAGATATAGAGCAGTGTTTGCTCTCTTAGATACGTTGTTAATTTGACTTCCCCATTTAAGATTTTGTATTATGATCACACCTTAATAGTTTTGTTGGTAGGTCTCTGCCAAGGTGTGTCCATTTATAGAGTATGGTAGTTTTGGGTTATTAATCTCTTGGGTTACTCTGTTAATCAGTATATTGTTTGGAGGTCCAGTTTTACATGCTGTTTGTCTTGATATAAGAGTAGAATTTCTTGCCGCCTGTCTATACAACAATGATTTTTCAATAAAATAATGTTTTATATTTATCACATTGTTTTTATATATGAACATATGATTGAGTTTAATGCATGCCTTTTATATAGAATTGTGATAAACCTTTTTATATGTTATTTACTAATACTAATGTTCAATAATAAACTCCATCGGAACTGAAATATAATGTTACAATTGTCCAGAATAAAGTGAAGTACATTATCAATAATGATTAGTTTCTAGAATCAGTCTCAGTTTATTGAAAATATAAATACAATATCTAATCTTCTGTGTCAGTTGCAACACATGGCATTTCCATTTTTAAATTTTGGCCAATAAAGATTCCTAAACATTTAAAAACTTCAGCTCTCAATATATTTGGGCAGTCAGTCTAAATTATCACAGCTTGATCTGTGAAGCTTCAAATCACATGGCTCTGGTATACTATCCAGATAACTACCATATGTTATAAATGCAGTCTTATTTACATTTAAGCTCAGAAAATTTCAACTTAGCCATTTCTTTATCAAAGATAACTTCTCATTCGTTTATCACTCGTCCCTGGATCTTAATAATTATAGTTGTGTTGTTGACAAAAGATATCAGATCACCTTTAGGCAAAATTTTAAAAGTCATTTATATATAATGTACAGAGAAGTGCCAGAATAGTACCTTGAGACACACCACATTTCACTGTCAGCTCCTCACTACATTGGCTATTTATACTTGCGTGTTGTGTTGTATTGTATTTGATAAATAGCTTTTGATTTTTTTTTAACATTTCCTCTTAATCAATTTTTTAATAAGATTTCATGATTTATTGTGACAATAACTTTTGCTAAGTATAAAAAATAGGTATTGGGATTTTTTTTTTAATTCAATTTATTTTTCATTATTCAAATCATATTTCAACAGTGAAGAAAGATTATTTCCTGTGCTTCTAACACTGAAAAAGCATGCAGAGAGTATTACATTAGTTTGCAAGACTACTTCTCTTGATTATTTTTGGAGTGTTGCTCACATAACATATCGTCCATAGTTGTTGTTCCAATGGAGGTTTCAGCAGATTTTTCCACAAAACCAAAGACTGAACATTGCTTGTTACAGGTGACAAAACTTAATATACGTGTTACCCGAGTTATACTCGAACTCCGTTCACTCCGAATTAAATGTAGCCTGAACCATGTTCAGACATGGTTCTGAAAATGTTAATGTTGTGGTAAAAGAGATGTTTTTAATTTTAGAAAAGCGTGTAAATTCTTTAAATTGTTTTTTCTCATAAATAAACTTGGAAGTTTTTGGCTAAATAAATTTGTTGTAAGTTTGTGAATTCCAGACCTCTGAATCTCAGTTGAAGTGAAATAAAATATTCATTAAAATTGATATCAAAACATCTATAAAAATATATTTCAAAATTTCCTCTTTTGAGCAAATGTATTCTGAAAAACACATTGTCTTTTGACAATCATGGAACAGAACTTCAGCAACATTTACAAAAAATTGTAACTTATGTGTATATTTATTTTTAAGTAATGCAGACTTCAGTGAAAAAAGTGGTAATATCCTTATTCTGTGCAATGTGACATAACATATCAATAATAATTTCAATGTTAACATTTACTACAATTACCAAAAAAATTACGATCAAAATAATTTAGAATTAAATTGCTAGGTAGTATAACAACATCATAAGTGTGAAATATAGCTAATAAATGAATTATGTGCTTAGCTCTCACTTTAGACAGAGGTTTTGAATGATGATGACAAACGATATTTGAGTGACAATGTACAGATCATTTCAGACATCTAGGTAATTTGTCATTAGGCTAAAGAAAGGCGATTCAATGAGAGGGTAAGAATTAAGGACATCAGGAAAACACTCGAAACAAAAACTAATAGATGAGATAAAGGACGGTCAGAAGAAATTTCCACAGAACAGAACGAAGGGAATCTTTTTCCTGGCACTTGCTAGAAGAATTATGGCATTAAAATCCATTGAAAATTATGCGATTCACAGTCTCAAGGTTGTCTTATGTAACTCGTGAAGGTTGAAAGCATTATTAACCCACAGTAAGCCTTGTTGCCCCAACTCAGAAATATATTGTGAAGCATCTACTTGAGGTTTATAGTGAAGTTTAATCTATTTATTTGTTAAAGACTATATTTATAGTGAGGTTAGATTAGGTTAGATGATTTTATGTTAATAGAAACATACAACTGACACAGCGCAATTTGAAACTAAACCTCTTATTTCTCAATGCCCATAGAAACTTCACACTGACAATCTGTTCCAATTTATCACATGTGCTACTGCTAACACTTACAAAGCCACCTCAAGTTGGTTAATGAGCACATCATTTGGCTAAAGTCTGGAGAATACTTTGAAGCTATTTCTAAGTCAGACTTTATCCATCTGTTTTGAATGACGTAAATATTAACCAGCTAATTGGTGAATTAGCTAGATTTGATTTGATTGGCCATAATATACATTTTGTGCGTATGTACTGAGCTAACCGAATATAAAGTACATTGTCCATTTTTATTAACACATGAGTGAAAATGACATGCTACACAAATTATTCATTTTTTGTCAGATGCAACCTCTAGCTATTTTACATCTAATAAATGGTAAATGAAGAGGATTTATTTTGTACCACTAACTCTCTGATTGTGGATGTATTTGTGTTTTAATGAAAATGTAACTCTTGAGTGTGACAAATTGAATCACAACATCAACACATATCTAAGTTTAATTTCTTTAAGCCTGATAATGGCATTATTGAAATAAATTGGAAATCAACTTTGTGCAGGAACAATATTCTGATGAGAATATGGATGAACACTACTACCTTGTGGATAAGTTGATATTTATACTATGAGTTACATCATTAAATACGATATATAAAGCAAATACCAGGAAACTTTTAGTTCATCAAGAAGCAAAGAAAATGTTATTTATTTAATAAAAACAGCAGCAAACAAGCTGATAAACATATCTTACAATTAAAGTATCAAATGTTATCATCACAGTTGTATCCCAACCCTCTTGTGTGTGGCTTCTGGAGCGGGGATGAGGTTTTCAATAATATACTCATTTAAATTTATTAAATAAAACATTTTTTAAGATGAGCATGAATGATGGGTGATTTTACATGACATTTTTTTACAAATTAGACACATGCTATCCTTTTTCTTTTAAAATTTAAAGTTAATGGTTGGCTCGATACAAAACTAAATAAACTAGAAGGCCGCCATGAATACTGATGCTGATGGCATCTTTCTTTTAGCTTCGCTCAGTTACTGCTCTGCCGCATTTTGGCGGGAGTAACGCTAATGGTTACCATGGTAGTTGTTGTGGCGGTAGAACACGCCCAGCTAGTGGTATTGTTGACTGACTGCGGGGCGGGTCGCCCTGGACAACTGCAGATTACCACGTCCGCGCTCTAGCGCCGCTCGTCCTTCTTGCTCCTCAGGCGGGACCAGGGATGGCAGCCCCGACCGTCAGGCTCCCACGACCCGCGTCGGCGATGACTAATTGGAAATCATTCAAGTCCGAATTAATTGATCGCGGACGGTCCACTATCGTAGGCAGGCTGAGCCGGCCTCTGGCACGAGACAAAGTGCTACCGCGCACCGATGACTGGCGATGACATGCTAGTGTAGCTCACGGCCAGCGAGAATAATTCCTATTGCCGGAAACTACGTCTCTTTTCGCAAAATCTTGTCAGTTAATTGTTGGAGCTCAATCTCTTTTCGCGGAAATTTCTTAAGTTGAATACTGGAGCTCAACCTCCCTCCGCGAAATTTCTAAGGTGAATCGGAGACGAACCTCCCATCTCAAAAAATCTTATGTGAATGTTTTGGGAGCTTCTCTCCCATCATCATGAAACCTCTTGTACCCCCCACCCTTTTCTCCCGTGAACTTCCACTGATTGAAATTTAATTTAGCGGAGCGTGGCGGGGCGGAGTTTCGACCAATGACTCGCGATCCCTCGTAACAGCTGAAAATTTTCCGGCGGCTAGCGCCGCGGGCAAGTCCCTCTTCGGTCGGCGAAAAAAATCGTTGTTACTTAGATTGCGGGAGACGCACGTGCGCATCAAAGTTGGGTCGTATATCTGTCTCAAGTGGGTGTGGTTGCCGACGGTACTTCTTGACGTGCGGTCGCGTGGGGAGAAGAGTCACCCGTCTTGAGTGTTCGGCGGGAGCGCAGTTGCCGACAAAGGCCGCCCCCCCCCCAATAACGACGGCTATGACCAAGAATAAGAAATTGTCCTTATGTATTTCATGCATTCATAAGCATTTGCCCTTTTCTATCCGGCACTTCATGCGGGATAAAAAAGACAGTTGCTTATCCTTAGTCGTAGTCTAGTCGTGAGTTCGTGTGCTAGCCCTTATGGCGTATTTGATTAGCATTCAGAGAATATATTAATAAAGGACAGACAATTCAGTTCACATAAGTACATCCTTTACTAATATTTTTCCTGAATGCTAACCGAATACGGCATTAATTTTGTTACATTTGTTTACGTTTAAAAGCATACAAGAAGTTTTAACAACAGATGGGACATTACGTTTCTTTTTTATATGATTTTACTTTTAATTTTTATATTAATTCAGTTGAAAATCAATTTAAAATTATTTTTACAGTAGAAGATAGATTTTCCGGGCTGGTAGGCCGTGGTCCAGATGGCTCTTCAATGACAAATGGACCACGGCCTACCAGCCCGGAAAATCTATCTTCTATTTACTCCGGCCGTGAAAGCCTACGACACCTTATTTTTACAGTATTCTATTTCAAATGAAGAAAGAAACAAAATTAAAATTAATTTAAAATTCTTTATTTTTTGCATTTTCAAATTATCTTTCTGAAAACGCCATCCGATGGACTAATTAATTGATGAATTGAAAATGAATCAGGCTGATATCATTAAAATAGGAGTAAAAACATTAGTAAAAATTCAGGCAGGGCGTGATGTAGCGATGTTACTTAAAAAGTATTAAATGTATTATCAAAAATACAAATACAAAGTATCGAATTTTACAGCGACTTTCTCCCAAATGGTAAGAGGACACATGCGACTAAGATTTTATAGCCCTTTATGTACCAAACTTAGGACACTTAGGCTCGAAAGAAAACATGCGCGTGACACTTAACAACAAACACATAACTTTTCTATACATTTAAAGAATTTAAACGTTAACCCTCACACATTTATTGTAACTATATTGTTAAGTATTCCTTTGAAGGAAACTGTCAGGATTTTCGTTACCATTTCGTAAGCTAAAACTGTTACGCGTCGGTAGTTTGTGTTATTATATTGATGCAAATAAACGGTTAATTAATAATGCCAAAAGAAAAGGGACAAAAGTTTCAACAAACGTGCCGTAAACAATGACTAACAGAAAATATTTTAAAGGACTGGATTATGGAGATTGCAAATAATCCTCAAAGAGTTCGATGCAGATAATTATTTTAACAGACATGGATTTGTTTACATAAATACACAGAGAAGTGTTTTGTTGATTCAACAAAATAATTTTATTTTTATTTAAGCGTCAAAACTGTTTTGTTAAATCATAAAATTATACCTTCATCATAAATGCTTTGTTGATTTCACAAAATTTTGTCAAAAAAAATCAACAAAACCATAGTTTGTGCTTTTCAAGCAATTGAAGCAACGCTTACCTGATAATATTGAAACGTTAGAAACTATGTCTATGTTATCAATCAAAAACTGTTTAAGTGCAATAAAATCTAAACTCACTCCGCCTTTCAATTTTCGCAGTATGTCCAATGATTTAATTGCAGAGATTGATTTCCAATATGATTGCATTCATTTGATCAGATGGAATGAAAAAGAAAGCACTGTCTCATTTTGGAATGAGGTGAATAATTATGTCGACGCTGCTGGAGTAAAACCTTTCAAAGAATGATCGGATTTTGCTCTTTCCTTTTTTGGTTTTACCACATTCAAATGCCGAAATAGAGAGGATAGTCAGCCATGTGAAAGTGGTTAAAAATAAGCATAGAAACAAAATGAACATTGAATTATTAAACGCGATTTTGTCAGTACGTGTTGGTCTAAAAAGAGCGGGTAACTGTTGTCATAATTACTCGTCCCCACCTGAAGTTTTAAAACAGATAACTCAAAACGTATGAATCCAAGAAAACAAGTGATAATGCGAACGATGATGAGTTATCAGTTTTCGTTAACCTTTAGTAATAAGTTGTTTTGCACAGATGTATATTTTTAAAATTTCTAAATCCATGTTACTAGCAAGAATAAATAATATAATACTTATATAATAAATTATATAATACCTGAAATCAATTGTTATTATTTTGCAAATTTTCACCCAAGTAATGCATTCTATATTATCTAAAAATTGAATTACAGGTTCAATAAAGCCACTATATTTCGCAATCATATTTTTGTTTTAATAGAATAAATTAATAGAACATTTAAATATGGAAAAATAATTTATTTTATGTTTAGCGGGTTTAGGCGGGAAATTTAAAACCAGTTCAGCGGATTTTCGGCGGAAACTGAAACGAACATGGCGGAATCCCTCTAAACACATCTGACAACACTGGTCATGGTGCTGGCTATTAAAAAAACACACTTTTATATGTTAAGAACAGGAGGAGTAGAAATGTACATACTTGATAGATTGTATTCAAATGGACTGATAACATATTTCAGAAACAAAAGAAAAGAAATATGAAGTGATTGGAATAAATAAGGCAGATAAAAAATTTAATTCTCACATCCTACAACAAATTTTGTTGAAGTTGACAGAATGAAATCTTGAAACACTCCAAGTGGCAAAACAATAGTGGACCCTTCGCAAGAAAGTCACAACTATTTCAGACAAGATCCAGGAATTTTATACAATCTAACTGGCAATGAGCTTTTAGGAGCAATCAAAATCAAATGGTACTTTAAATGGCATTGAATTTGATGAAATTGAAATTACAGGCTGTCATCAATCTAAATAGTAATTCTGCAACTGGTTCTGAAAAAATTTTAACCATCTTATTAAGAAATTGTAACTTGTTTGTCTCCAATACTGAAATCTGGAGTTACGAGGTACACTAGTTAGTATGACAATATATTTCTCAAAGATAAAAACAAATCAAAATTATGTAGAATTAGTATTGTATATTTTGCAATAATGCTATTTATGAATAAGTTTAATTGTTTGTCCTCTAGTTTGAATATTGTGGATATATATACAATCTAGTACCATATTGTATCTTGCAATAAATTACTAATATTTTCTCCAAGTTTTCAAGAGAAAATGAATGTCTCTTATTGGTCAGGATAATTTTCTTTCAGGGAAATTCAATTGCTTTATCTTAGAAGCAGATGAAGTCTGGAGACTTTAATTGCAAGATCCTTGTCCTGTGTATTCATTTCTCGCCATCTTACAGGGGGCAAGATGGGACAAGGGGACAAATACAGTTTAGGTTTTCAAATGTAACTTACAATTAATATCATCCTTGCCTTTGTGCAGACACAGAAAAAAAAAGTTAAAAGAAGCTACATACAAAAGAAATAAGGTAAATTAGTCTCTTTTAAGTTTTTAAAAGTAAAATAGGAACAAATAGGCATTAATGTTGAAATAGACTCTTTTAGGCACTATAAAATTGATTGGTTTTAGTTAACATGAACCTAAAATGTGTATATAAAACTTTATTTACTACAAGGTACCCAGGAAAAAAATGGATTTTTACCTAAATATCTGCAGTCTGAATATATTAACAACATATTTTCCAGATTGGTGCATCTACTACTTCAGGTGAAAGTAAAAGGAACATATAAAATAAACATTTAAATAAAGTAAACATTTAAATTAGACATACATAAAAGTTATGAAAATTAAGTAGAAAATAAGGTAGATTCGTACTTCATGTTTTTGTGAAATTGTTCGTAGAATTTTGAGTGATTAATCTATCTTGATTAATAAATAAATACTTAAAATCATATTTGTGAATTTTTCTTATGTAATCTTTCTATGCTTACTTATCATAATTCATAAGTTATATTTGCATTAAATAATGGTTGATACATAAAATTATGAAAGTAGGTGCTTTGTGAGCAAACAGATTTTCCAAAGTGTAGAGATCGTAATATCCAAAATTAAAGCAATGTGTTTGTTGAAATTTTCTCTTAATGTTGTATAGTGCACCACAAACATAGTAGATGTGGTAGTGGTTTTGTGACTAATAATTTGCAATTTTTATTTTTGACTTGATGACCAATGATGAAATTAATTATTTTACTAAGAGGTGAATTTATTGTGATATTTTTGATTGTTGTGCAGAGAGCAGTATTACAATTGCTTGCAAGATGCTTGTTGGTATCGATATGAACATGATTGGAAAAATGAGCTGGAGAGGTCTCGGTGCAGTGGTTGGAGAATCTCATTAGCAAATGAAAGTTTTCATTTGTCAACAAGGTGTGTCATTAATATTTTACAATATTAAATTCTTATTTATTTGTACTGCTGAATTTAAGAAATGTTACTAAGACACAGTAATTGGGACTATTTTTATTAAATAAGACATATGTGTAGTATAGTGTGTTAAGATTAAATCAATGTTTGAAAATAAATTCAAACCAGGAACAAGTTCATATGTTGACAACTCAACCCTTGTGGTTATGTGGTTTTGCACATGCCAGTTCCAATTTGAGGCATACATTGCCAGTAATCCTTTACTTTTAGAGCTAGGATCAATAACCAGTAGGGGTCTCCTGGATATTAGTCAAAAATATTCAGTGGTGAATATTTTTATATTAAGTAAACATAGTCACATAAGTCTCATGACGTTCATGTTTGTTCAGTGTAACTTTAACAAATCCACTAATGTAATGAAGTAATTGCATTAGTTGATACATATTGAAATGATTAATATTTAAATATTAGAATGTTGTGCTGTGTGGTTAGCATGCCGCAGTGGTTGGTGGTGCCAGTGACAGTGATGGACTGGCAGCTGACAGATGCAGCCCGACATTTCCGTGGAAGCCGGCCACCTGTGTGGTGCTGGGGCACAAAGCAAGGTGCTGCTCTCGTGCGAATGGCCGATTTGCTGCCTACAATTACTGAAAGGTCTGTAACAATTCTACTCATTGTGTTGATTTTATTACACCCAGGTCTTGATGTTTTGTACACTGTGAATATCATGAGTGTTGTTATAAAAAGAAAGGTCTTATATTTTAAAAATAATTATTCATTTGTCCATTCCTTCTAGAAATTTGTTTTTCATAGGTTGTGTTATCTGTGAAGGAGATAACCTTAGAAACAATGTGTGCATGAAAGTGCATAATAATCAATCATATAAATTTCTAATAGTTTAGACCCCAACACAGATCCCTATGGAACATCACTCAGGACATTACATTGATCTGATAATTCTTTTCCAGATCTAACTTTAAATTTCTAATCTGTCAAGAATCTTGTATACGTTTTAGAAGATTTTTCTTAGTGGACCAACTTTGCAAGAAACAGTAAATGTATAACACAACCCAATTCTTTTTTGAAGTCAGAATACATTACATCAGCTCGCGACAATCAATAGGTTGATGATCATCAAAATATTTAGTTCATTCAAACAAATCAACAAGTTGGTTGTGGATGATCTATCTAGTAGGAAACCATGCTGTGAACCAAGAATTCAATGATTGATTGTCAGGAAATTTCTACTATTTTTCACAATTCTCTGTGCACTTACTGACTATTGATGTTAAAGACGCTGGTCTGTAGTTTTCTACTTCCATTTTGATATATTGGTACTACATAAACCATCTTTCAGTGGTGAATTGTTTTTAGTGATAAATTCCTTGAATAAGAGAAGACATTACTTAAAATATCTGATTTTTTTAAAAAGTATCTGGTAAAAAGTTTCATCATGTTCCATTGCAGAGGTTGCATCCAGTTCAACTAATCCTTTGCTAAGTTTAAACTTCAAAGTTCATATCAGTATCTCAATTACCAATCTGGAAATAGTATCATCTAAAAGTATATTTAAGTCATCTTCACCCACAAACGATTCAGAAAATTCGTAGACAAGAATATTAAATATATCTTTCAAACTGGTAGTTTTCTAGTTTCTAATTTAATTTCTAAAATATATATTAAACTTTGCCCTCAGTGTAAAATATGCTGAAAAGAATGGTACAGGTCTCATTTTCATTGAAATCCCAGATTTTTGCAGAATTGCAAACATTCAAAAGTTTTTGCTGTCTTCCTACAGTTACAATATTTAAGCCAGAGGCTGTTTCCTTAATGACCTTCTTTAAAGTCATCTTGAAATAATGTCATGTACAATTTTTCTGAAATATGAATAATTTCCATGTAATTCTGAATGAAATTCAAAGGCAATTTTTAAAGAATTATTTTCTTGAAAATTACTCTAAATTTTTTCTTTATTTTTTTTCCTTTTATGCATCAAAGGCCAGTAAAAAAATTGTTGCTAAAATTATTTCAGGTGAACACTGTATTTTTTAATTCCTAAAATTAGTGGTGGTGTTATTTGAGGGTGAGGATTATTATACATGGTATTATACATTATTATACATATTATTATACATGGTATTCTTCAACAATAGGTTGTTGACCTTTCACAAATTCTCTGTTCATCAAGGTCATTGCATAGTTGCACATCAATATTGTGTGCACTTATAGTAGTTTTGAGTAATTTGATATCCCTGCAAAGGTCTTGAACCACATCAATTACATTTTTGCTTCAAACTCACTGGGAGAGATGGTTCAGGGCATCAACTGATGTCACTGCACTCCCACTGAACGGGAGGTCGTAAGTTCGAATCCCTATGGTGGCAGGACACTAGCTTGTCAGCTAGGTAGAATTCAGTCTGGAAGAGAATTCTAGTGGCCGGCAGCTCTGATCTATAGTTTTCTATGGTTTCTCCAGTCAACACCAGGCGAATGCTGGAGCAGTACCCTACCAAACGGGCCACGGACTGCGCACGATCTTTCCTATCTCTTCCTTGTCCTATCCTCTCCCCTTACACACTCTTACTCTAACATGCCCTACACAAGCACACATGCCAGGAGTTCGGTTCGGAACTTCGAGCTTGTCCCGGTTGGGGCGGTGCCATGCTGGTGGGAGATATCTGATTGGGGAAAACCTTGCTAGTTTACGGTAGGTCAGTGCCGGATCTCGCCATACAGCGAGGGAAAGATCACCACCACCTCCCGAGCAAAAAAAATAAGCACTACACTTACTGGACTAATGACCCTGGTTGTTAACGTGCCCAGAATCACTAAAACAAATAAACATAACTTTCAAACTGTCTATATCTCTGTGTAGTTCTTCGATAATTATTCATAACATTGGCATTTCTAAGATTTTATTTCTAAGCCATTATATTTGCAAATGTCAGCCGTGGCCTTCATTCTTCAGCTCTTTGTACAGACTAACATTCTCAATGCTTTTGACTTCAAATAAGATAAGAAACCAATCACCTCTTGGAAACCTAACCTCAAATATAAGATTCACTTTCAAAAACAAGATTTAGAAATTTTTATTGCAACAATACCAATAATTTACTTAAGTGTGACACTGTTACACCAAACACTATCACATTATTATGTATTCATTAACTTTAACTTAATCAATATCAAAAATTGATGGGAAATTGTGTATCTCCACAATGCTGGCTGACGTGGCTGAGGACATCTGTAGTGCCTCTACCTGGGAGTTCCTAGGGTTTGAGTCCTGACGGTGGCAGGAATTTTGACACTGGCTAGATAGCCAGCTCTGTCTGGAGGAGAATTCTGGCAGTCAGCTCTTCTGATTGGAAGTTTTCTATCTTTTCGCCGATAAACATCAGATGAATGATGGCATACTCTAACAAATGAGCAATATACGGTGCACAATTTGTCCTTTCTCATTCTTGTTCTCTCCTCACTCCTTACTTAAAAACACACACTCACTCACTCACACTCACTCTCACACACACTCACTCACACACACTCACTCTCACACTCACTCTCACGCTCACTCACTCACACTCAACTCACTCACGCTCACTCACTCTCACGCTCACTCACTCACTCTCACGCTCACTCACTCTCACGCTCACTCACTCTCACGCTCACTCACTCTCACGCTCACTCACGCTCACTCACACTCACTCACTCTCACGCTCACTCACTCTCACGCTCACTCACTCTCACGCACACTCACACTCGCTCACTCTCACACTCACACACACTCACTCACACACACTCTCACACTCACACTCACTCTCTCTCACACTCATTCTCACACTCACTCACTCTCACACTCACTCACTCTCACACTCACTCACTCTCACACTCACTCACTCTCACACTCACTCACTCTCACACTCACTCACTCTCACACTCACTCACTCTCACACTCACTCACTCTCACACTCACTCACTCTCACACTCACTCACTCTCACACTCACTCACTCTCACACTCACTCACTCTCACACTCACTCACTTTCACACTCACTCTCACACTCACTCACACTCACTCACTCTCACACTCACTCACTCTCACACTCACTCACTCTCACACTCTCTCACACTCACTCTCACACTCACTCACTCACACACACTCACACACATTCACACTTACATTCCCTGCACTACTACACATACCGAGACATTACTCCTGGTTTTTGGGAAATACCTAGATAGGGTTAATACTTGCAAGTCAACATCTATGTTAGTATCAGATCACACCAATCAGGGGGGGAAGAACTCCGCCTCCTCCTGCAATACACGCACTTCACTTAAGGAACTAATGACCATAGCAGTTGACTTGCTTTGACACGAAATAATCAGTCAACAACAGTATGTGCTATTCATACATTTTCCTGTCATTCAATTCTAGTTTTTAAATATAGATAGAAATTTAAATATAGAATTTTTAGATTTTTATAATTGAATTAATTTAACTTAATTTTCTGAAGATTATAATTCTTACTATTAACCCAAGAGGCAACCAATATAAACTATAGCAGAAGAAGAACATCACGTTGTATTACAAAATTATGAGTAGAAATAATTTAAGTAAAAGAACAATAATGAAGATAAATATCTGATGATCTATTGTAAGTTAATGAACGAATTTGAATTCTAGAATTTTAAAACAGTCGATAGTAAGTTTTAACAATTTATATTTTTGTTTATGATGTGGTTTCAGCCAATCTGGACAATAGATTTTTGTAAGTAAAAAAACTAAATAGGATTGAAACTTCAAGAAAAGAAAAAGGGTATTGAAAGAATACTGTTTTATGAAGGTAAAAAAAACATTGCAATAAATTAAACAAGATAAGATGTAAATATATTAATTAAAATTGAGTTCTAGAATTAATTTCCAAGCCCAATTTGTATAGATGCATATTTGAAGTAATAAACACCAATGGGTGTGAGCAGCCTTTGTTTGGGAAATTGTTGATTCAGTCTTGGCATTCAGTTATGTAGCTGTTAAACTGCCTTCCTGTCAGTCTAACTGCTTTGGTTCATCCCCTCTCCAGTAATTTTGCTTTGTAATTTTGTGTGTAGGTAGTCTGCACATACACAGACCATTCTATTGTCCAGCAGTCTGTGGATCTGCTCAGAAACTCTCATTGAGATTTAAATATTTAATATTTATCATGTGATTCAAAGGTTATGATTAATGTGAAGCTTTATGTAAATATTTTTAAATGTTCATGTCTCTGCAATACTAAAACCTATAGGATGGAGATTTCGAGAATTTCTCAATTAATGTGACAAAGCCAAACAAATTGCAGGAAAATTTTAGATATTTTCTTTAAAATATATTTAATACTATGTACAGAAAAATTGAAATTTGGTGAAAAAAATATTTGTTTGATTGTAATTGCTGAGGGTGTCCCTTACATGTGACTTCGGGCATTGGACATGAATAGGCATTGGGTATCCATTAGGCTTCAAATGAAATTTTACAACTTGTTTCAACACTTTAATATATATTTTCAAGTTTTTACTCATAAACTTCTTTACTTAAAATTATTATTTGTGGAATTCACACCAACGATGAATATGGAATCCTACTGTAAATTTGAACGACGTAAGTGGCTTAGGGCATCAATTGATGTCACTGCAGTGCCTCTGGCTGGGATATGGTTAGCCCTTCTGTGGCAGGATTTTCGACACTAGCTAGATTGCTAGGTCTCATTCAGCCACTGTCTGGGAGAGAATTCTAGTAGCTGGCTGCTCTGATCAGTATTCTGCGGTTTCTCTGATCAACACCAGGTGAAAGCCAGAGCAGTACCCTTACAAATGGGCCATGGACTGTGCATGATCTTTCCTTCTGCTTCCTTGTCCTATCCTTATACACACTTACACTTCAATACACTACACTACTACACATTATGGGAGTCCAGTCAGGAAATTAGAACGTCTGGAATGGGGCAGTGCCCCAGGGAGAATGGTGTGGTGGTGCCCCAGGGAAGAACCTGTTTTGGGAAAACACTGCCAGCTAATGTGTAGATCAGCCAATGTGATGATCTAGCCATGCAGAGGGTTAAGATCAATGTCACCTTCCTCATCAAAACATGCACCACACTTATGGGATTGATGCCCTTAGCAGTTGACACACCCAGAATCAGTCAATCAATTACAATACATTTTGTGTGCATTATTCTTGTGTGCTTGTGACAGCATGCATACCTCTTATGAGCTTCCTGTGTTCAGTATTACTTCCACTTATTTGCACAGCTTTAGAACGCCAGTTTGTTACCAATCCAGAAGCAGGATTATGATGAGGTGGTTTCCCATACACTCCACAATATGTGTGTACAATGAATCTTCTGAATTGAGACTAAGTAATGTTATTTTCAGGTCTTATTTGTTTACACAGAAGTCGCACATTGTGGCATGTAGCATTGACACCAAAAGGAAAAAGGGGATACCAACTTTCTTTATCCCACACAGATTTATTTGTAGCTTGTGTGCAGATGGGCCATGGGGGGTTGAATTTATCGATGCTCCATGCGCCTGTTGTATTTCTGGATAATTGCTGGACAAACAATGAGGATTTTGCTTCTTTTCCTGCTCACATAACCAACTCTATCTACTGTTGCAGTAGGTAGACAATGCAGTAGGTAGGTTCCATGACAATTTCATGCCAAAGTAGCAATGATGTTGTCATGCCAGTGCACCATAACACGTCTTTGCAACTTTAGATGATATCACACCATGACATCCCTTTTTCAAATCTTTCAATTTTTACACTTCATTTTTCAATGTGATTGTCCATGACAGGCCTGTGCCTTGTTCAGACAGGATTGATAGCAACTTCAAACTTATAAAGAAATTGTTGAACTAGAAATTGTATGGAGCAAACTTGATTTCTTATGTAGCACCACTGCTGCTCCAAGTCCGTGTTTCTTTCAGAGGAAGTCGAGAGCTCTTTGCGCCTTGATACAGCTCAGATGTGATCAGATAGCCCTGTTGCGATGCAGCGGACCAAAGCTTGTAGCCAAAATGAATAAGCTTGCCATTGATGTGATGTTTGGCACTGTTTCCCATAGTATGGCACCATTGTTTCAATTGAAATCTGACTTGATTTCACTTTTCAAATTCTTTTCTAAAGTTGGTATTTAGAAGATTGAAATACTGCCTCACTTTGTCAATCTCATCTTGAGGCAAATTCGTTTAATCAAATGAAGGTATTCACAGAAAAATTTTTACATCACATACTTGACATCAATTCATTGAGGACATCTGCTATCACCGAATACATCCACATACGTTGATGGGACATATAAACCTGTCAGAAGCAGTATAGCGATGAATACGTTTATGTCATCTTAATCTATTTCTATATTGTGGTTGTGCTGCATCATGTAGAGATTTCACAAATTATTGAAACAATCTCTTTACTAAACATCAGTTCAAAGCATTTAATCGGACTTGTTGGAGAAATAAAATGTTTGTTAGCCAACCAGTTCCAGTGCAAGACTTGTTTTCTTTCATTTCTCTATCATTTCTTCTTTTCACTCGCCCTGCTATGTTATCTTCTTTTTCTCCATTCAAAATATCTTGATTGAACTGGGAGTGGATGTTAACTTCTACTGTTGATCATAGCATTTGGCCAGATCGGTGATTCATATTAAATGAATCACCTGACTGGCTGAATGCTACAGTCAACAGTACAGATTTTGTAGTGGCCTAGTCATCATTCTCTTCATGAGTGGTGGTGCCATCTTCTGGAGGAAATATCACAACTTTGTTGATGTCATCTTCATTATCATTCTCAAGAATATCAAGAATCTCATGCAGTTTCAAAGTATAGGAAAATAAAAGCAGAACAAGGTTCAACAGATGTCTTTGCGAAAATAATATTTGTATCTAAATAAGCTTCCAACAAAACAATTATATTCATAGACCTAATGAATGTGTTACGTAAATATGTATGATACCCTAGAAATTCTTGAGAAAGCAAAAATGTGTATTATATATTCAAATGAAAGTAATAAGTAATAAACCGCTATGAAGATACTCTGAGAATATCAGAAAAATCTAGTATATTTATTTGTTGATGTATCCCAAATTTCCAATGTCACCTACAGGATACACGTAATTCTGTTTTGCTATTATAAAACCAACAATGTAAACAAAACATAAAAATGCTGTTATAATCCTTAGAATACAGAGGAAATAATTTTCAGAGGAACATAAAACACTGTGTTTTGAGCACAATTCTTTGCATGTGTACTCTTCCGTGTTATTCAAGTGGCTGAATAGCCACAAATGCACAGTTTCCATTGCAGAGAAGTTCTTTGAATTCCAACTGGTGCTCTTATTGGATTTCTAAGAATCACAGGAAATAGTACAGACCTCTACAAAAGTCCTAACCCTGTAGGTGACATTGTGAATTTACGGGTTAAAATAAATTAATTTCACTGGTGTGATTTTTTTCTCACAGGACACAGGAAAATACAATGCTTGAACATGTCCGGAAGTCTCATCCAACTCGAAGACAGCCATTGTTGCTGGACCTGGGAAAAGATTTGCCAACTCCTCGAGATGTGCAAACAAGTTTCCTCAAACTGAGAGATTTGTGTGCTCCTGGTGAGTCGAGAATTCTGATATTCTTACGTTATGCATATCATTCATCAATTTATGAAATATTATCAAGTTTGTTGTTATCACTTTTATTTAGGTGCATTGAATTATCATAAATACTCATATGACTTGGCTTTTAGAAAAACTGAAATACAATATTTTTCTCCTCTTGAAAATTCAATTTATTGTAACAATGGAGAAATATTATTCCAAATTAGATCATAAATTGTACTGTGTTACAAATATTAGAAAATCATTGTTAAGTCAAGTTTGTGTATTTATTTATTATACATATTGTGTCGGCAAACGCCCAATTACAATCAAGTTGATTCATATAAAAGTATATTAACTAAAATTGTTTAGTAACTAGTGTTTTTACAAACTTTTTTAATTGATAAGTTATGTAAAATATAAATTTAATTTATCAGAATTTGATTTTCTACACATCTTCCACAATGGTGCATGATAATGTAATGCTTTCACAAATGCAACGTCACACAAAATATGATCAGTAAAATGTAGTATACTGATAAGAGACATTTTAGGACTACAAGAATACAGCTTCCTGAATACATATCGTGATTCACAAGGCAATACAACAAAGGTAATTCGTACTGTATGTGAATTCAAGGAGTTAATATTCATGCGTCTTTCCGCCCGCCCGCCCGCCCGCCCGCCCGCCCTTCCGCCCGCTCATACGTCCGTCCGTCAAAATATGAAAGATATTTTTGACACATTGAACAGCTGCATTTTGAAAGACTGTTCAATTAAGAAAAACGTCTTTGCTCAGTTGCATGAAAGGGTGGTATATCATGGAAGTTCATAAGAATCATCGATGAAAATAGACAAAACTGCTCAAATAGAATAAAATGTGTAAGTGGTTTAAAAATGAATATTGTTGTTTTTGATCTCCTTTACAGTGAACTAATTGTGGGTTCTGATAAGTATCTCACGATGAGAAAAACCAACAAAGATAGTTTGGAGAATTTTTTCTCACTTATGCATCACTAGGGAGGATTTTGTTATATTCCATCACCATGACAGTTTGTCTGTGTTTAACAATGCCACACTTTCCAAACTCTTTAATAACACAAAGAGTATAAGAGGCAATTGTGAAGTTATTGACTGGAGTCTCCTGATTTCACACATGAAGACTGAGAAATATGTCTGAGCAAAAATATGCAGCAAAAATACGTCTGAGGAACCTGCACTTACTATCCAAAGTGTTAGTTTTCCAAGTGCTTTGGCAGAAGCAAACTCCATTGATATACATTTGAATTCATTGTGAAAAAAGTACTTTCAGTGCATAATTGTAGTGTGTAAATCACCCCTGTCTGATTGTGAGAGCCCTTCAAGTGATCGAGACTCCACAAAGATTTACACCAATTTCAAGAGATTTGATACAGCAAGGAAGATGGAGGGTTGACGATATGTAGTGACAAAGCATACATATTTTTGGGAAAATGTGAAAATGAACTAGAAACAAATTTCCAAGAAAACATTCATAAAATTAAATGAATTAAATAAAGAGAATTATTGGTTGAAAAATTGAGGAAAATAAGAAAATTCCCTATTGAATATTGCTTACTTTAAAGATGTTTGTAAAAGTAAGATTGCATTATATAATGAAATTTAATAATGAGAAAATGCAAACAAAATGTAGAAATTTCAAAATATTAAAATTTAATCATTTTGTATGTTAAAGATTCATTGTCAGTAAATACTATGTTAATCCTGATTTATACTATTTTACCACTTTTAATTTATTATCATATTCCGATTGTAATTATTTTCAAAGTACCATTGTAACTTCTGGGTGTAGAACCCCCATCTCAATCAAGTTTTTCTTAGTTTTCCTTGATTCATAGAGCAAATGGTGAGATTGACCCATGTTTTGCTTTTGCACCGTAAATGTAGATTTTATTCTCCTCACTCTTTGACAGTAATAAATTGTATGTTATGATAAACTTGGAATGATCGTTTTATTATGTATACACCAAAACTTTTCAGATGTTATGCACAAACCAGCATGCTGTTTTAAAACTGTTCTAAAATTTTAAGCATTAAGAACTATGAATTACTAGGCGAGCCCCCTGTTATCTCTTATCGCGCTAAAGACACACTGGCTAGACACCAGGAACGCTAGTGTCAAATGGATGAAATCTTATCCCATTAGAACTTTGCAACTGTTATACTAAACTGTGATTGTGTCATGTAATTCAGTACATTGTGGTCTGAATTTGTATAAAAAGATTAGAGAAGAAAATTTAAAGAAAATATTGTTTTCAAGAAGAATTTAGCTGCAAATTAACAACCATATTGCAGCTCTGTAAAGACTACACGTTGTATTTGTGTGCACTGTGATCAATAGGTTGTATTTCTCAAGAGCTTCTCTGTTACGGTGATGCATGACCTATAAAGCCATATGTCCCTAAACAAATTATTCATGTAAGTCATAATTGGGAAATGAATTCCTTTTTGGGACATGTAAATACATGACAAGAACTAGTGGTGCTACAGAATGGCACTGACTTTCTCGTAGTAAAGTTTTCTAATTTCCTTGGTGTGGACTAGCTTTACGGTCTTGCCCATCCTTTTGCCATCTATCGTTATCTATCGATGCCCTTCTGCCATCTATCGTTAACCTAAGTGCATTTTTTTTAAATTTTCTCAATTTTTCGGTGTCCTAATAGAACCTAAATATTGCTTTAAGAAAATTGAAAACGAGTAAAACCTTATCATAAATGGCAATTTTCATTGAAAAGTTTGGACCTATTTTTAAGATAACAGCGTTTAAGAACAACTGTAAATGCGAAATTTGAAGCATGTTTTCTCAGCAAATTTTTGACTTTTCAAATATCATTTAAAGTCTTTTGAGACACTTTAACTCAAAAATGCATTAGAGTTTACAAATTGTTTGAAATGTGCATATTAACAGTGTAAAAAATATTTAAAAAAAAAAAATACATTTGTGTAATTTTTGAAAAACCAAAAGAATATCTCAAAATGAACTTCATAATTTTCAACACTGCAATTAGCACTACCCATTCTAAAAGTTTGAAGGAAAAGGGCTGGCGGGCGGGTGGGTATATACTCCGTATGTATGTACATATAAGAGAAAGTAAAAAGCAATAAAATTCATGGAAGGTTGAATTTTGTGAAATTACAAAAGTAAATTTGAAGATCATTATATTTTTAAACTGGTATTTTTTTTTATGTATTTTAATATACCATTAATTTTGTTGACTAGATAATTTGCGCCAATTTCAAATTCAAGAAAAGGACTTCCTAACGCAGCTGGAGAGTTCTCGTTGGCTTCATCTAATTTCTGCTTGTTTGCATAAGAGTGTAGATGCTGCTGAAGCAATGCAAAATGGTAGCACAGTTGTTTTACAAGGTAATACCATGACAAATAAAGAAAATTAGACATTCATGTGCTTTGTGTGCATATTATTCGGTTTTGAGACGTATAATTAAAACTAAAGCAAGTTTCATTGTCTCCATCGTCATCATCATCATCATCATTATTACTACTGCTATTATTATTATTATTATTATTATTATTATTATTATTATTATTATTATTATTATTATTATTATTATTATGTCATGTTAAATTTTTAAATCAATCAGAGACACGATATTTTTATACAATTTTTTTTTTTTGTAGAGTTTGATGGCCGTGATATGTGCTGTGTGGTTGCCAGTCTGGTACAATTAATTTTGGACCCATACTGGCGTACTTGTGTTGGCTTTCGCACTCTTATACAGAAGGAGTGGATTGTCATGGGTCACCCATTTTGCAGTCGTTTAGGTCATGTGTATCGGTCGGAGAATGAACTGGTATGCCTATAATAACTGAATTATAAACAATTTATTTATTTGAGGTAGCTCTTGAAATTAATAATGCAACCAAGAGGCTTTCAGAAATATTGATGACTTAATGGATACTTCAAGAGATTATTATTTACTCTGTCAATGATCAACTTTCTAGGAAATGTAAAATTTCTTTCCTTCAGTGTTGATATGGTGAACAAATTCAGAACCTTGCGTAATAAAATCAATTGTCTTTATGTGTAGGCTCCGGTGTTTCTGATTTTCCTGGATTGTGTGTGGCAGCTTACTCAACAATTTCCCTCGGCCTTTGAATTCACTGAAACATTTCTCACTACTTTATGGGATTCTGCTCATGTATCCATCTTCGACACCTTTCTCTTTGACTGTGAAAGAGATAGGTTATTGGCTGTAACGGTGAGTATATTTTTAATTTGTACATTTTGTTTGCAAAGTAATTATTTAAGTAAGTTCTCTGCCTTTCTATCCATCCCTCAAGTCAGCCTTGGCTGTGTAAATGCAGACATTTATAGAATTGTATGTACATGATACATGTATCATTATGTACTGTAGTGTTTGTCTACATGTTTGTTGACTTTGAAGGGTACAGTGAGATGTGCCATGTTAATACAGAGCTCTTTATGTAGATTATTTAGAATTCAATGTAACTTCAGTGTTTCTTAAATCAGCAAAACCCTTGATTTCTGATTGATAAAGAAGATAAATATTTTTGAGGAGAGTAATTGATATTTCAATGTCTTTCTATAGGATCCTCACAACCCTTTGGTGCTGCGATCTGTCTGGGATTGGGGAGAACAGTTTCCTGAGCCTAGGGATGTGGCCCTATTTACAAATCCTCTGTTCACTTGCTCTGAACGTAGAATGCTACGTCCTCGATGGGTTTTACCTGATATATCACTGTGGACTCAATGTTATCTGAGGTGGATTCCCATGTTGGAAATCAGGGGTGGCGGACATCCGCAGGTAAGATAGCTGAGGTATTGTTGATGACGATTTTGTGTGTTAAAATTTGTAAGGATTTTTATTTTAACAACCTTTGTGAATCGTTCATCATTTAAATTTTGTTGTTTCACTTTTATGCTTAAACGCAGTTGTAAATCTTTCAAATGTTTTTTTATAAGATTAGATTTGAAGAGTATGTAATTGGACATTTAAAATACACAATGTACATGATATAATGTATCCCAAAGGCAAAACCTGTATGTGAACCTATTAATCTTTGAATTATCCAGATTATCTAATTTTGGTTTTCACACTTGGCCCACATAAATGTTTTACATACACTTATACAGCGAAACTTCGTTTATAAGTTTCTCACTTATTCGTCCCGGATAAATTGCTATAATTCAGCTAAATTGGGCAATTGCCTGTATATATATAATAAATAAATAAATTATTTCAGTTATATGGTTTTTTACACTTATATGTTTCGGTTATACTTATTTTACACTTATACGATCATAATGAAAGCCCCTTTAATACCGTATACCTTTCAAATGATCCCAGTGAGGCACAGGGCGATTGCGCCGAGAGCACAGAACTTGTAATATAGGAGCAGAACGCTAATGAAACTTGTAATATAGAAGCTCGACTCCTTTATAGAAGCCGAGGGGCTAAGACCGCGCGAGCCCGTTGGGTGGTAGCGCAAAGTCCGCTGCCAGGCTACCTTCGGCAGGTGAACTTGCAAAAATTTCAGTCGGGTGCGTACGGGAGGACTCCGAGGAATTCAGGAAGCGACGGCTAGCTCCAAAGGCAGGTCAAAGGCATCACTGGAAGAGAGAGTAACGATGTAGATGACCAATAAGTGAGGAAGTTTGTGCACAATCTTCCCTACTCTCTGAAGGCTCTTTTACTGCTCTCTTAACTCTTTTACTTTTACTCGCTGTAATAACATACGAGATCCTTTCGGTAGCGGTATGGCACAAGCAGCTAATGAAGCTGATCGCTTTTTCGCACGGCACGGTGGGTGTCGCCAGCAATGGAGCTGTAACAGTCGTGCGCTTCCTGTTGCCCCGTCAAACACTGTGCTTTGCCCGCGGAACATTAACATTGAGTAACATTAAGCTTGAAACCGAAACAACCAGCTGCGGGTCGCCGCCACCAGTTGTAGCCCCACAGAAAATGGTCTTTGATCCTGCAGTGAAACACAAGGTCATCAGTAAGGTCCCCATTGCGTGTCCGCTACCTCCACCTCAGGGGAGGCATTTTTGATGATGACCTTTGGCCGATATTTTTTCCAAGCTGACCAGCATTATAAATTGTGGCTCTGAGGCGATGTATTTTTTCCAGGAACATGTATAAGTTCACTATAGCAGAGATTCAGAGTTCACTACAACCAAATCTTCTTGGGCTTGTGTGAAATATAAGTGGAAAGGGACCAGTGGCCTAATTGCACAGTTGATTGCTTGACACAGTGTGTCAGTCTGCTAGTGACGCTCTGTGCTCAATTTTGGATCTTTTGGGTCTGAGCTGGTGAAAATAATAGTGCTTAATCCTCCAATAGGCACACATGGGTCAAGTGGACCAACCCATTGCAATTTAAGAACTAAATATCTCACTGAGTTGAAGGTGTAAGTTTACATCTGGCAACATCCTGTGAATCTTTGAGCACAGGATGACAAAATCCTTGAACAATTTTGCATCTGGTAGTAAGGACACCACCAGGTAAGTTGGGGGTGATAGGTCGTGTAGTCCTTCTTTCCTTTGGTGTGTATTATGTGGGATTGCCAAACGTCACGTGCCTAATGACATCACATGTAGAAAGACTTGGGGCCATAATGTTGTGTACTCTTCTTAATTACATGCGTGTTTCCTGTGTTTGAAAGGTGATAGAAAAACATAATATATTCCTCTTATTATATCGGGTGATCAGTTTAAAATGGAACCCATAGCAGGCCAAGCGAATTGCACTGGCAACTATGTTTGAGCAGGGTGGATGGCAGCTGGCTATTTCAAATGTTAGGAAGTACTCTTTAACCTTCTCACCCTCAATGCCACCCAGAGGAGGAGAGCAGTTGACCATCGTGGCCAAAGTGAAAAGCGAGTTCAAAGTGAAAGGCACACTCCTGCTTGTTTGATGTTGAAATAAAATTGCATTGACAAGAACATTAATTCCTATGTGGAATGTTTAAAAGAGAAATAAGTATCCATGAAAAAATACATTCAGGCAGGTTTGATACAAATTAATTAAACAAACTTTGTTTTAGTTTCATAACAAATGTGTTCCAGAAAAGTACACATGTATTATACTTGATGATTTAAATACGTTTTAATAAACTACTACCGTATTTACCTGAATATAAGACGAGGATTTTTCCCGTTTGCATCCTTTAAAAATCGGGGGTCGTCTTATACTCGCGTATGATGAAAAATTTGCATATGAAGAAAACGCAATATCAACGGTATTATGTTGTTCCTGAAATAATACAAGTTATCTTCACAAAGAAAAATCATTTGCAATAGAAATTCCTCTTTTTTATTATTGGATGTGTTTATAATTGAAGTAATAAGATGTAGAATAATTTCCTAAGCCGTTGCACAGAAGCGTTAGATAGGATTTAAGTATTTCTTTGCGGCAGCTAGCAGTGTTGTAACAGCTGTGACGTCGCCAAAACCTTCCTCGTGGCCAACGAGAGAGATACTCGCCTTCCTTCCCCATCCGCGTCGTAGAGTACCGCGACTTTAGTAGTCGTTTGGTAGTCGTGTTCGTGCTTGGTGGTTGTGTTGTGTTGTGTTGTGTTGCTGTGTGCTGATACATTAGTGTGGCAATAGCCGACCACCTGGAGAAAAGAGGAAGTGTAGAACTTACCAGAAATGTGGAACAACGTAAAAATTAAGACGCAAACCTTAAATTGCGAGTGATTCATCTCGCTGCACAACGTTATGCAATATGTGAAGCAAATGTACGGCGTTGGAAAGGTATGAAGGAACGCCTGAAATCTTGTAATCTAACAAGAAAATGTTTCCGTGGACCATAAGTGGGGCGCCATCACGAAATTGACGATTAAGTTGTCGAATTCGTATTCGTAACTAAGGTTTCGGAGTTTCTAGTTTCTATAATCAGCATTCGTATGAGAGCATTAACAGTAGCAAGAAGGAGAAATATTGCCAGACAGGAAATAAATGCGAGAATCGGCTGGTGCATACGGTTTATGAGAAGGAAAGGGTTCAGTCTGCGTAGAAGAACTTCCCTATCGCAAAAGCAGCCTGCAAATTATGAAGTAAAACTTCTGGAGTACCAAAAGTACATTATACAATTGCGCCATCAACACAACCATTTATTGAGTCAAATGGGGAATGCAGATGAGCCCCCGTATACTTCGACATACCTTCTAACAATACAGTGGTTACGAAAGGGTGTAAATTCAGTTATGATAAAAACATCTGAAAACGAAAAAAATGCATGTTCCGGTCATGCTGGAAGTGTTGGCAGATGGCAGGAAGATACCACTATTTGTTATCTTGAAAAGGAAGAATTTGTCCGAAGAAAAACTACCAAGTGGAATAACTTTTAAATACAAAGTCTAAATGTCTCAGTCTAAATGAATCTGGGTGGATGACTGAAAGCTTAATGATTTCTTGGCTTCAAGAGGTTACCGGGACTCCTATTACAGCAGAGAAGATTGTTAAACCTTGATGCCTTAATGAGCCACCTTACAGAAGGGAAAAAGGGAGTCGCTAGTTCAAAAACAGATCTGCCTCTGTCAATCTGTCTGCCAGCCTGCCAGTCTGTCTTTCTGCCTCTCTGCCAGTCTGTCTTTCTGCCTCTCTGCCAGTCTGTCTTTCTGCCTCTCTGCCAGTCTGTCTTTCTGCCTCTCTGCCAGTCTGTCTTTCTGCCTCTCTGCCAGTCTGTCTTTCTGCCTCTCTGCCAGTCTGTCTTTCTGCCTCTCTGCCAGTCTGTCTTTCTGCCTCTCTGCCAGTCTGTCTTTCTGCCTCTCTGCCAGTCTGTCTTTCTGCCTCTCTGCCAGTCTGTCTTTCTGCCTCTCTGCCAGTCTGTCTTTCTGCCTCTCTGCCAGTCTGTCTTTCTGCCTCTCTGCCAGTCTGTCTTTCTGCCTCTCTGCCAGTCTGTCTTTCTGCCTCTCTGCCAGTCTGTCTTTCTGCCTCTCTGCCAGTCTGTCTTTCTGCCTCTCTGCCAGTCTGTCTTTCTGCCTCTCTGCCAGTCTGTCTTTCTGCCTCTCTGCCAGTCTGTCTTTCTGCCTCTCTGCCAGTCTGTCTTTCTGCCTCTCTGCCAGTCTGTCTTTCTGCCTCTCTGCCAGTCTGTTCTTCTGCCTCTCTGCCAGTCTGTCTTTCTGCCTCTCTGCCAGTCTGTCTTTCTGCCTCTCTGCCAGTCTGTTCTTCTGCCTCTCTGCCAGTCTGTCTTTCTGCCTCTCTGCCAGTCTGTTCTTCTGCCTCTCTGCCAGTCTGTCTTTCTGCCTCTCTGCCAGTCTGTTCTTCTGCCTCTCTGCCAGTCTGTCTTTCTGCCTCTCTGCCAGTCTGTCTTTCTGCCTCTCTGCCAGTCTGTTCTTCTGCCTCTCTGCCAGTCTGTCTTTCTGCCTCTCTGCCAGTCTGTTCTACTGCCTCTCGTCCAGTCTGTCTGCCTCGTCCAGTCTGTCTGCCTGCCAGTCTGACCGTCTGCCTGCCAGTCTGACCGTCTGCCTGCCAGTCTGACCGTCTGCCTGCCAGTCTGACCGTCTGCCTGCCAGTCTGACCGTCTGCCTGCCAGTCTGACCGTCTGCCTGCCAGTCTGACCGTCTGCCTGCCAGTCTGACCGTCTGCCTGCCAATCTGACCGTCTGCCTGCCAATCTGACCGTCTGCCTGCCAATCTGACCGTCTGCCTGCCAATCTGACCGTCTGCCTGCCAATCTGACCGTCTGCCTGCCAGTCTGACCGTCTGTCTGCCAGTCTGACCGTCTGCCTGCCAGTCTGACCGTCTGCCTGCCAGTCTGACCGTCTGCCTGCCAGTCTGACCGTCTGCCTGCCAGTCTGACCGTCTGCCTGCCAGTCTGACCGTCTGCCTGCCAGTCTGACCGTCTGCCTGCCAGTCTGACCGTCTGCCTGCCAGTCTGACCGTCTGCCTGCCAGTCTGACCGTCTGCCTGCCAGTCTGACCGTCTGCCTGCCAGTCTGACCGTCTGCCTGCCAGTCTGACCGTCTGCCTGCCAGTCTGACCGTCTGCCTGCCAGTCTGACCGTCTGCCTGCCAGTCTGACCGTCTGCCTGCCAGTCTGACCGTCTGCCTGCCAGTCTGACCGTCTGCCTGCCAGTCTGACCGTCTGCCTGCCAGTCTGACCGTCTGCCTGCCAGTCTGACCGTCTGCCTGCCAGTCTGACCGTCTGCCTGCCAGTCTGACCGTCTGCCTGCCAGTCTGACGTCTGCCTGCCAGTCTGACCGTCTGCCTGCCAGTCTGACCGTCTGCCTGCCAGTCTGACCGTCTGCCTGCCAGTCTGACCGTCTGCCTGCCAGTCTGACCGTCTGCCTGCCAGTCTGACCGTCTGCCTGCCAGTCTGACCGTCTGCCTGCCAGTCTGACCGTCTGCCTGCCAGTCTGACCGTCTGCCTGCCAGTCTGACCGTCTGCCTGCCAGTCTGACCGTCTGCCTGCCAGTCTGACCGTCTGCCTGCCAGTCTGACCGTCTGCCTGCCAGTCTGACCGTCTGCCTGCCAGTCTGACCGTCTGCCTGCCAGTCTGACCGTCTGCCTGCCAGTCTGACCGTCTGCCTGCCAGTCTGACCGTCTGCCTGCCAGTCTGACCGTCTGCCTGCCAGTCTGACCGTCTGCCTGCCTCTCTGCCAGTCTGACTGTCTGCCTGTCTCTCTGCCAGTCGGTCTCTCTCTCTGCCAGTCGGTCTCTCTCTCTGCCAGTCGGTCTCTCTCTCTGCCAGTCGGTCTCTCTCTCTGCCAGTCGGTCTCTCTCTCTCTGCCAGTCGGTCTCTCTCTCTCTCTGCCAGTCGGTCTTTCTCTCTCTGCCAGTCGGTCTTTCTCTCTCTCTGCCAGTCGGTCTCTCTCTCTCTCTGCCAGTCGGTCTCTCTCTCTCTGCCAGTCGGTCTCTCTCTCTGTCAGTCGGTCTCTCTCTCTGTCAGTCGGTCTCTCTCTCTCTGTCAGTCGGTCTCTCTCTCTGTCAGTCGGTCTCTCTCTCTGTCAGTCGGTCTCTCTCTCTCTGTCAGTCGGTCTCTCTCTCTGTCAGTCGGTCTCTCTCTGTCAGTCGGTGTCTCTCTCTGTCAGTCGGTGTCTCTCTCTGTCAGTCGGTGTCTCTCTCTGTCAGTCGGTCTCTCTCTCTCTGTCAGTCGGTCTCTCTCTCTCTGTCAGTCGGTCTCTCTCTCTCTGTCAGTCGGTCTCTCTCTCTCTGTCAGTCGGTCTCTCTCTCTCTGTCAGTCGGTCTCTCTCTCTCTGTCAGTCGGTCTCTCTCTCTCTGTCAGTCGGTCTCTCTCTCTCTGTCAGTCGGTCTCTCTCTCTGTCAGTCGGTCTCTCTCTCTCTCTGTCAGTCGGTCTCTCTCTCTCTGTCAGTCGGTCTCTCTCTCTCTGTCAGTCGGTCTCTCTCTCTCTGTCAGTCGGTCTCTCTCTCTCTGTCAGTCGGTCTCTCTCTCTCTCTGCCAGTCGGTCTCTCTCTCTCTGTCAGTCGGTCTCTCTCTCTCTGTCAGTCGGTCTCTCTCTCTCTGTCAGTCGGTCTCTCTCTCTCTGTCAGTCGGTCTCTCTCTCTCTGTCAGTCGGTCTCTCTCTCTCTGTCAGTCGGTCTCTCTCTCTCTGTCAGTCGGTCTCTCTCTCTCTGTCAGTCGGTCTCTCTCTCTCTCTGTCAGTCGGTCTCTCTCTCTCTGTCAGTCGGTCTCTCTCTCTCTGTCAGTCGGTCTCTCTCTCTCTCTGTCAGTCGGTCTCTCTCTCTCTCTCTGTCAGTCGGTCTCTCTCTCTCTCTGTCAGTCGGTCTCTCTCTCTCTCTCTGTCAGTCGGTCTCTCTCTCTCTCTGTCAGTCGGTCTCTCTCTCTCTCTGTCAGTCGGTCTCTCTCTCTCTCTGTCAGTCGGTCTCTCTCTCTCTGTCAGTCGGTCTCTCTCTGTCAGTCGGTCTCTCTCTGTGTGTTGTTGTGTATCACATTAGAACCAAGACATTTTACTTCGATGTGTTTCAAATTTACAACATCGATATTTTTTTGTTGATGTATCGATGTTTGCTAAATTTGAAATCACTAATGTTGCCTCATCACTAATTACGCCATCCGTAATTGCAAAAGTGACAAAAAAGCTCTGCCATGGATTCTATACCAGTCAGGTATAGAATCCATGGCCGTCTTAGATCAGACTATTAAGTTCTCATCGTCAAAACCATGAAAATATACACCTTCGGACACTCGCTCTGAGCGAGCAATCTAGTCCTCCTGGCAGTTCCCAGGAGGACTCTGCATCGCAAGAAACTCGCCCATTCAGGACACAACTTCGAAAGAAAAACCAAATTAATACCACCATGACTCTCCTATCATGGAATATGAATGGTTTCTCCTCGCGAAGAGGACGATCTGAAACGGTTTTTGTTCCGTTATACGCCTTCAATTCTGTTTGCATGAGACTCATCTTGTTTCACCACGCCCCCTATCCTTTCGCGGTATTACCCCATAGAGGGTTGATGTTGATGACGGCCTCCGCGCACATGACGAAGTTACCACTTTAATCAACGATTCACTGCTCTCTACAGAGGTTCCAGTTCAGACCTAGCTCCATTGAGTGTGCATGTGCACCTCTTATCCCTCACGTTGTAATATAATTCTGAACTCCAGCGAACCAACTCATTTCGCCTTCGCCACAAACTCAAGAACGTGTATCGATCTAGCACTCAGCAGCCCATCACTGCAACCGCCCTGCAATGGTCTGTTCTAGATAACCCGCATGGATGCGACCATTACCCATTGTCATCCATATTGATGGACTTGTTCATGAGTTCATGGTTAATTGTGTACAATGTGCTGGCTGGCCGAAATTGCAAGCGAATGTCAGTCTGGCAGGTGGTGACTTGGGCGGTGTGGATGAAATGGCAGCAAATTTTAACAGAGCTGTACTACATGCTGCGGATATTGCAACTCCCAGATCGAATGGTAAACTGCGACATCTGTCTCCCGTGTTGGAACCCGGTCTGCTCAAGAGCGGTCAATGCCCGAAAAAAATACGTAAGCTCGTGTAAAACGCTATCCAACCGTGGTCAACTTAGAGCGTTTTCCATTCGTTGCACTGCAATCCACCCTAAATGCAGGACAAAAACGTCATCACTCCGCAACAGTGCTGCCCTACACGCGTGAAGCGCAGCTACGAAGAAACGGATTCCGGAACTGAGCCAGTGCGTGTGCACTGCGCGGCGATACTATAGGCAGCCGTTCTTGATATGTAACTATAGTACATTAGATTTTGAACCGAAAGGCTCCTGCAGAATTATTTGGTTATTGAAAATTATGAAAGCATTAACATGAGCATTTCTGCTCGCCTACGTATAAGTGCGAAAAACATTTCTTGGCACATGTATTTGAATGATTTTGTAAGGACATTAGTCACTATTTTTATTTTTTACTTTATTAGCGTTTCTAAATTGAGACGTATCTACACTTTGGTTACTAAACAGCACTGGATTTGTTAACATGAAGTTATTCAAGGTTGAATTTCAAGAATACCCAAACTTATTTTCCGAACTTCGCGTGAGTCCAAAAAATATTTTAAGACATTTCTTGTAACACATGATTACTCCATCATTCGAAGTGTGTCTGCGTGATACTCAGTTGCTTTCACATTTTTACCTTGAATCCAAATCAACATTCATAAATTACGTATCTAACCTCAAAATGGCCCGGTGCAATGCACTGCACTGACGACATAGAGGAGAGAAACACGTCATAGAGGAGAGATATTTGTACTCTTATGACTGACGAGCGCGTCAGTGCTGGTTAGGGCGCCCTGAGTGCGCACTGGTTCCGGGTCATTATGCGAATGGAACATGCGCATCTTTACCCTGGTGCGCTCTAGCTGTCAAATGGAACACAAAGGTGCCCTGAGTGCTTACTAGTGGGTCGAATGGAGAACGCTTTTAATTGATTGCAAGAGGTGCAGAGCGAAGGTGAGGAAAACCATTCTAGAAAGCAAAAATCCATCGTGGAGAGCATACCTCCTCTTCTCCGTCTCCTCTCTCAATTGCCATGTGCAACCACGTCTGGGATGGAGGAAGATGCTTTGTTAAATAAAATAACACATGGACGTACAAACTCTGTTTATTGATGTGTATGCAGGCTACACCCATACAGCTCAATCTCCATGACAAGAATAAACCAATGCGCATCGTGCGTACACTTATATACATACAGTCACTAGTTACATAGTAATCCTATAGATGTCAGTAATACAATTTCTCTAATATAAGTGTCTGTAAATATTCCAACATGCTTCTAATCAAGGGGTATTCCTCCCCGATTTCAGTGCCAGGTCTGCTTAAGAATGGTGAGATGATTACTTCTCAAGACGCAGTTGTAAACGAACTTGCCGGTCATTATGAAAACATGTCGAGTTCGGCGAACTATGCTCCAGACTGTCATTGCTTAAAGAAAGAATGGAAAACCGCGCTTTGGATTTTTCGAGCAGAGTACATGAGCAGAGTACCCCATTCTCCATATGTGAAATACGCTCTGCTTTGGTGCTTGCGAAAAGAAATGCCCCAGATCCGGATGAAATCCATAACCTAATGCTACATCTATCTGAAACAGCCTTGCAATTCCTCCTCCGGCATCACAATCGTATCTGGGAAGAGCACACCATCCCTGCTATATCGTGAGAACCGAACATCCAGTTCTCGAAGAAGGGAAAGATCGGTCATTGCGATAAAGCTGTCGACCAATTTCTCTCTCAAACTGTATGCTGGAATGTATGAATGTATCAGCGCTGGTCTGGACCTAGTGTTGACGCCAATTCAAAGCTGGTTTAGAAGAAACCGTTCAACCTTGCACCACCTCATTGCGTTGGCAACAGCGGTCTCTACATCGTCTTGAGAGATTTTGTGGCCATACTATTCGACAGAAAAAGCCTACCACACCACTTGAATGTATGGCATGCTGTGAACCCTGCACTCCTGGCCATTTAGGGGGAAGTTCCCTCTAACCCTCCAGAACTTCCTCTCGATCAGATACTTTCACGTTCATATTAGGCTTTTTAATAGTTACCATCTTGAAAATGACATCCCTTTATGATCGGCTCTGAATGTCACTTTGTTTGCCATTGGCATAAACGGTATAGCGTCGACCGCGCGAGAATCTGATAATAAAGGCGTCGCTAATTGTGTATGATTTTGCTCTGTGATTCAGAGGCATCTCCAACGGGAGTCGAACAAGCTCCACAAATGGAGCATGTCAACAGAGTTCTATTTCTCCCCTATTAAATTTACTGGTGTGTATTTCTTCAGGATTTACCACTAGCATGGCAATCCAATAATTTACTTGGGAGGAAATCAGCTTTCATTTGCTGAATCTGCTAGGTTCATGGGTCTTACAAATCCATCACGTGACGTGCTCATATCCACAGTCTAAAAACCAGGTGTCTCACTTCTTAGTCTTCGTATGCTGAGTGGTGTGTCGTGGGGAGCCGATATCATTATCTTATTACGGTTACAGAGCGCACTTAGTTTTGGATTATGATAGTGAAGGGGTTTCGGGGCTCCCACTACTCTTCGACGCATCAACAGCATACACCACGCTGGTATCCGCCTCTCAACCGGTGGAGTGGAGTGCCTTCTAGATGAGGCCGGGTCTTGTTTACCCAGATGCAGTTTCAGGAAATTAGGGAAGCCTATCCGGATCATAGTACATTATACGCGAATGGTTCGTGGTATATTGTAGTGGCATGTACTCGTAGTTTTTATTGTATCGTAGTCACCAAATCATATAGACTTCGTTTTCAATTCAGTATATTCACTGCAGAAATGTATGCAGTTCTCAAAGCCCTAAAATACATCGAATCAGGGACATAGCGGTGAGGTCTCTGTTCTTATTCTCTGCTCTCTTCAAGCTGTCTCCCGTTCTTCTTCAAGCTACCTGACGAAATTAGTTCAAACCCCGATTCATCGTCTGTGGTCTCACTACTATGATCTGGAATTCAGTTGGGCCCCATGCCATGTTAAATCACAAGGAATGATATGGCTGACCAGGCGGCGAAATCGTCGACGCGGAAGACTCATTTTAATGTTTGATCTGTACCATTGTCCGATGTTAAGGCATGTCTTTAGAGTGAGGCATACAGATTGGCACAATACCATTTTTAAACTAAGTGTGATAAAGGATTCTGTTAATCCCCGGCGTTCCTCATCCCGACCTTCTAGGCCCGAGGAAATCATTTTAACCCTTCGTTTTGGGCACTGCCACTTTTCCGCTAGTTTCCTTCTTCGAGGCAAACCACCTCCCTTCTACGACTCGTAATAGACGGTTCTTTCTGCGGAACTTGTCGTCCTGCGTTGTCCGAAATTGGTTTTCAATCAACGAAGACATGGCTTGGCCAACTCTATACGGGAGGTGCTCGGCGATGACGACTCCGCGCTCTCAAAGTGGGTTATTTTGTTGTCGTTGTTTTTTTTAGAGAAAGCAAAATATTTAATTTTATTTGATAAATAAGAACAAGGTTTTATTTAAGTTTCTTGGAACATTACAGCCAGTTCTACGTTTATGGTAAATATTACGTATTCGTTTCATCTTTTACTTTCGCCTTATGTACTTGTACTCGTATATTTTATGCAGAATTCAAGCCCTCATTTTTGATTATGTAAATGCTTTTAATCAGTGGGAAAGTTGCTTCTCCAACATCTTTACATCTATTTAATTTTTTACTTTCTCGCGCTTACTAACGCTAGAAAAGTACTGTATCCTTGCGCCGGAAAACGAATTTCCGACACCATTTTTTTCTTGCCGGATCCTGGTAAAGAAAAAAATAGATAACGCCAGTTGCTAAATCTAGAAAAAAAAATCCTCTACCACGTGGTGTAGCCACAATCCATGTTTTGTGCGTCCTTGATACAGAAAAATCGAATGACGGCAAAACATCTGTCCGTCTATGCACGTTAGCGCATAAGCCGTTCAACCGATTTTCTCCAAAATTAATATTTCCCAATCGATCTACCCGGTGTCACGCTTCCCGGAATTAGAAACGGATATTTTAATATTGGGGGGTACTTTACATGAAGCTCATAGGACAATTTCAAAATTGTCTAAAAAATGACTCCAAATTTTTTGATGAAGTGTTGTTGGATAGTGCAACGGACAGTTTAGAGAATGGTGCAGGTCTCCTGTTCGTTAAAATGCCTGATTTTTTCCAAAATTACAAAAATTCATTTTTTGGGCATCTTCCTACCATTTTAATATATATTTTTTCGAAATGAAACCCGTTCATTAAAGACAAATTTTGAAATGAAGTCCTGCTCAACTTTTCGAAAATTAGTCATTTTCATGTACTTTTGTGCGAAATTACAAAAATTAAAGGGCAAGTAAAAAAATCCAAAACCGCTCCAAATGTTTTCTTTAAAGCTTCTCTACATATGCGATATGGTACGGGAAAAAAATATGGTGCTGGTCCCTTATTCGGGTATCGCTCGGTTTTTCGAAAATGGCCACAAAAATATTACAACTATAAAATTGAAGGTAGATATGTTTGCCTCAAAATCTGTTGTACAAAATTAGTCCTTTAAATAAGGAACAATTTTTTGAAAACTAGTGATTTTTGTGCATTTTGCGATTGAAATTGACGCATTTTTTCTCAAAAATTGCTCAGAATTGTTTCTTTAAATTTTCTGCATGTAATAAGGGGCGGTAAAAAATATGGTGCTAGTCCCATTTTCAGGTACTGCTCGTTTTTTTTCGCTCGAAATTTGTAACAAAAAAATTAGAAACTACAAAATTGAAGATTGTGATTTTTGCTTGAGACAGTCTATTCAAAAAATCAGCTCGTTGATAAGGTCATGATACCGAAAAATCGAAGGTTGCAACGCTACTGACTAAATAATTCAGACGATTTTCTCCAAAATTTATATTCCCTTATCAATCTGGCTGATGTCGCGGCCCCGGGATTTTGAAACCGACATTTTTTTGGGGGGGGAGGTACTTTACTCGGGACATTTTTCAAATTAAAAAAATGGCTCCACTTTTTATTAAATTTTGCTGTTGGTTATTGTGAAGGACGTTTAAGAGAGTGGTGCAGGTCTCGTTCGTTGAAAACCACTTTTTTTTGAAAATTGGTTAAGTTCAAAATTTTTTCGGAGCCATCTTACAGATAAAGTATTAAGATTGAGTTTTTTTCTTCATGAAATCTGCTCCTTAAAGATAGATTCGCTTTTGGGGTAAACATTTTGCGAGTTGAAAATTAAACAAGAGTTCCCAAAACTCAAGGATTTTATATTTTTACATAAAGAGATACATTTTTTTTTTCGACTGTCTAATGTTAAAGGTTCATTGTACTATTTGAAATGTTTATTATGTTAGATAAGTTTGGCCACAGACACTGGTTTATAAAAATTTTTGAAATAAACAAGTGAATCATATCATTATCAACTTTAAAGTTTTTCTTACCTGCGCTTTGTTTGAGGGGGTGCCAATATATTACGTGGTAATAAATTAACCTAATATTACAAACTGCAGAACATAAAAAAAAAAAAAAAAAAAAAAAAAAAAAAAAAAAAAAAAAAAAAAAGAAATGAAAGAAATTGCAGTAATTTAATTAGTTTATTAGTATTGGAATTATTTGTCATCTGTGTATGATGTACTATGATTGACCCATTATACAAGTTGAAATCTGGATACAGATGAAAATAAGCATTTTTGTCAAAACTTGATATCATTCACCAAGTGAATGCACACAGTTTTGACAATGTTGCACTGGCAATGTGCATTGCTTGCTTCTGAATAATTTGCTGCGAGTACTGTAAGAGTCAAATGTTTTCCTGTTTATTTCATTTGTCAAAGTAAGAAATATTCTTTGCTCCTGACTATCGAAATGAATGCAGAGGTGCATTACAGACACTTTGTTTGAATTGATGTTTTTGAGAAATAGTTGAGGTGTTAGTAGTGCACATAATGCAATATTTCAATATTTCATATGGCTGTTACCAATGCAAGACAGTATGTGCTGTTGTAGCTCTAATTCAAACTACTTCGGCATGGGGGCCAGTACCTCAGTTGTTGAGGCTTGAGGTTGTAAACCCCAATCAATCAATCATGTAGAAAACTGTGCTTAATGCATTTTATTTCTCAAAATTAAATTTCAGCTTTCATACAAAGTACAGATAATGAAATTCAAATGTCTATATACTAAAGCAATTCAATGAAAATTGTGTGGAATGGCTCAGGTGTAACTTACAGCAACCTGACCTATTCATTGCCTGTAAAAATCTTCACATGCTATCACCTCTTTTATCCCTGTATAATAATTATGAAAATTTCATGTTTTTTTGTTTGTTTTTGCCTTTTAGGTAGATTTGTACTTGCGAATGCTAGTGGTGGAGATTGCAGCTATTCAGGGGCAGATGGCAGGCAGCAGTGGGCCTGGGGACTCACGAGTAGCTGATAAGTTGGCTGTGGGTGTGGATGCTGCCACGCTGGTGGGCTCTTTTTTCCCATTCAGTCGGTCGGGAGGGGCTGCGACTGCACAGTCCCAGCTGTTTAACAGCTTCCCGGGAGAGCATGCACTGGACTCCCTGTCATTGCAAAATGCTCCAGATTGACATCAATTTTCAATGGTTAGTACTTCTTCAGTACATAGGGGTGATTAGGTACAGTTACTAGATCTTGGGGTGGCTGCCAGAAGTGCCCTGATTCAGAAAAATTGTTTGGGCTAGGTTCTCATCGATTGTCATTTAACTTTTATTGTTGCATTTGTGATGGTTTTGTGATGTGTATTATTATCATCAAAAAGTCGTTATTCAGTTTTATCCTGAGGATATTAAGGAGGATAGGTGTATCTCTTTATTTATTTATATGCAGACATGGCAAAACAAAAGCTGGGGTAAAGTATGACATTAATAACAATTAATCTTTATCAAACAGATAGTTACGTCAACATAAAACCATTTTTCACTCATTTACAAAATTGTATTTTTTAAGACATGTGAAAGAGATGCTTCTGACACTCCTGGAGGAAAGTCTCAGAAGTCAATCACCTTTTTTACAAGTAGTATGACATGGAAGAATTTTGAATTTAGACTTCTTAGCATGGCCCCTGAGATACAGATTGTTTGTGGTGAGCATCATTGAAAAATCCACAAAAAAAAAAAAAAAAAAAAAAAAAAAAAAAAATTAAAACAATAAATTAATGTCTGCTCACTTTCTCATGATATTGTATGACAAATTGTCCTCTTGTGCAATTTTCTAAATCTATGCCTCTTCAGAAGCTTCCCCTTTTGGTTAGTTATGAAATTTGAATTGACAAACCATTAATTCAAAAGCTAATTGAGGTACAACCACAATCAACCATATTACAATTCTAAGCTTGATCATTTTAAACATACACTTCAAGTCTCTTTCTCTCTCTTAGTCACAAATCTAACATAAGAGCAACCATTAATTCCTACAATTTTTTAAAAAAACAAAAATCACGATTCACAGAATCAGTCTTTAGCGAAATTTGTGCACATGTCTACTTGTGAATCATTTTCCAGAACCAAAATGTCAAAAGCTATGTGTAGTAGATCTTAAGATTTTGCTCATCAATGTATCAGCATTAATGCTGATATAATATAATACATAATAATATAATACAAATGATTATTGATTCTAGTATTTAAGGGATTCAATTTTGTTTTTTATCTGCATTGTTTAATATTACTCCTGTATATATATGTCCTGATTCGCTGATAGGAAATAACAGATTAGATTGTTCTTTCCAAGCTTTTCTAATAAGATAAATATTGGTTTGTTTTTCAGATGTAAGATGACATTTCTGAAGAAATTTTGTTAAGATGGTAATAAAGAGCAAACAATCACTCATATTGCTCTAAATATGACCCATCATCTGTATATATGCACATAGTGTTCATCTGATTTTAAATAATTTGTTCATTGTTATTTATACGTATAGTTGTAAAAAGCATCAGTCCACCATTAATATCTTTGTTGATGTAGATTGCCAAGAGATGCAAGTATTTTTACATAAAATTGATGACTCGGGAAAGGTTAGTGAAATGTTTACGAAGATGTTATTTCAGTATGCAGGTTATAAATATATTTTAGCATTTAATTGTTATAATTGTAGTTCATTGAAGTATATTAAAGCAAATGAATATATGACATGGAAAAAAAAGTTAAAATCTAATTTCGGAATGACAGAGCCAAATTGTAACAGATGCATCTATGGGAATTTTGTGAAGAGCAGAAAGTAATCAGATAGAACTTATCTGCTAGTGTTTTATATCAATTAATTAATCATTACTGTCTTGTGTATTTTGGTTTGTTCAGTGACCAAAAGTAATTAAAGACGAGTCCTAGTCTTCACTAATAACACTTTCCTTCAGAAGAAGTGATGATAATGGATTTTCTACTAATAAAGTTTATTAGGAAGTAATACTGAAAATAAAGATACCATCAGTTTTTGGAATGGATTGGAAGTCATTGTATTATTTATGAGAAAGTTAGAACTTAATTTTCCTTCTTAATTTTTTTTCCATCTAAAGAATGGTTCTAATGATTCAAACGTTTCCTCACTTGCAGGTTCTATCAAAATATTCTGCTACGTATAAAATAAGCAATACTTTTTTAATTGTTTTGGCCTTTATTTAAAAGAATGAGTTTTGCTTCAATAAAATAAAGTTTGTTAAAAGATTTTAAATTATTGTCAGTGAAAGTTACATTGACTGGGTTGAAATTGAAAGTAATATTTTTTTGTTCTCACATGTCTTTTGTACATTTCTTAAAATTCAAAATATCCTTCTTTGATTTTCCCTATTATCTTTAGTTTTGGAAGAGGAATAAGAATTCCAGTGGTTTTAATGTCCTTAAGGAAGTATATTAGTATTATTTCTTTTACATGGCAGAGGAGTGTATGATTCATTCCTTTGACTTGTTGAATGTGGGACCAATGTACAAGTCAAAAAGTGAGTATGAATTTTACACTTAACTGCTATAAAGCAGTGAAAAAGTTTCATGAATAATCAATGAAAAGAATAATGTTGAAGCATAGAGAATAAGATTAAAAATTTTTAAATTCAAACAGCAGAAATGTTTGTTGGGTACAGAATTTTCTTTTCTCCATAATAGAAGTCCACTTTGTACTTTCAGAAATTAATGAATACAGCAAAACTCCTTTTACAGTGTTCTATATTATCCATATAAGCGTAATTCTCTTGTAATGAAGTTTTGCTGTAGTTTCAACAGATTGAAATAAAGGATGGACGACTAATACTAAATAATCTTTTATACTGCTTAGTTTCTTATTTATGAGATAATTATTTTTTCTCAGATTTTACTGTAATTTTTATTGAGAGTAGTGTATTTCATCTCAATATGTTTGTGGTCAAAAGAGGCAAATTATACTATTCCAGAGTTTACTTGTGTGTTACTAATTAAATAAAATGTAGCTTTGTCCCCCCAAAAAAAGAAACCAAATTTTCTTACATTCTTTCACTTAACAAAGTTAACCAACTGCAACTTTGTGAGAAATGTGGTAGAATAATGAAATTATTCCAAGGTATTTGACATGGAAATAAAATGGTGTAATGTTCTACTGCATATTTCATTATGTAGATGTGTCATTTAAGGCACATTCTAAATCTATGAGGAAGATTTGCTGAAGTAAGAGAGCTGAAACCTAACATTAATGTATATATTTAAGTTACATGTGGAACCAAAGAACAGGGCAATTCTGACCTTGTAATTTTTAAGAGTACAACCTTCATTTTTAAGACTTCATATTGAATGTCATCATTTGCCTTTATGTAATAGAGTTTATAGTTGATGTCCATAAAATAAATATTGAATGTGATATCTCTTTTCTTGGTGATTACCATGTCCATTCAGTATTTTAATTTTATAAGAAGTTTGAGGTTCTTATTCTTGCTATCTTACTCTTCAATGCTCACAGAATGTTTTTGAGATAATTGCCTATATTTAATTGCTCTTAATGTATAAATTTTGATTGATTATTTTGATTTAAAACCATTTTTGTGAAACACTGTTTTCAAATGTTCTTGAAAGTAGTAATATTTAACTTGTATGTTACAAGTGGTTTCAAAAAATTATTTTATGTAACTTCATGAACTTTTTATTTTGAACAAAAATCAAGTAAAGTTGATTCTTTTTTCAAGTATTGTAATAACAAAACTATCTCAAAATAAATGTAAGAACACTCCTCCCACCAATGATAATATGTAAAATATCATGGGAGTGCCAACATGTTCTAATGTGTGTAAAACAGGGCAGCAAGTTCAACATATATGGTGCATTAATTCAGCTTGAGCTATTTGCTATAGCATGTTTCTAGGCAAGATGGTGCCTTCCAATGAGGTGCTGACATTGTTTGTTCCAGTGGGTGGGTTTATCAACCCTTTGAACAAAAACTTGAAGAAATTTGTCGTCTTCCTTCTTTGTTTGAACATTCATTAAAAACGTTAAGGAAATCATTTAAATCTAACCATTAAACACATGCAATGTTTCTAGTAAAGTAAAACTGTTCCAGCAAAGAATACAAAATGTTTGGTTACAACATCCATCCATTTGGGCTGTGATGGTCTACAATAATTAAAAATGTTTATTTACATCTACTTGCTGTTTTCATTTTCCCAGTACCTTAGTCAATTTTCACATCCTGGACATTATAGGATCCAAAGAGGTCATTGTTGTTCATAACCAATTTATCATCCCATGCAGATTTTAAGAATAACAATGTTCTTAAATCATAAAAACATCATTTTCACTCAATGCATGCTGCTTTCCATGTTTTGACAGATTTTAAAATATGTACTCCATTTATCAAAAAGCAGTCATTCTAATTGGAGTCTGAAGAAAATCAAACTATTCTCAGGGTTAAAAAAATGTATTCACATTTATAAAGTAATCTAATTACAAACATATATATCAAAATTATCAAGCTAACACCTTTACAAGTTTATATTTAAAACTGTTCATATAACTATTTTATGAAATGTGTTTAATTCATAAAACACATTTCTGTGACTGAATATTTTTAAATTCAAATATCAAGTATTTTATTTGAATATTAAATAATCAATCCTGTTTGTGATTGAAATATTTTTTCATTGATGTATGTATCCTTTGCAAAGGGTACACTTGGAGTCCTTTGCTGAAACTTAAGTGTAAGAATATTCCTTCTTCGGAGCCAAGATATTGAAAATGCATTGGCCAAAGAAATGTGCAAATCTCGAAAAAATTCCATTGCACCCCTTTTACACATTTTCCAAAATTCAGGAGAATCTATATCTCCATTTAATAAAATTTGATAGTTTTGAAACAAAGTTGCAAAAATTTCTTCACTCAACGTTTCAATATTTCTACTTGCAAAATATTCTGAATAGGTTGTAACAGCATAGTATTCAGGACACAAGCTTGTTAACCTGCATAACCCAGGTCCAAACCCCCCAGCAAAACAGAATTTTTTTTTACCTGGCTGTGTCCTGTGAAGGGAAGTCCTGGTGATGCTTACTCAGCCTCCTTTTAAAATAATTACCAATATTTACTGGCTTTATTAACAGTAAATATTGGGCAAATATGTGCATGAAGCATGGTGCTTGCCACACCACCTCTATAACATTACTGAGATCTCCAATGACCTGTTCCATGTACAAAGGTCCCCGGAACTGGAGAAACAAATGGTGTCAAAAAAGGCTAACTTGAAAATGGGAGTGCTCTAATCTCCTCCAACCCTAAGCAGTGGTTCTAAATCTAGTACAGAATTGTAAAAAATACTGAATTTGACTGCGTTTTAAGTCAACTCATATTTACTGTATACTTTGATTTAAACATAGGTTCATAGTTCAGTAAATTAGCTGCTACAATGTCATCCAATTGGGAGGCTGAATTTCACCATCGTGACATAAGATCCCGATTGGATGACTCTGTAACAACTGAAGCTCTAAATAAATTGAAGTAGGAAGAAACTACATTTTTAGGAATAAGCATCTTCACAGCAAAATTATTTTAATTCATAATTAGAAATATTAAAATAAGTCTATTTTTTAACAGATACCATTTACAATTTATCACAAATTCTACAAACAAGGCTCATTCCTTGGAACAATTTTAGCATCAACAACTGAATTAATAAAAATAAACCAATAAATACAAGATATTTTTACAATGAAAAATTGTATTAGTAGAAACAAGAAAAAAGATACACAGGGCTACTTGTTAAGTCTTTTATATCACAATACACATCAACAAATTCTATGTAAGTCTTGATCTTTGTTTCTCTCGGTCCCACTGAGACAACTTAATTGAAATACATTCTGGCCCGGAAATAAAAGGGTGAATAAGAGGTACAAAGAAGCATGATCATTTACAAGTATGTAATTATAAATAGCTATTGGTAAGGAAAGCTCATCTGTGAATAATCAGATACTTCTGGAATCGTGCAGTAATTAAGGAACATCCACAAGGACAGTCTCTGAACAACCGATAACATAAGGCAAAATGTAATAAATTGGTTTAATATGGATAATTATTAATAATTAATCCTGAATGTAATGATAATGTGTAGGAAAAATGTGTGTGTGATGTATTCCAAACATCCTGATAACCCTGAAAAAAGAGTGATGAAAAAACATGCATTCTATTGCCTTAATAATCTCATTGAATCATAAAATTCTTGGAAATAAAAAACAACTTCCTGTCTACAAAGTTATTTGTAAATGTGAGAAAAATAGGAAAGCAATGTGTGAACAATATATTTAATCAAAGGAGCCCAAGAGAATTGGTACAATACATAAAAACAATTTTCCCCCCCCATTTCATTCTGTCATTGAAATAAAATAATTTAAATGGAGAACTAATTATACACACCTAAAAAGTGACTTTTTATTTAATACTTATTTTTAAAACAACTTCCAGTGGTAAAGGTGACACAATGGCATGCATGCACACATGCCATGCTTTCCTTATATTTCCCTGACACTTCCGTGACAACCTAAAAAAACGTTCAATTTATCTACTTTTGTTTTATAAGCATTTTTAACATTAAATTTTAGTAGATACATTTATTTTCCATTTAAAAGTGAAATTAGGTTCCAGTGAAATAGTTTATTTACTCTTGAAATAAAGTAATTTGAAGAAACCTCAAAAGTTTGTCAAAAAGTTGCAATTTTATTCCTGACAGTTCCATAAAATCTGATGTCGGGGTCATCCTCACAAGAGACACTGCTACGCAACACAAACATGATGCTTGAACATCTCGTACTCTTGAAGGTGGTATACACTATAAGTGCTACAGCTATCCAAGCCAATTCTAAAGTACTTTGTTTGCTATTAACACAGTTCATGAGTTGCCTACTTCATATATTTTGAAAGTATCATAATATGGTTACAGTTTTTACATTTCTTCAAGTGCAAAAGAAATGCGAGTTAAAATTTTGATCATTCAAACAACATTTTCAACATTCTTTTAATATGAAATGGTATGGAAAATGTTTTTTTCCACAAAAATAAACAGCACAGTGTATTTATTGAATATATTTTCAAATTATATTTTGCTTAACCAAAAAAAAAATGATGAAACTAAAATGGAACTTGATTTTCAACAATTCATTCATCTTCTTCCTCCAAATGAGATAGTTTAATCTCTTTATTTCTCTTATCAATGTCCTGTGAAGATTTATTGGATCTCTTCAACTCTTTCTTCTTGCCTCGTCCAACTTCATATTCAGGCATAACCAATTTAGAATTTTTAAACAATCCCTTTTCTTCATTAGTACCTTTTGTACTATCTTTGGTGATAGAAGATTCCTCGCACTTCTTTTTGAGTTTAAATTCTATTTTGACAGATTCTTCACTATTCCCTTCCAGGGATTCACTTTTCCTGCTCGCAAGCTCCTGCAAGAATGCCATGGCAGTAGCTGTGTTACTGCGTTCTGACATTTCATCATTAGAAACATCAGCCAAACTATACTTAGTCCATCTGTCAGGATGTCTTTGATAATCTGGAATATCGCGTGCTTTAAATCTTGGAGGCAACATTTCAGGTCTTTTGAAAATACTTTCTTTCCCTCTAAAGGGCTTGGTCTCTTTTCTCTTCTGCCGTGAGGTAACTGGTAAAACACTTCCATCATTTTCTGGAAGTTCGGATCCGTCAGACCAATCCGTTGAAGAATTGAGGTTTTTTTCTTTATCAATTAACGTAAGCTGATCAAATATATTCTTCTGTCGATCTTTGAAAGCATTATCACTACTTTTTACAAAAAATGATGAGTCGCTGTGACGATTACTCATAGTATTTTACAATACTAAAGTCAATTCGTATGTACGAAAACACACGCAGCTGTACAAGTATAAAACTACGTCCTATACTCAACTCAAAAATAAATATTAGTAAAAGTTAACTGGGAGAGACTAATGAAACTCGGCTAGAACCATGGCAAACCGCGACTAACCACAACTATGGCCTGCCAAGGATTGAACAGAGATTCAGCTATACACTTAGCTATACAATGTGAAACAAACACCAAACCACGATCACAGCCTCACTATTATATCACAATGACAAGGACTGCTCAATTACTCCATAATCACGAAATGGGCTTCTGCTTCCCATTCGAAAGGAAGGCGATGAAATTAGTTTCCACACAGCACCCTAGTTTTGACCAGGGCCGATTCACTAAATGTTAATAGGCGGGGGACCAATTTTACTCTACCAAGTATACTCTTTGCGGAGGACTAAGTTTGTTTCCTCAGTCACGGACCTGGTGCAGATAGCGCAGCTGTTGCGTATTGGCGCGCATTTTCAAAGTACAGTTGTGCGAAAGTTGGTTGTGGTGCGTGTAGGGAATATCCATGAGGATTATCTGCTTTTCTTATGATTTACTACAAAGAATTATATATATATATATATATATATATATATATATATATATATATATATATATATATATATATATATATATATATATATATACATACATACATATATATACACACACATACATATTACATATATACATATAAACACAACAACTATACACCATTTTATTTATGAACATGTCTATAAATTAATATTCACAAAACCAAAATTAGCATTGAAATTCATCATCATCATCTACAGCAGGATAAGAGGAATGTTCCTGTTTAAGTTGACAAGTATCACAAGAGTTAATATTCTAGAAGTTTCCTGCATTTCCAACTGTTTCTTTTATCACTCTGTCCCAATGGTTTGTGTCTCAGAGGAGCCATTAGGAATCTTCCTTGACTCTTAATAAATTCCAGCCCTTTCTAGAGTCTATTCAACTTTCTTTGTTGTTTTGTTGTCTTTTTCATTGTTTCTCTGTGGATACAATTCATGAAATCCAAAATGGTGTTCCAAGGTCAGGATGTAAGATAATTGAAGATTTTAATTTAAACAAATTGACATAAAATAATTGAACTGGTATCAACATTCCAACAGTTAGAAAACTGGACCAATATTTCATTTTTGTTTCCTATTATTGATATGAATTTACGAAATAATGAGACATTTATACCATTTTTTCCGTTTTTCATCTGTGTATTCACGTTAAATATTCATTAAAAATTGTTATATGTAACCAAGACATTATTTAATGGTCTACAAATTCCCATTTATTGGTCAGAATGTAAATTTTCTACTATAAAAATTATCTCTTCTATAGAAGTGAGGTTCTGTCTCACCTATTGTATAAAAGTGTGCACATTTGATTAATTTTATTAGTACATACAATTTTATGAACTTTTATAGTATTTCATACATAATTTACCAATAGAGTCTTGGCGATTTATGTTTTTCAACCATTGTTCATGCATCAGTTGATTTTTGGGGAGCTTATGAAAGGACATCCTCCAAGAGATTGAGCACCCTCTTACAGAACATTTACCCACCTTCTGCAAATAATACAATTATATAAACTGTGTAATTTATTTAAGTCTTTATCTGAATAACTTATTTTTTCAAATATTTGAAATTAAAATATTTTCACATATAAAAAATTGCTAATATATGAATACCAGTATTCTGATATAAAATTTGTAAAACAGAAATGAAGTACATATGTGGATTTAAATATGTAATGTATTCTACAATAAAAGGAACAAGAGCAAAACAAATCTTATTCTTCAATAATTCATTTTGTTAACCAAGGTATTCACTATTTCATTATACCGAAAATAATATATTTGTGAGTTGAATTGCTTCAAATGACTTCAAATGAAGTTATTGAAAACTCAAAAAAAATTCTGTGAAAAGAGCTTCAAATTTCAAATTAACATTGGCGCTGAAACGCCATTTTCATAGAAATGACTGCAAAATTTTCAAAGAAAATTGCAATTTAGGACGAGGTTTTACTGTCCTTTAATATCCATAAAATAATATTTCCGCTCTAATATTAGGAAACCGAAAACTAAAGAAAATTTCAAAAAAATGTACTTTGGGTGGCAATAGATGGTAGCTGGCAAGAGTATATGGCACGTTCGTATAGCTAACCAAGACCAAAGGAAATTGAAAATTAATTCGGGAAGCACATTTACTCAAATACAATAGTGCTTACAAATTTTTGGAAATGTGCATTTTAACAGCATGAAAGATCTATCAAAAAAATTATATTTGTGTAACTTTTGAAAAAAATACCCCATAATGGACTAACGTCATATTAAAGAATGCAATTAGCATTATCCAATCGAAAAGTTTGAAGAAAATATTTGGAGCCATTTGTGAGGATATGGCGTTTGAGTTTTTCTGAAAGTGCGGAATTTTCAGCTAGGTTTCACAGAATTTGAATTTTCTAGAAATTTTTTTCTGTCATTAGTTAAAGCACATGTACTCATAAATATAATAATGTAAACCAACCGCCACTAATACAAATATTAACGACGTGAGAGACAAGTAAAAATAGCATACATTGTTGTAATTTTTGAAAGCACAAAAGAATAGAGCAATGTGATGTTTATGTCATATTGTAGAGTGCATTTAGCACTGTCCCTACCAGAAGTTAAAAAAAAAAAAAATTGGAGCCTTTGTTGAGAACATCTTGTTTATGGAATTAATTAAATATTGCACGCAATATTGCGCGAAAACTACAGGAATTTTCAAAAAAATGTAGCTTGAAATGGAGAACAAACTTCATTAGAAGGAAAAATATCTATCTTCAATTTTGTAGTTGTAGGAAGACGTCGCAAAAAATTGATACTTTTGAAATGTTCGAAAATTCAGAGTTAACCTTGAAAATATGACCTATGCCGCTTTTATAAGTGTATTTTACTCTATTCTTACAAGAAATTTAAAGAAAACATTTGGAGCCGTTTTTGAGAAAATTTTGAAAATGTCCGTGGGGCTTCAAGGCCGTCCAAGGCGTTAGTGTTGTTCATATACACCAGTTGGACGGACTTTTGAAAAAAACAAACAACACTTTTTCGGTATCAGGGGGCCCCAAAATGTGTATTTCCGTTGAGATATCGAAATCAATTTTTCCGCAACACTACATAACTTTCTCTACACTACGTGTATTACTCCGTATATACGTACGTATATGGGAAAGTAAAAATGCAATCATCAACTCTCTTTTGTTGTCTTAGTAACCAGTACTAGTCAGGACCAAGGTAACGAGTGTAAACATTTTTTAGCAGTTGTACACTGTTAACGGTGGTTTTGTTATTATGATTTAAACAAAAGTAGTTGAATTTAAAATATTCAGATATCAAGATAACTATTTTAAATTAAATTATTCAATACAATGGGCTTCTTTCTTCATTTACGTCTTATTATGTGGAAAAACTTCACAATAAGGAGAAGGCATAAGGTAATGAAAATCCAAAGTGATTTTCATCCGAAACTATGTGTGTTGTCAGTATCTAGTACATTTTCTATCTTTCAGATTCGCTGTATAGTTGATATACTATGGCCATTGGTTCTCTTCATGATGCTTGTTGCTTTGCGTATCGTTGGATTGAAAGAAAGTGTCCCCGAATGTAAGTTCCCTATTAATATTTTTGTCGGTGATTAAGGTTCTAGAAAGTAGTTTCAATAGAATTACCGCTATAATTTATGTTAAGGACTATTAATTAATTTTTATATTACAGTTATTGCAATATTTCTCATACACCGATATTTCATGCAAGAGCATTTGCGCTTAACGTTTAAAAAATTCATTTTGCTGCTTGCTTACTGTTTGCTGTTGATGATTGCTTTGTTGATTGATACTGAGTGACTGATGAAGATTGTTTTCAATATTTTATAAATGTTTAACGATAGGTCTGCAAAGATAACTGCCACAAATGCAGTGCAATTGCAATGTTAGAAAATGATAAATGTGAAAAAACTTATGTACACTCTTGGAAACATAAAGTTTCGCGTCGAAAATGTCTTGGCCCGATAGGTTGATGGCTCTGGACATCCCTGCTTGCCGACAGCTCTATCTACCGTTTATTTCCGAAACTACGTTCTGTAGATCGTACTATGAAGATTTAATTTATCTCATTGGAGAGAGTTTAAAATATTTTAACATCCATTGAGAGCAAAATAGTTGTAGCACTGAGGAAAAAGACTTTCGTGATTCCTGCCAGTAAAAGTCAATTGACATTAATTTTTGTAAACGTGATGTTTCTTTCAAGTTTCGTTAATATAAACTGTGTTAGTATAAGAGGTGCGCAGAAAGGGGGAAGAATGGCTCAGTATCAAAGTGTTGTTCTAGCACTCGTGAAGTTGCGGGTTCGGTTCCCACCCCACATAGATATTTTATCCATTCTACAGTGCAATAAAATCCACTAAATTATAATATTTTACATTTGTCGTGACAATTTTATACATAAAACGGTGAAAATTCGCTGTCGCGAAGAAGGCGAATATTTCAATTGTGTAGAAACTAGAAAATTGATCAATTGTATTAAAAATTAAAAATTGTGCATTATGTAGTGTGGAGATAACAATAATATATGTTAGTCCTGTACCGCTCGAGCATTTTTATAACGATTTAGCTATCGCAGCGGTGTTTGGTCGGCCCATAACGTTTTGGAGATTTCTAAAAGATTTCAGCCAGCATCAGCAGGACCAATAACACCAAACCATTACATAAATATTTTTTATTTGAAAACTAAGCAAAAAGTCCCCAACTCAATTGAACAATCAAAATATGTAAAAATTAAATGTTGGCCGTTAACACTTAATTCAGGGGTCTAGTTTGAAAATGGGACTTTTCCATTCCAGTCTGTTTTGAGAAAAACAAAAAAATGTCATATCATTTGTTTAAAACATTCTGACGCTAAATGTTTGGGATTAATTCCCTTAGTTAGTGACAGTCAAAACAATAGAATAAGATAATTCAGGAATATGTGGTCATTACAAAGAAAGTTGAGCTAAAAATTTAAAAAAGTCTAATTTTGAAATTTAATTTAAGTATTTTTGTATATTTGGTGAAAACGTATTTTTGGTTAAAAGAACTTGTTTTCATTAAGTTTTTTTACAATAGTGTTAATTATTTCATTTCGATTTCAATACATGTGAAATTTTTTATCAAATATGAAGATCAGCAGACCGTAACTGCTGAATGATACATGTTCTGGATTGGAAAGATAGTACTTTGCAACGAAATGAAGATTATGGAAAGATCGCGTTCTGATATTAACACAATATTATTCATAACGCGATCTTTCCATAATCTTCAGGAGCCCTCTGGAGTGAACAAAAACGCGTTTTGTTACAAATCATTTTATAAAACGACGCGTAATTGCAACGGACCCCTATTGAAAACAGTATCTAATTTTTCATCTTTGGTGAAATAGTTGCGTTTTGAAACTAGACCCCTCAATTCGCCGATTCTCGCAATATTAGAACAATTTTGCATTTATTCCAGTAGAATTGACATTTGATGCATTCGGAGATAACGCTCGGGCATTGCCTGCATCCGTTGTCATTCGTATTAGTTCCGTGAAAGGAAACAATCTGAATATGTTTTCCGCACCCAATACGGAGGCAGGTATCATAGATAACATCGTCAAGCAACATAAGATAGCTTCAGTATTCTTCTAAATACTTTGAATCCTGTAATAATGCAAAGCCAACTTCTTAGATAAATGAACACATAATAATAATAATAATAATAATAATAATAATAATAATAATAATAATAATAATAATAATAATAATAATAATAATAATAACATACATTTGAGGAAATCAGAGTATAAATATTGGTGGAATATAAGATTGAACAAAAATGCCTAAATTTTTTTGCGCTGGCCAGTGTTAAGAAGGCGCGCGACAGTGTTAAGACTGTTCCCGCAAGTCGCTCCTGAACTATTGAATGCAATCACACTCCACACACGAAATTTGAAAAAAAGCACTATGTGATAAGTAATATGTCCCTAATAATACCTGGGCACTGTCACTCGCTAAACTCAGTTGACAGATTTTTCAGGCGAAAGTGTTCAGAAAGCGATTCAAATACCGCCCGCGTTCGCGATGCATAGGTAAATCAAGAAGAAAATGAACTTTAATGTATTGCTCTATTATTTTTACTTTTACAAAAATATAATGATTTTTATCTCGTAGAGCGCCAAAACTGACCATGAAAATGCGCTCGTAAAATAAAAAAAATCACCATCCACAGGAAGACAAGAAAAGATACATCAGGAAGGCAATCACGCATCAAGAAAAAATTCTAGCAACTCGAATTCATTTTCAATTTGTTCATTAGGATAAGTTCAATTGTTGTGGGGCAAAAGTATATTCAAAATTTAAACTAAAACAAACATTTTTTGCCGGGGGATTTACAAACTACATTATTCTTTTTATTTGTTATCTGTTCAACAGTTGTGTGTTCAACAGGAATCTCACCAACTACGGGCCATCCCCATAACTTCTAAACGGTTCACGATATCGAAATGTAGTTTTCGCTCAACAATGTGAAATCATGAGGCAAGTAATGTGCCTTAGGAATATGTTTCAAAATATTGTTAGTTTCCGAGAAATTTAATCGTCTTTAATTTTTTAAATGGAACCAAATATTTATATCACTAGCAATAGCTTGATCATAAATAGACGAATGCAATGATATAACACATGCTAATGCTTTGACAGTATTTTGAGAAGAAAATTATACTTTCCGCCATGTGATTTTAAATTAAATATATAAGATTTCAACTGTAAATATACAATCCTTTCAACTGTCTCCTTTTGGGAAGGTTGCCTTCGTGGTGCGGGCACTTTTACGGGGAGAGGGGAGAGGCCGCGAGGGTCACGTTCGCCAAAAGCGACAGGTGCGACAGCAGCTACAGAACAAATTGCACGTTTAATTTACAATCTCAGTCCACAAAGTATAATTTTATGCACAAAACACAATCAAAATATTAGCAATGTTACATCATTACATTCCTCTTTTTAAGATTTACCTATTGCTAGTGAGAAAAAAAACTACAAATATTTCAAACAATATCTCTACACCGTATTACTTGCCGCATGATTCCGCATAGTTGAGCGAAAATGTAAGCCGATATCGGGAACCGTTTAGAAGTTATGAGGGTTGCCCATAGTTGGTAGGACTCCCTGTATGCAAGCAATATATATGTATTTTAGAAATTCGTGTTTTAATTCCGTTCGATAGAAGACATGCCATGTATCAACATTATTTGTAATTATTGAAATATGTTGGAGACATTTCAAGCGTTCCGAAATTTGGCCCAATAATATTTATGTAACTAATTAAGTTAAAAAAGTGCTTGTTTGGCTCATTGGTAGAATCGTTTCTTTCTGAACCCTATGCAGCAGAATCGAATCCAATGCATGTCAGTTTCTTTTTTTATTGTTGTTTTTTTCTTATCCGTGATTTTTTTGTCAAATGAACTGTGTTACAGTACTCTCTCTATTGTGTAAATAAAGTATTATTTGGATTTTAAAACAAAATAACTGAAAAGGGCTCTTTATCTTTCTATGAATATTTGTTTTTAATTCTCAAAATTACATATTTGTTAAAATTTTATTCTAACATTAATTGTTTATTTATAAATATCTTATTCTAGAAAATGTAAGGAATACATTAATAAGGAATCCAAAACCCCCCAGATTCTACGACCATTCTCATCCTACGTGGGAGAGAATCCACAAGTCTCGCCGCATAGTTTTCACTGTGAGCGACCTCCTCCCAGGCTTCATGGATTATTTGCCAGAGCGCATCGGCATTGTTAGGTTCCGGATCAGGCCAGTTTTCGGCCATGGTGCGTATTGTCTCTGCCCTAACATTTTCAATAGGGTTCAGGTCTGGTGCACATGGTGGCCAGTCAATAACCTGAATATCTTGTTTCTCCGCAAAAAACGATTGAACCAAAGCCGACTTATGAATCGGAGATTGGTCCTGCTGGAATTGAATTATCCCCTCAGGATGCAATTGCCTTACCGATGGAATCATGATATCTCTCAGTATGTGGATGTACTGAGGAGCATTTAAATGGTCTTGGATTCTGTGGATCATTCAAATCCCACGAGATGACATCCAGCCCCAAACTGCTACTAAGAAACGACCTGACCTGGGGACTTGCTTTACGTACCGAGAATCATAGCGGCTTCCTTGGGGCCTGAAAACGCGAACGGGTCCATCATTTGCGGAGGAGAATATAATCTCATCAGAGAAAATGACATCAGCCCAGTCTCGATGTAAATTTTCCTCCGCAAACGCCAGCCGATAAAGCTGGTGTTCTTCTGTCAGCTTCGGTTTTCGAGCTGCACTTCTGGATGCAGACCAGCCTCCGAAAGTCTGTTTCGTATTGTTCTGGAACATTCAGGAAATCTGGTGGTTCTTTGCAGTTGTGAAGAAGTTTGAAAAGGGTTTTCCACCGCTGCTTGTATCAAAACTTCATCTTGGGCAGCATCTGAAATACGCCAAAGCCCCGTTCCTAGTTTCCTCCCGGATTCTCCCGTCTCTCGATAACGTTTAAGCCAGTATTTCGCTGTTGTTGCCCCAACGACATACCGACTCGCCGCCTCTGAAACAGAGAGGTGACCCTCTTCTACTAATGCGATAACTCGCTCTCATGTGGCTTGGCTACGGTGAGCCATATCGAATAATGAATGCGGAGTAGTTCAATTTGCTTAGCCGCGATTTTTCTTTCCTTACCAAGTGGCAACGCTGCAGAGCCCCTTATCTCCTTTTGACCTGCAGTCGAAAACACGAAAGTACTGCGAAGGTCAGATTCAAGTCGGTAGTACCGTGAGGCTTACGAGAGAAAATCGATTATCTCTCTCAACAAACGAAATGAGTTTATTCCACTGTCTTATGAACGAGAATATTGTAGCAAGCAAAATGACATTGCTAATATGGCTAATTGGAAGTCTGATATTTAACTAGAAGCAGTCATATTTTGCGTTAATTTTTGGTAGAAATTGTTTTTGAAATGAAAAAAAATCGCTATTTTCTGCCATTATTTGTTATTTACAATCTGTATTATATTTTGTGTGCATAAAAAACGTTCAATACACATAATGGATTTCTACTTACATCTGAAATAGATGTTTGTATGATAATGTAATGAACTTCAATAGCATGACAAAGTCTAGGAATATTTTCCCTTCAAAATTCGTTTTCGGCAAATTGTATTTTGAATTTTTTTTACTTCACAGCTACGAAATCTCAATACCCACATAACTAAGGTCTCCCACATGAAGGAAAGGGCTCTCAAAAATATTCATCATCAGAATCAATGAGCCACATTTATCATCAAAACCATTTTATTTACTTCAGTGTAGACATTGCATTTCAAAGAATTGTCACACTAAGAATTATTGTAATTACAGAACATCAACAGTTCCATCATCTTTATTCACATTATATATCAATAGCATAAGGGAGTCTATGCACAGGATTACTATTTTATTTATTTATATATAGTAGTATAGTAAAAATAAAAGTCATATCAAAGCAAACAAGAGATGTCAAAACGGGATTTAATGAATTATTTACAGATACAAACACAAGTCAAATTTTCTTGTCAGTATATCACAATAATTTTGAGATATTGTTAAACGAATTGTCTTTCGGAGCTTTTAGGAGTTCCATTTGATGCTTTTGTTCGAGTAAAAATGAAAATAATACGCAATATTTTAACGTTCTTTTTATTCGCAATTTAAGATTATTATCTATAGGATTATAGATATAGCTTATTTTATTTTGGTCTCCTACGAGTATTACCGCTTTTTGAGAATTGTTTGTTTGCATTTCTTATTCGCAATTGAGAATTTTGCTTAAATTATGCATAACATTGACACGACATATATAGCATATTGTAATTTAGTGGAATTTATGGCACTGTAGAATGAATAAAATATCTACGTAGGCTGGGAACCGAACCCGAACCCGCTACTGCACGAGTTCTAGAACACTACTTCGACACTGAGCCATTCTTTCGCCCATCTTATACATCCCTTATAACAACACATTTTATATTAATGAAACTTTGAAGCAAAATCATGTTTACCGAAGTTAATGTCAGTTCTGTTTTACTGGCAGGAATCACGAAAGTTTTTTCCTCTGTACTATTACTATTTAGCTCTCAACGGTCATTAAAGTATTTTATACGCTCTCCAATAAAATAAATTTAATTATAGTTCGATCTACAGAACGTAGTTTCGAAAATAAACGTTAGATAGCGCTGTCGGCAAGCAAGGATCTCCAGCGCCATCAACCTGTCGCGCCAAGGCATTTTCGACGCGAAATTTTATGTTTCCAAGAGTGTACACAGGCGTCTTTGTAATTGTTTTTTTTCTTTTTACTTGGAGCTTTGAATACATGCATTTCGATCCTCTGTCACGTTCCGCAAATGAAGCCAGTCCCCCATATTGGTGTGCCCAAAACATGTCTGTCAAACACGATAATAAATCTCGCAACTTTTCTTGAATGATAACCTTGCTTCCTCCTCTCTGACACAATAAACAGATGAAGACAAAATCTCGCTGGGTTCACTTACGACATTTCAAACAAGCCTTCACTGGCGCGAAATAGAAACTATTTTCTGTTGAAGACGAGAACTTCTGTCCGTGATTTTCTCCAAAAAATCTAAAGAAATGACCGAAGCAGGTGAACATCCATCACAGGAGATACCTCGAACTTCTGAGAAAGTTAGAATGCAAATTATAGAGGAAGTTGCGAAGGCATGACTGATTTTCCAAAGATTGGCATTACTTCATAAAATCTAGTGGCTGATTACGTAACTAATATTCCCACTCTACCCGCGTTTCTTTAATCCGTCGTTCAAGAAAAGTTGCGCGAGTAATACCCCTTTTTCAATGGAATTTAATAATATTTGGAATGTTGAAGAGTATAGTAATTAAAACGGAGTAGCTTCATTTCACATTGTGAGATAATCGTAAAGTATTTTCAGTGCGGGAAAAAAACCCTCAAATTTTAAAACGTCAAGAATACAGAATACTACATTATTAAATGTGCTACTTCTGTCTTTGAGATCTCTCACAAAAAGTATGCAAATAAATAAATCTTAACACAGATAACATTCTGAAGGAGCATGTGATGTGTTGTCACTATATTCGAAGTCTAGCAACCACACCATCTAAATTATTAAAAAAAGAAGCACAGTCTTACTGTATTGTAACGTTTTTGTTTCACAATTTCCTTACATTGAGTATTTTCATATGAAGTCTAAAGAGCAGATCCTGAAATTTAGAGTTTATAGATGGGTCAATTGATGTCAACATTGTGCAAAAGTTTCGTGTTTCTTTGTAGAAGACATCAAAAATAATGATGTTAGTTATCCTCTTGAAGACATCTTCAGTGAATAATTATTCCTGAATTGTGTTACGTAGGTGTGACAGAAAAGCTGCTAAAATTGTTGGTACTGCGAATTTTCACAAACGTACTTATCTAAAAGTTATCAAAATCGGCTTTGATTGATCAGAATTTCCCTGATCTTACAAACGGTGAGATTGAAGTTCTTCATGTGCAAAAATTCAAACATAAAGATACAGGAACAATCTTGGTAGAATTGGACACTGACCTGTTTCGAGAGGTTATTAGATGTAAATATTTGTATTTAGGTTGGCAAAGATGTAGGGTTTTTGAAGATTACAATGTGAACCAGTGTTTTAAATGTAACGGATATGGCCACAGTGCTAAAAAATGTCAGAACGACCTTGCTTGCCCCTACTGTGCCGGGACTCACGAAGCTAGAGATTGTAAAAGGGATAACGGGAAAAAATGTAGCAATTGCATCAAGGCTAATGAGAAATTTAAATTAAATTTGGACACGAACCATTTTGCTTTTGATGAAGATGTATGTGGAACATACAAATACTACAAAAATGTCTCTATTTCCAGAACAATGTGCTAGTGTGACTGGGATAGACACGGTTTCGCCTAAATATATTTTAATTTTTAATTTTATATGGAACATTTAGAAGCTAATTTACCAGATTATAACACAAATAAATGCAGAAACTTAAATGAATTGAATGATTACTTATGTGATATCTCTGGTTTAAAAATTATGCATATCAATATAAGGAGTTTAAATAGAAATCTCGATAACTTGAATTATGTATTAATGCTATGGTTGAGAAACGCAGTGTTATTATATGTACAAAAACATTTGAAATAAATTATGTTAATTGGTTTGAGACTGATGGTTATAAGCTTTTTTAAGTAAATAGTAATTTAAATAGGAATGATGGTACTTGCATATATGTGAGGAATACTATTAGACATACGAACTTTAACAAAAGCATTGGAAAAATCAAAGTAATATATACTGAACTGGAATCCAATAACGGAAAAATTTATATTTCTTCATTTTATAGATCCCACAGCGTTACGCTAACGGATTTTATAAGTGATTTATATGTTTATTTACATGATCTGTCCCATGTTGATAATCACATTATAATGGGAGACATGAACCTTGACATATTGAATGGTAATGAATTGGTTAATGATTATCTTAATAATTTTTTGGAATTTGGTTACAGATCTTTGATAAACATCCCTACTAGGATCACATTAAACTCAGCAACATGTATAGACCATGTTTTTGCTAAAACCGCTGAAAGTATTTCTATAACACCATTAGTGTGTGATCTGGATTTGACAGACCACCTTGCAACAATGGTTGTTATAGACAGTATACCAACTGTTAGAGATCCAAATATAAATCCAATACTCAAAACCCAAATAAAATATAGCAAATTAATGAAAATAATGACTAATATAAATTGGAATTTTGTATATTATGAAACAGATTTAAATCTTGCGTTTGATAAATTTATAAAGATCATCGAACAAAGTATTGACCTTTCTTCAACTAAAACACGAATTCGTGGTAAAAATAAACCCAGAAAGGAATGGATCTCTAAGAGCTTAATCATATCATGTAAAAATAAAAACCTACTATATAAAAAAATGAAACTGAATCCTGATAATATTGAAATTAAAAGTAAATATATTAGATATAAAAATGTACTAAACACTTTAATTAAAAAAGCCAAAGAGTCATATTACAATGAAATAGTTAGTAAGTTATTGAATACCGTCAATAATCTATGGAAATACATTATTGAAAAATTGGGAAAAAATAAGATTGAGAAACAAGTGATAAATAAAATCTATACTGAAGGTGAAAATCGAGTTCTCGAGACCGAGCTCGAAATCGCTAATCATCTCAACAAATTCTTTGCTGAAATTGGTTCAAAAATGACAGCAGGATTTGGAGAAATTAGCAATGATGTGGCAAACGAGCTTACGATTCGAGACTCGATTTTCCTTACACCGACCAATGAAGAAGAAATTCTGACAATAATAACAAGTATGAACAGTAACAAAAAGGCAGGTAGCAATAAAATATCAATTCAAATTATAAAAAGAATTTCCCCTTATGTAATTAAACCGCTCGTTCATATTATCAATAAGAGTATTATGGACGGAATTTTTCCTGATCATTTAAAAAAAGCGGAAATTGTACCCATTTTTAAATCTGGAAATCCAGAAAAAGCTACGAATTATAGATCCATATCACTGGTATCCAATTTTGCAAAAATTTTTGAGAAAGTTCTTAAAATAAGAGTAATAAATTTTGTAAATAATCATAATGTTATAAATAAATACCAATTTGGATTCCAGGAAAACAAGAATACTGAAGATGCGTTAAAATATGTCACTGACCAAATCAGCCTTGCTATCGATAAAAACACTCCGTGTTTATCGGTGTTTTTGGACTTAGCAAAGGCTTTTGATACGGTCAATCACAAAATTCTGTTGGAAAAGTTGTATAACTATGGATTTAGAGGAATTGCCAACAAATTAATTGAAAGTTATCTTACTGGGAGAAAGCAGGTGGTAAAAATCAATAATATTATCAGTGACGAGTTAAATGTAACTTGTGGAGTTCTTCAAGGAACCATTCTCGGTCCTATATTTTTCATATTATATATTAATGATTTTTTTGATATTCTACCAAAGGGTGAGATTGTGTCTTTCGCTGATGACACTACGCTAATTGTTAAAGCTAAAACTTGGTCTAAAGTAAAGGATTTAGCACAAGCTAAATTGAGTCTAATTGCGAAATGGTTGAGTGTAAATTTCCTAACCTTAAATATACAAAAAACTGTTTTCATAACCTATGGTAGTTATGTTGACAGCATACCTTCAAATATTGAGCTACAGTTACATACTAGTTCGTGTGATATTAATAGTGATATGTGTGATTGTCCATTTCTGACACGAGTGAATTCAGCCAAATATCTTGGAATATGTGTTGACTCAAATTTGAAGTGGAAACAACATATCACACAAGTCACAAATAAAGTCCGTTATTTAATTTATGTGTTTTATAAATTGCGGAGTAGTTTTAGCGAAAAACAATTGTTAATAATGTATTATGCGTTATTTTGGAATATTGCGACTTACGGAATTATAACATGGGGTGGTGCGTATTATAACGCAATTAAAATGCTACAAGATGTTCAAAAGAGAATACTTAAAATCGTTTATAGAAAAACCAAACTATATTCCTCTGAATTACTTTTTAAAACGTATAGACTTGTCTCTATAAGGAAATTTTTCACCATGAGCTGCCAGGGAAGTTACAGGTCGCTAAGGGCGACACAGGTTTCTTCTTATATCTATTTTGCGAGCTCGTTACTTTGACCATTAATAAACTAATTCTCTTAAAGCTAACATAAAAGGCTTAATTTCTAGTAATGCATGCAACATTCTATCTACCATCTACAATCTGCAGGGCCTGAGCGCGGCCACTTTTAATCTCTCGCCCAAAATGTCCTGCGAGGGAGCCCCGCGTCATAACTTTCACCGCTGGCTGTGTTGGCTCCGCGGACCGGCCGGGTGGCGGCCCTCAGATGCGGAGGCGGCGGGCGGTCTCAGGTCGCCGACCTCCCGCGGTGCGTTCCTCCTCAGCTGGCGGCGTGGCGCGGCGACGGAGTCGCCAGATCGTGCGGACTCAGTCGGTCGAGGGCCCACGAGCGCTGGCCGTAGTGCAGTGCGGGCATAAATGGGCCCGATGTGGCGAAACGCAGCAGAGGCAGACGGGCCTACGCGGAAGTTGCGCGAGATCTTGCTATCTCCCGCCCGAGTTTCCTCCGCGGCAAATCTACGGTGCCGTTTTAAGAATGTCTTTCCACTAGTACCGGCCTAATCAGAATAAACTTCTCTCTGATACTGTCTTTCCCTTAGTCACGTTCTAATCGTAATCATCTTCCTCTCTGGGAATGTCTTTCCCCTAGTCGCGTCCTAATAAGAAGCATCTCCCCTCTGAGAACGTCTTTCCACTCGTAGCGCCCTAATCATAATAATCTTCTTCTGCTCATCTCGCGTTCAAGAAGGCTCTCTTCCCCCTCCCAAAATGTTTCCAAATCTGTAAATTTACCCCTTTCCTCATAACGAAACTTCCCATTGGCTGAGAGTAACTGCGTTTTAACATTATGGTTCACCAATCAAGTTGCAGTTTTCGTGGAATTTTCCAGAGCTATCTCTCTTTTTCTATCTCTGCCCCCCCCCTCCTCTCTCTCTCTTCCTTTGTAAGTGATTCCAGAAGCTTCTTGCAGCTGTCCGGACACGTGTTCAAGCGGTGGCGTATTCTCATGGGCCATAAATGGTCGGCGGAGGCTGGTCGGCAGCCTGCGACGGTTAATTTCTAAACAACCCCTTTGGGGATTTGGGCGCCTTACGCGGGCGCGTCGCGAAACGGGTGCGGGGGCGTGTATTGTTCGATGGGGGGTGCCCAGTGGCTTGAATGGTAGCGTTCACGAGGTGTCATAAACGTGTCCGTTCCTAATAGGCACCCGTGTCAGCCCTTTGGGACTTCGTGTTCCTTCCGCGGGCGCGTGGCAAAAACGGGTGCGGGGGCGCGCATTGTTCGTTGGGGGGTTGGCCGATGGCTCGGCCGGCTTTTACGAGGGGTCATAAACGTGTCCGCCCCTAATGGGGCCTGAGCGCGGTCGGTGCAGGCTCTGTCAAGTGATGGGCGTGGCCTGGTGGCCGTTAGAGAGGTCTTCGCGACAAAGGCTTCGTCCCGTGACCTACTTTGCCGCGATGGAAGCTATCTCTAGATGGAATTATTACAATATTATTGGCGACGCCACAATAGAATTATTACAATATTATTGGTGACGCCACAATATGCTTCGTTCTTCTTTTCTTTGTTTATTAATAATATTTTCCGATTATTTTTTGTATTCTTTTCTTTTATAAACGAGCTCTTGAAAAAAACTGTTGCTCTGGGGGAAAAATGATTAATAACAGGCCCGCGCACTGGATTAATTCCTCAGCGGAATAATAATGTACATACTTGTATTATATTATTTGTATTTCACAGTCTGTTAATAAATAAATAAATAAATAAAAAAATAAATAAATCCTTTTCTTGAAAATGAACGGAGCTTAACTAGTTGTATGTTCTGGGTTGTCAGTTGTCTTTTCGCACAACTCTAATCCACTGTGCTCTCATCTTTTCTTTGAAGAAAAAATTAAAAAAAGTAACCATCTTCAAATTTTACTACGTTCTCCAAAACATATAAAGGAACTACTTAAATGAGAAAAGTAATGCATGCCCTTCCCCGAACGGTTTGTACAGCAGTAAGCTACATAAGTAACCACGGCGAACTGTTACGAATGCTTGATAATCCGATCAAGGCTTTTGGATACTAAAAGCTATGAGAAATAACACACCTGGACCCGAGGACGTCTATAAGCATTTTGGGCACAGTAGTATAGCGGATCGTTGCTTCAAGTTTGTGACGTCATGCCGTCACTTCTATATTATTTCAGTAGTAAACGAATACATACCTTTTGCGGCTCTCACACGCAACCAATCTTTATAAATGAGGTCTCTAAAAAAAGAGAATTTCACGGAAACGTGACGAATTGCACATTAAGTTAAAAACGTATGAAGGATTTGTTTAAAAAACGCATCGAAATATTCATGTCAAATGCATTCCGCAGCACTCAGTTATCTCGTTAAATAACTCCTAAACGAAGCGTTATAGAACCTTTAAAGCTAAAATTTTCAGATCATATGCCTCAAAGAAATGTTCCGCAAGCCATAATCTATAACATGAAATATTCTTAGACATTTTATTAAATTTTTGCTGTTTCTGCACTTCTATCGCTTCTACGTTGCTCTCGATACTACCAATGCCTCCTATATTTCACTGATGGTGGCCATCTTTGTATCGTCTCGCTTAGAAGGCTTAGATTCCTCGATCTTATACTATTTACGGTTTCTGCGTACGCCCTGGCTTGTGCAGACTGACCAGGTTTGTTTGCATAATTATTAATTCAAGTTTCGCTCTCGCAGCAATAACTAGAAATACTATTAATAGTTGCTTGATTCCGATGCAGATTGTTTCTTATATGTGTAGTGAAAACATTCATTTAACGTTTTGCCGACGTCGACAAGAGCTGTGTATTTTAATACCTATTTGTAGAGGGTTGTGGGTGTATAGTGAAGAGTGAAGACGTGTCTTGTTAGGTTTGGTTCGTGTTTTATCTGAATCAGTATTTTCGTTTTCAGCAGTGATTCGGCGAAGTTTCAAGTCAGAGTTTTGACACGTAGCTTTCTCATGAGTAAAAAGCTTTTTTAATATTTTTATGACTATCACGAAAAGCTAACTGTCAAAGAATGTTGAATAATAGTTTCAAATATTTTTAAGGGAGTGTTGTGAATTGTTCCAAGAAATCTCTCGATAATACTGAAAAAATCTTTCTTGAAAATTTCTTTTCAACATCAATTGTATTTTTTATTTAATAGTGTTAGTTCAATGGAATTTACATTTATACATTTTTAAACAAATACGTTACGTCATTCCCTCTTAGAATGGAAATAGGATAGGGAAAAATGTAAGGTTTAACTTGCGAAAGTTCTCGCAAGATTACACGGAGGTAGTAGGGGAAAACGTGTGCTATGGCACAACACAAGGAACAACAAACTTTTTAAATTAACTACATTTAAATAGCTAGAAATAAAGAACAACAAAAATCAAAACGCGCTAGCCTGTATTAATTTAAACGTGAATTACGTTTAAAAAAGCAACCAAATTTAAAACTATAAAAAAGAATAGCGCAAGTCATTCGACAACTACCAATGATCGTATTCCAGACGCGCGTTTTAAATGTTGGCGGTATCTGGAAGTCTGTACATCAATGCCCAGCTGTAACCTCGTATTGTAAATAATACACCTTTTATATTAAATTTAATATGTTAGTCCGCTAAGATAGTCAATACGTAAACATCGTTTGAGCAACATTCTCATGTACCGAAATAAAGTCTAAACGTACTGAATTGTTTCTAATGGAAGATAATGGTTTTTATTACTCAAAGGTGAAAATATTAGTTTTATTATTTTTTGGCACAGAATCGATTTTCTTGAGGTACGTGAGAACGCAAAAAATAATCCAATACTCTTTAGTATACAAATCATTTTTCAATTTTTGCACTCCAGCAAGCTGGCGCCCTGCCAATCCAAAACCCTCTCTTTTTCTCATAACAAACCCAGGAAAGTGAAATAATATTGCAAAGAGTAGGGTTGTACTTGCTCGATCCCGTATCTTCGCAAAGAAAACATTACTTGGCTTTCTCAAGAGTAAAAGCATTTTCTAATATTTTTGTGACTATCAAGGAAGATTGAATAATTACTTCAAATGTTTTAAGGAAGTGTGAATTGTTCGAAGAACGTATCTCTATAATACTGAACACATATTTTAATAAATAAATTTATTTCCAACGTCAATTACATTATTTTTATTTTTGTTTGATATTCTGTAAGTACGAAGTTACATTTATACATTTTTTTAACAAATAAACCCGTTTCATTGACAACTTTCCTTCTTAATGGAAAGGATAGGGAAATGGATAGGGAAAGGGCGAGGGATTTCATGTCTCCCTAGTCTCCCTATATTCCTATCTCCATGATCCTAAGTTTATGGTGGTACGGTTCCTCTGACTCCCTGATTCAGGCCTCATTCACAATGCAAACGTAAAGATAACGTAGCTGCAAAACGTAGAAATGTGGAATTAAGCGAAACCATTCACAACGCCTTAAGGCAACCGTAGACGTTAATCCGTAAACTTACAGATTTCACAAATACATTTGTAGTGCAGTCGATAAGTCATTTTGCCTGGCAAAAGGTGAGGTAGAAGAGTTTATTTTTTATTTCCTTTATTTTATTAGTAAAAAAGCCCCTAAGTTTTTCATCTCGAAATATTTCGGGACAAGTTTTGGAAGCCAAAAAACCAAACAATTTTCGGTTTTTACGTAATAACGTTTTAATAGTTGATCTTAGTGCAAAAATAGCTATGTACAATTATAAAGGTCATACAATTCTTAACAAATTTGCTTTATAAATTATTTTTCAGAAGCAAATAGTAACAGAGCTATGAGATTTTAAAATTACACCAAATTTTTATTTTATTCTGACGATGCCCGAAATTACTAATGGTATCTCTATATGAATTATTTTTGATTTCCTTACGTCATTATAAATAAAAAGCGATTGAATACTAATCCTGAAGTTAAACTCTGTTTGCAAGTTCTGTTAAGGGTGGCAGTAGGCCTATATGTTCTGGCATAGCCCGCTAGTATGTCTAACATACTAGCTGGCATGTTTAGGCATACTAGTGGGCTATGGTTCTGGCAAGAAACATAATTTACTTACATCAAAAGCATTTCAATAGAAAAATAATGACGTTCGTTTCTTTATTATTATTATTATTATTATTATTATTATTATTATTATTATTATTATTATTATTATTATTATTATTATAAACTGATTTTTCACACTTTCTGTGCTTTAGCAGGTAAAACATCCACACAATTGATATTATAGGACTAGGCTCGGACGGCGCAGGAAGGAAATTCGTTCTGACCTACATGAATGTCACGCATCTAAAAAATTCTAACAATATGACATATTTGAAGAAGGGTGGCTTTCTGAACTTCGTCAAAGATATTTTTTATATCTAAATTCTCCAGATTTCTTTTAAAGTTCTTGGTGATGACTCCTTCAACTGATATGACCATGAGGAAATGAGAGACCTCTTGCAACTTCTAAAGGTTTTTTAATTCAATTGCCAAATTCTCATATTTTCTTATTTTTTCCGCTTCAGACTTCCGCAAGTTGTGGGTCAAAGAGATTGCAACATCAATTATAGAAGCTGTTTTCTTTTCTTTGTCTATTAAGAGGATGTCAGGGCAGTTATGATCAACTGTTTTATCCATCATATTAGGCCGATCCCAGTAAAGGACGTGAGTCTTCGTCTCGAACACAGCACCTGGTTCATACTTGTTATATGCTGGAGCATTATTCCCCAGCATTCCAAGTTTCATTCCTAATTCTTGGTGAATAAGTTTTGCCCCATGGTTATGTCTGCCTAAACTGGCACTCTCTGACAAAGTACTGCACCCAGCCATTCTGTGCTCAATAGACTCTCCGTTGTTACCACATCGTCTACATTTGTCGATATCACTTGTTTTTAGAATGTTTTTCGTAGTTTTTAGTTCTTATTACTCGATCATGAATTGCTGCTACAAAACCTTCAGTGTCCGGGTACAAGTAACCATTGCTTAATCACTTTAAGGATGCAGATTTTTCAATCATAGGGTCCAACAGGGAGTTCGGAAATTTATCATGAAGTATCATTTGTTGCCAATTTTGTATTTCCTCCTTTTGAGTTGATATTGTAATATGCATGTTTTGATGTGTATGCATTGTCAGCACTCACCTCCTTCTGCATGGGGGAATCCTGAGACCTAAGTACAGCGTCCCTCATTTTTTGTTCTTGGATTCTACAAAGTTTAAAAATATTGAGTAGCCCTCGACCACATTCTCTTCTTGGTAAATACAAACGGATCACAGAAGAGTTAGGGTGCAGACATCTGCATTTTGTAAGAAGCCCTCTAGTAAGTCTATTCAATGAATTTAGATCGGCTTCAGACCATTTTACTATACCAAAACTATACAACAGCATAGGTACAGCCCAACTGTTGATGGCCATATTTATGTTTTTCCCAGCTAGTTTCGTATTCAGTATTTTGGTTACCCTCTTCGTGTACTTCTCGGTAAACTCATGTTTAATTTCGCTGTGATCAAGTTTCTTGTTCTGTTGTATTCCGAGGTATTTGTAAGCAGCATCAGTTTGCAGTTCTTCTATGTCTTGGATATTTGTATCTAACTTTTTTGCTTTACCTTTCTGTATGCTTATGATGGCGCATTTATCCAAACCGAAGACCATTATTATTATTATTTTTATTATTATTATTATTATTATTATTATTATTATTATTATTATTATTTGTTAGTTTGAAGGCTTGGCATCTAAGGCCTTTAGCCTTTTTTACTGATTGACGTTAAAAATTAATCATATATTAAATTTAAATTTTGTAAAAATGATTGGCCTCTTTCAGGAACTTTATTGTTTTGTCAGTTGCCGTCTTGTTGGTGCCGAGATCTATCTTCATGTTGCCTCTCATGCCGCATCTGTGTCTAAGTCTTGAGAGATCTACGCAGACTGTCAGAATATGTTTCACTCTCAGAAGTCTTCCGCAGCGGCAGATGGGTTGTTCTTCATTTCTTAGCATGTATGAAGAAGCTATTCTTGCATGACCTATTCTTAGTCTGGTTATGCACACTTGTTCTCGTCGAGGGTAGCTGACATTTGGTGACAATTTTTTCCAAGATTTTTCCTAGACAGCATGTCAGCGATACCGGGCGATAATTTTCAGGTTTCAATGGATCCTTGCCTGCCTTTAAAAGTGGAATTATTATCACTTCTTTCCAGACTTTGGGGTAATTATTTTGTGTCCAAATGTTATTGTATATGTTTAGCAAAGTGGACAGTATTTCCTTGGGTAACCGACGTAGTATGCTGTAAAGGATATTATCTGATCCTGCTGCGGTGTCTCCAGCTGCATTTATGGCGTCTTGCAAATTCTCTCCATGTGAAAGGAACGTTATATTACTTATCTGTATCGGTTGTAAAGTCAAGTACTTGTTCTCCTTCTTTCTTTTTCTCGAGAAAGTCTTTAGGATAGCTGTTTGTGTTACTGGCGCTGGAGTATTGGGTCGCTAATGCGTTGGCTGTTTCGTCAGGGTTGCATATTAGTTGTCCTTCGTGTTCTATGCGAGTGGACGGAAAACATTTTTCCTAGCTATTGACCGGATTTTCTGCCATATTTCCGTGACTTTGGTCGTCCGAGTTATGCTTGTTTCCATAACTTCCAATGTTCCGAGGTATGGTTTACGTACTTTTCCCAGCGTGATCGTTTTGCTGTTAGTATTTTTCTGCCAGCGAGTGCACGCAGACGCTTGAAAGCAATAAGATTGTCGAGTTGGTGCACGCCTATATCTATTGAGGGCTTTTCTTTTCTCCCTTATTGCTTCTTTGGTCTCCGTATTCCACCTTGGTACAGGAATCCTAGATGAGCGGCCACTAGCATGTGGAATGTATTTTACAGCAGAATATTACAGTGGTGGTGAAATCAGTAACGTCTTTCTCTGAGTTGCCACTGACATTTATTGGTGGTATATGTCTGGTGAAGCTGGACAGTCTGCACGGTTGGTGCACCAACGTTTCGGTAAATGTACTGCGTTCTTTGGCATGTTTGATGATATCAACAGAGGAAAGCGATCACTCTGATGAAGATACGGCAATGGTTTCCACGTCAGCCGTGTTGTAAGATTTGGACTACATATTGAGAGATCTATGACCGAGAATGAGCCATTTCTAGCGTTAAAATGAATGCTTGCTCCTGTGTTAGAAAGTACGCATTCATTGTACAGCAGGTCATCGATTCTCGGAGGCGACCGGAGTCATTTCTTCTAGAACAGCCCCATGTGGTACTGTGAGCACTGAAGTCGCCTAGAATTGGAAATGGAGGCTGCAGTTGATCGATCGGGTCTTGTAGATCTTCATTTCGCCATGATGCATCGGGTAAGTATATGAAACATACCGTCATCTTCAATGGCTTGTGTAAGGTTACAGCTACTGCTTGTAGAGGTATGTTGAAATCGAGACGACTAGCAGGATGTGTATTGCTGATCGGTATGGAAACACCACCTCTAGCTCGTCTATCAAGTTCTACGTTACTTCGAAAGGTTTTATATCCTCTAATATTGAAACGGTCTTCTGGTTTATAATGGGGTTCTTGTAAGCACACACACATTGGCGTGATTGGCCAGTAGCAATTTCAGCTTACAGCAATGCGAGATACAGCCATTAATGTTCCATTGAAACTATTTTCCATGGTTGGAATGGGTTTTTCTGTTATAGGATCGCGCCTATTTTCTTGGTTTTCCTTTTGGTCATCCTTTCTACTTTTTCTTCGTACGCGGGATTTTGCTTTGATCAATGGACTGGTAATAATTTTTTTCCGCACTTACCATCGAACTTGCCTCAGAGCCAGTGGTTGTGTCTTGATCATTGGTAATTGATGATTTCATTTTTTGTTTGAGGAAGTTGTCCTTTGTGTGCTTAGGAGAACGAGGCGATCGACTTCGATAGCCTGTTGCCGATACTTCTTTGCTGGATGTGGCGGCAAGCGCAGCTTCTGGATTTCTTTCTGCCTCATTGGTGGGGATCTTGAAGATTGTTTTTCATGTACTATTTCACATTGAGTGTTTGTGGTTAAGTCTTCTGTGTTGATTTTGTTGTTGTGAATTTCATTAAAATACTTTTCTATGCACCGAGTTATTGCAAGCATTAGTTCTTTCACTACTAAAGAATGCAAATTTGTGCTTTTAGTAACAGTTTCCACGTATGTAATATTTCCTTTATTTTCAGGACGCACAAGTTTTTTTGCTTCATAATAGCTGAACTTCTGTCTGGCTTTCACTTGTTGTATTGCTGCCTCCTGCGTATATATTGGGCAGTCTCTTGACATTCATGAATGCTGTCCACAATTAATGCATTTGATAGGATCTATGCATGGATAATCACTATGAAATGTCTTACCACAATGGCATTCTTTGATTCTCGCACATCTATATGCTGGGTGTACAAATCGTAAGCATTGAAAACACTGCATTGGTTGAGGAATGAACATTCGTACGGTTAGACGATGAATATATGCTTTAATCTTCTCTGGTAACGTACAACGCTTGAACGTCAGGACATGGGACGCTGAAGGAATTATCTGCCCATCCCGACTCATTGTTAGCTTACGACAGACAATGACTCCTTGAGAAGCTAGTTCTTGAACTATTTCCTCTTCACTGCGGTGTAGCAAGTCACACAACAAACTATAACACCCTTGCAGGTATTCAGCGTGCCGTGAGCACTTACTTCAACATATATAGTGCCCATTTTCTTCATTTCTAGTAACTTTTTGCCTTGATTGTCATTGAATGTTTGTATCAAGAGTCCTGATGGAGTTTTCTGTATGTCTTTTACGGCAGATCCAGCCCAACGCTAATACTCTTCTCTATTAGAAATGGGCTCACTTTATCAAAATTTCCTTCAGTTCTTTTTACTGTAAGGTACTTTAGTACCGCTGCGGTGTTCTTGAACAAGTCATCATAGTTTATTGATTTTCCAATTTTCATTCTTTTTGCATTGAACTCCGAGCTTTTTTCTGGACGAAGGTTTTTAAGGGATCCCTCAACCCTACGTTCGCAGACTTCCATACGAGTCCCGCAAAGCTGGCTATCACTCGTAGCAGTATCTGCCAGCGGTGCCGAGTGATCCGCACCCCTGGCATTGCAGTCGCTGGGTGACGACGCCCGGTGGCCTGCTTGCGCACCACCGACCGCCGGTACTGGGGCTCCGATCCCCTGCATCGTAACTGTTGATCCTGACAGATCCCCCATCTTGGGTTTTTTCTTCAGGGTCACCTTCCCCTAGCGTATTTGAGCTATTGCCAGCTTAAGGAAACGGAAGGAACAAGGGGGGACAGAGAAGAATAGTGTTAGAATAGAAGGGTAGAATGGAAACGATTCTCTAATCCTCGCAACCTAATAGCGTCGGGGCGGAAATACAAGAGTTGGCCAATACAAAATTGGCCTACAGGACAGAAAACAGAAGTGTGCCACAAGTAAGTGGAAGCAATGACACATCAAGTTTGTGGGAATGATGGGATGTTTGGGGGAGTGACAGCGGACAGCTGCTCCGATTAGTCGCCTTCTACGACAGGGGGAAGTCATGTGATGCTATTCTACTAAAATCCCCGGCACAACGCGGGGTGTTATTATTATTATTATTATTATTATTATTATTATTTTGCCGAGGAGGGGGAAATGCGTTACGCATACCGGTAATTCCGGTTATGTCGGACTCTCCAGCGTGGCATACCGATTTAAACCTAACCTCCTCGATTCACATGGGCCGTGGTATCTTCTGCGCGGGACCGTCGTTGAGACATTACTTCACGCAGAAGATAGGCTGAGAGCATGGGCTTTCCTCTTCAGATGGTCGCTATGATATTTTAGCTCTCTCTGCTTTTAGTAGTGGCTTTGTGTTTTAGTACGTGAGCCACGAAGTCTCACACTGTTTTCCAGTTGTCTCTGGATTGCACCATAGTCGGGGCTGTGTTTGCAGGCGTTAATTCCCGTCGCAATTTGCTGTAGCAGTTTCTTTTTTCTTCCTCCCAAGCTTTGCAACTATATGGTGTGCATATCGTCGTCTTCTTCATGACATAGTGCGCATATCGGGCTTTCAGCGATTTTAAATCTGTATAGATATGCTTGAAAGTTCCCATGCCCTGAGAAGGCTTGCGTCAAGTAGAAGTCCATTGTGCCATGGTTCCTGCTGGTCCAATCCTTGATGTTAGGAACGAGGCTGTGTGACCATCTACCTTTGTACTCCAGGTCCCACCGGTTTTGCCACTGGTGCAGGAGATGGTTTCTCAATTCCGCTTTGATATTGTCTAATTGTCTTTTTGACAGGGTTTGTTGTTTATCTGCTGTCGTCCTCAGGTACACTGTCCTCCTTTCCTGGGCTAAAAGGTCCACTGGGGGGACATTGGCCAGTACTAAGACTGAACTGTCGGATACCGTGCGATATCCTGAGATTATCCTTAGATCCATCCTTCTCTGGATCTGTGTGAATTTCCGTCGAATGGACTCTTTAGTTAGCGCATCTGCCCATACTGGGGCGGCATAAAGCATTTCCGTGCTCTGCGGTTTGAAATCAACACGGCCTCCGTCTTGTCAACAGCCATCTGGAGATTTCTTTGGTCCAACCATCTTTTAACCCTGCGTAGTGTTTCGTTGGTCTTCATTTCCAGAAGTTCCGTGTTGTCACTATGGCATATAATAAGTGTGTCGTCGGCGTAGCGTATGAATCTGGAGTTCTTTGGGAGTTAGATATTCAGCAGGTCGTCATATAGGGTATTCCACAGGAAGGGACCCAATCTTGATCCCTGTGGAACACCGCAGGTCATGTCTTCCTCAATCCTATACCCGTTAGTGTAGATTTTTTTCCTTTCACTGAGGTAGTCCTCCAGGATCCTCACAAGGTGTTCAGGGATCTTCCTAGCTACTAGTGCTTGTACGATGTCTTTCCAGCTGGCAGAATTAAAGGCATTTTGATGTCAATTGCAACCAAAAACTTTTATTCCTTTTTGCTGTCTCCGCATGGTGGACTGCTTCTGAGATCGCGTCTATTGTTAAGAGCCCCTTTCTAAATCCAAACTGTCTCGTTGAAAATTGGACATGTCTCTTTAGTAGTAAAAGGAGCAAACCCTCCAGTAATTTGCTCATCGTATCCAGCAGGCACAAAGGTCTGAACGATGACGTCTGATTGATTGGCTTGTTACCTTTCCGAATGAGAATTAGCTTCTGATGTTTCCAACCCTTATAGAATTTCCCTTGTTCAAGACACTGGTTAAAGGCTTTCAAAAGGCATTCTGGGTATTCTTTTACAACTATCCCCAGGATCGCGTTTGGAATTCCATCAAGTCCAGGTGCAGTTCTAATCTTGGTCTTCTTCATCGTCTGGACTAGTTCGTCCTTCGTGAAGCGGTTGGCTTCGTTGAAGAGGTAGTCAGAAGATCTGCTCCTTACTCAGCATTCTCTGGTAGGGAAAAGGTCTTGGATAATTGCCTTCACCCATTCGGGGTCTTCTAGCCCCGCGGTTGTTGAAGGTTTAAATTTGCCCATAACAATCTTGTAGGCTTTTCCCCATGGGTCGTTGTTCACATCGTTTAATAGTGCCTTCCAGCATTTTGTTTTGCTTTTAATCTCCGATTTTAGTCTTTTGCGGGCCGTCTTTTAATTTTCCCTCTGCAGAATGTCCGTTTTAGCTCTTGTTGCAAGTCTTCTAGCTTTAACACATGCTTGACGAAGCTCTGCAATAGCCACTGTCCACCAATACACTTGATTTTTCCCCTTTGGGCTCCTACGTCTGGGCGTTGATTTGTCACACATTATTTCTAACGGTTTCGCACGTTTCCCGTACTACCTCTTCGAGGGACTCTGCACTTTTCCTATTACTCCGCCCCACGGACTCCAGTAATTTAGCTTCGTCAAGGAATTTTATGACATCAGCTTCTGATAGCTTTTTGGTGTTCCAAGATGGAACCATGTTTGGCTGATTCCTTCTTCTAGCTCTGTTTCCAGCGAATGAAGTGGAGAATTCAATGTAGCGGTGATCGCTAAGTGTTTCAGCGTCGATAACCTGCCAATCCAGGACATTCGTGGTAATCCTTGTGGTTCCTATTGTCAAGTCTATTATCAAAGAAACTGCGCCTCTTTTGAAATGTACATGAGCTCCCTGTGTTTAGGACTACCAGGTCCTTCCTAGCCAGGAATTCGCAAACAATATCGCCTCTGCGATCAGTTCTGCTTTCGCCCCATTCCGGGGACATGCTGTTAAAGTCTCCTGTCAATATTATTTCACCTCTAGCTGAGTTCATGCTTGCCTCCAGTTCATCGATTTGCTTCTTAAATTTCTCTATTCAGTTGTTTGGGGAGAAATAGCAACTATATATTTTAAGGATGTCCATTTCTACCCATACAAAACGTTGGTTTGTAACTTTAAATTTACAGACTATTATTTTGGACTTAAGTATTATAATTCCTGGACGTCTGGTCGTGTCCTGGTAGAGGGCTATGTCGTCAATATCGTGCTGCTCACTGACCAGTAAGACATCCACCTGTCTTTCCCTTGCCGTTTGAATGAGAAGATCATGGGAGGTCTTTCCTTTGCCTAAATTAATTTGAAGGAACCTAGGCATTCTTTGTTTTACCGAGTTTCCTTAGTTCTGCAGTGAAGGAAGGGCATTTATAGCTACCCAGCTTATAATTGTCTTCTAGGTTTTGGTCTTTGCAGACAATACATTGAACTGGCCCTCTGCAGTACTTGGTCAAGTGTCCCTTTTTGCCACATTTGTAGCATACTTCACTTCTGTCGGGGCCCTTGCAAGAGGTGGAGATATGGCCAAAGCCTAGACATTTAAAGCATCTGCTGACCTGGTGTTTCATCCTAACGTGGCAAGTAAGCTAGCCAATCTCAAAATTCTCTGCTTTGAGTAGAATTTCTGCCTGGCGCGAAGGGAGGAGTGCAGTCGCTACCTGTCTGCCTCCGCACACCTTGTATTGTCTCCAGGTCGCCGGGGAGAAGTCCCCCGTAATGCGTGTGACTGCATCTCTTACTTCATCTAGGGTAACAGACTCATCGATGTTCCTAAATTCAATTAAGTTTTTTGGGTTAAACGTATTGATGTTTACCGTCTCCTATTGCACGGGCGATTGCTTCGTTTAGGGAAGTGGGGTCACAATCTTTCTCCAGGACTTCCAGGAGTTCATTTTAACGTGTCCTCCTGATCGTCTGGATATTAGCGTTGTGTTGCTTCGGGTCAACCGCTACCTTCATTCTTTTTAATATTTCGGCATATGATTGCCCTTCGTTGGCTGTCAGTTGGTGTGTCTGGTCAGGCCTGGTTGGTGTGTCTTCTGTTCCTTGCCTTGGGGGTTTGATTGCCTTCTTTGGTGAAACTCTCCTTTTTCTTCACCGTCTTCCTGTGTTCCACTTTCTGCCAGTTTTCATCGGGGTTTTGGTTTGGTTTTTCAGTAACCAGCTCTATGACTTCATCCTGCTTGTCTTTCTTGTCTGGCCTTTTGTCTTGTAGTGGACTTGGAGCTTGTCTCTTCTTCTTCTGGGATTGTGCCGTTTTCACCGACTTCTCGTTCATCTGTTTGCCGAGTTTGGTATTCTCGGCATTTTTGTCATTCTCTAGGAGGATTATTTTCTCATACATCCCCTTTTGGTCTTCTTTAATGTTTTCCCACCTATTCTTTAGGGCATCCACCTCTTCTAGAGCTATAGCCAAGGTGTCCTTCACTATAACTGGGTTGTTTTTCAGGATGTTGCTGCTGCTGATAATTAATTGACTCTGTAGACGGGCAATAATCTCCGAATTGTCTTCCATCAACTTTTGAGTCATCACCCACTATCTGATGTCCAGCCCCTCGCATTACTATCCCCTGCCAACGTGGGCTCTTTTTGGACCAGGGTTGCCTTGTCTCCTGTGGGTACACCAGTTGTCGTGAGGGTACTTGGAGGTGATCTCCGCAGTTTTGACTTCCCAGAAAAAAGGTTAAAACTTGCTTGCTCTATGCTTTTGCTTGTCGCAGTACAGTATTTCAGAGACGCCACGCGGTCCACGTCTCTGAGATTGGAGTCGCTGGCCGATGACCTCCGGGGGCCTGCTTGCCCACCCCCGGCTGCCGGTACTGGGGCTTCGATCCCCTGCACCGTAACGGTTGATCCTGAGGGACCTTCCATCGTGGGTTTCTTTTCGGGGTCACCTTCCCCTATCGTTTTTACGCTGCCGCCAGCGTCTGGATTTGGTCCACGGGTGGTATGTTATTTCCCATCTACCCTCCGGCGTGGCCGGTAAGAGTATTTCCCCGATCCGCCACCTGGGGACGCGTCCGAAGAGACCAGCTACTCCCACGGAATTATTATTATTATTATTATTATTATTATTATTATTATTATTATTATTATTATTATTATTATTATTATTATTATTATTATTATTATTATTATTATTATTATTATTATTATTATTATTATCATCATTATTATTATTACTATTATATCCGATAAGATGACCGAGATCGCTAAGGCAGTAGTGCGTAGTGGTTTCGGACCAGAAATCGCGGGTTCGAGTCCCCCCTCGACATGGGTGTATTTGTGTATGTCCGTATGAGTGTGTCGTCCTTTCACCCCTCATTATCATCACCATTTCATCTTCTCCAGGGCTACCAACCCTGGAGAATAAAAATCGGACTCAGCTTACTGCTGGTTCCCAATTTAAGTGACATGCACCTGCCACCGCGATAATGATACTGAGCCACGGTAAATGCAGGATGTATGCATGCCTGGTCCTAGTCAGCAAATTCGCGAGCACAAAAAAAGTTTCGAACGCCATTTAATTTTATTGAAATGTTTTTGAGGTAAATAAATCGTGTCAACTGTCAGAACATGTAGGCCTACAGTCACTGTACAGAACTTTCAAACGTGAGTTTAATCTCAGTAAGTATTAAATAGATTAGTAAATAGATGTAATTAATACGAATAATTTGTAATGATCTTGGGAATTTATAAATACTACATTAGAGAGACCATTAATAATTTTGCCCAACTTCAGGATAAAAAGGAAAATTTGGTGAAATTTTAAAATTTTGTAGCTCTGTTACTATTTGCTTGAGAAAAATAATTTATAAAGCAGATCAACCATACCGTAATTAAGAAGAAGATTAACCATTAAAGAGTTATTACACAAAACGTAAAAAACTCGTTTTGTGTTTTTTTTACATTTATTAGAACTGCAAATGGGTATGACCCGGTGGCAGTTAAGTGACAATAATTGCAAAAACTACAACACTTACATTAATAATAATATAATAATAATAATAATAATGATAATAATAATAATAATACCGTACAATACAGTACAAGACGAAAAGCAGCATTGAAAAGAGCATTGATCGCGTTTCGATTTCGCGTCGCGATCGATTTTTTTGCTACAAAATCTTGTCCCGAAGTATTTCGGGGTGGAAAAGTTAGGGTTTTCTTCTTACTAACAATATAAACGAAATAAAAATAAAATCGTCCACCTCACCATTTGCAAGGTGGACTCCCTTTTGGCTCTCGATCAATTGCAGTAAAGTACCAAGCCTCTACATTTAATTAATGTCGGAATTCTACCGAAGACGAATCAGAGAGCATGTTACAAGAATCAAACATTGTGGATTTTTGATTGTGTTCAGGTAGTTTGTTGTTATGTCATTTCATTTCTGTTATGTACTGAACTGAAATTTGAGCCAGTTTTCTTTTGACTTTAACTTGACATGGCGAATAAAATAATTACTCTTGGTGAATTACTCGTGAATTTAGTACAAGAGAATCCTTGTTTATAAAATTAAGGAATATATATATATATATATATATATATATATATATATATATATATATATATATATATTGTGGCGTCACCAATTAATTAGTATAATTTTATTGTGGCGTCGCCAATAATAAAATAATTATTACATCTAATGATAGCTCCCGTCGAGGCAGAAGTGGGTCGAGGGACACTGCCTCCGCCGCGACGGTCCCTTTCGTTACGCAGCAGGGCTCGCACCGACCGCATTCAGGCCCTTTTCAGAGGCGACTCGTTTATTGCCTTCATAAAAGACACAATGGCCCAGGCCGAAGCCCGGTCGGACAATGCACGCCCTCGCGCCCCCTCTTGTGCCGCCACCCTGGGAAGGAATGCCAAGCCCCGAAGGAGTTTGCACGGAAGACACATTTACAACACGTCGTGATCGAAACCTTTCTCAGCGAGTCAACCGATCCCCCTTTCGAACAAGGCCCGCCCCCGCCCCCGTTCGGGCACACGCCTGGAGTAAGGCACCCGAACCCCACGGGGGCTATTTACAAATTAAATACAGCAGGCTGCCGATAAGCCTTTTGCCGGCCGAGTTGACCCGTGAAATTGCGCTCCTGCATGCGCACGTGTACAGACAGCTGCGAGCAGCTTCTGGAACATCTGACAAAGGGAAGCGAGAGAGAGAGAGGAGCCGTGTTAGACAGAGAACGATCTACCGAAAATTACAGGAAAATTGCCACATGATTGGTAAATCAGAATCCTGCGACGCAGTTACCCTCAGCCAATGGGAAGCTTCGCCATGAGGGAAGGGATAAATCCAGAGTTAGAAACATTTTGGGGAAGGGGAAAGGGAGTTCTTTTTAAAAACAAGATGCAGAGAGAAACTAGGACACTTTTAGAGATCGGAGCGCGACGGGGGAGGAACACTCCCAGAGAGGAGAAGTACTTTTGACCGGAACGTTACTTACATTATTCTTACTCAGTTACTTATGATCGGGACGCGAGTTGGGAAAGACTTTCCCAAAGTCTAATTAGTTCGAACGCGACTAGTGGACTTGTCGCGGAGGAAACTCGGGCGGGAGATTACTGGATCCCGCGCTATTTCCGCATCGGCCCGTCAGCCTTTGCCGCCTCCCGCGTCGGGCCCATTGAGAGCCCACCGCATTACGTCAGCGCCCGTGGCCACTCGCCCGACTGAGCCTGGTCGAATCGGCGACCTGAGATTGCCGCTGCCAGCTGTGGGGGAACGCGCCGCAGAAGGTCAGCGACCCGGGACCGCCGCCGCCCCTGCCTCCGAGGACTGCTGCCCGGCCCGCTTGTGGAGACAGCACAAACACCGGTGAAAAGCTACGAGGCGGAGCCGTCTCGCAGGACAATTTTAACGGCGAGAAATTGTTAGTGGCCGCGCTCAGGCCCAGCAAATCTTAAATGGTGAATTGCACGTTTCATCAAAGAGTAAACCTAATATGTTAGCCTTAAGAGAATTAGCAATTAGTAATAAGGACAATAAGCTCACAGAGTAGAGTTAGCATGAAACTTGCGTCGCCCTTTGCGACATGTAACTTCCCTGGCAGCCCATGGTGCCAGGAATAAACTGTTATTTGTTATAAATGACTCTGTGCTATAATTCATGACCTCCCAACACTTCCATCCAGTCATATTTCAGGAGCTGAACCTGGCGCCCTCCCCCGCTTACATTAGGTTATATTACATTTGGCGCCCAACGTGGGGCTAGTTTAGTCGATTAGACAGCTTATATATATATATATATATATATATATATATATATATATATATATATATATATATATATATAGCTAAATCGATAAGAAAATTGAAGAAAAAGCTGAAAACCATGGTGGATAGATCTTTCCACTATACTAGAAACGAATTCAGAACGAATAGATAACGAAACGAAAGTTAATACGTTGGATTGAATCAGGCGAAACTTACGTTCTCGCATACGTTCGTCATTATGAATGCTTGTTTGTTTGTTTTGTGCAAATTTTACTGCTATGGCATTACGTTACGTTTACGTTTGCATTGTGAATAAGGTCAAAGTGTTCGATAATAGTCTGGCATTGATTCATTTTCTTAACGACAGCCAAAACACGGAATAAGATACACCGTTGGCAAATTGTGACTTACACATTTCTTACACCGTGGGCGAACTATGACTTCGCATCAGGTTGCTATTTTAGGCATTTGACTCATTGGGTAAAGAATCAGCGTACAGAAAAACTGGGGAGAGGTTTAAAAATAAAGATTGTAGAAATTTGTCCGGGTGGCGGTTCATCACTGGATTCCTGGCATAAGATATTCTTTTGAAGAAGTCAACTGACAATTATTGCCTGAAATTTACCGACATTAATTTTAATTTCCTATACCAAAGCAAATAAGTTATCCTTATAATAGAAATATAAACTAAACCCTTTTTTAATCTTCATTTCGTAAACCGGGAGAGATGGCTCAGGGCATGAACTAATGTCAATGCAGTCCTATTCTCACCCCTGACACACATACTTACACTAACATGCACTACACTACACCACCACACATACCGGGACACCGGTCGGGAGTTTAGAGCTTGTCCCGACAGGGGCGGTGTCCCGCTGGTGGGAGATACCTGGTTAGAGCAAATCCCGCCAGCCGACGGTAGGTCGGCGCCGGTTTTTCGTCGTACAGTTCACCGACATCTCCCAAGCAAAAAACATGCATTACACTTACGGTACTAATGACCCTGGTGATTGACGTGCCCGGAATTACTAAACAATCAATCAATCAAAAAATTATTTCATAATCGTGTTTCTTAATTGCATTGATTTCCTACGTTCTGCTCAATAGCAAAGATTTTTATTTGTTAATAGAGCTGTTCGCGTGTAAGAGTGAAATAATATATCTAAGAGGATGCTTTAACCAGAAGAGGTGGATTACATAGAGCATAGTGACTCGCGCGTTTATTTCACATTATAGCCACATACAACAATAACAGATTAATTTAATAAAACATAATACAAAACGAACCCAAATTATTTGCCGTTCAAACCTTCCTGCTCCTGGGAAAAATACAAAGCAGAAATTTAAAAGAAAATAAACATGAAACAAAGTGATAAGAAATAAAGTATAAACATAATTCAAATTCCGATTGTTTCATTGAAGACTTCCCGCAAACTTGCTTTCGTTTGAAGCTACTATTCTTCGTGATATTTCGAACGCGCTTTTCGCTTACCATCTCCGTTGCAGCTTGCGCTTATTAACCCCTTCCTGGATTTGGAGGGTAGGAGGGAGTAGGGTGCGAGGATGTTGCTTGTGCTCCCATGAGCACCGCGCTTCCCAAAAGGCCAAGTTGCTCGTGCAGGAACACTTTAACACGCGTGTCTTATTTTTTTTCTCGTTAATCGGCCGACTAGGACCACGCATGCAAGCATCCTGCATTTACCGTGGCTCAGTTTTTATTTATTATCACGGTGGCAGGTGCTTGCAACAACTTTTTGGGGGGACCAGCATTTTTTAGCTGGATCCGATTTTTATCCCCCACGGTTGTTAGCCCTGGGGGTATGGAAGATGAAATGATGATGATAATGGGGGTGAAAGGACAACACATACAGACATACACAAACACAAATACGCCCATGCCCGAGGCGGGACTCGAACCCGCGATCTTCTGGTCCGAAACCACTCCGGCACTACTGCCTTAGCGATCTCGGCCATCTGATCGGCACGCGTGTCTTATAATATTAATAAATTTAGACATTTCTAGGCCACTACTCCTTCGAGCGACGCCCCTCTTCTCTACCCACTAACAGCAATCAACCAACTTTCGCTTAGCGTTGGTTACCTACTGGTTCACTGGAACATATTGGTTCGAGAGTGGGGAGTAAAAAGAGAGGAAGCGATCCGCCTGAATAAATTGCATCCACTGTTAAATCGTTCTAATTCCTTCTTGGATGTTGTAGGCCACTTTGAAGCCCGCGCTCTCCCATCTGCTGGCATGACGTCCTTTCTTCAAGGCTTGCTTTGCACCGTCAACAACACCTGCCACTCCACCTCCGAGAAGGCCACGGGCGAAGGACGCGCCGGCGGCTCCCTGTAAGTTCGCGCAGCGTTCAGTCGCCATTTTCGGCGTTCAAAAGGTGACGGGGCAGCTCGGGCAACTTGCCCCAGGCCCCGATGTAATTGGTTTCCAGAATATATTTTCATTCAAAACATAGTGCTGCTGCTATGATAGCTAGTGATCACTAGTGATTCTACAGAATGGCACAGGCTTTCGCGTACTAAGTTTCCGTATCTCTTTAGTCTGGGCTAGCTTTTCGCTTTTGCTATAGCCTCTTCCTGCTGTGTCCAAAAGGCTTTTTTTCAGTTTCTCAATTTTTAGTACGGTGCTCCCGGGTGATGACCCCAGCCACATCATCAATGCTCAGTACAATGTACCTAGTTCGTTTTGCGACGTTTCGAGGATACTGTTTTTTTCTACCTTCATGCTACAATGAATATAACAGAAAAATGTTTTGATGAACATTAATGACATATTACTGACGTTAAAATACACAAAAAATTATACAATTCAAATAAAACAGTAGCACTCGATGTAAAACAGCATGTGAAGACTCACCATTTTAAAAAACAAAAGATAAGTAATATAAATAAATAAGTAAATAAATAAGTGCACTAGCCGGTACATACGTTTATTTGCGTCAGAAAATATGAAAGAAAAACTTGTAGGTTAAATAAGTGAGAAAACTAGCTTGAGCATTAATTATTTAATATAAACTAGTATCCTAACAAACTGAAAAGAACCCTTAAGTATTTCAGTAAAAGGGCTTATAACATTCACCCCTTCATTAGTTTGCATTGTTAGGGTAACCAATGACCAGTTTGTGTTTCAGTTCATTTTTCTCAAACTCGAAATTAGAATAATCGCAAGAATTAATGTTCAAAAGCCAACTAGAGAGATTGACCAAGGCCAACTACCTTGAGATTTGCAGTTGGTGTTGGTTGGACGAATAGGCCAACAGACTGCAAAAGCTCAGCGACAACACCGATACCTTTGAAGCATTCTTGACCGCGAGAATTTCGGGTTCCACTCCATACTGTGGAGCATTTTCTATTGACGCAACATACGAGTAACTGGTCGATTTCAACCACTGTCCGAAGTAATATCCTGTCGAATTCAACCACTGTCCTAGCGGCCGGCGGTTTTTCCGAACAATACTAGGTGAATGGCGGAACAGTACCTTATGGAACGGGTAAGCCTTTGTTCCTCAATTCGTGCCTCCTCCTCTCCCTTTACACACACACACACACACACACTTACACGAACTACACTACCGCTCACGGAGACCAGTCGGGGTCATAGGGTTTTGTCTGGAAGTGTAGGCCACCAAAGGATTTCATGTTCTATCGTAGAGGAACACCGCCACCTTTTGGGACACAACGCAACGGGACTAATGCCAACAGCAGTTGAAGCACTCGGAATCAATTCTCGCGCATAGAACGTCTGCTGGCGTCTTGTGCAGTAAGTAATGTTATTGTGGGTGGCCGTGAGTGAGCGCTGGGCGTGTCGCGCAGACTGCTGCGCCTGCTGCGCAAAGCGGAGGCGATGGAGGCGGCGGGCGAGGGGGCGCGGCTCAGCGAGGAGCTGCGCGTCGCGCGCGCGCAGCTCTCGGCGCTCGCCCGGGACCTGAACGCGCAGGTGAGCACCCGAGCGGGCGCAGCCGCCACTCGCATTTACAAAGAAAGTTGTTCCACATGTCCCACACATAAAAACCACGATTCTGATAAAAACCTGAAGGAATATGCATTCAACAGTCTACTGCGTAAAACACAAAAAAATTATTTACAAAATATAAAATTATATCCACATTGCATTACTCAAATAAACTAATTTCTTACGATTCGACCGCGGTCCAATTTGCATGCAGTCCCCTGTGTGGGTACATTCCACAACCCAACACGTGACTGCGGCCAACGTGATCGAAATTACTCATCGCCTCAGCGTTTGGTAGTCAGCATGAAGGTTAAAATGTTTTTTCGTAATATTGGACTTTTATATCAATTTAAAGCAACCAAAAACGGAAACGAAAAGCTCTCTGAACGGCCAGCGGCAGTTAAAGATTTTTAGTAATCTTTAGTATGTACTTACTACATCAACAAATTGCTACCACAGAGTGGAATGAAAAGGCACTCTACATGGCCGACCATTAAGTAGTGTGATCTTAAAATTCTTGAATACAGGGAAAATGTCAGACATTTTCATTACAACAGATATTTACTAAACTAGTACCTAAAAAAACAATTGAATGTTTGGCGTACGAATGGAATGTTGGCATTTTGACATAAGCCAAAGACACTTTCTTGCGAGATGAGTACGTTATTATTTAGTACGAATTCATGGAAACTTACAATTATATGCCCTTGGGATTATTCTCAATAGGCGAAGAGATATCCATGTTAATTCACATCGCCGCAATGTTTTGTTTACTTTGCAGTACGCAGAGGTCAAGACTTAATTGTGGTACATGTACGGTGAAGTCTATTACGTGTACCGCAAAGAATTAAAACTGTAACCCTGTATAGTAAATTAACAGTACATGTAAGTTCTAAGTTTCCATGCATGAGTGCTGAAAAGGTAATTTTCAACCATTCTAGATAAGTATTGATATCTATTTACCTTCTCGTATGTGCACGTATATAGGGTTAGTAAATAAAAACGTCCACCTCGGATTTATTTTTAACCGGTTCAACATATTGAGGTGGAATTTCCACAGGAATATTTTAATTTTGGAGGGTATTTTACATGACGCTCTAGTAATATTAAAAGTTTTTAAAAATGGCTCCAAATTTTTTTATTAAATTTTCTTGTAGAATAGGGCAAACGACGTTTACGAGAATGACTCAGGTTTCATTTTTGTTGACATCCCCGATTTTTCGAAAATCGATAAAAAAATAAAACTTTAAAATTGGTGATTGAAATTTTTGTCTCATACAAAGTCTGTTGTACAAAATTAACTCTTTAAGAAAAACCATGAACAAGTTTTTTGGAAAACGAGTATTTTTTGCGTAATTTGAAATGTACGATTTTTTTCTCAAAAGCAACTCCAAATTTTGTCTTTAAATTGTCTTTACTTACGTATTAAGAGCTGGTAAAAAATATGGCGCTAGTGCCATTTTCGGGAATTGCGCGGATTTTTGAAAAAGAAAAAAAAAGAATTAAAACTGAAAAATTGAAGATATTTTTGCCTCAGACAGTCTGTTATACCAAATTAGCTCTTCAAAAAAGATCTTATAGCCCCCAGACTTTTAAATTACAAAAAAGAATTGTATGAATAATAAGCAAATCCCACCCACGTGATTATTGTAAGCATCTCTTTATTAATCTAGGAATTTTACCATTACCTTGTCTCTTGACATACGAATCAGAATTTGTCAAAACTGACGTACTTAAGGACGGGAATATATTTTCAGCAAACGCCAAACAACACTCGACGTTGTAATCATATTCATCAGGTAACAACATGAACAGCTCACTACAAAAAATTCACATAAAATACATGTACATTATTTTACAACACCTTTCAAGATGACATTAAACGATTAAATTCGATACAAAAGTTTAAGTCCCAAGTAAAATATTTTCTGCTGTACAACTGTTTCTATACAATTAGAGACTATATTGAGCATCTAAAAGGAAAGTAATATTAATTTTAACAACGACATTTAATGTATTATATACCATTTGGATTGTATAATTGTAAAGAACCTGTAACAAGTATTGTACTTCAGCATCTGGGTTAATGACCCCCCCCTATCAATCAGGTTTTCGTCCAGTTTCCCTGATCCTCGAGCAAGTGCTGATATGGTTCCTTGTTTTGCTTTTGGACATAAATGTAACTTCAATTTAACTTATCCCCATAGCACATCACACACATTTTTTTTACTGTTTTTGACGTAAATAAATAAACACTTTTATTACGTCCAGCTAGTGGTGGTGTAACTCCAGACTGAGAGCCAGTGCTTCCCTTTGTGATAAATTTCGTACCAGTTTTTTATAAATTACTCCTCAGAATGGCCTCTGAGGTATGTTATGTACCGTTTAATATCATCTGATCCCTACAAATATTTACTGTATATTGAATAAAAGAAATACGATGAAACGCTATTGGAACTGCTATCTTACAACAAAAGGCAACTCAGGAGTGAGCAGCCAGAATTTTCGTTATTGTTTTGATGTAAATTGCATATACTCTAACTACTGTATTGATATTATTATCTAAGCGAATGCACTTAGTTTTGACAACACTGTGCTGGAATTGTGCGTTGCTTGCTTCTTGGTTGAATTGCACGTTTTCAGATAATAGCTGAAGTGCTAGTAGCGCAGAAAAAGCAATATTTCAATATTACGTAGCTGTTTCCTATAACGCGAGATAGTATGTGCTGTTGTAGCACCACTAGTTTAGAACTGATTTCATGTAACAAAAAATATCTATCATCAATATTGTACATGTAGTTTAGCAATATTATTTTTTGCTTGCAATTTTCGAAAATACAAAGTGTGCCGGAAATGGACCAAGCACTATTTTATTCATCGTACCTTGTTATATACGAAATAAATTAAAGAAAAAGTTGGAGCTGTCTTTGAGAAAATAATTGTTCAGATTGCTCGGGGAATATCAATTTTGGAGGTAATCGTCTGAACGGTTTAGGCGCTAGCATTGATCACAGACGGACGAACAACGGACAGATAGACAGACCGACGGACGGATCGGTGAATGGACAGCAGCAGACAGGCTTCCGTGTCAAGAACCCATTGAACACGTAACTTGACTACACATCGTCTTATAGGAAGTAATTTACTTCATATAGGAGGAAAAGGATTTACCCACTTTTTCGTTACCAGGGCCTGGCAATAAACAGTTTTTCTGTCAAAAAAAACCGTTTTTCCCCCTGCAGCATTACAATACTTTCTTCATATTATCAATCATTTTTTCATATATCCGTAAGCAGTATGCGAGAAAATAAAAATCCCAGGCTGCTTATATTCCTCAAAATATGGCCATCCTCAAACGTTTCAACTATCGTTCAGTTTTGAACAGGACATACAATTTATTATTTTCATTTCCAGCTAAAAAAAGAGTTCTCTCAACAACTGTCACTAATCTTTCTGTCGTTCTTCTTTATGTGTAATAATAAATGCAAATAACTGAATTACAATTATCGTTCCTTAATATGAATTCACGCAGAACAATTTGAAGGGTCACTTAAAACACTCGGTTTCTAAATGGCAATCAATCGGAATTAATGTTACGGACCGTGTGTTTTTCAATACTTAGGGGAAACACCCTTATTAGAAAAGGAGTAATCGCCACTTTTAGCTACAACTCACTTGTTTTGATTGTTATTAACGGGGATTTTTAGGTCTTTAACGGACACCGGCCGTTAAGAATGACTTTTCGTTCCTCTGGTTGAGTTAAGTCGATTATAACAGTACATTTTTTTCGAAAGCATTTTAGTGAGATCCTATGTGAGACATGCTTGTGGGTGTCAGGGTCCGAGTCCCAAGAACTCCCGGGAACGGGTGAAGCTGCTGGCTATAAAGATGAGGAGGGTGCTCAAACGCGTCTCGCTGGACATCAACAAGTAAGTTGTCTTCAGCAGATGTCGTCAACTTAAGGACCGCGATAAAAATGTGATGGTCTGCAGAAAAATATGTTCATTATTTTTTTATTATTGACAATCAAACAAAAAATAGATCATGAAATTCTTAATAAAGCATTCACCAAGGCCAGAATCTGAACTGTATATTAGAGATTGCAGGCTCGTCATAAAGGGCCTTTTAACGCGTCAATTTAATTTTATATACATTAACTCATTTTAAAAGTGAAAATAGCTTCACAAATTAACCCTACCATAAAATGTAATGGGAAATCCAAAAAGGTCTTATTACGGTATAGAATTACGGTATTGTATTACGGTATAGTATTACGGTATAGAAAACAATTTGTGTTCTCCCTAGTCCCACAAAAATGGTTTTAAAGTTTTAGGACGCATCGTTTCTGAGTTATATCCGATATGAAAAGAGTGTGTTGGCGTAATGCTTGTTACGGGTTGTATGCGTGCGCCTGGTAATTCAAATAAGCCACTTATTTTTTTCATCTTAAATCAGATTACTGAACCCTAAATGTAATTCACTAACCAATATTAATGTATTTACGGGGATTTGTGTCCATTGTCTCTTATATCAGGAAAAAATTGTTATTTTTCCTTAGCCTATTATACCCTGATATAACCTATTATAAAACGGATTGATAATACATCTAGTACACGATTTTCGTCATAATGTTGATTTTGATTCTTTTTCAACTAAACATTTCCTGATATACTAGCTCTCCCGTGGAAACGAATTAGAGTGGACATTTGTCCAGAGAGGGAGAAGAACTAAAATCAGATTCAGCTGTATTGTATATGAAATGGCTTGGTCTTCGCTTTAGAGCATCTGTTTGTGTCTGTAAGTGTATTGATTCTACAGAAATTGTGCAATACAAAGATGGTTAGATCTTAACCCACGTAAATTCAATTAATGTTCTTAATGAATCATTTATTAAACATTCAAATATAGCGCTATGGTCAGAAGAGAACAAAATAATGCAGACTGTTAAGTAATGTGGACTTTTTATTTTGACTCTCATTAATGCCAAACCCAATTGGTCGGAGATAGACGGCGAATAACACATAGAAACGATTCACATTGATTTCAACTACTTTTGCTAGCTTGACTTGGAGCTATTGTGCTCCCTGTTATTTTTGCCACTCCGCCAACTGGAGGATGTTCGCATGAAACCACTAAATTTTTGCAGATAAATATAAAAATTTCACATTAATTTTTTTAAAGAAATATAACATGCGTAATTATTTGATTAGAATTTAGTTTATTGCCAGTTTAATTAAAAGCCTGATGAAAGAAAAGTCGCGGAATTTAAAATTTGGTGTTTTTGGCTTGTCCGTTTATATTGATGATAATTCACAAATAAACATATTTTTTTCTGCTTTTTGACATTATTTGTATCAGTCCTCACAATCTTCTCTGTAATGACAATATAGGAGCAAAGTAAATCACTTGTGAAAACAGTGGCGCAGCGTCAGGGGATGCTAGGATGCTGAGCATCTCCACGTGAAATGCTCGTATTAATCAAAGAACCATAAATATTGTATTGACAATCTTGCAAGAGAGCGAAACACGTTTTGTATTAATTTTACAAGTGATTTCATATGATTGAATTTGGCGCGTTGTTATAAGCTGACCTCTGATTGCTTGGACGCTACAGTGCTTGTAGCGAAGTTCCCTCTCCCCTCTTCCCACCTGTCCAAGAGATTCTCTAGTGTTTTACGCTAGCATACGACTGGCGGAAGTGGCTTATGAGCAAGTTGCTCGTTTGTGCACGAGAGCGCAGCACCCTTGAGGTTGTCTTGAAATAATTTTCTTTCTCCCACGTGATTCTCTGCTTGAACACAGGCACAAATGGTAGAAATAGTGATTGCCCAATAATTGTTAATTAATATGTAAGAAGTTGAATTCTGCGTACGCATGCCGGCGCGGTTCCTTAACAAACGGGTCGAGCGCGATGTTACTTTGCTCATCCTTGTCCCTTTCCCTCCTTTTCCCTCATATTACACACACATAACACAATTACAGGAATGGGTTTTCCAGGTGTAATTAAAGACAAACAATGTAGTACTTTGCTATTTAAGAGACATTTTACTCATCTATATTGCAACGTTTCGTGGTCAGGTAAAACCACATCAAGTACAAGAAATCTGGAATCAACCAACTCCTGGTTTTATGATAAGTTTATTCTTATCACATTTTAAAAACGCTTGACAATTGATACTTGTTCAATGTGTGAAACCGAAAATATAGGAAAGAAGGCATATCATGACATGCTCACTGAAATGCCGACCAACTGAATTTTGTTACACTTTCTTGCACATACGTGGAAAAGAAGCAGGGAGCTTAATAATTATTCAGCCTGGAGGGTTGCTCCGCTGAGGGAGATACCCTGCAAGCCAACGTAAAAATCGGTGGCGAATCTTACTTTCCAGCTGGGAAGGAACACCGCCATCTCCCGGGATATAGCATAAGTCGTACGTAATAGCGGTAATTGCCTTAGCATTTGACGCGCCCGGAACCATCGTCAGTAAATATTAGCAAGATCCTCTCTCTCTCACGTGCGCACTATTTGCTCTTGGGGACGCGGCGGCGCAGGGACTTGTCGCTGCTGGTGGCGCGGCAGGTGCAGACGGCGCAGAAGCTGCGCGAGCAGCTGCGCGTGAGCGAGGGCGTGGCGCAGATGCTGGCCGCGCGCCGCCTCGTGTGCGGCGACGAGGCCTCCGACGGGGACCTGCTGTCCTCGCACGTGGAGCTGCAGATGCTGCTGTGCGTCGCCCCCCCCCCTAAACTACTACACCAAGGATTCCCAAACTGTACCTCTGGAATCTACTTCCCCCCCCCCCCCCAGTTAATGTCCCCTCGGGTCTGTGTAGATCTCTGGGGTCGTAAGTTTGGGAATTTTGGGTTTAAACCCTCTACGAGTAAAGAGGTTACTTTTTGTTCTTTTGCATATACAGGCTGAGTTATTTTAGGTGGAAATTGCATAAACAAATGTTGCCTATACATAATCTTATTTTGGTGAGAAACGCTTCGTTTCTGCATAGTAGTTTCTTGACGATGTCGCTTTTTTATAACTACGAGAATATTACACAGAATGAATCGAATCTCTCAGGATATTTTAAAGTATTGTGCAAGAAAAACTTAAATGAAAAAAGTACTGTGACAAAAATGTGTGAGGTAAGCATGAGGACGATATAAAACGTAAATTTGTGATATGCAACAATTGAAGTACGATTGCCTGTATTGCTCACGGCCCTCATATCAAATTCAGAATGATAGACCCTTAGGCAGTCAGCTGGTCGTCAGAAATGCGGTGCACTCGTTATTCGTAAATGACCTTCCGAATTTACAACAGAGCTAAAAGCTTGGAAATGCGCATAAAGTTGGAGCGATAGTCGCGAAAAGGTTGCGAACAGTTGAGATAAAGCTGTGACAGAAATCGAATGGTAGTATGGTTTTCCTTTTTTGCCTTACTGCGTAAGTAGTAAAGATAACGCCTTGTAATCGCGCGGCGGAAATCGGCGATTTTTTGACAGAAAAATACTTATTATCTAGTCCTTGTTTCTTTATGTAGTCTAACATTTTGTGAAGTCAGAACCCATGTTTTGTGGGTCCTTGATACAGAAAAATCGATGGACGGCAAAACGTGTCTGTCCGCCTGTTGTCAACGCTAGTGCCAAAGCCGATTGTCAGCCGATTGTCTCCAAAACTGATATTCCACAACTTTCAGGAATTCAAGACTTCTTGGGCTTGAAACGCTTGATTTTTGGTGTTACTTTACACGACTTAACTTTGACTAAGGAACGTTTAAAAATTGAGTAGGTTTCATTTTTGTTACAATCACTCATGTTGTAAAAATTGCAAAAGTTCGAATTCCTACCAGTGACTTCCTACAACTTAAATATTGAAGATAGAGACTTAACCGAATGAAATCTGTTGTTCAAAAACAGATGTTGAAATAAGATCACGTGCAATGTTTCAGAAACATACATAGTTTTCGGACAATTTTGTGCGGAATTTAGACAATTTTTAACATTAATTGTCTCAAAAACAGACCCTAAATTTTTCTTGGCGTGGATCTCATTTTCGTTGATTGTCGAAAATAGCTAATCTTAAAAATAATGGGAAAGGTCATTTGTTTTTACGCGTCGTCAAAAATGACTATGGCCGAACGAATACATGATGTAGCGGTGAAGCGCGTAGCAAGTTAACTCGATAGGCCTGTGTTCGAATCTCGGCACGGAGAAAACAAAATGCCAGGTGGAAACACTTTTTGCAGATTCATACAGTAGAGTATTCGTGTAGATGTATATCCACTCCAAATAATGGGAGAAAGTATGTACTGTTGAAATACCACTAGTTTTCATCTGAATGACTCATCTCTGTAGTAGATTCAGTTATGAGATCGAATATTTTGGCACTTATTCATGCCAAATTAAATGGGAGGCGTGTTTGGAAAGTAATGATTAAAAATAATTCTTATTCATTTAAGGAAAGTAGGCTAAATTGTTTTGGGTGTCTGGTTATATTTAATACTTTTGTTATTCCAGTAAATTAGAGATGTTCGCATAAAACAACCTATTTGTTACTAGAATTCAAGAGAAGAGCACTTCAAACTTAACTTAAAAATATTATTTCGTGGATTGTTCTTTGATTAAAAGATGACATATTGTGATTTTGTTTGAGAGTGCAGGCTCAGTGATCAGTGCGGGCTCTTGGATACCCGGCGTTTGTCTGTCCGTTTACTTTCGACGTTCATGGCCTCTACTTTCAAGTTCTCTATCCAATGATTCTTTTTCATATTTTCCCAAGCTCTTGGACATTATTTGTATCAATTCTCACAACATGCTTTGCTGCAACATAGAGAAGATATCAGAGCAATGTAAAGCGCTTGCGAAAACTATCAATAACAACTTTGTGATAATTTGCACTCCCTGATGTGTCCGAAAGGCTTTCAAAGTTCGGTTTGTTGCAGCGTTGCTCCGGGAAGGAAGTACATTACCGATACCGAGGTTGTGATACTGGATGTTGTTCAACGATGAGAGCTTGCTGGCCAACTGACCGCTAGAGAGCGATCCCTATACCCAGTGCGAATGATACTGTAACCACTCAGATAGAATGCATCCTACTGAGTGAACTATCAAACTATGCTACCATGAGCATGGCTTTTGTAAGTGTTGTCTCTGAGGCCCTAGAAGTTTGTTGATCCAGTTGTGACTTGGGAAGGATATGCTTGATACATCAAATGTCACGACCGATACTAACAAAAGGCATTTCTTTTGGCGACCGCCAAAGCATAATAAAAATTAGTAGTAATTCAATCTAGCAGAGTCTGTGAATTGTAACAATGTTTCTCTTAAATTATTGGTGTAGTCGCGGCCACTACGTAAGAAGTAATACTCGAGCTATTGATTGCGTTCTCGAAGCACTGAGTTGCTCTTTTCAGCATCTAAAAAACGTCAGGATAACTAAAAACTGGCACTAAATCATTAAGAGAAGGGATAATGTTAACTCTAATTTGAAGAAACCGGATTGTGGCACCAATTCAGTACATACCCTATTAATTTTCATAAAACCGCCTCTAACTTGACGTACGAGAAATTCAAGAGGTCAATTTTTATACTCATTTACTTAACATCGTTGGTCGACAGTTGTCGGCGGTAACCAGTGGTCGTCAAAATCATTGATCAAAGAGCAAAATATTCATTAGCTAAATGTGGCATTTTGACCAGCAGCAGAAATTGCGCTGGTACTAGTTGCGCCAATAAAAGCAATGAAAAAAGATAAGATTATGGAGCATTTCATAATCTCTACAAAGACTTAGGTCAGCTAGTTCATCGTCGAAATCGCTTTGCGGCAGAGCCGCATTGAAGTGGGTGAACAGCCTCGTGTGGCTCGCGGGCAGCGGTTTGTGATTACTGGTGTAGAACGTATTTCTTTGATACCTTACAATTGTACTGCCTGACCGACTGATTTGTCATTTTGTCGCTTCCTGAAAAGACAGGAATTCCAGCCGCCAGGGCGACTTCGCGCCAGACCCCGACGTGAGCGCGCAGTGCAACGAGCACTTCCGCGCCGTGGAGCAGAATGTCTCCTCGCGCATCCTGTGGCACTGGATCAAGCCCTTCGTCCGGTGAGCACTCAATGGCGCAAGTTCGCGGGGCGGGTAGTAGAAAATTCACAAGACGTCCCAGTGGAAATGGACAAATATCTGAAGCTCGGCCATGAGATACAACATAATCCGCAACAGTGTCTGACGATCATGCACCGTACTGTCAGGCGTGAGTTTGTTCTTGAGCATGTATGTTCACATAGTGAAGCATGGGATTGGACCATCGGACCAACTTGTTCATAACATATGTACTCTATGTATCTAAGCGCTTACAATATATGTACTCTACTCTCCTATGTATTATGTACTCCATTATATACTATGGAGGTAGGTTTTAGAGGAAGCCTAGGTTGAAAAAGGGTGCCTGTCTGACCGGCTCAACAGCTCCTATTGGAACCAAGGCCTACAAGCCGCGCCCCGGCCTTGAGGCCATAGGTTAAGTGGTAAGTGTGATTAGGAGATAGACACCCACGTCCCGTATTCTGGGCTTGCCAACTTGAGAAGTGTCAATTCGTATCGTCACACAGCAACATATACTTAGACATTGTAAGGAAAGAACACTCTTATCTGCCCCGACCGTGAATCGGACCCGGGATTGCGTCATAGAAAGCGAGCTCGCTGACCAGTGAATTGAATTGATGCTTTATTTTACGTGGTGAGACTCTACCTACGTGGTGAGCTACCCGTGGGGCGAAAAAGGGTGTGGAACTCGCAAAATAAGCGTCTCCCAGCAAATATCCCCAACCTTAATGCACTGAATTGTCTCCCACCGTGCGCCGTTGATAACAATCAGCCCTTGTAATGCTGGAGAGATGAGATGTAGGGACTGTCAGCGTCAGAGTGCAACGCGTTGATATCTTAAACGCATGCTTCAAATCCACTCGTAGGGGCCAGGAACGAAAAGATATTGTAGGACTGGATATTCCTGACGAGTCGGAAAATCTCGCCATGCCACAACATACCGATAAAACGGTCATTTTTTAAAATCATTTTTCCTGTACTGAAAATAGATGGAAAATGAACCTTCGTTTCCACGAAGTATTGTTCTCTATTGAAACAGGATGAATGAAACGGGGCCTTTCATATCATTTTCTGCACTTACTAGTGATAAAATATTTTCTCGGACACTGCAAAAAAGCGCTGAAGATTAAATATTTGAACATAGTGTAACGTATTAGCCAGCGTGCCTCGCGGCATCTATTTGGGAACGCTTGGTAGAGGATTAGCCTCGCCACATGAAGGAGAGAAGGGTTTTTCCGTAAAGCAAGTACGCGGAAACGGGAGACACAAGGCTTTGGGGTCTTCCGGTCTTTAGAAACCTTTAATTGTTATAACAGCGGTGGGGGTGGCGTGACGTAGTAGGTCACGTGAGCCTCGTCTATATAACGGAGTGCTCAGAGCCAGTGGGTGGGTTCTGGAGACAGTGGGAGAACCTCGTGCATGTGCACAAAACTTGGCGCCACGACGGTGCATATGCGAGCCAGGCTCGCGAGGCAAGTCACGAGTTGACGAAGCCTGCGGAGGACTTTGTGTCCTTGGGTGACTGCGGTCGCGGGGGAGCGATGCTGTGTGCGTGCTCCGAGGTGAGAAGTGGTTGAGTGCCACGATTCAAGCCGATTCTCAATCAGATAAGATCGCTCCTGCGATCGAGGCAAACCATCCGTTGTAAGCCAGAACGGCCCTTGTGTCCCAGTGTGACATCCGGTCACGGAAGCTAGGCTTTGTGCGCGCTTCAGAAGTAGGAGTGGCGAATGCCACAATCGAAACCGATCATCAATCGGGTTTGGATCGCTCCCGCGATCAGGGGATAGTAGGTCTATCAGAGCTAGGGTGTAAGAAGGAAATTAATTGTAAATATTTGTTGTGTTTTCTTTGTTAATAAATATATTTGTTATATGAATGCTCTGTGTCTGTGTTCGCTATGAGTATCCATGACGTCACAATAGCATCAATGGTATAAAATTACGTTATATTAGAACTAAACACGGAACGAGACGTCATTAGACCAAAAACCGAACGCTAGCCCAGAAAAGAAGTCTGTGTCATTCTGTAGCACCACTAGAATTGATTACTTTGTATATAAAATCGTAAAACGTTTCTTCTTGAAGGAAAGTAGGAGGAGTGTAATTAAGCACCTTTTCTTGAGCTACATCACTTTTACACAGAACCAACGTTCTATATCTATTTTCCCTTCCTCACACTTTTACTAAACATAGTTAAATTATGAATAAAAGAGCCAAAAAATTCTGGTCAGTAATATTTAAAAACTAAATCTTTTCACTCTTCAGTTTGCTTCGACAAATGAACTACACATTCTATTTAACAGAGTTGCGGAGAAAATAACAATCCACATCGGCAGCCCTTCTCCTACACGACTTAGCTAGAGAGCTCAACAAAATTGGAGCGTAGTAAAGCCTTCATCTACGCCAGAAGGAAAACAAGGAGGTCATCTCTCCATTTGCTCAAAGTATCAAGGGAAAGTGGGCGAACCATGGTGAGTGTTGGAGATGAGTTGGAGGTTTGGTGCGCGCGGGCGCGGCGCTGCGCAGGGGGCAGATCCTGTACGCGCCGTCCACGGAGCGCACGCGGCGCGTCATGGGCCGCGTCGACGCCTTCTTCGCCTCGTTCCTGCGCCTGCAGACGCTGATCGGCACCTGGGCGCGCGACATACTGCCGCGCGCCAACCGGGGCTTCCACGCCCTCGCTGACACGCTGGTGGGTCTCCCCTCTTCTCCTCCTCCTCCTTCCTCCTCCTCCTCCTCCTCCTCTTCTTCTTCTTCTTCTTCTTTTTCTTCTTCTTCTTCTTCTTCTTCTTCTTCTTCTTCAAGTATAGGTTATTCCGTGATGTAGATGTCGGCACGCTTGCTATTTCATCTCTAGTTTTCGGGTTTTAAATCTAATCGATCCATTACGTATGAAAATAATAATATACGTAGTATAGAGAAGAATGCTGTCACAAAACACGGCGATTTTTCGTCAGAAAAATTCTATTGTGGAACCATGATACAGAAAGAGCGGATAAATATTGTCCCAATGTGTAGCAAAATACTTTCTCTAACACATTATGTAGTAACAGTCTACAATTTGTGGGTCCTTGATACCGAATAAGTGCTTTTCTTCAAAACGTCTGTGCGTCCGTCTGTCGTCTTTGAACAACTCTAAAGCCTAAGCTATTTGTAGGATTTTTTTCGAAATTAATATTCCGCGGTCGAACTGGTTTCTCTCTACACCGTAGCGAATGTAAAAACTAGCCCACGCCATTCTGTGTCACCACTAGTTATTTATTGCGAGTACTTTCTTGGGTATGTGTGTATATATGGAGTAACTGGATTTATCCACTTTTTCGTTACCAGGACCCGGCAAAAAGAGTTTTTCTGTTGAAAATCTACCGTTTTCCGGCGCACGATTACTTAACTTCCTCTTCTTGCGAATGCCCTTAGTAAGGGCGAAGAAATAAAAATATGGTGCTGGTCACATTTTTTTGATGAACTCTCCGAATTTGCGAAAATAGGGAGGAAATATTAATTTCCATAAAGGTCTAGATTTTACTCTTCCATAATATAAGGAATATTTCGGTTCTGCCATTAAGAAATGAAAATATTGAGTTAATTTGGAAAAAATAGAACATTTAAAAAAAAACGTTCTTTGGCGATAGATGGCAGCTGGCAAGACTAAGGGGCACGACCGAAAAGCTAGCTCCCGAAAGAAATTATGAAGCTAGAATGAGAAAGTCTGTGCCATTCTGTAGCATCACTGGTTCGATTTTTTTCTGCTTGCTCTGATAAAGGCCAGCGTCATTCAAATTGCCTTCTCATTGATTGCATCCTCTGCTTCTGATAACTGTGATCCCGTGCTTATTTCTTTGAATTCTTGCATTGTATACTACCTAATGCGAAGTAGGCGACCATTTTCAGAGAACAGAAGTTTAAGCTTTTAGAGCAATTATAAAATAATAGTGCTTCCTTGGAGCTACATATTATGAGAAACGTGATAGTTTATTTTTGGCAAGTAAATACCAGTCGCGACCAACCACTGCCGGGATGACAATTGAAGAGGCCTGTTGCTGGATCGACCGCTTCCAGTACCAAAAGAACCAAGCCACGGACGACCGCGACGCTTACTTCCCGTACTGGTCCCTCATCCTCAAGGGCAGTCGATGATCTGATTCCTTAGTCCCAAAGTGCCCATTCCGCGTGAGTACTGAAAGTACTCAGATTGCAGCCGAAGGCATGAAAGATATAGAACGAAACATGTTTCTTATATTTCAGTCACTGAGTGTGCATATCACTGGGTGTGTACGTCACTGGGTGTGCACAAACCAACACATGAACTACAATTTCTTGCTCTTGTTCTTGGTTTGGCTGCAGAAGCAGTTCGACACGCTCCAAGCGACGAAGATGTTCGACAAGATGGAGGAGGGAGATCAGCTGCGACAGATGGTCCAGTGGTAATCCTATATTTGGAAGAACGGGCACACAGTGGCCATCGTTCTACTGTCAGACTAAGGGGAGTACCTTCTGATTGGAAAAATGAGCATAAATTATCCAATGGACAAATTTTCAAAAATGGAGTTTCCGTATAAATGTACTCTTATTTAAGTAATTCTTATGTAATACCGTCTCATTCTCTAGACAATCGAGTTTTAAAATACCACTATACACTAATGGCGAGATGGATTGATGTCATCAATAGCATTAGTCCACGCCACAGTGTTCCAGTACATACGAATGGAATGACCGTTTTAATTCTCTTCTCTACAAAAACTTGGTAATGGATACATGCTCGTAACGTTACTTCCACTCAGAATTCACCTCGCAAAGTTTGTCACCAGAGTGAAGGTTCAGACTGTAGATACCTAGGGATCTCCAGGCGGTTTTTGGATATTGACCCCAAAACAAATTTGTCTTTTGTTCTTATTTATTTAAATTATTTATTTTAGAACAGAGGAAGAATACGTAGAAATAAAATAGCTGAGCCTAACTATTCTATGTTTATTTCTGAATTCCATTCTTAATGTTAATGTTTCCGTACTACCTTACTACTCACTAGCATTTACTAAATATTTTCGGAGTGTCAGAATTATTCTATAAAATATTGAGGCATCAAAATGTTACATATTGAAGATTATGCGTCTATCAAATTAAGCCTTTGCACAACAAACAAAACACAAAATAACTAAACAAAATGAAAATGTCCAATTATTTTTTCTTTCGTTTAGAACTATCGACATTATTCTAGGAGTACGTCGCCTGTCCTGGGTATGAAACATTTCATCCTATGGCGGAGCCCCTTTAAGTTCTAGGCAAATACCTCGTTCACCTAAACAGAAGTTTGTGGCTGCTTTGGATCAATAGGAAACTTTGACCTGGTCTTACATACATGTTTGCCGTTTCTAATGTATGCCTAATGTGATCAGTCTTAGTGTTAGAAAACAATAGGTTGTAAGGTAAAACTTACCTTATCTCACTTAAAAGTAACGTACATTTAGAGCCCAACATGTTTACGAAATTGATTAAAAATAGCATTTTATAAAGTTGACTTTATTAACGAGTTTATCTGTTATTTACACTTTATTCGCAGTTCAACGATTACACAAATACTACATCAGTACAAAAGCGAGGTCACTTAATTTTATTTGTAAATGAACGAAATTAAATAGAGTACAAAAATATTTTGTTCAAAAATCTGAGTTTCAGCATTTCACCGCATAAAATTCTATAGATTTCAAAACTAAATTTGTATTTGACTCCCTTCACTAATTTGTGATGTAGATGTCTGGATCAAGAAGTTTAATGTTGAATACCATTAATTAAGACGCAATTTGTGTGAATAATAAATATTTTAAAATTATAATTAATTTTGCAGGTTGGCGCTGCTGCCAAAGTCATACTCCAGCGCTCAAATTCTGCTGTCGAAGTTTCATGAAGTGCTCAGTGTGAGTGAGATGTCCTTAGCATTAAGCAAACTATATTTGTTAAGGCAGAGCTATGATGGGCAAAAAGCCACGGACACTATAGAACAGAGAGACAGAATTGTTTGATTGCTGGGGTAAAGGGTTTTGAGAATATTGCCCATAGAAATTCTTTTGGACTTGTATCCGTTTCAGAGCTACTCGCGAAGGCACGTAAGAGTTCTTTCATGACAAAAAAGCACTGTCGATGTCAAGGCACTTATACTATTTCCCAATTCCACTTCACAATTAAACAATCTATTGAATATAAACTGAGATTACAAAAATCATGGGATAGCAATATGCCAATATACAGATGGCAGAAGTATCGCGTACAAAAGGCATAAAGAGCACTACATTGGCAGAGCTTTCATTCATACTCAAGTGATTCATGTGAAAATGATTTAATGTGATTACACTGTACGACGTGAATTAAAAGAATTTGAACGTGAAATGATAGTTGGAGCTAGACGCATGGTACTCTTCATTTGGAAAATTGCTAGGGAATTTAATATTCTAAGATCCACAGTATCATGAAGGTAACCATCTAATTTCATGCATAACTTCTCACCATGAATAACGCAGTGGCCGACTGCTTTCACTTAATAAGCGAGACGCAATAACGCGCTTGCGTTAGTATTGTTGGTGCTAACACACATGAAACACTGCGTGAAATAACCGTAGAAGAAATGAATATGGGACATACGTCGAATGTATCCGTTAGGGCAATGCGAAGAAATTTGCCTTTTGAAGAAATTTGCAATTTGACGAATTTGGCTATGGCAGCAGATGACCGACTCGAGTCCCTTTGCTAACAGCACACCATCGCCTGCAGCGCCTCTCCGGGACTCGTGACCATATCGATTGGATCCTAGAAGTTAGGAAAATGGTGTCTTGGTGAGATGGGTCCCGATTTCAGTTGGTAGGAGCTAGGTTTCCAGTGTAGTACAGACCCCCACGAAGCTATGGACCCACGTTGTCAATTCACTTTGCATGTTGATGGTGGCACCATAATAGTGGGATGTTTTTACATGGAATGGACTGGGACGTCTGGCCCAACTGAACCGATCATTAACTGGAAATGGTTATGTTCAGCTACTTGGAGACCTTTTGCAGTCATTCATGGACTTCATGTTCCCAAAAGACGACGGAAATATTATGGGTGTCAATGCTTCATGTCACCGGGACACAATCGTTCGTAATTAGTTTGTATGACATTCTGGACAATTCGATTGAATGATTTGGCCAATCAGATCGCACGCATCCCATCAAACATTTATGGAACATAATCGAGAGGTCAGTTCGTGCACAAAATCCTGCAGAGGCAATATGTTACGTACTGAAATCATAAATAAAATGCATCACTTAAACAACATTTACATTTATGCAAAGTCCTAAAGAAAAATTCACATTCCTAGCCAGAATACAATGAACAATTCTCGGCCCGCTGCCCCACACCGGTTTCCGTCAGCTCTGTGCTTGCTGCCGAGAAAAGCCGTCTCCTCTGCGAGGTCGCCCCTCTGCTTGGCGAGCGCCTTCGCCAGGGACATCACCCTGGTGAACGCGTTCCAAGTGGCCGGCGCTCCGAGAAAGGAGGAGAGTGTTGCCTTCTCTGTGACGCGCGTCTCCACGCGCTGCTGCCTCGCAGTGACGTCAGAGTCGACGACTGCCGGCACTAGACCACCGTCCTGCCTCTGGCGGACAAAAGAAGACCCTCCCCACTCGTGGTGTACATAGAAACACCACACAATACTTTCGCAATTAGGGACGGCTATAGAGGCAGCATGGCGCAATACTTCTGCTGGGGACTTCAACGACTTGAGTCCACGCCATGTCGAGTTGCTGCACTTCATCGAACGAAAGGAGATCCAACACAATATTAGGAGGTATCCCATGACTTTTGTCACCTTAGAGAATTACAGAATGTATTTAATAATATAATTATACATACATAATTATATTTGTTGGTGAGCAGTTCTTGTCGAACAAATGCGAATCAATAGAATGTTGCATAATGATAATTAAGCGCAGTCTGCTGCCAGTGTTTTCTCTTTGCATCTCTTTTTCTTTTTGCATTTCCTTTTTTTTACTCTTTACATGTTCTTTATTAGTTATGTGGTTGCCAGATGACTGATGTTATCCAGAGGTGTATTTACGCATAGGCACAGTAGGCACGTGCCTACGGCGGCAAATTTTCAAGGGCGGCAAATTTTCAAAGACGCAAAATATTCTTGATATTTTCTAAAACAAATTTTGGTTCTCTAAAAACTATAACAGCATAAATCATATTTTTATTTTAAAAATATCATATTAATATTTAATACAAGCTATTTATTTATCTACTTCATTAGAGTATACCTTATGATTTCAGAAGTATATGAATCTGAAACTAAGGCCCGTTGACGAAAGAAAACATGTTGCAATTCTAGTTGTCATGTTTTACTTTTTAATGTTAACGTTTCAGTGTTGAAAAGTTAATAATGTTGAACGTTACTTGCTATGAAGATACAGTTTATATCAAAAATTAGCTAATCCAAAAAAATTATTTAATTTAAGAAAACAATGTGCAAATTATGATGTTAATTTTAAAGTTAAAACGTTTAAATTAATGAGGAATTATTACTGAAACGTTGCAACTTGAAATGTAACATTAATTTTAAACAGGGGGCGGCAAATTTGATGTGCCTACAGGCGGCAAAAATATTAATCCGCCCCTGATGTTATCTCTCCAAAAACTCTAGTACATTCATTCAATTAAGATGGTTCCCATATTAACTGACTTGTCAACGATTAATACTTGAAATACTGATTCGTACCTAATTTATTTACATCGTTTATCAAAATCAGGAAAATGTTTGTTAATGGTCATAAAATGGTTTTTATTCCTTATTCTTTGCCGAAATAATGTGCCATAAATTAATACTGGTAGGATAGAAAGATTTTGAGAAATAATTTTTGGGATCAGGAAACAGATCTTTTTTAAGAAATTTGAAACTGAAAGAAACTCACACGCATTTATGTACAATTATTAGCTCTTTGGTGTTGAAATTTTCACCTAAAGACTTAATGGGTTTAATGATATAAAGTGTTTAATGATAATTACTAAAGACTGGATTCCCGTGTTACTGCATATTTTCAAATTAACAAGATTCGTAGTTTTATTGCATAAAATATTATTTTTATATTATCAATTTGTTTTAATTTATCTTTTAAAGCTTTCATTTAAGAAATGTTTGTATGACATGACACAGCAGGGCACTGGGGTGGTCTATGAAACCAGACTGCCGATTAATATGTACCAATTCCGCATTCTGTTGCTCTATGAACTGAGCGTTCGTACTTTTCATGATGTCGATTGCCTAAAATGTGTTATTGCAGCAGGGATATGCAGTGTTATCACTAACTAGGTTCGCTGCCATTGGTTGCGACCGCCCAGCCTTCGGGGTCTATCTTCCCAATCGGATTACATATTGTCAGTCTTCGTTGAACCTACCAACAAGAGATGGCATGCGCGAGTCACATTTGACCTTACGTCCGGGCGCGAAGCTTAAGTGGCAAGCGCTTTGCGTTTCAAGTTCATCAAATTTCTCGGAACAGACGTTGGCCCGCGAGGCAGAAGAGACATCACATTTTTGACCTATTTAGCTGCACACTAACGTCTGGGAGTTTGGGACAAAGACAAATCTAAATAAGAGCGACATTTTTCCTGTCTGAAACATACATTAGTTGATAGACAAGGGCGGATCATATGTCGAATTTTGGGAGGGGACATTTTTTATTCAAAGTGTTGTAGTCGAATGTGTCATATTACAGATTATGTAGAATGACGCAGGCTTAACTCAGCTCATGATGCGATACAATTTTATTCGTTTCAATGTTTATACGAAAATACTTTTGCTTGAAAGTTTCGTGTTAAGTTAAAATTAAGTGACTGAAACATAATGGGAGGAGAAATTTCCCTCATTTCCCTCCCCGTGGATCCGCGCCTGTGATAGAAGACACAATAATTTTTCATACAATAATGTAGAAATATACATAGTTGTAAATTACAATGAAAACAATTAAGAACATTTCTTCTGAAGGTATATTTGCATTTCTATTTACTTTTTGTAATTTTATGCTAATTTAATTTCGTGAACGAAAAATATTTAAAATCTCAAATATGGTTTGTTTAAGCAATGTATACAAAATTAATTATAAAAATATTAAAATCATAATATTTCATTCGCCATCAATATCACATCCAAAATATAACATAAGTTGATAAGTGGATTATCGGGAGATTTTAGACTACGTTACACCGTTTAAAAGGTTTCGATCTTTTTTGCACGTTTTTGCACGTTTTGGTGTTTTACTGCACGAAAATAGGTCTTTAATTATTATCATTAAATTAGTCGAACTGGACGGCCGAGGCCACGCTTACCCTTAGCAGCATGTACCGACTTGCGCTTCAGTCCGATGGGTCGCGGGTTCGAGTCCCACCTTCAGCATGGTTGTTTGTCACTTGTCTCTAAAGAATGTGTTGTTGCGTTGCTCTCCCCAGATCAGAGGAGCCCGCAAGTGTGTTGGTCTAGTGTATGGTCAAATACGCGTCCCATAGTGTGGTAAAGGCTGACGGTAAACCGGCTGAAGGCTGGAAAATCCTTCGAAATTCCCCGCTGCCATGTAAATTATGAACCACAGAAAGCTTTAGTGAGCTCGGGCACTACAAAAGAGTGGATGCGCAGTGCTTCCGCGCGCAGAAGACGGTGGCGCTGGCCAGCGAGGAGGCGGCTGCGGCGCGGGGGCTGGAGCTGGCGCAGCAGCAGCGCCTCTGGGCCATCGTCGTCTTCGAGGGGGGCGACGTGCTCTCGCCCTTCGCCACCTACAAGATCAGGTGCCCACTCCTGCCTCCTCATCACCGCCAATAAGAAGGCCAAAACATATTTGTGAACGCAGTGGAAATCCCAGAATGCGTGCGTTAAATGGCGAAGATGACGATAACAGAAGTCACACATCTAAAAACTTGACTTTCTCGCCCTACTTCGTAACGAACTTCGAAGGTACTTTGTAAGAAGAGAAAGTTACGTAATCGTGTGCCGGAAAACGTGCGTATTTTCGGTAGAAAAACTCTCGTGTCCGGGCAATGATTTCGTAAAACTACATAAAAACGTTGAAAAATATAGAAAAAAATCCTCTCACATGGAGTAGCCAGAATTAGTTTTGTGGGTCCTTTATACCGAAAAATCGATTGACGTCAAAACGTGTCTGTGGGTCTGTCCGTCTGGCTTGTGGTCAACGTTAGCGCCTAAACCCTTTGGCCGATTTTCTCCAAAATTGATATTTCTCAAAGTATCTGAACGAATTCGGGGCTTTGGCAATTTCAAAAAGATATTTGGGTTTTAAAGATTTTTTACATGAAGCATTTACGTTTTTATGCGTCTTCCAGAGTTCAATCCTTACGGCGCTTCTGTGGGGTCAAGGTAACTCTGAGGATCTGAATTCGTGCTCGGGGTGAAAAAAAAATGTTGATGGAAAATACAGTAGCAGCATAGCGGAGCAGTTTGAAACAATGCGAGAAAGAATTTGTTTTTTTAGCGCCACTCGTTTACTTAAGTGAAGGCGTAAGTTAAGAAAAAAGACACTTTTATAAGAAAATATTTTATAAACATTTTTTGCAAGAGCCAATAGCAAGTAAAGTAGTTTGGACTGAATGAGTATTTTACCAGAAACAAACAGCACCGCTCATTATAGTAGTGGTACTAAAACAGCACTACCTTTTCGCCCTTAGTAATGGTTATGTAAAACTATTTACACCACAATTTCTCTCCGAATTAACACATCTGAGTCATACATTTTGTAAAAATCATTACAAATTGTAGAACATTTGATGCTAAAACTAAATGTTTTCAAGCAAATATCAACACAAATTTGAGAATTATAACTATTTTTCGTACAACTAAATAATGTCCCAAGAATAAGACGTAATTCGCAGAAATTCAGTTACCGCATCGCGGCATGGAAGGCCATTTTTACATTCCAATCTGATATTTCTTTAATGCTATCAGTTTTTCTTTCATTTCAAATAGATTTTAAATAATTTCTAGTTCATTTGTAAACGTACAATAAAATCTCGAATGTAAGAAACGACCAAAGAAATATGAAGTAATGAACAAATTCAAACTTACGTAGCATCCAACTGCCCAGAATCACTCTCAAACTACGTTCACGAAGCACTGGAAATTTGAAGCGGGTGACTATGACGCCAAATTACACTAAAATACTCATATTTTCGAAAAGTTCAACATGACTTTATTTAAATATCTGTTTTTGGTGAATACATTTCATTAAGAAAAATGTTTGTAATTGTAGTTGTAGGAAGTCATTGATTATTGTTTTGAAAATTTGCAATTTTCAAAAATCAGAATTTTTAACGAATTTGAGAACTGCACCATTCTTTTAAGCGTCCTGTACGCTATTGAAGATCAAAATTTAATCAAAATTGTTGGTGCCGTTTTGGGGAAAAATTAATTAAACAGAATTATAAATTACTTATAATTCATGCAAAGTTACAAACAATTTCGAATAATTGTACATCACCTTATTTCAAAATCTATCTTTAAAGAAAATAATCATTAAGAAAAATTATATCTTCATAATTGCACTTGTAGGAAAAGGCCGAAAATTTCTGAATTTTTGCAATTTTCAAACAAAATCAGGGTTTTTAACGAACATGAGATCTGCTCCATTCTTTTAATGTCCAACTTTTAATGTCACACTATCCAACTACAAAATGTAATCAAAAACGTTGGAGTATTTTTTTTTAAATTTTGAAAATGTGTAAGGGGCTTCATGTAAAGTATTCCCTAAAGTTAAAATATCGTTTTAAAATTCAAAGGGCCGTGACATCAGCCAGATCGATATGGGAATGCCAATTTCGGAGAAAATCCGCTGAACGGTTTAGCCGCTAGCATTATTCACAGACGGAGAGACAGACGTTTTGCCGTCAATCGATTTTTGGATATCAAGAACCCAAAAAACATTGATTCTGGCTACACAACGTGTTAGAGTTTTTTTTCTAAATTTAGCAACTGGATTTATCCACATTTTTGTTACCAGGGCCCGATAATAAGAGTTTTCTGAACATTCACTGTTTTCCCCGCAGTTATGTGTAAGCGGTAGCGAGAAGTAAACATTGGCGTTTCTTTGGAAACTTTTGAAAAAGCAAAGGGGCTTCACGTTAAGTTCCGCCAAAATTGAAATATCTGTTTCAAATTCAAAGGAACCGCGACACCAGCCAGGTCGATTGAGGTATGTTGTGAAGAGAATCGAGTGAACGGTTTAGGCACTACTGTTGACCATCGACGGACGTCTTGCTGTCAATCGATTGTTCGCCATCAAGGATCCACAAACCATGGATTCTGACTAAACATATTACTACTCGCATTATACGTACGAACAAGATGTAACCAATTTTTCGATGCCAGGGGTCGGCAATAAGAGGTTTTGTGTAAAAAATATTGGCAATTTTCCGGCTCTCGATCACATTATTTTCTCATGTAGGGCGGAAACGTAAAAATGACATCATTACAAACGTTTGTAAAATTTAATATAGTACTGGTGCAACAATTACTTACAATTTTTAATAATACGATTTTCATTCACGCTAATGCAAATGGAGTGTATTTCTCTAAAACGCTAAGCTTGGAATAAAGCGTCTATAAATATATCATTTTGTAGATTATGGTATACCATATCAATGGTATCATACGGATTTTTACATTCAAAACAAAACTCGCGTCCCTGCGTGTTACGAAAATATTATTTTTAGGCTCCAAAATTCAACTCTTCTAAGTTATGCACAACAATGGTTTGCTGTAGCTCGTTTCCCGTTTCATCGACGTGCTATATCTATATAATTAATTGATTTATTACATTCTTGACCCATATGTACGTTGTGCGTATGTCCAGGCTCTCTTTGAATCCACGCCACGACGCCTAGAGGCTCTGATAGAAGCGCGTAGCAGCTTCAAACTGTACTAAATACTCAAGGTCAAAATGCAGTCACAGTTCTGAAATTCTAATCGTTTGTATATTGTGGTATTCCTAATCTATGGAATAAAGTTATTTTCTATTTGAAGTCTATTTTTCAAATATTGCTAATCTTGCAATTTTTAAAATTAATTTTTTAAAATTATTTTTATTTATTTATGTTAAACTGTTACTCATCTTTCAACTATTTATAGTTAAAATTACGGGAAGGAATTCTGGAACTCAAGAAAACGTGCGCAGATTATCTTTTCCCCCTACGCCACATACAGTTTTATTGTTTTTTTTTTTACTGAATAAATCTAAATATAAAGATCATTGTAATAGTATGTCTCCTACTTGGTGTTGCAATTTTCACAAACACCACTGTACTTTGAAACTGCTGCAATTGTACTATTTATTGTTTTATCAGAAAACATACAGAACAAACATACAGAGCAAACAGAACTGTTCTTCCAATTTTAATGAACGAGTGCAAATCATGTAGGTATGAAAGGAAGAGTTGATAGAAGCCTGAGGGACGGAAGATAAGTAAAAATAGGCTTGTAAGATTAAATGATGAGTATTGAGATAAGAAAATAAGTAATAAATATACGAATTAAACGATGCGTAAATAACTTTAAGGACTTACACTGATGTTACGCAATGCAACTCTACTTTTTACATTATTGAAATCATTGATTGGTCAAAAATATTATGTTCATAAAATCTATTAAATCGTGTTTATCACATTCTGAGAGCTGACGTAGTGGCTGTGATGAGTTTCTCGTTGGACGAAGTTATTCTCAGAAATGGTTACCAGAATATTCCATTTCTTGCGATTGTACATACTAATTTTTAATCACTCTTTTCTATAAATACGCATTTTTATGCTACACGCGCTTGCTTGTGCAGGGTGAACAGCGTTCAAATGGACGATACCCACTTCCTGAAAGCGTTCCTGCATAGTCCTGGTCCTCGAATGCACCCTTTCATGGAGCTCAAGTATTTCACATCGGGATTCATCTACATACAGGTAAAATTTGTTGGGGAATGGAGTACTATTAACTGAACTCAGGCTTATATATAAGCCTATTTTTTGTCTCAACGAAAAAGCCTGCCTTAATATAGGAATTTGTTTGCTTAATCTACCTGTATTAGACCTGTTAATAATGTATCTAGTCACGTAAAAAAGCGTCGTTGACAATGTCTCTCGTTCACTTATTTATCGATTCCCATACAGTTGATGCGAGCTTTCTCCACCATACTATTATTTTTATTTAACCCTGCGGCACAAGCTCTAGTAAAAGGTATTCGAGTAAACACGGTGATCTCTCATGATGTTTTTCCCTCCTCTTCATATAAAGCTTGGATAATTGTTTGGTGAAGACGATGGGTAAGGCAAACTATGAAGCAATCTCATATCCCTGTGAAAAATTTCCAACAATCAGCGCAGCACAAATGAAGGAAGGAATATTCCCAAATGTGAGTGATTTTAAAATATATGCGTTCACATAAACGATCACTCCGAAGAACAAGTTACCTGGACTAGTTTCAAGAAGGTGTCTGAACATTTTCTAGAGAAAAAACAAATCTTCGGATTTTGTTAATGGAATCAAGAGACTTTTGTGTACATTTCAAAAACTCGACTGTAGAATGTTACGAAAGTTACATTCCCATTTAGATATCTTCCCTGATAATCTTGGTGACGTGATGAACAAGGTAAGCGATTCCACCTAGAAATCAGAACAAAATAGCAACGCAACGTGTGAAGATAATCTCCCCTAGAAGATTATCTGCCCACGTTGCGTTGCTACTTTGTTCAAATTTCTAGGTGAAATCGCTCACCTTCTTCATCACGTCACCAAGATTATCAGGGAAGATATCTAAGTGGGAGTGTAATTTACGTAACTTTCTACAGTCCAGGTTTTGAAATGTACGTGATGAATGTACGAAATGACGTATGGGGAATACGTCATATACATTTTTTACTAAATAAATCAAATTAAATCAAATGTTATAAAGCTTTCTGGAATGCCATGAGTCCATGGTGGAAGATTTCTCCTGGATGTTAAACAAAGAAGTTCCTGAGGACGTTTGCAAGAGACGTGGGAGTTCGTTATATTTCTGAGCAAGCTTTACTAAAACTATTTATAAGTAAATCGAATGTGGCCGATTTTTAGTGCAAAAAATAGATTCGCTATGGTAGAAAAATGGTGGGCCATGGTGCAAATCTGAATGAAAAACCGTATTCTGTGTTAAAAACGGGTTTAGAAAAATATGCTGAAAAATACATTTCTGATGATTATAAGTTTCATTTTGTAGGTCTGTGTAATTAATGTAAGCTCTACTGACGGTGTCCTTCCCTAGGATCTAGTGGAGCGCAGCATAATCCAGGAGTTCCTACAGAGTGAGCTGCAGGCAGGTGCAAAAGCAGTTCCGAAGGAAGCGGTGCCTGGCTACATTATGCAGCAGTTTCCCTACCCATGCCACATCAAAGACAGGTATTGCCTGGGGCTGTTCTTTGTAAGGTTCACACAACACCCAAAAATCGCACAAAATATAATATTCACTTCGATATTACACTATTATTAATAGCATTTTCTGCTACTTTCTTTATAATTTCCATACCAGTATTACATTGACCAACCGATGTGGCTACGTTCCTGTTCATGTTTTCGAAACAACACACCGCTCAGACCTCTTTCCATAAGAAACATTGGGTACCATGTGACTTCACTTGGGTACCATGGACTTCACTGTGTTTTCATTGGTGCCCTTTCATCGGATCATGTTCACACTAAACGCAGCGAACTCCGCTTGGCGCAGCACTATCAGGCTATCGGGTCACCCAATTCCGGAGACGAAGTCTCCGTCGCGCTCTCAGTAAAACTGTGTCCCCAGTACGAAAGTACGAAACGTAAGTTTTACATCTTATGTGGATGGTGAGGGCCGACTTAAAATCAGTGTAAACATGTGTTTTACATCTCGGATTCGAATATTGCTTTAGTAATAATGTCGGTTCATCCTCTTGTTCATTTATTTCAGTTCCATTTCAATTATTTCAATAGAGAAGCTCGGACAGGTTCAACCTGTTCTGAAAATTGAAGAAACTGTGAAATCAGCAAAACGAGAGTTTCGTCGACCATTCAATGCTAATGTTTATTCGACATACAAGATGCTATGTGGTTGGTGGAAAAAATGCACTATTGTGTTTTCCTTTCATGTTATGCAGTAAAGAAGAAAAATTGTGGACGAAGATCTGTTATAAGGACATGACATCATGTAAGTGAGAAACTTAAAAAGCATCAAGATCACATCTCCATAAAGACAGTTGTGTTGAACTGTTTTTTTCTGAAATGCTTGAATATGGGACTCAGCTTGACGACAGTTATCGCCTCTCTGTAAAACGACAACATATTGAAGTGCATAAAAACAGACATATTCTGGACACTCATACATTGCGTGAAGTTTTGTGGTGCATATAAGTTTGCATTGCGAGGACATGACGAAAGTGAACAATCAGAAAACCCTGGGATATTTTGAAGATTAGATGATTTTCTTGATACCATTGACGGAGCTTTAAAAATAATTTAGAAGCTGTAACCACTTTCAGACAGACATCAAATTCTGTACAGAACACTTTGCAAGGAATGTACAAGAGAAGCAAATCTAGAAATGCAACAGGCGCCGCTCCATTATTTCACTTTTTGCTCCAAAATAAAATGACGGAAGAAATTTTTCCAGAAGTCTGCAAACTTCTTCGAATTCTTCTCTTTATTCCAATGACTTCTTCAGAAGTTGAACCATCATTTTCAACAGTGAAGTCGATAAAAATATTTCTTAGAAATACCATGTGTTTCTTAGAAATACAGTGACAATCGAGTGATCGTGCGTCTTCCGAATACTGTCAAATACTTGTAGAGAAGCAACTGATTCGTGAAACCAGTAACTTCAATGACTTAGTAATGGAGAAATTTATGCATCTGAAAAATTTGCGATTGGATTTTCAACACACGTAAACAAAGTTCGATTACAATTTCCTGATTTCGTAGTGGAGTGATGAAGTTGGTAATAAATGTTTCGTTCCGAATGTTGCCTAATTAAACTGTTCTGAAGGGACAAGGCCAAAAGTAATATAAACCAATAAATGAAAAATTAAAGCATTATTTTCAAGATTGGTTATTAAGAAGGGGCAGATTTTTATGAAATGTCATTTTTTCCCCTTTCCCATTAGAAAAATGACGTTCAGTACAGAAATTAATTTTATGTTATGTCAAAAGGAAATGACCAATTTTTATATGTCATTTTGCATTTTTCGTAGATTTCGACTAAAATCATTTTTACCTTTTCCGTCATTTTAATGCATTTTTCGTTGATTTCATCGATTTTAATATCATTTTAATGGTACTTGCTTCAGACAATTTTTGCAAAATGCAACAAATGTTCCACAGAATTCTTGAGTAGCCTGTTTTGTGTCTTAGCTCATATATTGTAATGTCAATCGTTGTGAAAACTATGTAATCTAAGGTTCCTGTGACGCCTATTGGCGCTATTATCAGTTCGGAGACTTTCGCGATAAACAAAGAGATTTTCTTGTAAAGAACAAACCGAACCAAAAGTTGGCAAGCTCAATTCTCTTGAACAAAAGGAAGTAGCCTCGATTGTGTTAGTAATATATCCAACACCTTGAGTTGTTAATCAGAAATGGTTTTGATCACGTTTTTAACGTAACTTTTCTTTGTTTTTAGGGCATTTTAAAAACATTTTTACAGCATTTTATTGATCAGGCTTGGAAATATTTTAGGTCATCAAAATCCGCCCCCTAATTGTTAATATTATAAATATTAATTTTCTTCACAAACTCTCTGGTCAGGTTGCAACAGTCAGTAGCATAGTAGACATCGTGCCAATTATGTTCTTAAACTATTTTCATAATTGTACCCATAAATCGGAAAATATTGGAGGAGACACCCCTTTAAGACTATTACTTTTGCAACACCCTTAAATTTAACTCACCTACCGCCACTGGATATTGCGCCTTTTTTTAACGCTCTTCAATGCTTTGCAGTCAACACATCTCAAATAAAGGTCTTATATTCTATAATACTTTAAAAAACGATTTAAAGCTTATTTAAAAAATGAAGCATTACTTTCTATTTCAGTTGTATTTATCCATTAATTCGTTCTTCTTGTAGTTCAAATATTGGGAAACGAACCAATAACTTCTGTTGGATATTTATTTAATTGATCTGCTGGTAAATTCACAATTACGTGATGCCAAATACTAAGATTTACATTCAATTCTTTCTACGAAATAGTTCCAGTTGCCCTGCTCTGGTCACGTATTTTATAATTAACAATTTCTTCTTATCATAATAATATGATATTAATGACTGATTGCAATAACATTTACCTTTTTAAATATTTCTTTACCTTTTGGCATCGCCATTCGACGGATTATAGCTTACGTGATCGTATGCAGACGGGCTGTCCGTACGGATCAATCAACAATTTCTGAAAGTTTCTGTTTGACTAAAGGAATTATTTGATTGACTGCAATTTAAGATAAATTATCAGCCTATTTTCAAATATTAAATATAATTGGTTTTGCAGTTCAATTAATAACATTGCCTAATAATCTCACTTTATATTAAATACCATTCCCGGTCAGAATCATCCTTTGTACAAATCAGTGTGTTCGTTGCTTACTTCGTATCTTCGCGCGCATTCAGGACCTTCTCAAATGAATTCCAGATGAAGAAACGTCTACCATTCCAAGACTTCTTTCGAGTTTCGTGTACTCTATAAACACATTGTCTGTTTTTGAAGTGGATGCCTTTATATTCCTAAAACATACCTTTCTCACTACTATGCGTTGGTTGCTGGCACATTCAGTCTGAAAAATCCCTACATCCTATTTTATTCTATTTTAATTTTATTTATTTTCTTTTTTGATAGGACAATACAAAGATCAGTGGTTAATACAATCCACATTTGTTATACTAGTGGCTTATATTTTTTAACTTACAGTATTCTTACTAATTATCTTAAAATACAACTTACTACTAGAGGGTAGAGATATCTTTATATAATTTATATATCTCTTCTTTAGTTCGAGATCTGAGAATTTATTTAGGAATATATGGAAAGGAAATTTATTCTTGATGTGGGTTCTGTGTATTGGATTTTGGCAGAGTCTTAGCAGTATTAGGTAGGGTATATTTGAGATGTTCTGGAAAAAGTGGGTGGATACAAAAATGATGTGGTTGGTTATCGGTTCTAGCTGGAATTCTTTATGAAGTTGTGCTTTGGAGATGTACCATAGGGCATTCGTGATGGTGCGCAGGAACTGGTTTTGGATTACTTGGAGTTTTTTGTATTTGATTTGGTTGCGCTGATCCAAACTGGACATGCACGTAATAGTAGTGGTCGTATGATAGTTTTATATAACAATAAGGCAGTATTGAATGGTAGTTTAGCTAATCTAATTATTATTGGTTTTAGTTGGTGTAGTTTTATTTTTGCTTATATAACTTTATTGTCGATATGGTTTTTCCAGTTAAGTCGGGTGTCTAAATAAAAATATATTTTATGGGTTTATTATGAGGATGCCATTGTACAGGTTCTTGATTCATCTGTAACGGGGGTGGGGGGACGTAAGGTCTTAAGGATAATATTTTTGCTTTTGTTTTTGACGGATGAATTTTAATTTTATTTTTGTCTGCGCAGCTGTCAAATTGGTGTAGATATAATTGAAGATTGAGTTTATGGAGGGTCCTGATGAATATATAGCCCTGACAATCAGCAAATTGGGCTATATTTATTTAACTATGTTTCGGTAGGTCGGCTACGAACAAGTTGTAAAGAGCGGGGGATAACGGGGAGCCTTGGGGAAGGTCTACTTTGACCGCTTTTGGATTAGAGTGATTGTTATCAACTGTAACGGCAAAAGTTCTATTGTCGAGGAAGTTGGAAATGATTTGTGTAAGATAATGTGGAGTGCCTATTTCTCCGATTGATTGGCCGGTAACTGTAGGTTAGAGATGCATTCTTGTTTGGTTTTTGAATTGGAAGAATGATTGCATGTTTCCATACTTTCGGAAAGTAACCAAGTATGAGGCCTGAGTTGAAGATATTGGCCAAATATTCAATGGCTGTTTGGGGAAGGTTTTTCAATACTAAATTGTTAATTTTATCATGTTCATGGCCTTTCTTGACAGGTAGTAATTTGATGATTTTATTTCTTTCTTTAGATGATGTGTAGTGTATTTTATGATGCGGGCCAGAAGTGTGTTCTTTTACTGTTTTGTTGATTGTGAGATGACTAGGGTGCGGTTTAGTATTGTTCAGGGTAAATGTAGATGCAAAGTAATTAGATAGCTCTTCGGCTTTATGAGCAGGTGTGTACATTTTTCCTGTGGGGGTGTCTAGTGGGAGGATGATATTCTTTTTTCTTAACATTTTTTTGTGAATTGCCAAATGGGTTTGTTGTTAGTATTTAGTGTTAGTATTAGGGTTTGAAAATGCTGATTATTGAAGTTTTTGATTCATTTATGTACAGTATTTATTAATATGTTAAGTTCTAGTTTTTGCCCTGGTGTTCGTAGTAGTGACCATAGTCTGCGCGTTTTGTTTTTGCTTCATATTAGAATTACAATTTTGGGGGGATGTTTATATTGTTTCGCTTTGTTGGTATTCTTTGATCGGTCTCTTTATTTGGTCGGTTTCTTTAATTGTGGTGTATATTATGGTGGTTATTGTCTAGATTGATTGTTCTATTTCTAGTGGGTTGGAGTGAATTTTAAATTTAGATATTATTGAGCTAGTTAACGTTTGGAATTTTTTCCTGTCAACTTTTAACATATTTGAAACTGAATAGCACCACGACTAGTAGAGTCCATCAATTATATTCGATTCTCAAAAAATCATCTCTCCTACAACTACATGTTGCTATTCACCTCTATAAAGCAACGATACGACCCATACTTTCCTATGCTTCCCCAGTCTGGGCTGCCGCAGCCAAACAAAAATCAACAAGATCCAAATTTTTCTAGATTCCTACGTACCATCATAAAAGCTCCCTGGTACATTCCGAATGCGCAGTTACATAATGAACTTGGCATAACTCCAATCCCCGTCCATTTTCCCCTCTTATCCGTAAAATTCTATTCCAAAATATTAAAGATCCCTTCAGCTATTCATTTTCACAGAGGGAAGCAAAATCCTCACCGCAAAAGGTTAAAAGGAAAGTTACCGAGAGAGTTTTTCGATCCCCCAAAGACATAAACCGATGAGTCTTTTATCATTATTAACTACTATATATAACCATTGTATAGTATTATATCTAACACTAAATTTATGTTTATAATGTCTCAAGATTCTTGTATATAAAATATATTAATGTATTTTTCTTATGTGTCTGCGAGGGCCAATAGCCAAGCTAGAATAAATAAACAAAAGATAGGACTAATAAATTACAGAGGGGTAGGATTCTGCATCCTGCAGGGACGGCGATTGGTGACAAGTCAGAGTGGGTACTTGATCTCGGTGGAGTCCCCCCCCCCTTCTTCTCCCATCGAAAATATACAGGAAGGAATACACAACAGTTTTGTTTCAAATTTTCATCTTTATTATTACGAGTAAATTGTTACCAATTTTTTAAGTGACTACAGTAGTTAATTTTTGCAATGCAAAAACGGCACTGCGCTTGCAATGTTTTTATATAATATGAAGATTTATCACAAGGTATGTGCAAAGGAACGATAAATTCGGATAAAATATATACACAGAACGACAGCAGCAATGCGGGACAGAGGAGAAGCAAATTGATGGTGTAAAAACTAATGAAAATACAAAGGAATGGCGACATAATTAATGTAGAGCAAAATAGGGAGTGTAATGGTAAATAAAACAGTGTATGAGCACATGAGCAATTTCCGTGAGTGAAGAAGTAAATTACGAAAGTAATTAGTAATCGATAAGCAAAGAATATAGTGCTAGACTGACGTTGAGCCTCTGTAAAGACTGACTCACAAATAAATTTATCATGACAGAGCAACCTCGGTACATCCTTCGGGCTAATGTAGGGTTCAATGAGTATAGAAATATTGAATTAAAAGTAGGTAAAATAATCAAATAAATAGGTATCAGGAAAATACCTACGTCAGAATAAAATCTTTTAACAATTTTCAAATCGATTTTGTCGGTCATGTTGCTATCAACGTGGAAAATCTCAATACTGTTGAGTCGACCTTGCAACATGGTTGATCGCTTATACATTTTGAGTCGAGGCAATACCGCTAAAATTCGTTCATTTCTGGAGTTTGATGTTTATGGAATATTTGTCTCACCCCAAATTCCGAGTGGGTATTTTCCCCACTGGGAATTTTCCGTGTGGGCATAGCTCCCACATCATCCGCCGGGCCGGCCCCCGCGCAGGTTCTCGTTCGCCGTGACGCGCACGTTCCCGCTGCTGATGACGCTGTCGTGGGTGTACGCGTGCGCGTCGCTGGTGAAGGCGGTGGTGATGGAGAAGGAGGCGCGGCTGGCGGAGGCGCAGCGCGTGGCCGGCGTGGGCGACGGCGCGCTCTGGACCGCCTGGTTCCTCGACGGCTTCCTCGCCGGCGGCCTCTCCGCCCTCTTGCTCACCGGGCTGCTCGTGGTCAGCGCCGCCGCGCCGCGCCGGGCTGGCAGCGTTTGCAACACTCAAAATAATTCAGTTTTAGTATACTACGTCGCAAGAGGCGACGAGCCAAGGCGAAGGCACTAGTCCATGAGTGTTGCTTCAATCCCGTGCCTACTTCGCTTACATTAGGTATTGTTCATTTAACTGACTTATAGCACTGACGTTCAAGTCGGTTTGCGGGTTTTCCTTTCCAGATATCTCCTCAAGCGGCTAACCGCTTCAATCGGGGCAAGCTCTAAGCGTCAGACTGGTCTCCCGACATGTATGGTAGTGTAGATTACGTACGATATAAGTACGTGTATTAAAGGAGAACATGGGGACAAGGTTCTCAAAAGGGAAGATCGCTGCGGTCCTTAGCCCGTTTGGCCCTTGGCTCCGGCATTCAGCTGGTATTAAACGGAGCAACCCCGAAAAACTATCGATGCGAGCAGCCGGTAGAATTCTCCTCCTCAGAGCGCGTGGCAAGTCGTAAATTCTACTGCCTTCGGCACCAGCGATACATCGATGTCGATGTTTTAAAATTATCGATGTTTTTATAAAATCATCGATGTATTTAACACTGTTTTTTTGAGAATGATGTTTTTTAACATTCATGTTTTGTGTTCCATGTTTTTAGAAGATCGATATTTTTTAAATGAAAAAAGTTCATCGTAAAAAAATCTATAATAATTTTCAGATATCCAAAAATTGAATATTCTTCAGACCAATGTGACGGAGAGTTAAAAATAAGTTAAATAGAGTTTTCGTCAATAAAGAAGTCTAAAATTTTTGGAATCAGATAATCCGTGTTTTGTTAATTGTATTGATGACTTTGTTTTGTCTGCTAAATCTGTGTTAAAAGTTATTAAACCTTATCCCTTTCAAATTATATCCGCCCCCGCATAAACGTCTATGGCTACAAATCAAATTTAAAAAACATCGATGTTTAATAACATTGATGGTTTTGAGTCGCACAGAAGTGAAGCCTCCCGGGCAGAGTGGCTGTTGCGCTGCGCAGGGCGGGCGCGTGCTGGAGAGCTCTGCGCCGTCGCTAGTGCTAGTCTTCCTGCTGAGCTACTGCGCGGCGTCCACCGCCTTCGCCTGCCTGCTGTCCGTCTTCTTCTCGCGCGCCAGCGTGGCCGCCGCCGTGTGCGGCATGGTGTTCGTCCTCTCCTACCTGCCCTACGCCACGCTCGACCTCTGGGGCCACTGGGACACGCCCGCCATCAAGTATATCGTTGTGAGTGCTGCTTCTGTCTTCACCGTTATTCGGTTGGAGCAAGACTGGAAGATGAGTTTAAGATGCGATGAAATTTACCTGTATGGAAGTTACATTTCGTAGATTTATTCAGCTTTCCGCAGCTCCAGGCTGCTTAATACACCTCTGAATTGCTTAAAGATGGATTTAGGAATTACACAGAACTGCCTACGCAGAATATGAACGTGTCTTTTGAGGTTTGCATTCTAAAATCTATTGGAGAGATATTTTTACTTTTTTCCTACGGAGTTGAGAGAAAGTTATGTCATGTTGCGCGAAAAAACTGTGAATTTTTGGCAGAAAAATTCTTATTACAGGCCCGTGGTAACGAAAAAGTCGATCAATCTAGTTGCTACATTTAAAAAAAATCCTCTAACACGTGGTGTAGACAATCCATATTTTGAGGGTGCTTGATATCGAAACATCGAGTTGCGGCAAAACGTCTGTCTGTCCGAGACAGTAAAAAGATTGACAATAATAAATAATAACAATATTTTGAAAGTGCCTTATAGTACATAGGCTAGTCTCCCGAAGCCCCTAGCGCCTTATTGTGAGACTTGTCCTGGGCACGTAAACCTAGGGTAGTTAGCCATTGCTTTCTCTATGGGTGCTAGTGCGCCAATTTTTGACGTTTGATTTGAATATCAGATAGCACAGGCCTAGATACAATATCCGCAAATACCCATTACTTCAAATCGAAACTATGGTGCTAAATTGCTAGCGAATTTAATTTTGCAAGGACCGGCCAAGTCCATTACAAGTGTTTTACATGCCAACAAGCGTCCGCATGCATGCCAACTATCATTGGCACCTCAAAACTTCCCCTTCTTTGACCGGCTTTGAAACCGCGAACCTGAACCTGAGATCAGTAGTCTGGCATGATAACCACTCAAATCAGCCGAAAACAACAATAACAATAACAACAACAATAATAATAATAATAATAATAATAATAATAATAATAATAATAATAATAATAATAATAATAATAATAATAATCTTCATGATATAATGAGCGTGAGTTGTGTGTGGCGCGGAGGGGCTGCTGTCGAACGTGGCGTTCGGCTTCGGCTGCCTGTACCTGTCGTCGTTCGAGCTGCTGGGCGTGGGCGCGACGTGGGAGCGCGCGCGCCGCAGCCCCTACGACAACGACGACTACTCGCTGCTGGCCAGCATGGTGGCGATGCTCGTCGACGCCCTGCTCTACATGCTGCTCGCCTGGTACATCTCCAACGTGTGGCCAGGTGCGCCTCTACTCTGACGCGATTAACTCGGCGCTCGTGAATGCAACGTGCCTCAAAATGAGAAATCGAGGTTTGACGTTTATCAACCTTCCTTAGTTGGTACCCAACTTATTCAAATGTTCAATGCGTTGCTATTGTTTTGTAAATTCTTGGTAAACGTGGCGCCTCCGACAGTTGCTATTTTCATATTCACACTTATTGTGTCCTATGCAACTTTGTATTGAAAGGAAAGGTTTCAACAATAAAGTTGCCGGACTTATCTATCCTCAGAAAACACGAATGAATGAAAAAGAATCTATAGATGAACTTTTTAAAAATAATATTTTATTTTTAATAATGTTTAACTATCGCCAATATAACGAAAAGCTATCGTTAATGCATTCCTTTCCTAAGGATGCACTAAATGGACCCGGGAAGGCAGTAAAGTAATCCATAACTTTTCAGCACTTTTGCTTTTTAAACAATGACTCCAAAAACGTCTTTGTTTCTAGAATACTTGAAGAAAATTCTAGAAAGATCCAGCTAAAAATGAAGCCTATCCATTCGCCTCGTCGAGAGCAATAGAATGCGATATCAATAATATAGGTGGCTTTATAAGTCCCCCAAAGTGTTTAGATTCTTTAGGGGCCGTCCATAAATTATGTAACGCTAATTTGAAGTATTTTGAATACCCTTCCTCCCACAGTAACGCATCCGTTACGCGCGCATGAACTCCCCCAAAATGCTTTGACTTTGCAAAGCTTGACGCTTGAGACCCCCCTTTACAAAAAATAAAATAGATTATATTACAGGAAAAACAATTTGTTTTGTATTATATTTTAAAATTTATGATAATTAAAGTCAAAATTAATTGGCGAAGCTTACTATAAGTAACAATCCTCAGTATTTGTGCAGTGTTTTGTCTGTCCAGTGAAGTGTAAATTTCATCTAAACTATTCAAAGTGCTACTTAATCTGTGCTCTGAAATTATTCTAAACTAGTGAGCGCAGTGCGTCCATCAACTGATCGTTACTCTCATTCATGAGGAACGAAAACAATGCCATCACACGGGAGTTAATCAGTGCGGCCCTACCCACATTAAGCGGTGCAGCACCACCATTGCCAGTCATCAATATGGACTCCACACGGCAGGTCATTCCAGCAATTTCGAAATGGGTGCGAAACACGCGCCTCCTACATCACCGATGGACTCGTAACTCGGCTCCATCATCAGGCATCCCACCAACCGTCAACCAAGCGGCTGCCGGGACTCTATCCGGTTAAAGATCGATAGAGACCTGCGAAGAAGGTGACAGCAAACGCGCGGCAAAGCAAGGTAACACCCATCATGATAATAACTCAAACCTTCACAAACAGTACAACGTAAAATTTCCAACAGAATTAACTTTCTCAACGAACAATTGCCTTAAGAATCACTTGAAACAAAGAAAATTACACCATATTTTTTTGTTACCGTCACAAACAATCACGCAGAACTTATTTGTGAAATTACAACAGAATACACTAATAACTTTACAACAGATTTCAAGACCATCAAAAGTAAAATTCTATTCCGGTCCACACAAGATTTCCGTAGTACTGTAAAATATTTTATTGAAACCAACAAACAATTTCATACTTATAGTGAACCCTCATGTAAAAAATTTTCAATAGTGTTAAAATATATTCACCCATAAATCACAGAACAATAAATATTAGCAGTCATAAAATCCCAATTTCAGTCAGTTATCAAAGTAACAAGATTAATGAAAGACAATGTACCAACTTCAGTTGTAGCAGTCGAGTTTAGTTGTAAAGACAAAATAGAATCAGTCCTCCAATCAATAACGTGTGCAACTTAATAGTTAAACCACAAAAAAGAAGGAAAACCAAAGATCCAATTCAGTGCTAGAGATGCTTAGATTTCGGTCATACCTGTAACCACTGTAATTACATTTCGTGCGCATTTTCTGCTAAAGAACATTGCACTGCGCAATGCCCCACCAAAAACAATAATAATCTAAAATGTAAAGTCTGTAATGGAGCACATAGGGGAGACCTCCGATCTAATGAATGCTCGTACTACCAAAAACATAGACAAAAGGCAAAATATTCTGTCTCAGAGAATCTTACAAATATCCTCTACCAATGCCATCATCTTCATTTAATCTCACAAACTCTCCTTCACTCCCGCAAGCAACAGAAATCCCAAATTTCACTCGAGTAAATTACAACAGCCAAACTCAGCCACCCAGTCTTAACACTACTACAAACAAAAACAACAATCACACTACGAACAAACAAACATACTACTACATCCAACAACAATCACACTATGAACAAACATACTACTACATCCAACAACAATCACACTATGAACAAACATACTACTACATCCAACAACAATCACACTACGTACAACAATAACACATTTACTCCAACTCTACAGAATATAATTCGCTCAATCAATAACTACACCCACTCAAAAAATATTCGGACAGTACACAGCTTAGTCACGTTGAACACGCTCTGAGCCTGTTAAAACAATAAATATTATACCAGTAATAATTTTAATATTCTTTTAGCTTTAAATACTCGTACATTGCAAAATGCGTTTTTTCTGCTTTTACATCACTGATGAATTTGCATTAGAACTTTCAATAACGGAAATTGCACATCAAATCAATATTTGGACAGACGTATGTGTATTATTTTTGTCAACGAACTATTGGAGGAGAGCAGATGTAGTTCTTTTTCACACGGTTGATTCAAGAACGGTTATAACGGTCAATCGACGTTTCCTTCGAGGAGAGATCTTTGTCATCAAGAAGATTAAAAAGAATTCCAAATTAAGTGCACCAAAGGTTGTTGGAGATGTGAGAAAAGAACTGGGAAAATTGTACATCCAGAAACAATAAGAGTGGTTCTATGAAAATCAGAGGTTCATGGTCTTGTGTCTAGAAAAAAGCCTTTCATAAATAAGATAAACAAGAGGAAAAGAATCCAGAAACAATAAGAGTGGTTCTATGAAAATCAGAATTTCATGGTCTCGTGTCTAGAAAAAAGCCTTTCATAAATAAGATAAACAAGAGGAAAAGGCGGGAGGTTGCTGAGGAATATATAAACAAGGATAATGAATGGTGTAATATTTTCGGACGAGAGTAGATTCATTGTGTTTCGACCTGACGGAAGAACATTGGAGTGGAGAAAGGCAAACACACAGCTGCATGAGAAGAATCTGCAGCCAACAGTGAAGAACGGAGGTGGGAACGTAATGGTGTGGGGCTGTATGGCGGTTAGTGGTGTGGGTGAGCTTCTCTTCATTGACGGTATAATGGACAAACACAAATATCTAAATGTGCTCAAGGACAATATAAGTGCTGAGGAGTTAGGCATTGGGCATAATTTTAGTTTTTATCAGGGCAATGATCCTAAGCATATGTCCCAATTGGTTCTACTGTGGCTCTTAAACAATTGTCCTAAAGTACTTCACTGTCCTCCCTCCAATCCCCAGACATCAACCATATTAAAAATCTTTGGCAAAAGTTGGACTGTGAAGTGAGAAAAGACCCCATTGCCAACAAACAACAATTAAAAGCGAGACTGCATGAACAATGGAATACAATTTCAGCAGATTATACTAGAAAACTCGTAGACAGCATGTCAAAGAGGTTGATTGAAGTTTGGAAAATGATAGGACTCCATACAAGTAATTGATGTACTTATTATTTGTTTTATTTAATTTTATTAATTTGTTTATATTGTAACACCACCGGGCATCTCGTTAGAGAATGCACGGTTAGCGGCCCGGTTGTAGCTCAGTCGGTGATGGAAGGAATTGTTAATCAGATACAATGGAAGTACGAAATAAACACTTTGATCACTGGTAGAAAAATTACTTTTATTCCTGGGCAAGAAAAAGAATGCACCAGGGAAGTTACATTTGTAAATTAAATAAAAAGAAGAGATAAAATGAAAAGAAAAGAAAATTTAAAGATCAGAATTAACAGTAAAGCTTATAACTAGGAAGAGTACAAAATTGTTATAACTAAAATTACAATGGTGAAAAATTGACAATTCGATGTGCCTTGGCGCGGCACCGCGTTACAAAGTTACACAGGGGTGAATACTCTGGGTTATACTGCCTGGGAAAGTTCTTTGTGTGCGCGGACGGGCGCGGCGACGGTCGAAGGGGCGGTTGCGACCCTCGCTGGAGGTCGGCAGGGGCCTATGACCCACTTCGTCGACAGCTGATCGGCCGTCTGGTGACGTCACAAGGGAGCAGCTGGCGTCTGGCGGCGCCTAACGGCGTCTGGCGGTGGCTGGTAGAACTCGTAGATCGCCGGGATTTTCTCCCGATCTCAGGAGCGGAGTAATCAACCATGCGTCCCTCTGATTCTCATGACAATTGTTCTCAAGCACGACTTCAGAAAATTGAGAAATCCTTCAGAGACACATTCGCCTCTCTCCGCGACTAATTCCCACTCCAGAGAAGTTTCTCTGTCTACTACAGTCGGCCCAATGCTCAAGCCCGCACTGAAATTTTTATAAGTCCTTCATAGGCGCACTCGCCTCTCCCCGACGAATAGTTCCCCCCCAGAGAAGTTTCTCTGCCGACTGCCCTCCGTCTAATGAATTTTTGTAAATCGAAAACGTAGCAAGTAAACTTTTACCCCCACCCTTTTTCTCATGTGCTCCAGTTCCTTATAATGGTCGCGTCGCTATTGGCCAAAGGTAATGGCGTAGTACACTATTTTCGACCAATAGCGACGGGGGAAGCAAAGGAAATTTCCACACTCTGTGCCTCTGTGAGGGTACGGTGTTTTTCTTGTTCCTTCTGGAACATAGGCCATGCCTGCGAAAGGGAGCGCTGTCCGGTGAAAGAATTATCGTTCTGGGTTTCCCCGAATACGAGCAGGCGTTCTAGAGATTTCCCAGTTGTGCCTGCGTCCGAGCGCTTTCCAGTTAATCTTTTGACACCAGCCCTCATAAGATCTTCGTAATGGGCCGGGGGCGCAAGTGGCTGTCACTAGAAAAGGGGTTGCGCGCGTGTCGCCATCTGTTTATTCTCCCAGTAAGTTTCCTTTGGTCCGGTTTATTTTATTTAATTTGTACGAGGAAATCTGTATCGCTACAATATATTGTGTTCCGAATATTTTTTTGACGTTCCGAAGGATTTGGTATTCTTCAAATTTATTGTATTTTAATAATTTGTAATGTGAAAATTAAACTTTCATTTTTTTCTTACGTATGAAATGTACATATTTCTTCAATCACAACCAAAATTATGACATGTTCAATATTTTCTTCTAAATTAATGAAAATGTAAACTCGTAGGTGTCCGAATATTTTTGGAGTGCAAATATCAAGTATCATATCATCAATACATCCAACAATAATAAAAAGCATACAGAACTCGATAACCTCATACTTAAGTAAAAATTATGGCCAACCTTCCCCTTAAACACTTTACCATTCTCTATTGGAACGTAAACAGTATTTCAAACAAAAAATCCGAACTAATACAATTCATCCAACAAAAGTCAGTTGACATAGTTTGTATAAAAGAAACTCACCTCAACAGTTCAATGAACTTTTCAATTCCAGATTTGAAAACTTATAGATCTGACAAAGAAAATGATCAAGGAGGAGGAGTCCTAATTTTAATCAAACAAAACATCCCACACTATCAGTTCATCCCACCACCCACCACTGGCCTCAAAACATTATTAATCAAAATACTATTAAATAATAACACTGATCTCAATATAATAACAGCATACAAACCTCCAAAAATTAAAATAATTAATAACAATATATCTACATTATTACAATTACCTACTCCAACAATCATTATAGGAGACCTCAATGCTAAGCACCACTCATGTGGATGCCAAGTCCAACTCTGCAGGCAACTTTTTAATTATATTACAACCTCAAATACCTTTCTTTATTATTTCTCCCCCAGATCCTACATACTATCCTTTTCATTCTCAGAAAAATCGAGACATCCTCGATGTAGCACTCACAAATTTCAGTTCCCAATTGAAGTCGATTACTTAACATGAATTAGATTCCGATCACATCCCACTCATTACCTCTATCCATCTCCCAGTTCCCCCTCCAACTCTCCCCTCTTGGATATCCCTAAACACACAATATAAATTGGAAAACATTTACAGAAATATCAACTTCTCAATCCCCCCGTTTAAAACATTAAAATCTCCAATAGACATTGTCGACGCAATATCAATATTCAATAACACAATAATTAAAGAAATAAACAAATTAAAAAACAAAATTCTAAACTCTTATACTAAACTAAGCAAACCTTTTCCTGCTAAAATTATCCAACTAATTAAATTAAAAAATAAAATCAGAAGACTCTGGGACTCATTAAGAACATTATCTATCAAAAAAGAATACAATCATTTAAATAACCCTTGCAAAAAGGTATTGTACACTTACGGACAGAACAAATACAAGGCGCTATTAAAATTAAAAATTAAAAAACAACTCTTTATGGCAATTTACAAAAACATTTAAAAAAGTAATTCAATTCCACCTCTATCAACAAACACAGGCAAAATACACTGTCATAGCGCCAAAGCTGAAGCGTTAGCAAAACATTTCCAAAATACCTTTCCATCAAATAATTTTCCTTTACACACAAAGCACCCCGAAATCATCCAAATAGCCTCTTCCCCATCTTTAACATTCCCTACAGAATAAAATACATCTCTCCTCACGAAACAAATATACTAATTAAGAAACCCCCAAATAAGAAAACTCCCGGACACGATAAAATCAGTTCAATCATCTTAAAAAAATCTCCCACCGTCAGCCTTAGCCTTCCTGAACAATATTTATAATTCAATTTTAAGAACTGGATACTTCCAAACCTGGAAACATTCAATCATTCACCCCTTTCTGAAACAACATAAAAATCACTTCAAAGTAGACAGTTACTCAGCCCATCAGTTTATTAACTGTTATTGCCAAAATATTCGATAAAACTAATTCTTGCCATATTAAACCAATATCTCAAACATTAGCATAATCCCCAAACATCAATTCGAATTCATCGATCACCACGCAACTGCCCACCAATTACTCATAACAGAACACATCCACTCTGCATTTCAGAAAAAGCAACACACAATATCTACATTCCTGGACATCACGCAAGCATTTGACAGAGTCTGGCAACCGGGTCTAATCTATAAACTAATAAAAGCTGGTACCCCTACGTACATTATTCACGTCATCAAAAGTATCCTAACAGACCGTACATTCACAGTAATAGTCAACAATCACCACACCACTCCACTCCACACGCTATCAAAACAGGCGTCCCGCAAGGCTCCCCTTTATCTCCAATATCAAAATTAAACAAGCGAATAAATTATTCCAACTCCGGCCACAAATCTACAAACACAAATCCCTGTCACACACAAACTCTACAACAATTTAGAAAACCGTAATAAGGCCACTACTGCTTTACGCATGTCCAATATGGGCAAATGCAGCCCCAAGTAATTCAAAACAAATTTATCAGATTAATCACTAATGCCCCCTGGTTCATAAGTAATGAACAACATCATTCCGAATCATCCCTTTTCAAACTACGTAAAAATCCAACCCACACCCGAATAAAAAATAGATTCCATTTTCAAGCCTTTCTCAAAATCTTAGCCAACCATGAAACATAACCCCGAGGTTCTCCCCTAGAGTATTCTCTCCAATGTGTAGATTAAGTTAACTTAGATATTTTAACTAGCAAATTAAAAAAAACTCATCCGTAAAGTAATTATACTAAACGATGTATTCCATCAAGAACAAATAAACAAATCAAGAATAAATAAAAAATGTTTAAAAAACAAAAACAAAAAATAACAACACCATCGGGAACAAGTGCTCTGTGAAGGAAGGGCTCACAGACGTAAACATTTCTTACAAGCCGTGCACATGTTGTGACCGACGCTTGAGCTCTCTACCGCACCACTTTAATTGGATTCTAGAATATTCGAGAGATCAGTTTTCAATCGTTTTTCTTCGTAATCTTACAGATTCTATAATATTTTGGTTTGAGAGAAAAAAGTATTTTTTCCAATGTCGAAAAATTAAAAATAAATGTAACGTACAACTAATCGAATACCCCCAGCCCCTATGTAACGCAGCGTAACGCTTCCTCAAACCCCTCCCCCTTTTTAGCGTTACGTAGTTTATGGAGGACCCTTTAACCCCTCCGCCACTCCAACACGTTTATTCGAAAATTCATAAAAAGAATTAAGTTTAATGATCGTGTATCTCAGGAGTAAAGTCGTAACGATTCGCGTAAATGCCGGAAATAAAGTATAGTACTTCACAACATTTCACCACGTTCCACTGAAATGAACGAAAACATGATTTTTTTTGAGAATTCTTCCAAGATAACCCGGAGGGAAAGAATTTAGAAATATATTGACCGTAAGCCGATGTTTAGTATATGTCGTTCCGTATGTCGCCTTCCAGCGGGGTAACATTACCGCCACTATCCGCAATAAAACGTGTAAAACTTAGAGAACTAATGACCTTAGCAGTTGACAAGCCAGGAATCACTATTAAATCAATCGAGGAATTGTCAGTTGAGCGTTATTGAAAATGCGCAATTATAGCTCATTTGCACACAAAAGCTTTGTTTTCCAACATCTTGCCAGAAAAAGAAATCATTAGAACCACTTGTGTTAAAAAATGTAATGATGCTAAAAACGCCCCAATGTAAATATTAACGACATGAGGGGTATTTAAAAAAATACATTTATGTAATTTAAAAAAATCAAAAGAATACGACAAAATGTCCTATGCGTTATGTAACTCAGTGAAGCTCTCCAAACAAAAGGATTAAAAAACTATTGAAGCAACTGTTAGGAAAATGTTAGATCGTTTCTAAAAATGCGAAATTTTGACTCTAGTTTTCAAAAAAAAGCTTTTCCTAGAAAGTTTATAATCCATAATATCTCCATATCCGTATAACTAGTGGTGCTACAATTGTCACATTCTCCCATTATTTCTAAATTTGCAATTTTCGAAAATTCAGAGAGTTCAACGAAATTGAGACCTGTGCCATTCAATTCAACGTTCTCTGTTCTATCATTGGAAAAAATGGAAGAAAAGTATTTGGAGCGGGTTTTGACAAAACGTTGGTTGCTTTTTTTCGCCTTAATATCAGGCTATACAAATTCCGCTATAACTTTTCATATTTTTTCAAAATAAACAAAATCTGTTCTGCAAATCAAATACAAATCATCTTTTGTAAATTAAGGCCAAAATCTCGATTTTCATTTGTGTAGTTTTGAAATAATAAAAGTTTGCAATTTTCGAAAGTACAGAAGTTTGTCGAAAATGAGACTAGCACAGTTTTACCGTCTTTTTAATTCTTAATTTTTTTTTAAATTTTCCCATATTTCCGACATAATTATGCGTAAACGACTCGTATTTACGAAAAATTTTATGACTTTTTTATGTTCTGTCTTTAAAGAACAGATTTTATTTAGGAATAAATCATAATTCCATACTGCAGTGGCAGGGTAAGTCACTTCAGTATAGAAGGAAGATAAGCAGGAAATTGTCGAAATATTAGAGACTTTAATGAAAATGAAACATGAGTAATCATTTTAAGCGTCCTTCGCACTTCCCGAGAAAACCAAGTTTAATAACAGAATTCAGCAGCTTTTCAGGTAATTTTTGAAAGTGTTTTTGAGACAGAACGTATTTGTACAAAGTACCGCCAAAAACCAAGATATCTTTTTCAATGGCTTAAAATACATAATATATTGTATGTAAACCAAGATTCAGTTGAAGTTATCCATTTTCACTGCTCGTGTTTTATTCCCGTTTCCGATTTATTAAATAATTTGTCCTTGTGGGTTGCTTTTCTGGCCTTTTCAGATTTTTTTTGTGATTGTTTAATATTGTGAACACATCTTTTAAATCTTATTTCAAAAGTTGTTTAAAATGTCAATTAAATACATTTCTAGCAATCTTTCTGTTTTTAGATTTATTTATTATAGAAACCCTCTCCATGCAGGTCGACATGGTGTTCCTAAGCCTTTACTTTTTCCGCTGACACGAGCATATTGGTACGGTGTAAGTGAACCCGTGAAATCTGCAGTTTCTGGAGGTTAGTGAAGTTTTTTTTGTAAATATTGTAAGGAAATCTGCCCATAATATCTGCAATAATAATTCTTAGTATACAAATAGCTATTTTCAAAAGTATGCTTTTTGTCAGTGTGCATGTAACATAATGAATATTCAGGTCAAGTGTTGAGAACATAATGCTAAAAAAATTGCAAGTTATTTTGGTTTATTAGAATACTTGTTTATAAAGGTGAGAAAGCTAATTTTGTAAATTCAGTACATTCCAAGTGTTCTGTATATTCGGTAACTTGGTCTCATGAAATGAACATTGGTTTGATTGATCATGCAAAAGAAAAATAATTATCATAGAGGCAATTTTCGAAGAAATTTGTGAATATATTTCAGATTTAACTCAAAAATATTTCGTAGAATTGCCCTTCATTGGCTCTGCCTATTAAATGTCTAAAAAATATTTAAAATTAGCTATTTCAGATGAATCCTTAGACGATGAAGACTTGGCTGCAGATGAAAATGGCGACGACGAATTATCAGGTAGGTTCTAAAAAATACAAAATCTTATTTTATTGAAATACATTGAATGTGTTGTATTCAAATATTTGAAATTTTCTCATTTGTTGTTGGAATTAGTGGTTTAGGAATGATCATTACCATAAGCGCGATATCAAGCAATGAGTTGAGGAATTTGTTTTATTTCCTGTATTATAACTGGTGGTGTTACAACCGCACCAACGTTCTCGTATTATTTCTAAATTTGCAATTTTCTACAATTCTGAGAGTTCAACGAAACTGAGACCTGCGCCATTCTTTTAAATGTTACGCAAAAACTACTCGTTTCTTTTTTAAAAAATGTACATGACTTTTTTAAAGAGCTAGTTTATTGAAAAAATTTGTTTAGAGTAATAATAACTATCTTCAATTCTGTACTTTTGAAAAGTTAACATTTTGTAAAATACAGAGTTCGCCGAAAACCAGACTAGCAACAATTTTTTACTGCCTTTTGATACATAGGAGAAGCAATTTTAAAGATAAAATTTGGAACCATTTCGATAAAAATGTTTAAAAAAATTAAATTGTCTATATTTTATGCAAAATTACGCTCAAACTACTCATTTATTTGGACAATTATCATGACTTTATTTCAATATGTCTTTAAATAACATATTACATTATGGAATAATGTCTTATCTTCAATATTATAGTTGTAAAAAGACGAGGAAAAATTAGAACTTTTAGAATTTTCGAAAAATGTTGCATTTTAACGAAACTTAGTCCTGCAACCTTCCCATAAACGTCAGAAGACAAAGTTTAATCAAAAAATTTGGACCCAGTTTGTAAGAAAAATTTGAAAATGTTTTTGAGACTTCTTATAAAGTACTCCCCAAAACAAAAATATCCATTTCAAACTCAAATGGCCTCTAGTTTATTTAAATAGATTGGGGAATATCAATTCTTGGAGGAAAACAGGTTGAACGGTTTAGGTGCTCGCTTTGGTCTCAGACAGACGGGCGGACAGACGGGCAGACGCACTGACAGACTTTTGACATCAATCGATTTTTCGTATCAATTACCCACAAAACATGGATTCTGGCTACAAGCTCAGAAAATAGTGTACTATATAAAGAAACAAGATTTTCACACGACTTTTTCGTTCCGAGGGCCACAAAATTAAGTTTTTGTTTCGAAAATTTACCGTTTTCTGGCTCACGATTACAATACGTTAACTTTTTATTAAGTGCAAGAAAGTAAGAAGGAGAATGTCGATTTCTCACAATAAAACGCACACACACATTTATTGATAATTCCCATTTAATAAGATTTATTAATATTTCTACATGTTTTATCTACGAAACGTTTTTCGTCAACTTCAGATTTTCAAATATTAAAGATAGCAAAAAATTGTTTAACAAATTCAAAAATACTAAATGACATCATTCAGTGGACAATATTTAACAACAATAAAAATAACATTTTTCCTCGAATCCTTTGCGACCATAAACTACAGTACATACCAATACGTTATTATAATACATGAACCACATATACTCCTTCCTCTTGAGATAGTTTTTATTTAAACTTGTTTTCATTGTTTGTAAATCATATTGAGATTCCTCAGTGTGAAGAGAGCAATTTCTATTTTACCCAATATTTTTTTATTCTTGAAGACTTAATTTGTTGTGAATTTTCATTGTAGTTTTTATTAGGTTCTGAGTAATTATTGGGGAAATGTATATTTCTTTTATCTTTCTCGCTTATGTTTATGAACTACTTAGTAGTAATAATAGAATATATTATATTGTTTATTTACAATATAATTTAACCTAAAATTTCTTAACTTAATTCAAAATGAATATTTTGGGGGTATGAGACTATTAATGTGTACCGAGGATACGCCAGTTGACTGAAAGCAGTGCTATTAATTAATCTCGCAACTTTTCTTGACCAATAACATTGCTTCCCCTCTAATGGCACAATAAACAGTTGAAGGCAAAAGCTCGCAGCGAGCACTGATGGCAACATTCCGAACACGTTTTCACTGGCGCGAAAATGAAACTATTTTCTGGTGAAAACGAGAACTTCTGTTCGTGATTTTCTTAAAAAAATCTAAAGAAATGATCGAAGCAAGTGAAGATGCTCTACAGTAGATACGTCGAACTCCTGAGACAGAACGCAAATTATTGAGAAAGTTGCAAAGGCATGATTGATTCTTCAGAGTTTGGCATTACTTCATAAAATCTAGAGGCCCATTTCGTAACTAAAACCCCCATTTTACCCGAAATTCTTCAACCCAGCGGTCAAGAAAAGTTGCGCGAGTGCTACCAACCACGCGATGCAAACGCTTTGAAGCGAAGTGTGCGGGGCGCGTAGCAGGGTCGTGGCGGTGGGGCGCGCCTGTGCTGGAGCCCGCGCTGCCGCACCTGGTGCCGGGCATCCGCATCCGCAACCTCACCAAGGTGTTCCCCGGCGGCCGCCTCGTCGTGGACCGCCTCTCGCTCACCTTCTACGAGGGCCACATCACCGCCTTCCTCGGCCACAACGGCGCCGGCAAGACCACCGTCATGTGCGTGAGCCCTTGGCACCACGGTTAACTAACCCAGTAAGATTTATCGTCGCATGCCTATTTCTCCACAGACCAACAGCCTCCGTACTTGAGGGCATCAAAACACATTCTATTATCAATCGTTCTCAGGGAGTGTAACGAAATGCGTGCGGGCCGGCCAGCAAAACTTTTATCCGGGCCCCCTTTATTATTGTATATAGAAAATACAAGTCGTGTTAGTACCTTAATTAACTAGTGGTGGTACAACGGTACATACTTTCTCGCGTTGTTGGAAACAGCAACATAATATTGAAGTATTACATTTTGTGCGCTATTAAAACTTCAGTTACAATTAATTGATAACGTCCACTTCACACAAAGCGCCTGGGATGCATATCTGCATTCATTTCGATAGTCAGGAGCAGCAATCATTTCTTACTTTGACAAATGAAACAAACAGGAATACATTTGACTGATTCAGTATTCGCAGCAAATTATACAGAAAAGAGAAAGACATCGTTGCCCGCGCAGCGTTGTAAAAACTATGATCTTTCGCTTGGCTAATAATATGAATACAGTAATTAGAATGTATGCAAATTACATCAAAATAATTACGAAAATTATTATTTTAAATAGTTACGAAGATAATATTTTTCCCGAAGGCAAAAATCTCTATCTTCAATTTTGTAGTTTCCAAATGTTTTTGGCATTTTCGAAAAAAACGAGAAATACCCGAAAATGAGACTAGCATCATATTTATTTTTTTGAGAAAAAAATCGTACGTTTCAATTGGAAATAACGTAGAAACTATCCCCTTTTCAACCAAATGTACATGACCTTTTTTATGGAGCTAATTTGTACAACATACTATGTCTGAAAAAAAATATATCTATCTTCAATTTTGATGTTTTACAAATTATTTTTCCAATTTTCGAAAAATCGGGGATATCAACGAAAATGAGACCTGCAAGTCTTAAACGTCCTTGGCACTATTCAACAACAAAATTTAGTCAAAGAATTTGGAGCCTTGTTTTGAAAATTTTAAAAATGTCCCAGGGGTTTCCTGTAAAGTACATCTCACCCTAAATTAAAATATCGGTTTCAAATCCTAGAGACCGCGACGTCAGCTGTGAACGTGATAACGCCAACATGAACGATTCGGGAATATCAATTTTGGAAAAAATCGGCAAAGCGGTTTATGCGCTAAGGTTTTGCGCAGACGGTTGAATGGACATACATACAGACAGACATTTTGTCATTAATCGATTTTTCGGTATCAAGGTCACACAAAACAAGGATTTTGGCAACATCACGTGTTAAAGGATTTTTTTCTAAATCTAGAAACTGGATTTATTCTCTTTTTCCTTACCAGGGCCCGGCAATATAAGTTTTTGTGTCGAAAATTGGCCGTTTTTTGGCCCACGATTACAATACTTTCTTTTCTTACGTTAGTAAGCGCGGGAGAATAGAAGAAAGTAATTTTTTTATTGGACAATCGTCCCCTCCAAATTGGAATTCATTAGTCTATGATTAATTACCAAAAGTGGAAAAATCTGCCTTAATTATTTAAATTTATGAGATTAGGACTGTTATAAAACCCAAATGAATTGTTTGCCTTCATTGATTTAGGAACAGGGTCACATAAGCTACCGAAGCGGAAAAAATCCCGATAACAGAACTAGAAGCGGTATCGTTCCCGATAGTGACTCTGCCGGAACTATCATCTTGGGACTTAGAGGGTCGGTGTGCTGGTCTCGTCACCGAGAACCGGAACCGGGTGTCGTTTTGTCCAGCTCTACTCCGCACGATCACACTGGAGACTGCTGAAAAAGTCTTCTGCTTCGAAAAATTATTTTGCGAATTATCCTATCATCGATTAAAGCAGATGACATCTTTGATGATTGATGATTTACTCTCTTATTTTAAGAGTTCTCAAACATTCAACAAAGTGTTATAACTGCCGATCCTGTTGCCGAGATCGCTAAGGCAGTAGTGCCGTAGCAATCTCGGACTGAAGGATCGTGGGTTCGAGTCCCGCCTCGGGCATGGTTATATTGTGTTTGTCCTTTAACCCCTTATCATCATCATATCGTGTCATCCTCACAGTTATCATATCGTTGCAAGCAATAGTGGTCACTAATGTCCTAGAAGTTGATGCGAACTTAAATAACAAAACATTTAAAAAAAAACTGTTAAAATCAAGATATCAATTAATTCATCGCAATAATCATGACAGCAATTTTAGCAGAATTGCATGTATTTTTGCTGATTCATATTCAGTAATCTCATTGTCTCAGGCACACAACACCTACACATCACGTAAAGACAATGAAATGTAAGCTTTTGTTTTTCAGCTCGTTGCAATCAATGCATTTCTGCATTTTCACTGAAGTGGTTGGGCGAAATAGGAGGATTTATGGCCTGAGCCTCGTCCCCACATTTGGCAGATACCGATTTCTTAACTTTTGTATTTAAGACGTTTCTTTGCCTCCTTGGTTACGACGTTTTGATCGCAAGACCCAGCAACATCTACAAGGAGACACGATTTTTTTCTCCAAATCCCGGATAACAATATCCGGTTTGTTTGCTGCTATCATGAGATCCGTTTGAATTTGTTGGTCGTAAAATATTTTATAGAGTCCAAGAGATGTCACCGGTTTTGGTGCGTGTTCGTACCACATGGGGCAATTGTTTAGAACGTTGAGGGCGATACAGATCTGCCTGTGGAGGTAACTAAACACACTGTCGTGTATTTTCAAGTATTGGCTATTTGCTAGAGTTGGACAAGCTGTGATGATATGTTCCTGGCAGATGCGACATTTACCATCTTGGAAAATTTTGAGAACTTCTTTATCATAACGTCGTGTTCTCAACACCTGATCCTGGGCAGCTATTAGAACTGCTTCCGATTCTGGCTTCATTCTACCCCTTTTAAGCCACATGATTGATTGATATGTATATTGTCCACCCTCTTTAGCTAGTGTCCATGGACTGGTTTCTCTCCACGATTTCTTTTACCTTTTTGTGTCTCACATTTCATCTTAAATAGCATCTGAAGTTCAGTATCTCTGTTATTCTGCATGTCTTAGTTAGTCTTGTTCGCAATGCGGTCAGATTTAATGAATTGACTCATTAGTGGGTCATCATGATGACTAAATACTTTCCTATCCCGACTATTGCATTGTACGAGGAGACTTCATTTTGTCTAAGTCCTCTTCCTTCTTCTTTACGTGACGCGAAAAGGCTAGCTCGAGGATTTGCGACATGATGCATTGTTAGTTTTCTGGTTTTTGATCCATGATTCGGATTTCTTGCTCAGTCCAGTCCACGAATCCGAAACTGTATTCCCCTACAGGCACCGGAAAACTACCTATTGCAGATATTTTATTCCTGGATTTCAGAGTGGACTGCAGGACAAGTCTTACTGTTCTGTAATACTCTCTGCGATTTCTCTCTTTCATTGAGTCGTTCGAGATGGTCTCACTTTCTTCAATGCCCAGATATTTGTAACTTTTACCTGGCTCAAGATTTTAATTCAGATTTTGCACAAACGTTTTATACAGTGATTTTTTTAACAGTTGGTGCACGCACACGCTGGTGTTGTTGAGGGTTAATATGCTCAACGTGCAGGAATTAAAAGATAAACGTCATCGCTATCTTTTAATTCCATGTGTGCAGTTCGATGCTGACAGGACTGCTCTCTCCGACGTCGGGGACGGCCTTCATCCGCGGCCTGGACATTCGCCACCACATGCCCGACATCCGCCGCAGCCTGGGCGTCTGCCCGCAGCACAACGTCCTCTACGACAAGTAAGCCGGTTTCATTTCGTGAAATTGTTTTTCTCACAAGGAATACACAACAAATAAATATTCAAAATTTTGCTAGATAATGCTTTCATTTTCAAAAAGATGCAGCGAAAAAGTTACACAGAAGATTTTTAAAAAAGCTTTCAACTTTATTGCAGCTTTTATTACGGAGCATAAGGCATTACGAAGGGTCGTAAAGCCGAACGGTATCTCGCTTGCGCAAGCGTGTAACAGCAATATAACTTGTAGGGGCACCGATTTAATTTGCTATCAAGTGTAATTTTAGTCAAGAAAGATAAATATTTGTAAAAAGAAAGAGTAATATTTGTAACAGTAATATATTTTTCTGTTTTCTTATAGATACCGAGAAAGACTTTCACAAAGGAAATAAAAGTGTGTCCACGGGAGGTAATAGAAATCTACGAGTGTTAATTTCAGCTGATTTATTATTAATTTTGTGTTGACGTCTAATATATTAAATGTAACACTTAAACCGTTTCTCCAGAGAACTCCACTAAAACTGCTTCAAACATTTCTCCAGAGAACCAAAAATTAAAACATCGTTATTTACAAGAAATCAGTGGCACTATAAAAACACATTTCCCACACTATTAATAACTTCTGCAATTTTCGAAAATTGTGAAAATTCAAGGAAAATAAGACCTGCTTCACTTTTAAACACCTTTTACGCTATCCGATAAAGATAATTAAAGAAATAATGTAGAGCCGCTTTTGAGAAAAAAATGTATTAACATGAAGCTGAAGTTACGGGAAACTACTAGTATTAAAAATGTTCTTTATCTTTTTTAAAGATATAATTTTTTGCATTTATTTTATTTAAGAAAATTACAAGCACATTGCAAACCCTTTAATGCTATTAGGCGGGGCGGGGCGGGACGAGGCGGGACGAGGCGGGACGAGGCGGGACGAGGCGGGACGAGGCGGGACGAGGCGGGCCGAGGCGGGACGAGGCGGGACGAGGCGGGACGAGGCGGGACGAGGCGGGACGAGGCGGGACGAGGCGGGACGTGGCGGGACGTGGCGGGACGAGGCGGGACGAGGCGGGACGAGGCGGGGAGGGGATGGGCGGGGTAGGGCAGACGGGCATGCAGGTCGATGGACGTTCAGTTGTCAATGTTTCGGTACCAAGGACTCACAAATCGTGGATTGTTACTACACAATGTATTAGGGAAAGTAATTTACTAGATACAGGAATATATTTTTCTAATTTTTCGTTATCAGGGCTTGATAATAAGTTTTTTTTGTGCGAAATCCCCAATTTCTTCCGCAGCATTATCATTTTTCCTCTTTACTATGTAAGTATGTAGAAGTGCAGAAAGTAACAAAGTTGTGTTCGTAATTGAAAACTTAAAGAAACAAACGATTGCCAGTTTCCTGTGGCTGGCGCAGGATGACGGCGTCGGAGCACCTGTGGCTGGCCGCGCGGCTGCGCGGGCGCTCTGCGCAGTGCCTGCGCGTGGAGGTGCCGGCCATGCTGCGCGACCTGGGCATGCAGCACATGGCCAACACGCAGGCGGTGGCGCTGTCTGGCGGCGCGCGTCGGAAACTGTGCTTCGCTACCGCGTTCGTCGGGAACTGCAGGTGCACTTCGGGGCAGCTGGCTGCGCACTTCTTTTCATCTCGCATTTCTCTAGATGTTAACTGTAATGTTTGAATGAGATAAACAACTCCATGAAAATGCAAAACAGTAAATCTTCAGGTTTAGGAAGCACTGCTGTAGGACTACCCAAAAATGCTCCAAGCAATGTATTCGGAATTGCCATTTCACTTTATCATACACTTACTACGTATACACAAGATATTCCCATATTTTCCTTGCATCAACCTCTTTTATAAGAAATATTTGCTTCATAGTTCTCCTTGACTTATTTTATCATGTACAGCATACAAAATAATCATAATGCACGTAATTGCACATAAATGACTTAATAACAATTGCATAGACATGGAATATTCGACTGTAAGTGCAAATCTATATTTCGAACTTGCATTGTCTGGTATCGCAACTAAGGAGTTAACCCGACCAAGAAACATCATGTCTCCAAATCCTTAATATAAAGGTATCATCAATAACTGAGGTTCGAAGAGAGACCACTCTCCGACACATCTGCAGGATCTGTGGGGCGGCTACATCGTTCGGAATTCCAAATTAGTCGTTGCGAGGAGTACGAGGGGGAATTGCCGAGGCAGAGAACAAAACATACGTCGACATCACATACCTCCACAGCAATTCTGTGAGCACAAGAGAAATAACGACGCATATGCTCCCTATGGCGCGAAGTTTCTGTGGCCCCGCGAACTATGAAATCAATGATTAGCAGATTAGGCAGGTCGTTGTATTCGAGTACGGCATCCGCCGTCTCGAGATAGAATAATACGTTGTAAGGAATAATACGTTGTAAGGCCAAGGTCGCCCCAGAGCCCCGTTGCTCCGGCGAGGCGCATTTGAAGGCGAGGTCGGGTAAAAGCAAGGATAGTATACTTCCGTATTGCGTAGCAAATAACTTGTTTGAATAAAAACGTAACCTACATTAATATCTCTATTTTTTTTCACTCCTCTGATTGATAAGTTGTATAACTTAGATATTACTAAGAATGAAACTTAAGAATACAAACTCCAATAAACATCAGTAACTATCGAAAAAAATCTTACAATGGTGCACGAAGAGAACGAAGAAAGAAACATTAAGTGGAGTTAGTGCAACAAACACTGTTTGTGAAGAGATACAGTTTTTTATAGTAATGGAAATTGTTTGGAAGAGTGTATATTATTGTTAGACTTAAGACTTTTTCTTTTTACATAGTTATTGCTATTGGAGTTGTTGTCTTTTGTGAAAGTTCTTCTGTTTTGTGAAACCAAAACATTCTTCAGAAAGTAAATCATAAAGGAAAAGATTCCACCATGGAAGATGAGGCTTCAAAACAGCGATGAGCTACGAGCCAAGGTAGATATTTGAACAATAACCGTTCAAAAAGTTATCATCCACTACACTACCACATATGCCAGTCTCCTGACATGTGTGGTAGTGTAGTGCATGTAAGTGTAAGTGTGTGTATTTATTTTTATTTTTTTAGTTTATTTTACGTCGAAATTCACATCCTAGAAAGCTAAAAGTATTTGCTTCTTCAATTATCTTATCTTTTAAAACGAGCTTACATATTAAGGAGTGAGAACCTTGAAAGCCATGGACGTAGTTTGGCTGAAAGGTTTTTGCAAATTGTTGAGTTTTGCTGTTTTGTACAATTCGTACAGGGCTGTCTGTAGATTGACTTCATTACCAGCAACTAAAACCTAGTCATCTGCAAACACCTCTATACTGTTGAATGTAGGAATATTTAGCCGCCGATTAATTTCTGTCCAAGCTTGATTACCACTAGAAGCTTTATACAAAGCGCAGTCTTGCTACTGATCGCCTGTTTTCGAGTGAATTCCTGCCATTCCATCCTGTCATTATCTTGTCTCTTGAATGTAAATTTAGCTGCCCAACGCTGAATCCTTTTCAGATTTTTACACTGCATAATTTTGTGCGGATCCCAACAAACTGTTTCATATTCCATTATCGGACGAACAAGAGATAAATAAGCAATTTCCTTCGCGTTTGCTGTTCTCTTTTTTAAGATTTGCATTACAAAGTGAAGAGATCTCCAGGCTTTTCCTACAACAAAATCTATGTGTCTTTTCTAGCTTAATTTACTATCGAAATGGATTTCTAGGTACTTGCATGAGGAAACTCCGAATAATGTCATTATTTACATGGTAATTTGTTTCTCTGTAAGACCCCTGCCAAAAGTGAAGGATTTTCTTTTAGAGCTATTTATGATCATTCCATTATTTTCCGCCCAGTAATATAACGCATCAAGATCTCGTTGCAGCATTTCTTCACCTTCTTTTGAATTCATACTACGATATAGTATGCAATCGTCTGCAAATAGCCGAAAATTTGAGATTAAGTGCGCTGGCAGGTCATTGACGAACGTTAGAAATAGAAGAAGTCTAATGAAACTCCCCTGGGATATTCCTGACGTAACGCTTGCCCCCGGAAGATAACTTTTGCCCAAATCGAACTTTCTGTTTTCTGTCTCGCAGAAACTCGCTAATCCACGCCACCACCATGAAATCGATGCCTGAATGCATTTATTTCTGTACAAGCCGATCGTGGGGAACGACATCAAACGAAATCGATCTTTGGCAAAATCTATTACTATTGCGTCTACTCTCCCGCCAGCGTCAATTTCATCTGCTAGATCCTGAAATACTGTGACTACCTAACTTTCTCATGGGTAACCACTCCTCAACCCGTGTTGGCCATCTTATAACCATTTGTTGATTTCACATTCTTACTTAATGTAACTCGCGACAAGATGCTCCATAAGTTTGCAGACCTCTGACATAAGACTTATCGACCTATAATTACTTAATATAATTTTACCTCCACTTTTTTGAAAAGTGTTACGACAAAAACTAATTTCCAATCTTCAGATACTTTTGAATTGTTCATGGATACAAGAAATATTCTAATGAGGTACGATAATATTGCCTCTCCTCCTAGTTCAATAATATCCATAGAAATGTCGTCTGGACCCTTTGACTTACCATTTTTCATAGATTTATTCATTCCTTAGAACGTTTACTTCAACATTAAACTGATTTGTAACCGAAGACCTTTGAATTAGTGGATGGTGCGTATTGGTTTTGAAAGCCGAACTGAAATACTTATTAAACGCATTAGCTTTTGCCCGATCGTCAGTAATGAGTGAGTTTCTATTTTCACGAACAACTGGGATATCCTCTTTATTTCCCTTTTTTCTAAGAACACATTTTTTATTATATCACGCTATTTAAAGTACAATAGTATAATAATGTGAACAAATTGCGGCTAATGTAAATATTTACAACGTGAGAGACCACTCAAAAAAATTACATTTGTATATTTTTTGTAATAAATAATAGAATAGAGACATACGCATTTATCGTCGTTAATGAGATTCTGATCTCCTACACAGCCACGATCCCCCGCCTCTGCGGGCGGAAAATGTGGATGTGAAATTAGTGTATTATGTAGTTTGGATTTCAAAATATATTTGGTTGCATAGGCTTCCGCGGCCGGAGTTTTTGTTGTCTAGGCTATCCGGCTAACGTTGACCACCATGACATTGACGCGGCTCGTCCCGGATAGCCTAGACAACATTTCAAAATATATTTGTACACGAAGAAGCGCTGCTTTCCTAATCGCTGCACCCACTCGCCACAGTTCCATATGTCAAGTCTTGCTTCACTTTCGTAGGAGCTGTTAATCATAAGCGCACCGATCGCTGGCCCTGTCGCGTGAGTGTGTGGCGTTTCGCGACCGCGTTGCCGCCAGGACGGTGATCCTGGACGAGCCGACGGCGGGCGTGGACCCGGCGTCGCGGCGCGCCATCTGGCGCCTGCTGGAGCGCGCGCGCCTGCAGGGGCGCACGCTGGTGCTGTGCACGCACCACCTGGACGAGGCCGAGCGGCTGGGCGACCGCGTGGCGGTGCTGGCGCGCGGCCGCCTGCTGTGCGACGGCTCGCCCATGTTCCTGCGCCGGCGCCTGGGCATGGGCTACCGCCTCGTGCTCGACGTGCTGCCGCCCACTGCCCGCCCCGACGACCGCGACGACCACGAAGACGACGGCGCGGCGACGCACACTAAGGTGACCATTTTGTTACAGTTAAAAAAGGGAACAGTATCGCCCCTGAACTTATTGAACTTAAACAATTTCAAGTGAACATGGAGAAAACAAAACTGTGAGTAATACTAGAGAATGAATAAACATTATGTTAGACTTCTCGCTTTTACGTTCTTGTAGAAGTGTGCAAATATCTGTTTTCAAATGTATGTGACTAACCACTTACGTTTATTAAACTTAACTAACACCTTATTCACATAAACGTACAAATCAGTCACCATTTAATGTTAGATTGGCATGCAACGCTAGATTCGCATACAAAACAATTAATAGAGCAATTGCAAAAGTAGACGTGAACCCAAATTAGACTGAGATTGTGAAGTTTCAGTCTTTTCAAAAATTAAGGGAGAAAAAAAAATGGAAGTGTTAAGGAAATCCGGGGAAGAATTAAATGTAGTTGTAAAAGATGTTGCGACAGAATTTTCGGAACTAATCGGGAATGATCTGAATTTTTGCATTTAGAATTTGTGTTAATGCAAATGTGCTACGTTCATTTTTCTGTATATTAGCAAAATAGCGAAAAAATGTAGCTGTACTAAAATGTAACTTTTAGCATCATCAAAACATACAAGTAATTGTTACGGCGATTATACTTGTAATTTTGAAATTTCAACAAGACTAGTTATAATTCCGTATGGAGGTACACAAGATAACATACAAGGCCATCGGTTGTTGGAACTTTTGAACGGTAGTATAACATTTTCGCCGATCCGGTGGCCGAGATCGCTAAGGCAGTAGTGCCGTAGCAATCTCCTACCGAAAAAGATCGCGGGTTCGAGTCCCGCCTCAGGCATGGTTGTATTGTGTTCGTCCTTTCACCCCCTATCATCATCATATCAGGGAAGGCAACGGGAAGCCACCCTGAATAATTTATCCCAAGAAAACCCGTTATGGGTCACCTAACTTCCGTATATGGAAGATAGGACCAAAGAAGAAGATAACATTTTCAGTTACTACGATTCAGTTGCTTCAATGCCAGATACTGAAAGAAAGTATTTGAACAAATCTGGGCACGAAGGAAATGAAGTATGAAAGAAACATTTTACTAGTTATTACATATTTATAGATTTGAGCATCTAACTCAAAATGTACATTTACTCAAAATGTACGGATGTATTCATTCGCTTTTCTTTTAGGGGGAATCGTCTTCGTCGGGTACAGAGCGCGGAACACAAAAACCTCAACATGTGACGCAAGCACAAATTGACTGTAAGTATTTATTTCCATTCTTTTACATTTTAAAGCAGAACGTTTTTCAAAATCACATGAGAAATAAATATCTAAAAATATTAGCATAAATACTTACATAAAGTTTCATATGTGAATGTGAGTCTCAATGGGAGCGCATTACTATTTTATATCACGAGCCAATGTTGCTCGTTGCACATCGGCAGAGACAGAGGGGAAAAAATCAATCGACACCGTAAAAAACACATACTTCGGTCATAGATGTTTCCTGCAAATGTATAAATACGATAATATTTGATAAAAGTTTGTAACTTAATAATGGAATAATATGTTTCATATATTCGGCATGGTACTTTACTACTTTATAGTACCATGAATGCGGAAGTGTTACTAAAGACTACGTCTGTTTACTTCGTTATGCCTGAAATATGTTATGCCTGAAATACGTTTAAGTTTCTCGCCGTTACGAATGAAAGAAGAGAAAGTATTGTAGCCGTGTGCCGGCGAATGGCGAATTTTTGACAGTAAAACTCCGAATGCCGGGCCCTGGTAACGAAAAAGTGGATAAATCCTGTTGCTATATATAGTAAATTACTTTCTTTAACACGTGGTGTAGCCAAAATCGTTTTGTGGGTCTTTGATACCAAAAAATCGATTGACGGCAAAACATCTGTCCGTTTGTGGTCAACGCTAGCGCCTAAACCGCTCAGTCTTTCCAGAATCTCGATTTTCGGAATGTTGCAAATCAACAGATGGTTCATGAGGATTATAGATTTGCCCATTGCTAGGTTCTCAGGGGGGAGTGGGGACGGAATTGGGAAGGAAGAATCGCTAGCTGATCTTCCATAATTCTTTAAGGTACTTCGACAGCCAACAGAAATTGGAAGGAAAACCCTGTTAAAATCAATCAACTAATCAAAAAGATAAATCTCTAGTGTTCTCACTCGGGGTGCGACGGTTATGACCCATCCATTTACCTGTTATCGAAAATCAGTCGGGACTGGAACCCAGGACCTCTCAGTCTTATTTGGCCCTAAGTCTCTAATCATTTGGGCTATACCTGAAATGAGAGGTTTTGACGCTTAGTTGATATGTTTTGAATGAAAGAGGATGAAAAGGGATAATCCCGAGGAAAAACTGCCCCGAACTCGCTTAGAGCATGAAATCCATAGGGATCCAATGAGATTTGAACGTAACACCCAGAGGTGAAAGTTGAGCCAGACCTTTACCAGACGGTCACAAGAACCAATACCAGAAGGCCCCCAGTATTAAACCTTCACTTTCTGCCATGCAAGAATACAAGGAAGTGCTGCTCAACGTGCTAAATACCTGGCATCTAGGCCCGACAAATGCCCGAGGCATCCTCGCACTCACTTATTCTCATCTCTCTCCTTCGTCCCTTCCCGTTTCCTATTTCCCCCTCTGCTTTCGGCCCGCCGCTTCGCCCCCTTCTGTACAAACTTAGTTTCTGAAACGATCTTGAAGAATTACGCGTGGCCCCTCCAGGAACCCGTGGCTGGTCTGGGAGGCAAGCCCATGCTAGAGAAGTTATACTAAGAACAGACTAGTTCCACAGCTACAGCCTGGCTACTGTTGACAACATAACTGAAGATTCCGTTCATACACTCAGTTGCCACTCCAACCTTTATTCATTTATTTGCTCTTGGCTTCAACATTGCCTCTTAAAATGATACCGTCGGATGAAATTTAGAGGCAGAATAAACAATTGAATTGAGAACGTGCCGTGCTACGTGCTTGTCTTCAAAAATTTATTTTTTACCAACATTATAAAAAATATTTTTGGGGTAAATATTTTGTTTTATTTTAAAACTGAGTTCTGTGTGGTTTGTGTGTGTATTGTAAGTGAGTGATTTTCTCCACGTGTTGTGTTCTGTGCAGTGGTATATCGTTGAGTGAATTTCGTATTTTGTGAATTATTTAAGTTTATTTTTTTAAGAAACAGTTCCTTTTTAATATTTTTTCAATTATTTTTTTGAAATATACTTAGCTTAATAGTTTCCATCAATGTACTATACAGTAGAACAGTTCTTAAATGCTTCTTCCTAATGAAAACTTTACCGGTGCCATCAATGAACACAATCATTTTAAGGAGAGGCGCGACTGGGTAACGGTGGAGGTATAGGAGAAACTGTCGTACCTAGGGACACTTTTCAGGTTTTAATTTTTTTTCTCTTGGTTTAGATGTGAATTGATGTTTATCTTTTTGGAATGCTACACATCTGCGCATACTTATGTGTAACAATACTATTTTTTAAGAACATTCTACTGTCAGGCTATTTTTGAGAAAATTTATTTATGTACAGCGTGTTCCTAGGTACATCGTCCTGGTGTAAAGAAAGTGAAAAAACCTGCAACTGAATAAATATATGTTCATTATTAATAGAGAGAATATCACAATCATATTTGTTGAACAAAAGTGACTCTAACTTAGATTATAATGAATCTCGTGTAAAAGAAAAAAAATTGCTGCCCTTAAGAACAACCAATCAGATTAGTTCTGGAGTTCCTATTATGTCCTGTATGTCATCTTCATAGAACAGAATAACATTTATTAAACAAAGAACTTCAATCTAGATTAAAGTTATAAACTTATGTTAAATTTATTAAACATAAAGAACTTAAACCTAGATGGCTTGTAATGGCTTCGATCTAGATGGCTTGTAATCTGAAAATATGGAAATAAGGAAATATGGAAAACAAATGTTTGCTACCTTTGAGGTCAACCAAACACAGATGGGCCAGGAAGCTTAACATTGGTCTTCCACGTCAACGTCATATGTTGCAGGACAATCATCAATTTTGATTGAGTTTGTATACGCATTTGTTAATATCTAACAACAAAGTTTTCAGATTCGTCCTTTTCTATAACTGAATTATTACTGAACAAGGAATTGCTATTATAATCTTTGACAACAATCAAAACAGCCAGATTAATTGTTACTGCTGGTGGTTGAGGCTTTTGTTGTTTCCTTTGTTTCGTAGCAATGCCAGATTGTATCCTGAAACTAATTTAATTCTACATTTATGTACTTAGAGATGTTGCTAGGTACGTCAACAGTCACTGTCCCTAGGTACAACAATCTAAAATTATGAATTAACACTGCTACTGTTAATTGTAGGTTACCTGTAGGAAAGAAGTATACACTTTGAATTAACTACATTCTATGCAAGTGAAGGTGTACTTCAATTTTTGTAAAATAATAGTAGTGACAGAAATAATCGTTGAAAAAAAATGCAGAAATATTTACTTTTCACTCGTCAAATCTATTAAAATCTTTTAAAATTACGGAGCAGTTCACACTACACTTTGCTTGAATAATCACAAATGGCAATAGGAATGTAGAGAAAATAAGAATCTGAAATCACAGACTTCTCAAAAACGTCTATCCTTAGGTACGACAGTTTCTCCAACTTCTCTGAAACATGATTTTCACTTGTTTTGCTAACTGACAAGTTGGCCCCTTTTTTTGGATAATTTCTTTTTATATTCCTTTCCGACCTTGTGTAGGTGTACTAATAGTAATCCCAATCGACACAAATGTGCATATTAGGATTTCTCTTTTTTGTTCGAAAACAATTTTTTTCTGCTCTGGGTGCATCGATTGCATTGGTCGTTGACAATTGGCGATAACAATAGTTTTCATGATTGCTCGTGGATGATTTCGTGGCTGAAGGGTTGCGCGTGGGCTGCGGCAGGGCTGCTGTCGGTGGTGCGCTCCCACGTGCCGGGGGCGCGGTTGGTGCAACAGCTGGGCTGCGAGCTGCTGGTGGCGCTGCCGTACCCGCGCCGTGACACCTACTTCCCAGACCTCTTCAACGACCTCCTCGAGGCGCAACGCGCAGGCGCCCTGCGAGCCTTCGGGGTGCGCGACTCGTCTCTCGAGGAGGTCAGCAAGCACCTCTTGCTCTCTTTTGCATTAGATCGCCTTATTTCTCCCAACCTCTCGCCCCTCCTCACCCTCCCTCACTTAGTTTTACTCTCTCGTGCGTCCACTCTCATTTCTTTTTCCCTCCCTTTGCCATCTAGCTCATTCACTGGCTCCCTCTTTCCATCTTCGCTCGCTCATGAAGCTCACTCTTTCTCTCACTCACTCACTTCTTCAAGCTCATCTTCTCTCTCTCTCTCTCTCTCTCTCTTCTCTCTCTCTCTCTCTCTCTCTCTCTCTCTCTCTCTATATATATATATATATATATATATATATATATATACATCAAACACACATAATTCTTCCCACTTAATCTCTCCCATCTTGCCTGTGTGTCTCTCACTCTTGGTGTGCTTGTGCCTCCCAGATATTCCTGCGCCTGCCGCGCGATATGCGTTGTGGGGCGCGGACTGGGGCCAAGTCGCGGAGCCTTGACGAAGGCCAACAAAACGACTACGACGACTCCAGGCGTATGCACTTACGTAGACAGCATTTGAAGTTATTTTTTTATTTCCTTTAGAGAGAGCTCTTTGCAGCTCAGATGTATGCGATCTTTCTATTTGAGTATGAAATTAAAACAATACTCGTACATAAATTTTCCCATAGCATTACATTCTACATTTGGATTTCGCACACATCAACCGCTGGTGTTTGTGTTGCAGCGGCGCCATGGTTCGTGAGAATGGCCAGGGCCCTGCGATTCTGTTGGAGACGGGAGTATGTGGATGGTTGGTAGCAAAGGATCACACAGCTTCACATAATGCGCTCGTGTAACACAGACGTTCTACTACATCCTTTGTATTAATAAATGCACCTTGAACACGATTTAAAATGGACTTACACCATTTTGGACTTTCATATCTTTGGAGTTCATATCTTAATTTTTCATAGACTTAAAATTCACAATTTGACCCTTCTAGTTCAACAAAGCAAAATCATAACTTAGGACACTGGAGAACTTTTAACTTACTTTATATCCCTAGGTTGTTTAAGTAAAAAAGTTGTTTAAAAATGAAATCGTTATAATCTCACAATAGATTAAAGAGAGTATTTATTATACCCTAATTCAATTTTAAAAATATTCTGTTAAAAGTTCTGCAAATTAATGCGGGAACACGAAATTTCTTTCGTAAATATCGCAGACGAAACGCAATAGTGTAATCATATGAAGATAAAGAAAACTAAAATGAATAATTTGTGTAATTTAATTCCAAGTTTTAGCATTATTTTAAAATTATTGAAATAAAATAATATCAAAAAATTATGGGAAGTCAATAATTCAAATTTACAAGAGAAACAGTGATTCAAAATTTGTAGGGTAATATGTCACTCTTTCTTTAATGCTATCCTAAATAAACATTAAAATTTCTAAAATTCGTGAAAAAATAGTATGCCACCAGTGATTAAGTGAAGTTTCATCCAATCAGAAGTAGGCCTTACATTTGTCCTTGGTAGATAAAAATATTTAAACACTTTGGTATACAAGTTATATTTCTGTATTTATTATGGCCATTTCTGTGTAACGTCTAAAATCAAGTGATTTGAATTCTCTACTCGTCTCTTATTGCAGCAAGATCGACAGATTCGGCTACATCCACCGTTGGTGATAAAGCTGAATCTACTGGGAAAACAGGAACAACGTTTTTAAGGCCACCAGACCCTTCCAAATGTAAGTTGTGGCTGCAAAAACCTCCTAATGTTTATTTGTTGGCACGTCAGGAGAGTGTAGGGAAATCCCTTCATTATCACCAAACATTAGTTTTAGGTTTAATTTTTATAGCTACTCTGAAGATGGTACATTCTTTCTGCCGAAGTATACTTGTATTTCGCGAGTTATAACAATTGAAGTTGTTTGACCTTCATAACAACACAAACTGTAATTATTTACCACCCCCCTGTCCTGGAAGAAAAAAAACACTGCGTTATCTATAAAATGTTTGCATTCTTTGAGCTTCCTAAGATCGTTTTCATCTATCATTTTTAATTACAGAAGAACCTATGTCCTACATAGGTTTGAATCGAATTCTTTATAATGTTTGAATATCTCTAAGCCTCCAGATCACGATGTGCCAAGTTATTCTCGCAGTTTTGACCTCCAAAACGGTTTGGTATGTTAATCTGTTTTCCAGATAAAATCAGAGGTGCCTTTTTTTAAAGAAGTCGCCGTTTTCAATTACATAACTTTTTCTTCTTACGAAGAAATTCGAAAGACGACAAAATAAACATTTCTCAATTTTTTGGGTACCTAATTTGTATAACATAAATATTTCTTAAAAAAATTATAGAGGAGTAAATCCTCTTCCTTAATGGAATTTTTGTTGATAAATTTGGAGTAATTTTTAAGAAAATGTCGTTCAAGCCTTACTGTAAATTCAATATTTAAAGCTAATTTTACAGAAATCTTTTAAGTTTTTGAAAAACTTGATAGTTACCATTCAAAGCATATGTAATCATAAATGCAATAAGGTAAGCAAACCGCCGCTACTGTAAATATTATCACGGAAGGGGATTAGAAACATCATAATTTTGTAAATTTTGAAAAAAAAACAACAAAATATTATAGAAGAATGGAGTTTGCTATCGTATAGAGTATACTTACCACTATCCCTTGAAAAATTTTGAAGAAAAAATTTGGACTCATATTAGAGAAAATCTGGTTTTTGCTATTTTTTAATATTTCGCATATTGTACGCAATATTTAGAGAAAACTACTGCAATTTTCAAAGACGTACATCATCCTAACGATGGACTAACTACGGAGAAAAAAATTTACTTGAAGAAAAATCTCTATCTTTAATTTCGTAGTTACAGGAAGACGCCCACAAAATTCCAAATTTTCAATTATCGAAAATTCAGAGTTAACAATGAAAATCGTACGTATGCCACCTTTATAAGTGCAATAGCGTATGGGAACGGAAACTTGTGACAACCAACGCGTGTGAACCTGCCCAGGTCTCCCCTACTCCGTATATACGTACGTATACCATAAAGTGAAAATGAACCGTTGAAGTGAGACGACTTCAACAAATTCATCCTCGAGAAAGTTCAGTTACAATTCCGGTCAACATTTCTATATGTCACATCATCGGTGCACGAGAAAAGAGACATCTCAAAAATCGTCGGAAAATGTAGAAATATTTTTAGAAAATTTACTACTGAACATTTCCTGATAGCTCACAAGACAGACTACATAATGTAAAAAACTTCTCTTTGGACGCAAAATAAACGGCTCCCCTTAGAATATTTTTTAACTTTTCTTTTGCAAAAAACTTTTTTTGGAGATGACTATTTCTTTTTGCTCTGATGCCATTATGCAATTTCTTTTACTTGCATTCCAAATTTGGTTAGATGGTCTACATGGAAAGTTTTTCATGTGTCGTGTGTTTGTGCAGTTCGTGAAAATCAAAGAGCCTCCTTGAAGACTGGGCTCCCTGCGATTTGGGGGCGGACGTCAATCCTACAACTTTACCTAAGGCAGCTGCGAGCCCTGCTGTTGAAGCGCTTTCACCACACGCGCCGCAGCCCCAAAGTCCTCTTCAGCCAGGTGAACTCTCAGAGCGCTGGAACTATTGACAGTTTTTTCTTTATTCTGCGAATATTTACAATCTATTTCAAAGGTGAAATAATCAGTAAGTACTATTATTAGTAACTAGTAGAAGGCGTGGAGCACGTGTTCTTTGATTGTCCACGCTTCGTTGAGGAGAGAGAAGACCTCCACCGACTCCTTCTGCAGGTAGTGACTCTTGCTACCTTCGTCACTAGGATGCTGGTGTTCGAAGAGAATTGGAGTGCGGTTTCCCCGTATGCCGCAAATGTTTTGAAGAATCTTCCGTTAGAGAAGCGACTACGAAAGAGTATCCCGTGTCATCGGTTGGCAAGCAGCGATATGCTGATCTGCCCTTCGCGTGATGCAAAGCCTGACCGTGGGTAAGGCACAGACTAGCTGTCAATTTCACTCGCTGCGATGTATGCATGTATGAATGCATATTTTTTACGAGGGCAGAGTAATATCTTAGAAAGTCACTACAGAGCCCGCATTTCGCAGCACGTGGGTTTCACAGCTAGCTTGTACTTTACCCACTAAAATCCCCTCCCATTCCTCCGATAAATGCACGTATGGATGGATGCGTGCATGGATGGATGCATGGATGGATGGATGGATGGATGCGTGCATGGATGGATGGATGGATGCGTGCATGGATGGATGGATGCGTGCATGGATGGATGAATGCATGGATGGATGGATGGATGGATGGATGCGTGCTTGGATGGATGGATGCATGGATGGATGGATGGATGCGTGCATGGATGGATGAATGCATGGATGGATGGATGGATGGATGGATGGATGGATGCGTGCATGGATGGATGGAGGGATGCGTGCATGGATGGATGGATGGATGCCTGTATGGATGGATGGATGGATGGATGCGTGCATGGATGGATGGATTCGTGCATGCATGGATGGATGGATGCGTGCATGGATGGATGGATGGATGCGTGCATTCATACATGGATGCGTGCATTCATGCATGGATGCATACATTTCACTTTTCGGTAAGAAACATAATGTTCACAGTAATGAGGTCTGATAAAAATGTCCAAATTCAGTTTAACATAAATGCCATAGTGCACCGTATGTCTCTCTTTCAGTTTCTTTAAAAATAGAATTTTAAGGTAACCTTAAAATTGACTTCCGTAGAATTATTACGAACGCGAATCGCTCTGCACTTCAAACTAAAAGAGGCCAAAGGATATGGCCTTAATGTGTGGGTTTTGCACGATGTACTCCAAGTATCCTACATGGTGAGTGTTAACTGTTAGAAGAGAGGTTCGTTGGTCAGTAGAGGGAGTGGTAGATGATTAGATTTCCGGTAGTGATGGTTTGCTTTATATGATGGGACCAAAGACGTTTGTGAGGTTACATCTAGGAATTTGTATCTATATAATATCTCTAAAATATATTATAACGAAACTTAATGTATTATTTATCATAGTTTGAATGCAATTGTATATGAATGAATGAGCTTTTTCAGTTTTTTCACTGGAATAACGAAAATACAGCTGTCTCAGGAGAAAACGTGAGTATTTTGGAAGGCAAATATATCAGTCACTCTGAGCAAAAGTCTCCGGATCAACATGTCTCCCATTTCGAAGGGTTTTTGAGACAGGTCCGCATGACTGTACTGTATTTTGGATTGGCGCACAAAAATATCGTTTTCTCTCGCCGTTCTGCACCACTTTCCGAAGCACCTTATTGCATGAAATCTCAGTTACGATTATTGGTACAAATTGTTGCACAAAATGCTACACATCTTCACAAGTTAGGAATATACTGATGTGTTATATGTGTACAGCTTTTGCAATGATAGTGCCACCACTGGTGTAGATGATTTCCGATTCCGATACCGTAGACGATTTCCTATGCGCAGAATTCTGGATTGTGGGGCGTTTACCGCGGGGTTCAGAACATTGCGTGAATACGTAAAACTACCCAGTGCTCGTCTCTCAACCGAACGAACACATCATGTGGTCGAACAGGAAGACATTTTTTCGTACGATACTCGTACAGTGTAGCCCCATAGCAAGCACGTGGAGACTGCACGTCTGTTTCGCGAAAACCCCTCTCGCGAACCCTGCGTGAAGACAGGTAGTATCTATTTCTCCCACAGCGTGTGCAAAATCTACACCCAAGAGACAAATCCATACGTCTACAATTTTGTCACTGGTTACGTACTTACAACGTACTAATTGCCAAAAATTTCATCGATGAAGCTACTTTCAACCGTAACGCAATAGGCAACATATATAACTCGCATCTATGGTCTCGACCATTACCCACATGGTACTTTGGAAAACAATTTTAAATTTCGTTACCCAGTGAATATGTGGTGAGGTAGATTAATGACATGTTGATTGATCTTGTTATTTTACGTGATTTTCGTATGCCAGGACAAAATTATCTTGACATTCTGCAACATGAATTCCAGAACTAAGGGATGTTCTTTTGGCCACATAAATTGCTATTGCTACTCTCAGCATGTCAACTTGTCAATATTCTATGCATGTGATGCACGATCTCCATGACACTTTTCCTAATCGGCGGATTGGTCGAGGCAGTGACGTTCAGTGATCACCAAGATCTCCCGAACAAACCCCATCAGATTTTTGTTTCTGGTGTCGGATAAAACAAGGAGTGTATAGAACAACAATTAATACACGAGACGAATTTCTGGAATGCATAACAGATGCTGTCGTTCTCAAAGAAACGTCAAGATGCATTTAGACCAACATTACTTGATCTTGACAGAAGAGTTGAAACGTGCATGGATGTAGATGGAGGAATTTTCGAGTACGTTTTGCAAGGTGTCAGCTGTACCATCTGTGTGTGCCACCTAGGTAACTTAAGAAATAAATATCAATATTACAGTCTGAAAGTTTTGTTTTCGAATCCCTTCAGAAGAACACAAAAATACTGTACAGTCGAGCAGGTCTATCTCGGAAGCCCTTCTGAAAGGTACACATGATCATATGAACTTTTATGCTTAGAAATACCGACAGTGGCCTGCCAAATCGTTTCCTCCTGCGACGCCAGTATACACCAACTCGGATACGAGACTAAAATTCTGAGAAAATATTTAAAGTTCGTTTTACAAATATTTGATTTTTGGTTCTAAAAGAAAAAAAAATATTATATATTAATTCTAAATTAATTGTCGTGCTTGGTGGTGAACTGAATTACATGTTTTGCGAATGAGGATTATTTCTTGAAAATGCAGTGCCGCTTCAAGGCAAGGATTGCATACAAGTACGACGAGTATACACGAGTACTTAGTGAACTCGGTTCCTTTTAAACTACAAGATGAACTGAAAATAATTCGTAATGCTAATTCGAAATATTTGGTAAGTAGATGTTCTTTTGTAAATTATATTACTTTAAATAATTTGACTCTAAGTAGTTGGAACTAATCCTAGTTAAACAGAGTTAACAGAAAAATTGTCCTAATGATTTTATCCTGAGCTGTTAATCTCAGAGTGAACCTCGTTTGAGCAGCCTGATTCCAAAGAGATTCTAGGATTGCTAGAATGTGTGCAATACTAAGCTTCCATGTAGTGTCACACTCCTCGTCGCCGGAAACCAACTCCGGTAATTCAGTAAGAGTTAAGGAATCCTTATAATTCCGATTTTGTCATTAGAAATCTACGAAGTTCTGTCTGAAAATTAAAAAAAGAATATTCCAAAATTCAAATTAAGTTTATTTGTAGTGTTTTGAATTGTGGGACTAACCGTGGACCGGCGCTGGGGGCCCTACCTTTCGAGAGCGCGAGACACAAGGCGGCGCTGCGCTGCCTTGGGGACTGCGCAAGTCCCTCGCTCGCAGTCGTAGCGCTTACAATGGATTCGAAAATCCAGAAGGCGAACTCACAGAACGACTGATTCCAGCATCACGTTCGCCGTTCACATTAACCGAGTAACCATTTAATATTTCATGCATTCATTTTCTGGAGTAAATCAATATAAATTATTATAACATTAATATAACATCACCAGACAAATATGAAAGTGTTTGGGTATGATCATATCTTGCATTTAATGATCAAACCTATTTAAGAGATTCATCCAGAGGATGAACTCTCCACAACCTTCTTAAATCTTGGGTATTGTCCTGTAAATTTAATGCTTGGTAATTTAGGTGATTAGCGTTTGAAATTTTTTGGCAACTGAATTGGACTTCATTGCACCCACAATACACCAAGAAGTCACTGTGCTATGTTTAATTTGAAACAGACCATAAAAACTACGAAATGGTAATGGAGAAGTCCGCTGCGCTCCCCAAGCCGCCAGAGGGTTGTTATGCGCCTGCGCAGCTGGGCATGCCGCCGCTGTTCATCACGGTGACGCTGGCGCTGACGCAGTTCCTGCCGCGGCCGGGCCCGCCCCCGCCGCTGTACCTGCAGCCCTGGCTGTACGGCCCGCCGCGCCAGACGGTCTTCGAGGAGACCTTGCTGCCGCCGCCGAGCAACGCCTTCCACGGAGCGGCGTCGGCGGCGACGCGACCCGCTGTACCGCTGACGGTGAGACCTGTCTTCAGCGGCCACTCGAAGGTGCAGAGCAACAACTGACTGATATGCCTCGCGGAAACAACTGGCACTCCTGCAGTGACTCTGACCTGGAGGTTCTAGGCTTCGTGACTTGACAATAGTGGGTTTTCGATACTAGCTCGATTGCTAGGTCCAATTCTGCAGCTGACTAGAGAAGAATTCTCATCTTCGTTCAACCTTAGAAGGATCCTGATGTAATTAAGAAGCATAGTATTCATCCAAGACCACTAACCTCATTGGCCGATTGTCCCAGGTCCCTCTAGTTTCTATAGTTTTATTCACCCCAAATTAATGAGTTACCTCTCGTATGTTTTCTAAAAGATAGTCCTGCCATCGCACCCGCCATTATAAAATGATAGGTATGCACAAAAATTAAATTTGTTAGAAGATACTGTGCCGATCTTGCCGCACTACGTGAAGAGAACTGACTGCTCTATTACTCACGGATCCTAAGGAACGCTGCGCTTGGAATTTATGAGTCAACCGCCGATAAAACTATCGGCACCGGACGATGGGTGTAAGGTTTCTTCACCGCCATTGCTCGACGCCTACGCCTTCTGCATATTTCCGAGCAGTGGCCATAATCAGAGTTTTCAGTAACTGTTTCCTGGATTTTACGATTTTTTTTTCATTCTCTAAGCCCTTTCGCGTGTTTTCAAACTGGCAATTAAACAAGGAAATTTATAATTTCGACAAGAACTATTTTCAGAAGCGAAGCGTTACACGTACACACCCGCAAATCCAAACACCCAATAGGAAGGTGCACTAATCGGGAGCTGAGATAATGTCTGGACTGGCGCGATGCCTCTCTGGTGGGGATAAACTAAATCAATGTGTAGGTCGTCGTCAGAGCTCATGTATCAGCAAGGGGGGAGCACCACCACCTAATATATATATGTATGTATGTATGTATGTATATATATATATATATATATATATATATATATATATATATATATATATATATATATTCTAACACCCCGACCTAACACACACAACTTGTATACCTTCTGAACACACAGCCGCATGCACTGTAAGCGGGTTGCTAAGATATTATGCTCGTGAAGCGAGCTTAGAATCTCGGGAAGCAGGATCTTTAGGGTACGAGAAAGGTTTGAACCCTTGACACAATAAAAGTCACACAAATTACACATAAACGAGCATATAATTCAGCCAAAACTCTGTGGCATGAGTTAATGACGAAGAAAAACAAATCAAAATAGAATCACACTTTTCACAAATAATCAAATAAACACAAATAGAAACCTTTACAGCCTATTCAATGAATGAACACTTAATTTTCTTCAGAACTAATTTTCTGAAAATTTCTCTAACCAGTACTGGGAATTCCCTTTGAAAATTAATTATGCCTAAATTTAAGTTATCCTAGTTACATTTGCACATGAAATTAAACTTCATTTACAATCTCTTGCTTTTCTTTAAAATATTACATACAATGAACAAAATATGGGCAAGTGCACTACTCTCAATTTATCTTTTAATTGCAACTGCTAATAACAGAATAATGACTGCTCCAATAGAATGGTTTAAGGCAAGCAATAACGCATCAAAATCTCCCACTACAAAGCTGCAAATTATTACCACCCGTGTCCTCAGTTTCCTAACACTTCTAGAACTAGTCTTTTCCCTGCCGACGTGAACTTGACCTATTTTCGCATTTCTAAGGTTACCTCGAAACTGTCCACTTTCCAATCTTGAAGTCGCGTGCTGGGTTCTGCACGACGTTGCTCGATTCCAACCTCTGCGTCGCCTGCGCTGTCCTCTTGCGTCTTTTTCTGTCTTCCTAAACGGCGTCTTCTCCCCGGTCGACTCGCGTCTTCTTCCGTCTCGCTAATCGGCCTCTTCTTCTCCCTCGGCTGCTACCGGCGCCTTCGATTACGCCCACGTTGTAGAAAAATGTCCCTTGCACTTCCCTGACTGCTAGTGCAAGTACCTCGCTCGTTCCTAACTTTTATTCCGTTAATCAAGAACTTTCAGAGCTTTCCTCACAACGGGTAACTTTTTACTTCCCGTATTAGTTAATAGAAGAACACTTTACTAATTCCTCACTACTTCGCGGACGACTAACTAGGATGTCTTTGCAACGCCGGAAACTCCTATCTAAACAGTCGTTGCGGCGGCAAATATTATCTAAGCTGACGAGCGTTGATGAAAATCTGCTTACTTGACGAGCGGTGACTACTAGAAGAGCTGCTTACTCGACGAACGCTGGCAGAAAAGTGAGCTTCCGCTCGCGCGTCAGCCTATTTATTGGCGTTGCCTGGGGAAATTCTCCGTGGCGGGGGTAACTTCTCCTCCTTCAACCCTTCACCAGGAAAAACGTTGCTTGATAGTTCGTGGTGACTAGTACGAGCAACGGATACCAGGCTGCGCGTTTAGATACTCTGGTTTTCGGCTGCTCTTCTCGCTGCCTGTGGGTGTTCATGCCGACGAAACGGTGGTGTTATGGGGTTGTATAATCCCATAACGCCACAATATATATAGTACGGAGTTGCTCTACAGCTGTCGCCGTTTCTCCGCTCTCAGTCTCCATGCCTCTCTATTGGACCATAGATCATCTGGCATTTCTCTTGCCGTCATAGCCTCTTGCACTCCCTGCTGCCATGCAAGTCTGGGTCTTCCTCTCTTCTGTCTTTCTGTCGGCACCCATTTCAGGACTTGTTTTGGCCATCTTTCGTCTGTCATTCGCATAACATGACCGTAACAGACGATTTGTTTTTTCTCTATTTCGTCAAGGATAGATTTCTTTACATCCATTTTCTTTCTTATGTCGTCGTTCCTGATTGTCACGTCTGCTATAACAGCAACTTCTACGCCAGTAGTCCATTTCAAGTGCCAGCAGCTTCCCTTTTGTTCTTTTATCGATCTCCCAAACTTCTGAACCGTATGTTGTAACACTCTTAACTAGCGAGGAGTAAAGACGTCTTTTAGTAGTGTTAGTGATGGTTTTGTTCCATAAGACAGAGTTTATACTTCGTGTCACGTTTCTCCCCAAGCTTATTCGTCTCTCAATTTCGTCATGGCTATTTCCGTTATTGTTAAAAAGTACACCAAGGTATTTATATTTGTTTACCCCTTTCATTTTCCCTCAATTTTCCACAAGATGGTCTTCTATTTCATTTTTACCAACTGCCAGGTATTCAGATTTGTCCATATTAATATTAAGTCCTGCTTTTAAAAAGTGTTCATAGAGTTTAGGGATCATGAAACTCAAATCGTCTGCATCTTCTGCAATTACTACCTGGTCATCGGCAAAATATAACGTAAACAATTTATCCTCTCCGATCGTCATTTCCATTACTCTGCATTGTTTCTCTCACTGCTGTAAAATTTGATGCAGATATATTTTAAACAGTGTTGGGGAAAGACAGCAACCCTGACGAAGACCTTTACTGACTGGGAATGGATCCGAGAGCCTGCTGTAGATCTTAATCTGAGAGGTGTTATTCTTATATAGATTCTGTGTGGCTCCAATTAAGTTTTCACTGATTTGAAGTCCATCCATTTCTTCCCATACTCTAGCAACCGGTACATTGTCATACGCCTTCTGAAGATCAATGAAACCCAGATGAACTTCCCTACCTCTCCTTGTTCTCTTTTCTATAAGTTGTTTTAATGCAAATATATTGTCTATGACCGACCTGCCGGCAGTAAAACCACATTGTTCCTCTCCTATTTTTCCTTTTATCTCTTCTTCTATTTTATTTCCTATTATTTTGCTATACAGTCTACCTATAGATCCAATAAATGCTATTCCTCTGTAGTTTGTGTCATTGTCTCTAGATCCTTTCTTATGGATTGGTGTTAGGTAAGACGTTCGCCACTCATGAGGAGGATTTTCTCCATTCATGCACCTTAAAAACATGTGTTTGAGCATTTGGTGCAGTTTATAGGGACCATATTTCAGTAATTCTGCCTGTATATCTCCCGGACCAGGTGACGTATTGGATTTCATTGTTTTAAGTGCTTTTTCTAAATCTTTAATTGTCAGATCTACCCTTTGCTCAAATTTTACTTCCTTGTGTGTTTGGAAGTTTCTGTTTTCTAGAAGCAGTCTTCCGAAATACTCTTTCCATTTATTGATTCCAATATTTGATAATGCGATATTGTTTTTTCTCATTCGATTTAATAGATTTAATTATTTTCCAGGCTTCTGAGCTCCGTGCTCCACCTATGAATTGTTCTATATAATCGCATTTATCCAGCCATAATTTATTCTTCCTTGATAATACTTCTTGTTTTACATCTCTACTTATTGCTTTGTACTGTAAATTAGTTTCAGTTTTTTTGTCACCAAGCCATTTTAAATACAGTTTTTTTTCCTCTTAATCTTTTCTTCTAGACTTGTGTCCCACCAATACTGTTTCGGTTTTAATTTACAAGTACCTAAAGCCTCCTCTGCGGCTGGCTGAATACACTCTTTTATATGTTCATATTCCTTTTCTGTTGGCCTGTGTTTAACCAATAGTTTAGTTTCAAGCCTTTTTCTGTAGAGATATGCTGTACGTTCATCGAAAAGACTGCTTAATTTGTATTTGGTAGGTTTCATGACAAATCCCTCCTTATTTTCTATATCTGTGCTATTCAATGTAAATGTTATGAATATTTTTAGCAATTACCAAACAATGATCGCTACATTGGGCTCCCCGTTTCACTCTAACATCTTGGACTTTGAGTGAAGTTTTTTGCTTAGTTACACAGAGGTCTATTATAGATTTTAGTTTTTTTTGCATGTTGGTACCAGGTATACTTATGAATATCTTTATGTTGGAAGAAAGTGTTATTAATTTTCATTTCATACTCTTCACAAATATTAATAAGTCTTTTTCCATTGTCATTACAAGTTTCCTCACCATGTTGATCCACAATATTGTTCTTGTCTCTTCCAACTCTGCCGTTAAAACCTCCTGCAAATATTATTTCATGGGACTTTGGAATTCCGTCAAGGGTTTCTTTGACTGTCATTTCAAAATCATCTTTCTTAGCCATTGGGACATCATCATTCAAATTATATATTCCTATGACACTTATGTATTTTCCTCTGATTTTTAACACTACTTTAATAAGACGTTCGTTTATATACTCCCAACTTTTTATACATTTACTGAATCTTTCACCAATAACAATAGAAATTCCGGCTTTGGCATTTCCATGTTTGTTTACGCCACTGTAAAAGTGCACAAAGTTGTTCAGTGTTTCGCTTCCCTTGCCTTTCTTTTTTGTTTCAAACCAGACGGCTATATCTATGTTTCTTCTCATCATTTCCTGGATTACTTCTTGTTGTTTATTTGATATACTTTGTACATTCCATATACCAATATTCAGAGTCCATTTTCTTTGCTGATCTCGTTTCCCTTTTGAAATATCCGAAGCATTCCTATAACTGAGATTTTTAGCGGTGTGATGTTTTACGTGTGCAGGGTGCTGGCCTACAGCACAACCCCCAAACCTGGAGGACCGGTGCTTTTATTTCAGGGGTTCCCATCCCTTAGGCTGATTGCTTCCACCATAGCTTAAGAAGTCCAGCCTACCCCTGATCCACTCTTTAGGGATGAATTAATTCCCAAGGTTAGTGAATCCCACCTTCTCCTGTTGGATCATGCACCATACATACTTAGATACTTCTGGGCTGCTACCCGCGTAAGACCTGTCTACTACACTCTAAAGAAATAAGAAAGAAAGATGAGGAAAGACTCCCTAGCCCTCGAAACCTAATAGCGTCGGGGTCAGAAAAAAACAAGAGTTGACCAAGGGAGGCCGATAGAATAGATGAAAGCATTGTGGCACAAGAAAGTTAAAGATGTCACAATGGTAGATGAAGGAAGCATAACGATATGAACACATCGTTATGGGGGAATGACAAAAGATAGGAAAGAATGTACGATTAAGATTGGGATGGATAGGGCGTGGTAGGGTACGACTTAGTCTGGCCCCTCAGTTTTGACCTGTCCGCCATGGGTGACCCTACCAGTAGTCATGCGTAGAAAATAGTCATGCTACCGCCTGCTTAGCCCTCCACCTAACTGAAGCACACAAGCCTCCCCGCCCGCACGGCCAATTCTACTTCAAGGCGGTGTCCCCAGGGGAGGAAAACCTCCCGGGAAATATTACGCACTGCACTTACGAAACTATTAACACAGGCAGAGAAAAAAAGGTAGTCAGACCCAAAGACTTGACTCGTGAATATCTTTATATTGGGATTCAGTGCGTCGAAATACATAGAGAGACATGGCTCACGTCTTTGGGTGTGACAACTTTTTGTATGCCTGTGTTATAATTGCAGTTAACGTGACAGGACACACATAACAATAAATAAATTGCTCAATCGACGACAAATGTATATCGATATATCGACAACATCGACCGTGTGGAGTACATGCTTTGGGGATGGGCATTTGCAGGATCCCACTGCGTCCACGACTGGACCCCCGATGACGTGGAATGTGTCATCGGAGGAGATGATGCACTCGTACGCGCTGGGGCTGATGCACCTCCCCGGCATGGGCACCCGCTGCACGCTTGGCACGGACAACAAGCCCAGGTACCTGCTCCCTCCAAGTCAGTGGCAGATTCAGAAAGTTCAGAGCTTTCCAAACATTTCTAAATAGTAGTTTTACTCTCTCACACTTACTTCGTAAGAAGTGAAAGTAATGTAATCGTGCGCCGAAAAACGCTAATTTTCGGCAGCAACAAATAGATAAATCCTGTTCCCAAATAGTGCATTACTCACGTATTGAAACGAGAATCTCTTTTTTGTCAACCGACGTGCAATTGTTTTGGAGTCTTCTTACAACTACAATATTGAAGATAGCGAGTTTTCACTTTAATAAAGTCTATTCTTTAAAAATACAACTTGAAATAAGGAAACTTAAAATGTTTCGAAAATATGAGTAGTTTTAGAGTAATTTTGAACGAAATGTCAATTGTTAATTATTTTTTTCCAAAACGGCACCATTTCTTTCTTTAAATTTTCTCCATGTATGACACAAGGGACGATAACAAATATGGTGCTAGACCTGTTTTCGGAAAACTTCATATTTTCGAAAATAGCAACAAGTGAACATTTTAAAACTAAAAAATTCAAGATAAAAATCTTTGCTTTAGATGAAGTGTGTTGTGAAGGATCAGCTCTTTAAAAACGGGCTCACACAACCTTTTGAAAAAAAAACAAGTAGTTTTTCCGTAATTAGTGCTTGAAATAAATGCAATTTAAGAAAATAATTTTCAAAAAACGTTCCAACATTTTTCTTCAATTTTTTTCCACTGTTAGAAGACGGAACTCTTAAAAGAATGCGGACAGGGCAGTGAAATAACCTGATTCATCTAATCAACTCCAATACCTCTGCGCGCACGGGTGCAGCGGCAACGAACAAAATTCGCGCGGTAATGCGTTAAAGAGCGCAGTCACACTACGAATACGTGACAGTTTTACCCGAGCGATTTTGCGTTAGTCGCGTTTAAATGCACGCCCCTTGAAGGGTAACATCCTTTCTGAAGTGAGGGATAGAAGAGTGGATGCAATTTAAACGTACTTTGCGGGCGTGTGTTTCTGCGTTTTCCTGCGTTTCCTTCTGGACCGGATCAGCCTTGGCGATGTCTAGGGACCTCGCCAGGGATACCACCCAAGGCAATCTCGGGCACATGGGTTGCCATTGAAGCCACTTTCAATAGTCCGTTTTCTGTTTTAGAAAATTTTGTGTTAAAGAACACAAGGTGGCTATCGTGCCTCCAAAGTGGCACGCTTGTCTCAAATTGTCCTCTGTCTTCCAAAACGACTAGTACTCTCTTCTTTCTCAACACATGCGAAAGGATAACAAACCCTTTTTCCTGGATTAGTGTTTTCATTTTAATTTTCTTCATCTTTTTCTGTTAGATCGTTTACTAGTTTGAATACTAGTTCGTTGTGATGAACGCACAGCGAACGCTTATCCAACCACAATAGGTACACGTACCTCCGTACGGAAAAAAAAGACGAAGAAAAAGATCCGAAAGTCGATGGAAGAGACACAGAGACCGGCAACACCCCCATGTGACCTGGCCCTACTCGAATGGACTCGGCGCAGGCGGACGCTGCTGTACGCTTCGCCCCAAGACCACTCCTCGCGCCTCTCTTTATTGGTTTAGTCGATTCGTACCGCTGACAGACGCACCCAAGGCACTCCTTCAGACTTAAACTCTTCCAAAACCCACTGGAGCAGGTATTTTGCTAGGTGTTCCCCAAGATTTCGTTGGTTCGAAAAACATTGATTGCCGACCGCCGCTACGTACGCGTCATCGCTGCGATATGGCTTTTTCGCTTCGCCACGTCATCACTGGAATGATTGGGCTGATATCTCTGGCGGCGATTTCCTTGGCTCCATGCTCGCGCATCTGCAATGATCTCCATGTACGCGGATGACGGACCTCCAGTCTATAAGGATTTAGTAACATGGCTACTTGGTGAACTTTGTAATGAAGGCAAGCTGCGTTATGCGCTATGTTGTTTGATTATATAGTACTGATTATGTAGTTTCCCATCCGGGAAAGCCTTGAGAGGAGCGAGCGAGCGGGATGCGCGCTGTGCAGGGACGAGGGCTGCCAGTCGCTGAATGTGAAGTCGCTGGAGAGCGGCCCCGAAGTCCCAATGTGGCGGTCGTACCCCGAGTGCTCGTGCCGCTCCGGCGCCCAGGAGTGCCCGCCCGAAGCCAAGGGGCCCCGCCCGCCCTCCGCTACGGTTAGTGCCAGCAGGGTTTTTAAGTCTCTTTTTAACAACTTGGACATATAGCGACCACTATGATTTCTTTAACTGTAGGGGGAACTGTAGGAAATACGCGTAAGAACAACACGAACACACAAACGTCCTTGCCCGAGGCGGGACTCAAAACCGAGTCCCTTCCAGCCGAGGCAGCTACGGCCCTTCAGCCTTAGTGTCTTTAGCTATCCAGGCCGGCAGTGTCAAGTGTTTTCTTTAGAATATTGGAAAAAATTTTACGGAGTTCAATGGAAGAATTTATAAACACTCGGACCACTATTCACAAATTTACATCATTCTCTCGGGATTTTTCAACCATTTCGACAATGGTATTGGAAGAGGAAACGTTTTCACCGCTAGTCCAGTAAATTGGTTGGTGAAGCTTAACAGGTTATTCCTAAACCATGAGCTTCGAAGATAAAACAGCTTTCTCAACTCTTTAAAAAAATCGAACATTTCCATTTGTGATTATCGACAATTTAGAGATTTTACTCCTCATTATTTCAAGCTCTAATTTTTAAGAACAGATTTCATTAAGAGAAAATATTTCATCAACATTGAGTTGAAGGCGCAGAATCAATTTTAAACTTTTGCAATTTTCGAAAATTAGAATTGAACGAAAATTGAACCAGCGCCATATTTATATGTGCACTTCGATTTGGGAGAGAAAAAAATAAATAAAAATTCTATGCCTTTTCTGATAAAATCTTGATGTCACATTTACTAGAAACTATGTTTCCGCACCCCTAACAAGTGTCACTGGACTTTTAACGTCTGCATGCGATGACAGCATAATAATTTCATTTTCAAGAGCCTGAATCAATGGATTCTGTTTAGAATAAACCGGTTAACATCACAAGGTTTCATCTAATTTTGTTTCCCACCAAATGATAAACGATCATTTCGATGCCGTAACACACAGCAAACATGAATTTAGCATATTCCTCTCACTAATGTTGAAATAATACATCGAATATTATTCGTCATGTGTCACACATGTACACTCTCAACAAACTCACAACTCCCCAAGATCTTATTTGTGATCACGTGTAATTTCGTTGTTGTTTTGTCTGTTCAGCAAATTTCGCTTCACTCGGCATAAGAGGTTGTGATTTACACAGGTGTGCACGGGTGACCTGCTGCTGAATTTGACTGGGGTGATGAACATATCAACGTGGATCGTGAGGAACACCAACCTGGAAGAGGAACGCACGTAAGAATGCGGTGTCGTCAGATACGTTATATCTCAAATCCTGCTTTCGACCAAGAACAGGGACAAATTGTGGCGATTTCTGATGTATTACCAGTAAAGTAGGTAAACACTGAAATTTTGAAAAGTTCAAAGTGTCAAATATGCGTGTAGTTTATTAAGAAATTTTATTTGGTTAATTATATCCAGGGATTCTTGTAAAAATACGTAGCAATGCAATTAGCACGCATTAAATGTATTGTAATATAATTAGTTATAGCATCGTCACTTGGATAAGAATCCCTAAAAGAGTAATTAAACCATATTCTCTAACCATACACCGTCCCAGTCTCCGAAGGCCCTTTTACTCGCATAATAACAAACGAGATCCTTTCGGTGGCGGTAGGGCGCATGTGGTTAATAAAACTGAGCGCTTTTCCTCGCAGCGCGACGGGTGTCGCTAGGCTGTGGGGCTGTGTCAGTCACGCGCTTCCTGTCCCTTACGTAGAACACCACTTTGTTCCGCGGAATCTCAAGTAACATCAAGGTGGAAACTGAAGCAAGCAGTCGCACGTCGCCGCCGCCAGTTGTAGCCCACACACGACACGGCCTTTGTTTCCGCATCGAAACTGAGTGGCATAAGGACATCAGTGAAGTCTCCATTACCGGTCCGCCACCTCCACCTGAGGGGAAGGCTTCTTTGACGATGGCCTTTTGCCGATGATATTTCTTCCATGGTGCCTAGTGTTGGAATTTGTGGCACTGGTGCGATAATTTTTTCCTGGAGGCAATATAATTTCCACGACGTTATATTTCCTATGATAACTTAAGCCTAGGTACAAAGTTCACTGTAATCGAATCTTCGTGTGCTTATTTGGAATGTAAGTGAAAAGAGACTAGTGGATTAAGTACACAATACCCTAGAGTTACCTACATCGGAGTTCCCTATTAATGGAGTTGACTGTATATCGAAGGTATGTAAGCAGTTATTGGTTTATTTAAGTGGTTCAATTCCAAGCGATTTTTATAACGATAATTTTGTTTGGAAAGTTATTCTAGGTCACCATTTTTGGTAATGGTATTTTGTGGTTGTCAAGTCATTATCATATTAAAAAATCAGTTTAATATTCCCTGAAATGAATAATGTCAGTAGTAAACACATTTATACGTTGTATAGATAAATTTAAACCATGCATTTATGTATACAATTTAAAAAATTGTTTTTTTATCATGGACTTAACATGATTAACAATAATCATGTGTTCTAAAATTGATTTATTTTTGTGCACAAAAAATGTGTACTTTTGTAGGGGACTCTATTTGGATATTGGGGTTGTATATTAAAGGAACTGTTATCTCATGGGCTTCTTCCGCAATCAATTGCAAGCGATTATGTAAATCTTTAAGGATCCAAAATATTGTCGACTTTTCTTCACACCTTAAGAGTTAACTTGACTTGTAGGTTTGGTGGATTTACCTTCGGCTTCCATGTGAATGATGTGGCGTGGAGTGTGGGCGATAGTATGAATAGGCTGCTGACGATATCAGAGAGCAGCCCCATCCCTGAAGGTAACACAACATCGTGGCATGAGACTACCACACCTCCGAACGTCTCTTCGTCCTCTTTGCCCAACCAAAGCAGCGACAGTGGTCGCAACAATTTTATCAAGGTATGCATATAACTGAATTAGTTACTTTTTCACTGTAATAAATGTAACTACAGGAAAGTGCACAAACGAAAAGGACAGATTGAGGGATTTAGGACATCAATTTTCTTCAAAGGAGTTTCTTTTATTTTATATAATACTGACCTGTGCAAAATACATATTGTCTATTGGATGCGGTCGGATTTCTCACCAGTCGTATGAGCAACGAGGCATAAACATTTTGTAGCCTTATACGTCCGAGAGAAGCGCATAATGTAGCCAGGCCAACTACTCCCCTTTCTTGTCGACGGAGTCAGGTGACGGCGGAGAAATTGTCGCAAAGAGGGAGAATCTTCCCCCTGCCCCTTTCCGCGTACGCGCAGTCCAGCACTTCCTTGCGAGTTGTCGAAGCGCAGCGTTGCGTGCCGTGCTTCGGCCGCAGGTGTGGTTCAACAACAACGGCTGGGCGACGTCGGCCGCCTACCTGAACGCGATCAACAACGTGGTGCTGCGCGCTCTGGTGGCGGAGGCGCGGGGCGCGCGGGGCGCCGACGCCGCGGAGGTGCGGAGGGGCTGGCCGCCCGTGGCCGCCTTCGGCATCGCGGCCGTCAACCACCCCATCAACAACTTCGACGCGCACATGCAGGACCCGGATTACTTCATGTAAGATGACAGCCTTCAGTGTTTACATTTTTGCGATAACCCTTAGACTGCTGTGTATATCAAATTGATACGTTTTTTTACCACCAGGCGAGGCCATTTGTATAATTCCCGCTTTCCTAGCATAAAAAGTCTACCTTGGTTGGCCTCGGAGAGTAACTTATTGTAGTTAGCGTGTATAATGAGATGTGAAAAAAACGGGGGTTAATTTTGAGATTAACATACGTGGAATCCAAAGAGTTAATGGAAAATATCTTGTCACTTGGTCATAAAGAGAAAACATTTCTTAAAACGCAGTTTCGTAGATTGAACAGGTTCTATCAATTTGATGTCATCCACTTAAGCCGAAATGTTCTCTTCTATTTCGAATGCGTTTCTGTGTGGACTTTCACTTTTACATTGAGCCAGATGTTTAGAGTTTATCTCCCTGAGCCAAGAGTGCTGTTTTAACGAGGGCATCTAGCTAGCCGTCAGTCCGCAAAAACGCTATTAGAGATGTGTAAATCCCCGCAGCCATTGCCGAAGGTAATTCGTAGGACAGCGGGCTGTCCTTACCTACTAACCGAATGTGCTTGAATTTTCGAGACGGTCAGTATTAGCGCGATCACCAACAAAGCTGACGCGTCGATAGCATAGGAGAACACTTTACTTCTCCGTATAGTTACGTCCAGCTTCAACCCTGATTCTTAGAGATTCTCATAAAATATGTAGTGTTTTGCACTTCGATATCTTTTTCAATCTGTTCCATAAGAAACATATTTCCTCTATTGTTAACGTACGTTGCTTTTATGTGTGTCAGTTGTTTAACGTCGCGGACAGCGGTCTACCGCGTAGGAAAGTCTGGAAGAGAATTCTAGCTGCTGGCATCTCTGATCGGTTGTTTTCCATAGTTTCTCCAATCAACACCAGGCGAATGCCGGAGCAGTACCCTAAAAAACGGAGGACGGAGGACACGTGATCTTTCCTTCCTCTTTCTTGTCCTATCTTCACCCCTTGCACACACTTACACTGACATGCACTGACTACCACACATGGTGGGACACCGGTCGGGAGCGTAGAGCTTGTCCCGACTAGGGTGGTTCCCCGCTGGTGGGAGATACCTGGTTGAGGAAAACCTTACTATCCGACGGTAGGTCGGCGCCGGATCTCGTCATCCAGCGGAGGGAAGACCATCTCCTCTGGAAATAAAAAAAACATGCGCGGCACGTACGGGACTAATGACCTGAGTAGTCGATACGCCCGGAATCACCAACCCGCTTGGCGCGCCCTTGACCAGCGCTAATCCACGAGCTGCGCGTGTGGCTTGCTGCTTGTGGAGTCATCTTGGAGCCAGGGGATAGGAGGCGCTGGTCACCTCGCTGGTAGAGGGGAAAGGGAGGGGTTCGGAGTCTGTTCTATTTGAACGGGGGTTGCATTCGTGCCATTGTAACGATCTAGCGGACCGCCGACCACTTAGCTGGTATCGTGTAAACCTCGCTTAACCGCCGCACACCTGCGCCGTCTAGTCCGCATGTTCCGAGATGGTGTGGCTCCTGACCACGATCATCATGGAAAGACACGGGTGAGTTGGCCCGGCGCAACGAATTTTGCTCGTTCTACTCACCAGAACCAGATTCGTCACAAACCACGTGACCACCACACGGGCATTTCGTTTGAAATCTCATTCCAGGCGTCGGCCACCAAGCTACATACCAACCGAGAAGTGTTTAGACTCATTTTGAAAGTGGCATAAAGTGACCATTTTCATAGTTTACCCATGTCTTTTCACGTGCACTTGACTATTGAAACTGAAGCTTGGCAAGGCTGCAAATGAGGTAGAGTTTATTTTCCCGTAAGAAACAGTCATTTCCCAGAGAATACGCAAATGCGGTGGAGGTAGCGGTCCTCTTTCATCTCAACCCGCGTTGCAAAGACATGTAAAATCTGACGCATGCAATTCAAGTGGTGAAAGTACAATTGTTAATTGTTTGATGAGAACATTACGTCATTATAACAAGCTTGTTTTATTCAGTACAGTAAAAGGCGAGTATATCAGCTGAAAATCAGTTGATAATTAATAAAATCAATAGGATAAGTAAACGTCATTTTTTCTGTATAGTAGAAGAAATTTATTAATGCGGATCGCTTCTTCTTTTTTCAGTCCCTAATCAGTGGTCATAACCGCAAATTTCTCTTACATTACGTAGACCCGAAACTGGTGTACAGTAGAGAGGATCACAAAGTCACACCATTCCTATCTTTCTCGGCGACGAGACCAGTCTCGTCGGAGGATCATCTCTCGAAATCTCGATTATCGCTTGCGAAGCCGAGGCTGTCAGGTGACCTGACCTGACGATTTATTAATTGATTCCGGGCGCGTCAATTGCCCGTAAGGTCCCGAAGGACGTATTTTTTTATTGAAGTTGAATTAAATTGAATTTTGCCTTATTTTACGTGGCGAGACTCGGGCCATCAGGCCCGCTCTTCCGTCTGACCACGCAAATTTCGCTACGCTCCTTACATCAACAAGCAGAGAAAGGAGGTATTTCTTGGGCGAGAAACAGGCGATTTTGAATTTAGCTCAGAGGCGTCATTTAAGCTTGAGGATCTTTTACATGCAAGTAAATCTACTAACATGGGACAGCCGGCTTTACTTCCCCTCCGAAGGATTTTGTCGCCCTAAAAATCCACGGCTTCGATCGGGTTTGAACCCGCGAGCTTGGGTATAACAGTCCGGTACGCTAACCGTCACACCATCGCTGCCGCTAATCCCCTTTTATCGCGGGAGGTGGTGGTGATCTTCCCTTGCTCAATGGAGACGAGATCCGGCGGCGACACCCGTCGGCTTGCGGGTTTTCCCAAACCAGAATTCTCCCACCAGCAGGGTACTGCCACAGCCGGAAGCTCTTAGCCCCCGACTGGCCTCCCGGCATGCCTGGTCGTGTAGAGAATGGAAGTGTGGTAAGTAAGGGGTGAGGATAAGTAAGGGGCAGGAAAGAGGAAGGAAAAACCCTCACGGTCCACAACCTGTTTGTTGGGGTACTGCTATGGTATAAACTGGTATTGATTGGAGAAACAACGGAAAACTATCTAACAGAGCAGCTGGTCGCTAGAATTCTTCTCCAGACAGCGGCTGAATTTGACCTAGATATCTAGCTAATCTGAAAACTTTTGCCACTTTCGTCGGGGCTCGAACCCCACGACCTTCCCGGAATAGGCACTGCAGTGACATCAATTCATGCGAACCTAATCCATTCTGACCTCTGGAATACTGCAATGTATTCGCGTTTTGCCAGGATCCTGCGTGTCTAACAATGCATAATTAATCTAGCGGCACATATATTCTTTGTAGATAATCTCGACTATATTTCGGTAAATAGTCAAGTCATGGTAATAAAATATTTAGTTATCGCAATTCCGCAAACGTTAGTATTTTCTCTTCCATGCTTTCATTTTAAACGCAATTTCCTGTGGAAGCCGATATCAGTGAACGTAGTGGAATACAACATGAACAATTTTACTGCGCTTCGTATGCTTCCTGCTTGCAATGACCGCTGGCGCCGAATCACTTCTGAATAAACAACTTACTACGCGTAGTGCCGTATTTGTGCTGCTTGTACAATAAATAACTCTTTTGGTAGTTTCTTTTGTAAGGGAGCTCTTGGCGATCCTCACACGTGGAGAACATTACAACTCTCCGCAAACTGCACGCAGAGCCCGCTCCACCGACTCTGCCGAGAATGACCGGTTGTGGGGAGATATCGTAACTGTCTTTAAACAGCTTATATTGTCGCTCGTTCAGTCCACAGCCATTGGGTATCAACTTGAATGTTCGTTTCAATGAAGTGCTGCGCTTGCATTGTGTCTTGAATGCACCGCAGGATGGTGTCGAACATCAACGTGGTGCACGGGCTGACGGTGTTGCTGGCCATGAGCTTCGTGCCGGCCTCCTTCCTGGTGCTGCTGGTGGAGGAGCGGGTCAGCCGCGCCAAGCACCTGCAGACGCTGTGCGGCGCCGGCCCCGTCGTGTACTGGCTGTCCGAGCTCGTCTGGGGACTGGTACACTTGGACTCCGTTGTTGGCACACAGCAGGCCAAATTATTTCAAATTTGGCGCCGTACTTCTAATACAACCGATTGTAACCATTCTTTGGGGGCGAATTAATAGCAAAGAGCATTAATAGCAAACGTACCGCGCCCGAGATTTTTTTCTCCTCATATATTACCTCCGAATGCATTACAATGAGAAACTAATGGTGCTACAGAATGGCACAGTCTTTTCCGTATTTGTTTTCTATTTCCTTTGGTCTCGGCTAGCTACTCGGACTTGCAACATACTCTTGCCAGCTACCATCTATCGCGGCCCAAAGTGCATTTGTTGAAATTCTATTATTTTTCTGTTTTTTGATAGTAGAACGTAAATATTATTTTAAGAATTTTGAAGAGCAGTAAAACCTCGTCATAAATTGCATTTTTTGAAAAAGGAGGAGCCATTTTTAAGAAGGTGCTTAATTGCTTCTGTAAATTCGAAATTTGAAGCACTTTTTCACAGAAAATTTATGAGTTTTCGAAAAGCTTCACTAGAAGTCGTTCAAAGCACTTTAACTCACAAATACAATAGTATTTACAAATTGCTGAAAATGCGCATATTACCGGCGTGAGATATCTTTCAAAAAATTACATTTGTATATTTTTCAAAATACTACCGGCTTGGTATCTACGTTTCACAGTTGTTCCTTAATATATATTATCGTGCGGAAACAAATCAGCTTGTAAAAGTGGACAATGTATTTTATCGTAAGGCTGTGATTATATATGTATATAATCATATTTCTTCGTACAGCTAGTACAATCTTTCTTTGATAAAACGTATCAAAACAATTGTGATCTTCGTTTTCTATTACATTTAAAAAAGTGAGGCATCAGGAGACTGGTATGTTTCTCAAAATGTTTCTTAATGGGAGCAGGTATAATATTGACGAAAATGTCACCTTCACAGGCGAGCTATTTGGTGACCACAGCGCTGTGCGTCATCGTTTTCTTGGGCTTTCACGAAACGGCATATGTTACACCTGGATACGTCGAATTCTTCGTGGCCTTGGTATTGTTCTATGGGTAAGCTTTCAACTCATCGAGATGCGAATCACAAATTTCGATAATATCTTCAAAGGCCGAAATGGCAAACAAAATAACTCATTCAATCTCCCGGTAAAATATAAAGCTATTTTCAACGATTATTCTAGACCTCCTTCTCTGTTTTGTAGAACTTCGGAATTTCAAGGAAATAACGTTCAGAATATAGCTAAATGGAGACGTAATCAAAAGTTGATTTGAATACATGAGTTAACAGCCAGAGGTAGAGAATTAACCATTGCATGAAGAAGTTTCACAAAATGATAAAATATTATTTTTTTTAAAGTATCTTAACTGCTCGTTCCTCAAAATGAATTTTTTTAAATTACTGCGACTAGTAAACGACCAAATAGAGATTTTTTGTGACTGAGACGGGAATAAATAGATACTTTTTAAACATACAATAGGGACAAACTGTCAGTGCGTTTCTATTACATTATTGTGAAAAATAGCTTATGACGATAAGGCAGTCATTATATATTCAAAAAATAACCTAAAATAAAGAACCATTTGTTAGCGATGATCAAAATGTATCACGTTTTTTATTTATCCTAGTTGAATAATATTATTTTCTTCCATAATGGACGTTCAAATTGAAATTTTGTAACATTTAGAACACTTAAGTTGATGTTATACATGACATAAACGTACCTTATCTAAATATAAAAGTAAAATCTGCTTTCCCTTTTTAGCAATTTGTTTACAGTTGAAACATTTATGTGTAAGAGATGACTTCTGACATTTTGACACGTTGTTGCCATTTTCAATTTTGTATCTCGCATTGTGACTTCTGTGGTGGCGCAGCTGGGCGACTGTGCCGATGATGTTCCCGTTCAGCTTCTTGTTCCGGGAGCCCAGCACGGCCTTTGTTCTGATGGCATGCCTCAACTTGGCACTAGGCATGGTCACCTCTGTCACCGTTGTGCTTTTGAATCTCCTCGGCTCACAGGTGCGATTATTATTACTATTATTACTATTATTATTATTATTATTATTATTATTATTATTATTATTATTATTATTATTACTTCACACTTTCACCTTCCGTAAGGAATGGAGTGTCCCATTTTGACTTAGTTTGAATCTTCTTGAGGGGGATTCTCCACGAGTAAATTGTTTCTTAAGGCTAACTTCAGATGCATTTTGTTTTTTGCTCATCATGGACTGCCCTCTCAAAAGATTATTTAAATTGCAGTAAAAACAAAGATTGCAATAAATTTTAATGCTATGTCATATGTATTTTGTTAAATGTAATATGCAGTTTCCAAAACTCAACTCACAAATTCAGATGTCAATTGGAATAAAAACCTTTTTTTAAGTTATTCAACTTTATTTTCGGTTTCTTGTAGTTACACTACACTTCATTTAGACTTAGATTTATTCAGTCAAAAAAACAACAGTAAAAACCTGTATGTGACGTAGGGGGGGGGAAGATTATCTGCGCACGTTTTCTTGAGTTCCAGAATCCCTTCCCGTCATTTTAACTATAAATAGTTGAAAAGTGAGTAAAAGTTTAACATAAATAAATAAATATATAAAATAATAAATAAATTTTAAAAATCGCAAGATTAGCAATATTTGAAAAATAGTCATTTTTGTTTATGAGTTATAAAAAACTTATTTGCATCGGTACACGAATTGCAAGTATGATTTTTCTGCATTTCTAACAAAATAGCAACTCGCCCTTACCTCTACTCTTACCATTACAAGCGAAAGGAGAGTTCAACAAAACGTGCGCATAGTGAAGCTACATTTACGTCCAGAAGCAAAACAAGGAAACTAGACAAAAACCTGATCGAGATGGGGGTCATTGACCCGGAAGCTGAAGTAGATTATTTGTTACAAACATATTAAGTATTTTAAAAAAATATACAATACAAATGTAAACTAATTCATTATATATCACAACATTTTTGTTAAAATAAACATTATTTTTCTTTTTGATATTCAGTTTAGTCTCTAATTGTATAAAAAGAGTTATGCAACAGAAAAGATTTTACTTTTAACTTAAATTTGTAAACCGACTTTAATTGTTTAATGTCATCTAGCAGTGCGTTGTAAAGTAACGTACATGTATTATATGTGGATTTCTGTGGAAATCCATTTATTTCATTATATATGTATTATATATGGAAATATAAAATATTTTGATAACAGCCGTTGATTATAATTAGGTTTGTACTTAGGACTTTGTAGGTGGTACAGTCATGACAATTGGTTTAACTGACATTGTTGACTGTATACTCGTACAATGCATTATATCCCTTTGCATGAAATGTGCACGGTTTGATTTCTTTTAATTGATTGAAACGTTTGCTCCTATTCTTTCCAGAAGCTGTATCTAATACAGCAGCAGCTTCGCACGTTATTCCTCATCTTCCCACAGTTCTGCTTGACCCAGGGACTCATCGACCTCGTCGTAATGTACTACACCACGAAAGCGCAGTTCTCACGTGAGTTGTTGAACATATACTGAAGGAGTTGTCATCAGGGGCATGCCAATTCAATCAGATTCCCAAAACACACAGATAGGGGCGGCCGAAGGTGGACGAAAAATTGTATATGTTTAAGAAGTAATTTTAAATTAATTTATCAATATATTACAATCATTATGCAAGTTTGCATAACATCTTTTCAGTTTTTGAGACACGGCACGGATATTTATATTTTTATCATTCTATTTGTACGGTTCTTCCACAGGGACCCAGGTGGCTACAGGGTAATCCTCGACACACTTCATGCGCTACCTCGACTTATTTACTGTTTTATGAAATACTGCATATTGTTCTAGATTATTAATTTTCGTGGGAGCAAGGCCCCTCTGAGACAAAGGTCTTTTGCCCAGGTAATCTTACTGCACAAAAAAAAAAAAAGAGGAAAGGAAAGAAAAAAGACTCAGAAAGGCAACGGTCGGCAGATGAGAGAGACACGCATCCAGACGCCCCCCTTCATTTCATTGACGGCCGTGATTGAAGGCTTCGGGGTTTGTACAGCCCTGTCTATTGTGGGATAATGTCTGTCTAGGGAATAAGCGCTCTACGAGCACGACTTCCAATTCAGAGCAGCGAAACACCAAATTAATGACACTGTCCACGCTCTCGACAATCACGCAATGCCACACGACGCAGTGCCTATTCTTTCGAGCACTAGTTCTGCGACACTGAAAAACAGAAACCCGATGTGATGCCATAATGTGTCCGTGGTATGCCAGTATAGTTCATAATGTTTGCTAACAAAGTATATGTTAGGTGTCACAATTCTTTCAAAATTGTATTCCATTACTGGAATAAAATTACATTGAAATAATGATGAGTAGTAAATATTGTACTCCTTTTAACGAGTCGAGTGTTGTCTTAGTCAAATACTGACAGAATTCAGATCCTATGAGTGACGTAAATTCTCGTTAAACTAATATAACAGTTGTCTCAAGTTTGAAATGTAATTATAAAATAAGTTTTCTTTCCATACTATTTTCAGATATTTTCAGAGATGTTTTATATCTTGGAGAGCGTTAGTGAAGAGCTTTAACATAACATCTGATACATGTTGGTCGAGGGCGTTTCTTTTTTCTGAGTCGGAGTAATTTCCATTGTGTGAGTCAGTGGTCGGGCCTGGAACACGGGCAGGATTGGAGCGCATGGGGGAACTGAGCCTCAACATCTGGTACATGTTCGGGGAAGGCATCGCCTTCTTCCTAATCACTCTGCTCATCGAGAAGTGGCCCAAGGACCTGCGCCGTCAGCCCTACGCGCACCGGCTAGCCGTAAGTGATAAGGAAAATTAAATTTGAACTCCAGGACATCGAATATTAACGTACCCCTAAGGTAACCTTCCCAGAACAAAGCCTGAATGTCAATTAAGTGCAAAGCAGATCGTGACAGTGAGGCCTAAGAACCTATTTCATAGTGATCACTTACGATGAATTTTCCTTAAGTGTCTAATGCTAATTCAAAAGAGCCCTAATTTTCAAGTGAGTGAACAATGTGTGATTTGATTACAGCGAGATTGCAGTAAGAGCGATATAATAAGTGTTACCGCACCAATAAGTGTTACTCACTCGGCCTCCTTTTTTAAAGCTTTGGATATTTTCTTTCGCGGCGCTTACTGTTACAGTGGACAACGATGAGAATTTCGCAGAATATTTAGAATGGTATAGGCAAATCATCCATTTCGTGGATATCATGGAAGTGTAAAATTACGATATCGAAAGCGCATTAATCACATCGGACGTTCTTAATGCGAAAAAGATGTGTATGAATGTGTATGTTGAATGTGAAAGAATGTGTATGTTAGCGTTTACAAATTTGAAGCTGATAGAACTGCAATTAATTTATTTTTTGTGTACCGTCATTATAAACGACGTTTTCTGCTTCAAGAAATCTTTCATAAAATAGCATTTTACGGCCTAATTGATTACGCATTTACGGCACGAATGATTGCGTCATAACACTCAGCCAATCGCAGCGAGAGAATCGTGAGGTGGTAGCGGCAATCGGAGCAGCCAACCACCGTTTACTCCCACAGATGTCAAATATCCGAGACATCACAAGAAAGTAGATTTTACAAAATTAATTACTTAAATTACTTAATTACTTTAATTAATTAAATTTTACAATATTATAATTTATAATGCTGTTATACAAAAAATAGCGTGTGCAACTCATTTATAATCTTGCTTTATTATATTCGCACATATTTGAAAACTCGCTCCTAACGTCGCTTGTTTTCAGAATACGTACTCATGCAATAAAGCTTAACATCATAAACTAATTGCATAAACTACTATTATGGTAGCCAGGAAGCTGACCTTCCAAAATGTATCTTCAAAATTATTTACTGAAACCAACGAGATGTTCGGCTTACTTCAGTTGGCCAACATGCTAACTTTGCACATTTGGCAATAAATGTCTCTTCATAGAGCCAAGAAAGCAATGTGGGCCAAGAAAGCAATGAGAGGCTACAAAAAAAGTAGGTGAAAAATTTTAGTGTATATGAAAGACTTCAAAATGTTTCAAAAGCGCAAATTCGCGAGAAATTCAAAGTTTTGCAAATTCGAAAATATGTCAAATTGCGCTAAAATACTCATTTTTTAAACGTACATAACATTTTTTAAAGACTTTACATTTGTAGAAAAAAGTTTATTGAACACAAAAATCACATCACGAATATTGTTCTTTTGCAATTCTATTTTTTACTTTCTCGCTACTGCTTGCGCAATATATAGAAAGTATTGTAATGCTGCTGGCAAAAATAATTTTCGACACAAAAACGCTTATAGCCGAGCCCTGATAACGAAAAAGTGGATAAATCTTCGCCCTATATAGTATATTACTTCCTCTAACACGTAGTGTAGTCAGAATCCATGTTTTGTGGGTTCTTGATACCGAAAAATCGATTGACGGCAAAACATCTGTCTGTCTTTCCGTTGATCTTTGCAATTGTAATTTTTAGACATCTCTCTCACGCCGTTAATGTTTACATAACGTACACCTTCAAACTTTTGTACGGTTAGTGCTAATTCCATTTTGCTGTATTCTTTTGTTTTTCGAAAAATTGCGCAAATGTAATTTTTTTTTAAATCTCTCACGCCGTTAATATGCACATTCCAACGGTTTGTATATATTATTGCATTTGTGAATGGAAGTGCTTTAAATGAATTTGAATGAAGGTTTTTGAAAAGTCAAAAGTGTTCTGTGAAACTGAACTCAAATTTTTGCATTTACAATGACGTTTATACAATTAAACATTTAAAAGTTCATATAATTTTCAACATTTTTACACCCTTACAAAATTTGCCAAACCGGGACCAAAATAAATTTAAATTAGTCAAATTGCTTAAAATGATTGAAAATATTATGTAAAATTGAATAAAGTTGGAAAACATAGCTATAGGTAGGGAAAATATTTATGGATTCTTTTATATGATTCGTAGTGAGAAAATTTTAAAAAGTTTAAAAGCGGGGAAAATAAGGGTGTAATAAAGTTGTGAACATTGTGAACATTTGTAAAAATAACTTCCATTTTTCTACTTTTATATGAAATTTTTGTAAAAATTCTACATACTGTCTCACTGACTGCTTTTAAGAAGCGTGTGAACACTGCAATTATTAGCGTTCTGAAAGCAAAAGGCCGCGATGCACGCGTGTGGCGGCAACGCCATGCCCGAAGGCGGAAGGCGGCAGCAGGGAGGCGCCGTTGGACGCCGACGTGCAGGCGGAGCGCGAGCGAGTGCACTCGCTGACGCCCGAGCAGGAGCAGGCGCACGCCCTGCTGCTCAAGGACCTCTGCAAGGTGACCAGCCACTCGGCTCCAATGCCTTCTTCGAACATTTGCGTTTACTTTGTGATGCAAATTTCGCTTCAGTATGAGTTGGAGCGCCCAGTGAAGGATATATATATATATATATATATATATATATATATATATATATATATATATATATATATATATACTAGATGTTAGATCAGGTGATCTGGGAACTCATAATTAACGATTGTCACCGTATTCAGAACGTAAAATCATGCTTGGTAATTTTATGTCGAAAAATTACGTAGTACAGAAAGCTTTCCTGTTGCAAAGAAAATTTCATCAAGCGTGCACAGTTTGGTGTCGTGGGTTTGGCCATATTGGATCTCAAATGACACGTCAGCCACGATCGGCCCCAGGCTGCGCAGCCACCGGCGAAAGATTGCCCTCACTGTTGACTAAAATTAAGGATTGCTAACAGAGCATGGTCACTTGGTGATGGACGATGGCGGATATTTGACACTAGCTGCGTTGCTGAATTAATAGGTCGAATTGAACAGCTCCGGGCAGAATTCTACCGGCCGACTCATCTGTTCGGTACTTTTCGATACATTTATTGATGAATACGTGACAAATGCCGGAGAAGAACCCTAAAAACCGGGCCACGAACAGCGCGACCTTTCCTTCCTCTCCTTGTCGTATCCTCACCCCTTATTTACATACACTTTCACTAACACGGAAATCTACCGTACAGAGCAGTTGGTCCCAGTAATTCTTCTCCACACAGCGACTGATTCAGCTTTCGTCGGGGCTATAACCCCAAAACCTTCCGGTCAGAGGCGCTGCAAAGACATCATAGGTACCCTGAGCTACTTAAGCCGATCAGAGCTTAGTTTGTCTCTGCTGCGGAGGAGGGGGTGCCCCGCCGCAAGAAATATTTGGAAGGAGAAAATTCCCGCCAGACAACATGTAGGTCGGAGCAGGATCTCACGTTATAGCGGAGATGGTCACTGGCATTTCTGGGAAAGAACATTCTCTCATGGAACGATACTTACCGCGCCCGGACACAAATATTGTACTTTCTTATGGTAACGCAAGTCCTTGATCCAAGCAACGGCAAATTATATGGTTTGGTATTTCGAAGGAGCAGGAGGGCAGCAGGAGGGCAGACGGCCGCTAGAATTCTTTTCCAGAAAGTGGTTGAATTCAACCTAGCTATTCGTCCTAGTGAGTGCCTAAAATCCGCCACCGTTCGGATTCTAACTAGGATCTTCCGGGAAACGATTCTGCGGAGGCACCGTTGCTGCTGAGCTATCGCACCTGGTCTCACCCTCCTGCCTCAAGTGTAGGAACTCCAGGTCTAAAAAAAGGAATTTGTGAACCAGCTACTGCATAAAGCGAACGCAGTGGCTGTAGAAAGGAGTTCGTGCGTTTGCGCAGGAGTACCGCAGAGGTCCCCTGGCCGTGGACGCCCTCTGCCTCGGGATCAGCCCCGGCGAAAGCTTCGGCCTCCTGGGCTTAAACGGCGCGGGGAAGACGACGACATTCAAGGTGAGCTCCCCTGGCTCGCTACCTTATGATTTTGGCAGAGGGAAATTAAAATGCTGTATCTGAAACTGTTATGGACACTTTTTATTACGTGACATACTTTAAAAAACGTTTGCTAAACAATAAATGTCTGAATACATTTTGATATATTGGCCAGAGCGAGTCAGTAGAAAATTTGGTAATATATTACTTTTTCTATTCACAAAGGGCAAAAACGTCAAAGTAAAAAATATGGAAAAATTTATTTTATAAAAAACGTGTCCTACAACCGCAAAAACGCTGCTGAAATAAAACCATACACAATGGTTTTCCAAATCGTAGCAACCACATTACTCAAGAACATCAAATAATCGTGAACAACACTCCAATAAATTAATTTTTTTAACGAGACAAGTCTTCACGAAATCTGCAATAACGTAGTATGGTATGTTATCGCATATTTGTCCAGACGTTACGTAGTATGTTAAAACAAATTATCGTGTGGTTTTTATTTTTTGCTTCTTTACGTCTTTTGGGATTCTGATTACGAATCTGCAGTTTGCCTAAAAATCTTTTGGAATTTGAGATACAATGAAAAACATGAAAAAATAACATTTTTGTTGGTTTTTCACCAGTATCTATAAAAATAGCGTATTTAGTCCAAATATTTAGGAGTACTTTACATGAAGCTCCTGAGACATTTTCAAAATTGTCTCAAAAATGGCAATTTTTTCTAAGATTAGAGTAAAAAACACTATAAAGATGGCACATGTCCAATTTTCACTTTTAACTCTAAATTTTCTAAAATTGCAAAAGTTTCAATTTTTTCGGCGTCTTCCTACAACTGCAAAATTGAAGATCAAAACTTTCCCTTCAAATTGAATTGTTTTCCACAATTAGGTTTTTCATTAAAGTCATGTACAGTTCCTTGAAAATTTTAATACATTTTGTGGAATATTGCGTTAAATATGTGTAATATTTAAAAGTAACAAAAACAATGATTTCTCAACTAGAGAAGCTGGCTTCTATGGTTTTAAGTCTAACGCGTTTAAATTAGAGGTAGCGTGTCCAATCCTGAACGGACTATCGTATTTTAGAAAAGTAGACAATATTTAGTCTTTCGTGTCTCATCAGTGGCATACTTGTATACAGGATATACGTCAGGTGAGCGGAAATATTAAATCCCTCCGGTAATATCTCACATTTGACGAGAATCAACATCCTACCAGGCGGTTCGAACGTAAGTTGAGACCGCGGGAAAGTAAGAATGAAAATACAGTATTTAACGATTTCCAAATACAAATATTGCGCTTTCAAACTGAAAGAGAATCTGCACATCCAACACATCCGTGGTCTCTGCGTCCCTGCTATCAACGATTATCTTGTCCTCGGACTGAGAGTTGACGCGGTTTGTGGCTTCCCATTAATTTGGAAATTATAAAGGCGGCTCCACACGTGCGGCGTACCACGAGTAACCGCTCGCCGAATCCCGAGAAGTGTAGACGGGTTGCTTGCGATTCGCTGAGCGCCGAACATTCGGTGTTCACCCTACCCACCGCGTGACGGTCTTTAGAACACCTCAAAGAGAGCGAAAATTCGCCTAACACATCAGCTGGATGAACTGCTTGGCGAATGCCGAATTTGTGAAGGCACCTTTTCCGAAAACTGCAGATCAGGTGAGGTATAAGGCCTTTTAGGGGTTAGAGGAAAGTATTCGAAACGATAGAGAAGAACGAAAGATTCACGTCTCTGAAGCTGGAACTATTACAATCGGTTACCACAAAACCAAAAACGCCACCATTTAGAACTCTTTAATCGCTAATTAATGGCGCAAATATGTTTTGCTCATCGAACACCCGAGTAAGAAATGGTGAGGTGCGGGCGGTGCGCAGCTGCTGACGGGGGAGGCGCGCGCGACGGGCGGCGACGCGCTGGTGGGCGGCGTGAGCGTGCGCGCGGCGTCGGTGCGGGCGCTGCGCCGCTGCGGCTACTGCCCGCAAGTGGACGCGCTGCACGCTCAGCTGTCGGTGCGCGAGCACCTCGCCCTCTACGCCACGCTGCGCGGCTTCCGCCCGGCCGGCGTCGCCAGGGTGAGCCACGCCGCACACACGATGGTCACACCCTGACAAAACGTCGGAGCGTTCACGAAAATCATTTATCACGTGAAACGGTCACCTTCAGCCATGCGAGATAAATAACTCAGTGTATATCTCTAAATTCTCAGACGATAATAGATTTATATTGAATTGAATTGAAGCCTTATTTTACGTGACGAGACTTTACGCGATTTCAATTTAGTAAGAGGCGTCATTTAGGCTTGAGGAACATTTAAATGCAAGTAAATCTACTAACATTGGACAACCGGCTTTACTTCCCCTCCGAAGGAAGGCGTACGAAGGATTTCTTCGCCCTTAAAAATCCACAGCTTCGATCGGGTTTGAACCCGCCAACTTGGGTACAACAGTCCGGTACGCTAACCATCGCCGCGCGCAAAAATACTCTCTGATTGACGTAGGATGCCTAGAAAATTAAATAAAACTCGGTGAGTTTTGCTTTTCTTGTAGCGTCACTGATCCAAATCGCAAATTCGTCAGGGAATGCTGAGCGTCTGATGCTAGTTAATCTACGAAATGTGTCTGGCCGGGGGGAGGGGGGCAGGTGACCTCTTAAAAGAGGGAATATTTAGTATTTTGGGAAAATCAATCGGTTCTCCGAAAAAGTGGTCGTTGATAGATGTAGCCGCTTAATGAGGAGACCGTTTTAGCAGGTTTCAAGGCTACATTGAAAATTATCACGGACTGGCCAAGGCTTAAAATACGTTTACGGAAAGTTTCAATCGGATCTGGATTCTGCCTAAATGTAAGTCCATAGTTTAGATTTAATTTGAAACTGTTCAGAATGGAATTCCATGTGAAGCTGCGTGACGTTCTTAAGACGAATGGCAACACCGTCATGTGATCTGAATCATGTAAATGTAATCTGATTAAACTGGCACGTTAATTTATTTACGATCTCGAAGAATTCAGAGATTAATATTTTCGATAAATTCCCAAAGAAATATTAATTCAAAAAAATTGTACTTACGATGAATCGTTTCGAATTTTGATTTCATTTCTTTATAAGTAGTTAAAAACTTCTGTATAAGTAAATATATTTTTTCAGTGCATGCAATAAATAGATAGTAACTACACAATAAATTTCAGTTTTATTCAAAGTGAATGAATACTTGGTGTATTTTAAACGAAACGAAAACGTACACCAAAGGTATATACCGGCTGAAATAATATTTCAACTCAAGTTCATGGAAAATATAATTAGCACTTCATAAAATGGTAAATCCTGTGGCACGACCGCTTCAAAACATGTATTTTAACTAGGAGTCAATACGTTTCGATGTATAGCTTCTAATTAATTAACAATTCCGCAGAGATTAATTTTGTGAAAGAAGTTGATTTTTTTACTCTACAAATAAATTGTGAATGAATAGTATGCCCGGTTGATATTTTGGAACATATTATTCAATATTAAAATTCGGTATTACGATCCTGAAGAAATAAACTGTAAACGCATAACAATGTTAATTAGCAAATCTGTTAACATTTTGTCACGTCCATTTCCTCTTTAGATTAAGATAATACATGTACATTTATAAAAAAATTGTAGAAACGAAGATTAAGAATTAATTGATAATCTTAAAAAATACCCCCTGAATTTGAGTTGATAGAAAGCGGAAAGTACAATTTAGTTAATGGGCAATATATTTTCCTTTATGCGCAAAACTGCCGGAAATGGAATCAAGATTTTTCTTAATTAGTACAACAATGAGAAATAGATGGAGCACCTCCGCAGCATTAATTTCATGCTGCAGGTGGTGCGCGAAAGCCTGACAGGCCTCCAGCTGTGGCGCTGCCGGCACCTGACGGCGGGCGCGCTCTCCGGCGGCACGCGGCGGAAGCTGTCCGCCGCCCTGGCGCTGCTCGGAGCTCCGCCCGTGCTGCTGCTGGTAGCGCGCAATTTAAAAGCTACCACTTTTCGCTTTCATCGACGAAATATGATGGAGAAGGAAGAGGAGGAAGTTAATAGTAGAAGATTTTAATGAAATGACATACTTTTTCTTTTCACTTTAGAACAATCTCGTTTAGAACAGAAATTAATTTTATATAATGGCAAAAGAACATAACAGGTTTTTATTGATTATTTTTGCATTTTGTGTCGATTTCGACAAATAAGAAATTTCTTTTCTATTTTCCCAACATTATTAATTCATTTTTGCTGATTTCATTGATTTTAATATTTTAATGGTACTTGCTTCAAATAACATTTACGACATGCAACAAATGTTCTGCACAGGATTCTTGAGTAGCCTATTCGATTTCCTCGCTCATATATTGTAATGTCAGCCGCTGTATTATGTTATATAAGGTTCCTGTGACGCCTATCTGTGCCATTGTCGGTTCAGCCGATTTCGCGATTAATAAAGGCAGAGATTTTTTTTAAAGAACAGTCCAAACCAAACGTTTGCAAGCTGAATTCTCATGAACAAAAGGAAGAAGCGTCGATTACATCAGTAACGTATCCAACAGCTTCAATTGTTCATCCGAATTGGTTTTGATCACATTTTATGCGACATTTTTCTTTACTTTAAGGGCACTTTTAAATAATTTTAGGAACATTTTATTGGCCATTTTTGGCGATGTTTAGGTCACCAAAATGATGAGTGTTTGAGCGAAGGCGACGGAAGAGGCTTGCGCATTTACACTATGTGATCAAAAGAATCCGGACACGTCCAAAACGGTGTTATGGTGGGGCCGGGTTTTTCATGGAGGGGGCTTGCATGAGTTGTTTTGTATGGCACTATCATGGCATAGGCCTACGTTGATGGTTTAAACACCTTCTTAAGCAGTTAAAGAGCAATTCGGGGATGGCGATTGCATCTTTGAACACGCTCGAGCACCAGTTCATATTGCACGGCCTGGTTACACGACAATATCATCCTTGTAATGGACTGGCCTGCACAGAGTCCTGACTTGGATCCTATCGTGGGATGTTTTGGAACGCCGACTTCGTGTCAGGCCTCACCACTCTGCAGCTGCTGATACCTCTCCTCAGTGTAGCACCCCGTGAAGAATGGGCTTCCATTCCCCCAAGAAACCCTCCAGCACCTGATTGAAAGTATGCCTGCGGTAGTGGAAGCTGTCAACAAGGTTAAGGGGGGCAGCACTTTATTGAATTCCAGCATTACCAATAGACGGCGCCACGAACTGGTAAGTTATTTTCAGTCACGTGTCAAGATACTTTTGATCACATGGTGTACATTCCCCTCTCTTAGCCAGGCGATCAGTTTGTTTTTCCATGTCCTTCCATCGTATAAACGAAGATTTCAATGTTTCAAATGCGACAAGAGTCAATGAGATGTAATCAGTTCTTTACACAGGAATTTTCTCATGGGGTATGGTAATATTTTTGAAATCAATGTACTGCTTCAATAGGAAAAACAAAATACAAATTTGAACTGTGTTTTTCAAGGAGGGCGGTTTAGCTCAGCTCTATCTCCTGTATTTATTCCTTTGATTCGGTGTTTCACGATTTGTTTCTGAACTAGTAGGGTCCTTCATGTGTAGATTTCAAACTTGAAGTAGGTTGACTTATTACCTTACGTTAAAAAAACTAGGAAAATAGATATAGATTATTATAAATAGCCCAATGCACAACAAAAATGAAATTTCAAAAATTCTCATTAAATACATTTTCACCTCAAAGTTTTTTCAACTTAAGGAAATACCTATAGAAAATATAGTTGCGTAGGCTTCCGCGGCCGGAGTTTGTTATCTCGGCTATCCGGGACGAGCCGCGTCACTGATATGGTGGCTAACGTTTCGGCCAGCGTTTTGTGGACTTCAGAGCGTACTGCTATAGAAAATATAATATTTTTAATAGTAAAATATGCATATATTTTAGTAGACACCAAATATGTAGTGTGCCTATAACCGCGAAATAAGAGGCTACGACTAAGGTGCAAAAAAAATGGTACCAAAAAAATGACAATTTTTTAGATTCATCCATAATATGACAATACTTATTTTTCATTAATATACCTAGGTTATTTATCTGACGTCGTCTCAAGGATTGTTGTTGACTTCACTTCGTGGAGTTGTATTCTAATATTTACTGGGAACGACGTAGTTGAAATATTGGTGGATGGATAACGCCCCCGAAGGCCATTCGCTAATGCACTGGATACATCTTACGCGCCTGGCTGGGATGCCATATACCATGCGCGTCTTTATTCGTCTGGAAGCGTCCTCTCCATATACGCATGCCCATCTCTTGGTCACGGGTCTGGAGCTGAGGGGTTGCCCGAACTGGAGCGGAGTTCCCGCTAGCGGACATACCTGGGAGGCAGAAACACCCGCAAGCCGATGTGTATGTCGCCAGCAGGGGAGGGACAACATCACCTTGTGGGATACATAATTGAATCCCACAATAACGTCCAGGCTTCCGTGGCCAGAGTCATGATCTGGGCTGTCCGGGTGATGCTGCGTCGAAGACCAAGGTGCCGACGATTCAAGCATCATATCGTGGCCTTCTTCAGGGCCTCAGTGTGATTACGGCCTACTACAACCCTGAGTACGGTGCGACTACGTCGCAGACCACGATATGATGGTTGAACCGTTGGCACCTCAGCCTTGGGCGCGGCGACACCCGGATAGCCCAAATCACATTGACTCGACTTATGGGCCTAGTGTCCATTGCGGTGGAAGGCAAGGAGGGCGGGCGGCGTGCGCAGGACGAGCCGACGGCCGGCATGGACGCGGACGCGCGGCGTGCGCTGCGGGCGCGCGTGTTGGAGGCGGCGGCGCGCGGCGCGGGCGCGCTGCTCACGTCGCACGCGCTGGCCGAGAGCGAGGCCCTGAGCACGCGCCTCTCCGTCATGGCGGCCGGCCGCCTGCGCTGCCTCGGCTCCGCGCAGCACCTCAAGGCCAGGCACGCCAACCTGACTCCACCCCTCCAAATACTATAGAGACAATACAGGACACTTCGCGATATATCGAGAAACACTGATGCCAGCTCCATCTAGTGGCAGGACCTGGTGAAAACTCTACAGCCTAAGCTCAATGCTCTGTTGGTGTTTGTTTTCTGTTCGATTTCTTATAATTTGATTGTCTTTCTGGTCAAAAACTTATTTTCCAATACTGTTCTTGACATCCTTCCTTATGGCAGGAAAAAATTGTGAAGTTTTTGGCTGTTTTAATTATGAAATTCAAAAGAACTCGCGTTCGTTCTTCGCGTATAAATAGTTCATCCAATGTAGATAAAAAGCATAAATTAAGAAACTCGCATTTTCTGACTAAGCAGTACCTGAATGCCACTCTTTTCTACCCAAATGAATTAGCTATTAGTTTGTTTTCTAAGACTAAGTATGTTTTCGATAGAGACTTTTTAAATTGTTTACGTCACAGTAAACTTGAGGTCAAAAAACAATTAATGCAAATCGTTAATTTTCAATTGGAAAATATTCTATGTGAGGAGTGTACTAATTGTATGATACAGTGCTTTTTAAAGAAAGCAAATGAAAAAATACTAAATGTATCACTAGAAGCGTTAAGGCAAGGAAAATCTTGCATTTGTAACCATTTTATTCTTGGAATGTATAAAACATCACTTTTGTACATTATTATTTTCCGTTATTTGAGCCATTCAATATAATTAAGTCACAGAAAAAGTAGGTAAAAATGAGTCTTATTTCGTTAGGTCAATTTAAAAAAAATGTATTTCTTCCGTAAGAATCATGTTTATATCTTTATTTGGCGCTAAATACCAGGTTCTGACTCTAGGAGCGCTAGTAGGAACTTGTTTCCATCGGTTGCGTGGAAGAACGGGGAAGTGTCCTGTATTGTCTCTATAGTATTTGACCCCTCGCCCTCAGGCCGCACGTCATCACTACGCTTTCAACACCCGTTAACCTTCTAATGCTAACACTGGCCCTCTGCGCTCAGTTTATCACTCGGCGTGCATGACTAGCACAACGATTGTCAACTAGAGGAGAAATGATGTCAGTCGCTCTGTGCGATGGCACTCCGAGAACCAAAGTGGGTGAAGAGGAAGGAAGGGAGGAACAAGCGGCGGTCGCCGGACACTGGGCCGGCGGACGTCGGTCCGTGTTTCAGGCTACATGAGTGGGAAACCATCTAAATCCGTTAATCGGTTCCAAAAGAAATGTTTCCTTTGGAGATACTGCAACAACGGCCTATTTTAACGGCCTACAATATAGTATCTTCGAAAGAACTGCAGTATGTTAAAAAGCCCAACCTACAAATGCATTACGAGCTTTGCGACACAGAGAATTCTGCGAGATAAAAATAAATTCTGAGAATTGACATAGTCTGCAATCATGGGATGAGTAAAGGAATTTGCAGGTTGAAGATTATTGAAAATATACTAAAAATCACGAGTATCTTCAACATTCTCAATGAAAACTGTACATAAAAAGTAATGAAGCTTGGGGTCCAAATTCTCTCACATGACCCCTATCTGGTACCTTTCCTTTTCTTCTTCTTCTTCTTCTTCTTCTTCTTCTTCTTCTTCTTCTTCTTCTTCTTCTTCTTCTTCTCCTTCTTCTTTCTTCTTCGCGAATGGGTCACATAGGGCCACGCAGAATCCTCACTTTTTTACCTTCTTGTTAGCCCAGTAAACTCTCATACGCAAGTAATAGGTCTTCTTTCGTTGCTCAGAACATGCTTCGTGTGACTTTCTTTTCCACCTCGAAACTGCACTTTTGTATTTTTTCTAATTCTATTACGATCTTGTAAATTTGGAGATCCCAATATTCGAAAATTTCAAAAAGTTAAAAGTATCGTAACAAAACTATAAAATTGAAGAAATCACCTCTTTAAAAGAAGAAGAGAGAGGAAGAGGAAGAGACTTTTTGAAGAAACGAAAAGTTTTGCGTAATTTGCGGTTGTAATTAATGCAATTTAAAAATATTTTTTTATCAAAAACCGCTTTAAAATTTTACTTCTAATTTTTCCAAGGATGGAAGAAGGGACGCTTAAAATAATGGCTTAGGTCTCATTTTCGTTGAAGTCTCTGAATTTTCGAAATGTTCAAATTTAGAAATAATGAGAGAAAGTATGTGTTGTAGCATTAGTTTTAGAATCACTCATACAGTAACGTTTTAAGACGTGTAGACACTAGAAGGATCTCCCTATTTCAAGCACTTGAACGACTTTTAACCTGTTTATCCAACAAAACATTCTTTCTCGCATAATTGTAAAAAGCTACGCAATATTGAAATAGTATTATTTCTGCCACAAATGACACAAACATTAATAAATTTACCTGTTACAGTACTTGCACACACAATAGAGATAAACAAAGAATTTCACACAAGCCGGATTTGGTTTCATTAAAGGGAGCTTTCAATTTTGAATACCAATATCGGCGATCAACACTTTTATAGTAATGAAGGTTGTTTGTTAGTTCTAAGTTAAATTTATAACCTCCCTTTAAAGTGTTTACTTTCATAAGAATATTATCTACATCATACAATCATAACGGTCGACAACAATGGGATGACTTTGAAGAATTCTGAAACCGCTGTGTGGCCATTTTGGGAAATGATATCGCGTCAAACGAATTCATTATACATACGTGAAAAACGTGACAAAAGGAATTTAAAATTGGACCCGTTAATGAATGTTTTTCAATATCGCAGAGCTTCGAGTGAGGCCAGATCAAAAGGGGTTTTATTTAGTTTGGAGAAAATCCTAAGCATTGGTTAAGTGCTGGTGTTGTTCACAGAGAAGGGGGCATAATGTTACAAGGGGACGAATGGGGCGAGGAGACGTGGGTAAAAGTGGGTCAAAAGGGACATATTTATCCAAAGATTCATGAGCACTGGTAAAATCTAAACCCGAGAGTGCACTAAATTGTTTTTAATGGACTCTCGAGTATTTTAATGGCCGTTGCTATAGATGCGCTCTTAATGCGTTGTTTAGATGATTGATTGCTAACACAGAACAATAAAGGATAGAAGTGCACCCTCAATGTTAAACGTCGGAAACAATAGTTGCTCGCAGCGCTCCAAGTGGACTGGCAAAGAACTACATAAACCGCCCGCCCAACGCAGCGTTCACTTCACGTTAATTTCACACAATCGTCTTGGCGATACTTAATGGATATTAATAGGCTACATTCTACTGCAATTTTTCTAAAATATAGTAATAATCTATTTTCGTAATGCACTTGGGTAAGGTCATAACTGAGGAGAGTCATATAATTATATGGTAAGGGCAGAAATGAAGGAATCAAAATGACTAAACAAAGAAATATATAAATAATAAATCATTGCCTTTATTGCACAACTTATATATTAAACAATATTTAATACAGACTTAAACATTTTAAAATTTTCCAACTTTTCATGGCCTTTTGTATATTTTCTTTTAGTTTGTATTTTCTGTTTTTCATCTATTACATATTTGTTTATTAAAAAACGTACACACTTTTTAAAAATAAGTTCTTCGGTTAAATGCACTTAACAAAACAATGTGTCATCAGGTGATTTACAATTAGAGAAAAACCTTATCTTCAAATTATTTAAATGGCCATTTGTTTTCTAGAAATGTATACAAATATTCATGAACATTCTTTAAAAACATTACATTAAATAACAAATCATAATAAATCATTATATTACATAACAAAAAAATACATGTTTTCCTTATAGTGTTATGTGAATACAGTAGGCTACAAATTTCATACAAATAATCGTGAATGACACTTTAAATTAAATGCTCACCTCTACATTGTAGAACATTCTTGTATTGCACTAAGACCAGCAAATCGAAATGGACAAAGCTCGAAACTGTTGCGATTGTGTCCGCTAAAACACAATATCTTGAAATGCAAAACACACACATGAACGTACAAAACACTAAAGGAACTCATGAACGTAACCAACGGCAATATGATTCACTCTTCCGCCATGTGGAAAACGCATGAAGGCTGGATGTGAACTACAAAAAACAAGCGAAAACCACTAGCCAATCATTGCTTGATAGTCTTTCCACTAGCGCACCAAATGGCCTGGCAGTGTGTTGCCAATATCCCTATCTCACCTTCACCCCTGTGATTGCTAAGGAGCTAAGCGCGTGTTACTGACGTAAATACAAATACATATATCGACACTGATTTCAGTTTCGAAAGCATGGTGTTAGACAATTGTAGTGGATAACACGTTTTTCTTTTCATGACTTCGGGCGCAGGTTCGGACGCGGCTACTTGGTGGAGGTGCGCGCGCCGGGGGCGGACGCGGCGGCGCTGGCGGAGCTGACGGCGCGGCTGCCCGGCGGGGGCGGCGGCGGCGGCGGGGCCGCGGCGGGGGCCGAGGGTGGCGGCGGGGGCGGGCGCGGCGCGGTGCGCCTGCGCGAACGCGTGGCCGCGCACGCGCGCTTCGAGCTGCCCACCGCCGGCGCCGACCACCTCGCCACCATCTTCGCGGAGCTGGAGAAGGCGCGGGCGGACGCGCTCATCGAGGACTATTCCGTGTCCCAGTCGACGCTTGAAGAGGTACCGTCAATATGCACTTTCTGCGCCCAGCGACAATTCATTACAATTCCAGAAGGGAACGAATCGAAGCGTTGATGAATGAAACGAATGCCATCATTAATTTCGCAGTGTAAGATAAGATAAGATAAATTTATTTGAACTGCAAATGGGCATAACATGGTGGCAGCTAATTACATAAATAAAATACTACAGCTAACATGCAAATTATATAATAATAATAATAGTATAATATAATAATACAATAATATAATATAATATAATATAATATAATATAATATAATGATAAAATAATAATGAAAATAAAAATAACATTGATAATAAAAATAATAATGATATAAAACTGTCTAATTCATAAAAAATTCAAAATTACCTTAAAAAAAAGAATCATCATCGAACTCCGCACTGAATCTTTGTTCAACTGCACTTCACTACACTTCACTTCACTTCACTACACTTTTCACTATGACCCTTTAATCATTTCTTTCATTATTTATCTGTTCTACACTTCACGACACCTCACTTCACAATATATAACTGACACATCGCTCTATAACCTACTATTGTCAGCTAATTCCCTCATTTATATAGTAATGCCCTAAATTAACTTCCTAAATTGTTGTACGCTACGAGGAAAGGGTTCAAAGGTTTTGCAGGCAATGTATTCCATTCTTTTATTGTTCGATTTGTAAAAAATATTTCCCCACATCTGTTCTCTGCGGTCTTAAATTTTAGTGTAGTGAGATTCCATCCTAAAATTGCTCCATCTGAATTCGAGTCCTTCATTTTACATGTCGGTCTAGGGAAGGTCGGTCTAGGGTCTTCTAAACAGGGAAGACCGAGAGGTTGCTTATTTGTCGAAAAATTGTATGTTCGTATGAGGAAGGAGGCACTTCTTTTTTTCCTTCGGAATCTCTCTTCCCTCCTTAACCTTAATTTTGCTTTGTCCAAAATGATGTTAAAGTTAATAGCTACTTCCCGAGTTTTTCTCAAATATCTTCTCATGTGCGAGTAATAAAGCTTGTACTACCCGCACGCGAGTTTATGAGCCCTTATTTTGCTAGATGCAGCCGAAGAGGGGAGGTTAATTCCCCGGTAGTGCTCTCATATGAAATGCGTTATGTGTTTGCTAAATAGTCAAATAGTTTTAATTTCACGTGAGCGAGAATTTCGCATCCTCAAATATTACCAACAAAGCATGTTGCTCTTTTATTGGTAATTAGATTAAGTATAGTAAAGGAGGCGAAGTGTGGAATCCCGGGCTGATGAAAACGTGCCGATACTTACTCCAAATAATATTTTTACTAATATTATAATCAGCAAAATGTTTTAAGGAACTTATGAAAAGAAGCATCAAAAAATGTTTGTTTTGTAATATATATTTGAAAACAAACTTTTAAATACATTAATCAAAGTGTACTTTGTATATGCTACTTCTTGCCATTTAAGAATAAATCACAGTTACTAGTATTAACCCTCCGAGAAACTGTCCCATTAAGAAACTTTTTTTTTCTGGCGATTATCGGGCGATTTTTTGTAATCTGGCGGCAATCTACGTGAAATTTACCAACAACAAAGTATATTTCTTTTAAAAACTCACTCGTTTGGCGAAAAATTGACACCCGCCGTAGAAAATCAAGAGAGCCGTCAATCGAAATAAAAGTAGAAAAGTGTACCTCATGTTGCTTTTTTTCTTATTTAAAAATATCTCAGTCGCCCAAACTCACTTATATCATCTGGCCTCTAACCCTAAGCCCCAATCTTACTCCAACTATCAAATTGCGCGCCACTGAAGTTCCGCATTCTACCATCAAACGACGTTCCAGTAGCATCATATTCTGTAGGTTTCGGGTTCAGGTCCGGTTTGATTTTTTTATTTTTTTATTGAGACAGGTATCCATAAAATCATTTTTGACAGCGTGTCATTAAATCATAAATATGAGAAAATAAATTTCTAAGGGTACGGCCGGAAAATGATAAAACATTTCCTAAAACCAAATGACATATGAGTAAGTTACACAATAACTCTATCATTAAAAAAATATTTTTGAAAGAAATGAAACTTTCTTAGCCCCCGACCCACCACTCACACTCTTTTACAGCCCAAAACGTTTTTTTTCGGCAACTTAACACTCTTTTATCTGATTGAAAAAGTATAAAAATAAGAAAATAATTTATACTATTCGAGAAACTTTTTTTGATATTTTCTAAGCGCCAAATTCAAACGCCATGAAAAGAATGTTAAAAAAAGGTTTTTACTGAATCTTAAAACCCTGGAACAGGCTCTAAACATATCAAAAGTTCCTTTTAGAACACAAATTGTTGTGATTTTTTTATATTTAGTCGACGACTGAGTTCGGTTAAAAAGAAATGAAACCATTTTTACCATTTTCCCAGCTTTAAATCATTTTGACTTTAATTACTCTTTGAAAATGACTGCAACGGTTCTGTACATTTATTTTAGAGTTCCTTTGTAAAAGTATTCGCTAAGGAAAGATGTTCATTTTCCGTAGTTTATGAGCAACCAGTTGGGGCACAGATGAAGGATAAACGGGGAACATGTGGAGAAATGAAGGGGAATGGGTTGGACCCGGATTTACAAGAACTATTTTACTGTATTTAGAACTCCCAACAAGGCATTGAAAACATTCAAAATTTCCTCTCAAAACAACTGTTGTGAATTTTTTCAGATATTTTCAATTGGTGGTCTATAGTTAAAAAATAAGACATTTCTAGTTAACTATTTGACTGTCCTAGACGCACGCGCCCTTCCTCCAGGAGGAAGGTCGCAGAATGGCGCCCAAAACGTTGGCACCTGCGCCTAGAATGAGGGGTCTCCCGCAAAGCCAAGTAGTTACTGACTGACTGCGGAAGCCAACGCTGTTTCAACTGTAATGGACAAGTGCGAAAACTCTGCACCTTGTAAATACAACCTATTCTAAAAAAGTCGTGTCCCTACGCGACCCCCCAACTTCACGATATAATTGCGGGGACGCAGGGAATTATGAAATAAAATTTCAGGTATTATATTGTACGAGTACTAAAGACATTATCTAGGTCCTAATACCTCTGAAAGTAAGATGACATTTCTTATGCTCAAGAAGCTCTGAAACTATTTAAAGCAAGTAGTATGTACGAACTTAACATCTTTTGAGAGATTCAGTGTTCAATTTCACATTGCATTCCACCAATTGCACTTTGACTTAATCATACATTTTTTCTTTGGGCCAATGACATTAATTTCTCCCCTTTTTTAATTGTTTGTGATTTGGGGTTTAGCTTTTTAATAAGTACAGAAGTACAGAATTTTTAGAATATTAATATTCCTAAATGCGTATTAGCACTTATTAGGTAAAAAAGGAAGGAAGCTGGTTAGCATTTGACGATGATGCCCATCCTAAAGAGAACTTCCTTTCCGATTTCACTACCTCTCATTATTCATTCTTTTGCCATTAACACGCTCCCATTAATTCATCCCATCCCAGAGTAGGGCGAAAGGCGTCAATATAAAATCAGAATGGAGAATTGTAAAAGTCGCTTTGTGATTATGATTCTTACACAAGCTGTCTCCAAATCAATGTTACAAACGTATAGGATATGTTGAGAGGACGAAACTGATAACTTTTGTGAATTAATATGAATAGTCGGAAATTGAATAAAAAGGAATTATGTCCGTTTTACGTACATGTATTATATGAGTCCCTCCGCGGCTCGTTGGTTAGCGTGCTCGCTTTCCACGGCACATCCCCGGGTTCGATTCCAAGCTGGAACAAAATTATATCTGCTTTCCTTACCAATGTCCCAGTATCTATTGCTTTGTTCCAAAGAGAATGCCCACCCAAAAGTTAATAAGGCCAGCACATACATTGGAGAAATGTCTTCGTGCTAACCACGAATCCCTTATTCCATGGCCGAAAGGCCGTGCCAGCTTTGATCGGCCCTGGCACGTGTCGGGCTCTCGAGCCAAGAACAGGACATGTATTATATACATGTATCCCCTGATTCTTAGACAACTACTTATCTACAGCTGTTTGGCAGGAAAGGTTCTGTCGCAGTCAATGATATTTCTTGTGCGCACCAACCATTTTTGCACACAGATCAGCTGCAAATATCACATACTAAATGCGGATAATTTCTATGGGCAAATAGTAATCGTTTGCGACCTATTTATAACATTTATTCTAAGTTTCTTACAATTCCCCTAAAAGAAAAGAGGCCAATCCTTCGTGGAATGCAGGTGTTCCTGCGGTTCGCGTATGAAGCGGCGGCCGAAGAGGCGCCTGGCATTGAAGAGGACGGCGCTGACGGAGCTGAGTACGAGGACGACAATCAGACAGACTGCGACCGCGTGTGGGGTGGCAAAGCTGCTGGGAAGTGAGTATCACTGGACCACTATAAATTACATAAAGCTTCAGAGGGGGAGGAAAGGTTTAAGGCTGGGGTAGGGGGCTTAGTTCAGTGTTACGTAAAGTTGATATTTATTTATAGAACTGTTCATCATTTGCGGTATCAAATTTACATTTACAATACAGTTGTGAGCATTTTCGTATGCATTTTCCAATCAAAAGGGAAGGAAGGAAAAAGGAACAAAAGTGATGAAATGGCAATGTACAAGACATTATACACATAATTAAGATACACAAGAATAAGCCATACAAGTAAATACATTTCTAAGGTATGTAATAGTAAAAGAGGACAAAATGATCCCCATAATTCTTCATTGAGAAATCATTTCTGTCGTGGCACCCCTGATGGGTGGGCATCTCATTCTGCAGTGGTTGGTGGCGGAAAACTCTTTGCCCCTTGCTACCGCCCTCGCCATGTTACGGGCACTAAGACTTGCTTCTGCGCTTCGCATTGTGGGACGGACTTGTGGTAACGACTTTTCTGCCAGTCGCGATCTTCCCCCGCCCGGCTGCCGGGGAGTAAACACGGGTATACTGAAGTTCATACACCGATATGATAAATGTCTCAATCAATTTGGTCATTATTTGGAGAAATGTGATACGCTTCATTTATGTAAGAAATACATTGTTTGAAATTTTTTTAAAAATTATTACAGACAAACGATCGTTATTTCCTGAATGACCCTCGTGTATTTTTTATTAGTTTCATCAGATGGTATTTCACCTGGAAGGTTGTATTTAAAATCTACTGAAAATTCGAGTTCTATAAATTTATAATTACAATTCCATGAACACAAAACTGGGAGTGCAAATGTTTGTAACATTTGCCTTTTAATTATACCTAATAATTTTACAAGGTACTGCTTACAAGTTAATGAATTAAGTTTCACAAGGGAAATGTTAACAGGGTCCGTGCGATACTAACTGAAGTACTGATATTTTTTTTTCAACAGAACTTCCCAGCTGTAGGGTGCACCCCTTTCCAACCCCAAACCCTCAACCCTTCAAGTGAAACGACTTCACAGCGTCAATAAAGATGATTTGGAGTCACTAAATACAAAAAAATATTTTTTAGTGTATCATTTTCTTTAAAATGTTTCGTATTTTTCAATATTTACCATTTCAAAAGGAATATAATGGAAACATTCTGATGTATCTGAATAAAAATAAATTAATGTACTATGCATGATCTGAAAGTAAAAACTTTGTTTTGTGCAATATAATTTGTTTATTACAAATGAAAACTCTTTTTTTCTCAAAAGCACACTTTCTATGCATGCATCTGAAGGCAAAACTGTAAAGAAATTGTGAGGGGCCAATCCGTGTAAATGGATATTTCATATAACATTCTCCACCAGCCATAAGTTTGAAAACTACTACCTTCGAGGAAGAGGTTTTCTCTTTACTTGCTCTCCAACGGCCGCCCTGCGCCGCGTTCCCTTCCACGAAGCCTCCCCGAAACCATATGGCCGGTCGGGCCGCACTCGGGTGCAGGACGCCAGCGAGCGACCTCCTGAGACGAGGGAAGATGACATTCCAGGCAACAATGGCCTCAGGTTGGACACAGTACGCCAATGATTAAGTAGCTCGACCTCCGTCATCCCTGGCCGCTTTATCCTCTCTCCTCTCTGCCTGTGTCTCTCTGCCTGTGTCTCTCTGTCTTTGTCTCTCTGTGTCTCTGTCTTTGTCTCTCTGTCTGTGTCTCTCTGTCTGTGTCTCTCTGTCTTTGTTTCTCTGTCTGTGTCTGTCTGTCTGTCTGTGTCTGTCTATGTCTGTCTGTCTGTGTCTGTCTATGTCTGTCTGTCTGTGTCTGTCTCTGCCTGTGTGTCTACACGAAAGGAATACAAGTACACTTACATGTACTTGTCTTCATAATTTCAATAGCCGTTCCACTTCCTACAAAGACTAAGTGAAATCAAGTCTTCAGTACGCCCGAGTTTGCTGACGTTAGTCAGCTTCCGAAAGAGGTACACTACAAAATTATTTATTGCTAGAATATGAGAAAAATGTTTGGTATTTTTTTTCGAACTTAAGGTTAGTGACTATATATAATATATCATAGTGATGAATGATTATTATTTAGAATATCCACGGCTCCCTATATGCTTGGTATGTACGTAATGTATATAGTATGTATGGTATCATGGTAGTCCCGATTCCTTAACTGAAACTCCTGAACTGAGTTCCGGGTGTGATTGCTGATGTATAGTCCGGACATTCTACCCTTTTCATGTAGCTTGTTTGTTAGGAAGTGTCTCTATTGAAATGTTTTAAACGTCTAGCGCAACTGGGTTACTAAGAGAAAGAATCTGATAGTTGTGTTATCAAATGGAATGAATAGTTAGAACCGACTGCGCATTTCTTAACGCCTAATCTAAATGTTAACATTCATTACATTCATTTACATTGAAATAACTTCACTTAGTTAAAATAATCATAAAAAGGGGTCAAACTATTCTAAGAGAGTTTAAGTACATTGAGTATTGACTCATAAAATTAAATGATTTTTAAGATGTTTCAAGTTTTAATAAAATTAATTGATTCAATATATTTGTAATCAATTAATTGGAACAAACAATATTATTTAATTAATTGAGTTTTGCTTCCAATTAATCGATTAATAATTTCCGATTTATTGTTGTCATATCTATTATGAATATATGTAAGAGTGGGCGGGGGAAGGGCTCAAAGGAAAACAAGACTAAGTGGCATCTTCACTTTCTGAGTTAATTAAATTTTAAGGTTTAACCTGACATTATTTTGAAAATTCGTCGTAACCTGTAGTCAGATTTTGTTACATACATAAATTAATACTACAAACTTTGCCGAGAATTAAATTTGGGTATGCCCTACAGAGATTCAAGCAATTTATTGTCAAAAATGATAAATTTGTGTGTGACAGAACTTAAGTTGTCATTGTTAAACACTGACGTAATACAAAAATACGGATTTTATCACGCGTTGTGCGAAACACGGTTTCTGCTAGTTTCTCGTGTGCTAAAAAACTATCTTACTCATTATTTTCAATAGTGTGCGAAACATTACAAGTTAAGTGTGTTCGCAGATCTTTTGTCCACGGCGTGTTCAAAAATAGTTAGGGGAACTTGTGGTGTTTGATCCAGATTTAAATTTTTGTTTTTTCTACGCTAGTGCTTTGAGATTTAACTATGGAAACTTCAATACTGGCTAGTTTTGAACCTTAAATAAACATTTCAGTAACAAGTGAGGCAAATAACAATATAATACGGTAGTTATGAATTAAATTAACATCCTTGCTAATGGATCAAGTATCCCACCTCCTTGGGATACTTGACCCAAATGGCGAAGAAGGGGAAATAATGAAATGACCGAGTAAAGGCACACGCTGAATAGTTTTTATTACAATTAGCAATGGAATTACTCACAACAATTTTTCAATTATATAGTTACATATACGAACCTACCTGAGATTCTTTTTCCTGAACTATTTTAAGAACATCCTAATCTTTTCGCCGAAGTTTTTGTATTTGCTTTCTTTTCCTTTCTAATCTTGCATGCAGTGGCGTGCATTCAATCCCAGCACTGCTGGGGTAAGCAAGAATGAGAATTTAATAAATTTTTAGAATTAAAATTACAACGCCCGTGTGGGGTTCCCCAGCGGGCGCCTCCCCAGGAGGCGGATAGGGGGATGCCCGGCCAGGCTTGTACCGGAGAAATTAAATACCCGGGATGGCCAAGAGGAAGAATAGGACGACAAGAGATGCTTGAAAGCTCTCCAATAGCAGAAGAGGCGGAAGACTTTAATACCTCTCTTCTCTCAAAAAACTACTACCTTGCAGAAGATGACATCACATCAAAGGTTAGAGGAAGGAAACCTCCAGAAAAAAATCCCTGGTCTTCCAAGTTGAGGGTTGAGATGTTGGGCTTGCTCCCCATCGCTTAGAAAAAGATTAAATATGCACGAGTCCCAAGTAATAAGCCTCGGATACTGTTATGAAAGGTATATGAATTTTGGAACTTGGAATGTGCAAGGAATAGCCACAAAGGAATCCGGAATTATAAAGAATTAGACATTAAATTTAGATGTTGCTATCCTATCTACAACAAAAAAGAAAGGGAAGGGTTTTGAAGAGATTCAAAATTACATGCACATATACAGCAGAGTAAATAAAGAAAACAGAGCAAAGAAAGAAGTATCCATTGCCTTACGCAAATCTTTAAAACATCACAAAAAATGGGATGGATTATGAAAACCTACTACGTGTCGCTCTACGTCTAAATGTCGTTATGGTCGTAATTGCCGCCTATTTGCCCACGAACAGTGCAACTGATTCCGAAAAAATATATTTTTTTACCAACTTGACGAACCTTCTGGACCGAATTGGAAACAGAAAGGAAATATATTTAATGGGCGACATTAATGGAAAAGTAGGAAGATAATACGGAAGAAAAGTAGTAGGAAAATTTGGAGAAGAGGCAAAGAACGAGAATGGGGAAGGACAGAGATACGCGCGAGCAATATGAGTTGGATAAATGGAAAGTGTTTTCCGCACAACATTATCCATAAATACGCCTAGTCTCAGCCATGAAGGAAATTATACTCTATAATTGATTACATTATTAGTAAACAGAGTAATAAGACCAGAGTGGAAGAATGTAGGGTATATAGAATTGCAGAGTGCGAATCTGACCACTTCCTTCTGTGAGCCAAATGTCTTTTCCCCGTCCAAAATGCAAAAGTCAGAGATCAAATATGAGGGGGAGATTCTAGAAGAAAAGACATGGATATTAAGTTTAAAGTGAATTTGCTAGACGACATACTATTTTGTTCTTGTATAAGTTCAGGCTAAGTAGGAAGTTGCAAAATGTAGATGAGTCCGCTCAGTAAGCAATGTACAGACACATAACAAATTACGTACACGAAGCGGCATACGAAAGTTTGGGTGTAATTGAAAGGAAGCAGCAGAGAACTGGGACCTATTTGGTGGTGACAAATTTGCTGAAAGCGTACGAGATAATAAAAACGCCTATCAAAAGTGGCTAAACGCTATCAAAAGTGGCCCGTTATCTAGAAGATACAAATAAGTATACACAAATATGTAGAGAAGTCAAAAAGGTCATTATAAAAACTAAAAATGACCTGTGGGACCTAAAGTGTCAAGAAAGTAGTATCGCCATTGGAAGCCCATTGGAAGCTGAAGATCACGGGAGGCGTGGAAAGTGCTGAAACAGTTGAAAACAAATGAAATGAGATATGGACATTTGCAGCTTATAAGCCTAGCCAATTGGGTAAAGTATTATGAAGAACTACAAAAACACCGTGCAGAATACCAAGCTATATATCAGCTGAAGGATACATCTGAGAATCATGTAGAAGATATATCACCAATGGAAGTTGAAAAAGTGTTGAAAAGCTTGAAAAGTGGTAAAGCTCCTGGACCTGGTGGGATAAATATTGACATCATAAAATCAGTTCCATCGGTATTGTTCGAACAACTTTCGGAATTATTTAATGCGTGACTCAGGGGTCGTGGGATATCAGAATTCGTTGAAGTGGGTTACATCTCCAATATATTTAAAAAAAGGAGATAAGGAGGAATGTTCCAATTACCGTGATATAACCGTCCTGAGTTCCCTTGGTAAAATATACGGTAAAATTATTAAAAACAGATTGGAAAATGAAATGAAAGAACAGAGTGGCTTTCGAGCTGGTAGATCCTGCATAGATAATATATTTACCATCCGACAAGTTACGGATAAGCAGCTGGCGCATAACCTTGAGACACATCTAGTCTCTATTGTCTTGCGAAAAGCGTACGACAGTTTTCTTTCAAAATTGTGGATGGCCATGGAAAATCAACATATTAATAGCATATATATTAAGACCATTAGAGAGTCATATTCGGTCAAATCGTTTAAGCCAAGTTAGTGTGACGGTCCATTCAGACGCGTCCCAATGATTGTTAACACAAATGCACCAAAATAACTAAAATTGATTAATAAAGAGACAAACAGTAAAAGGTGCAAGGGTGGAATTGTAAATTTATTTATTTCTAAAAACCCAAGGTACTGTACTGTTAGCAAACCTCTGAAGAGTAAATAAATAAAGAAGTATTATATACACAGTCACTCGAACTCTAGATTATTATATAATAAAATAAAACTTGTATTAAATGAGTGTTCGTATGTTTGGCAAAGACAACTGAATTTTTTATAAGTAATGAGCGATTACACAAGATAACAATATTAGGAATTTAGAAAAGGTAATTATTTTTTTACTTGGATTTTCGTTTTAAATTATTGCAATGAAGAAATTAAGGAAATCGAAAGACATCTAAAAATTTGAATGTAAAAATGTACAGCGAGTTTGACAGAAGAGAAGGGCTGTCCTTTGTTTGAAACTGCGCGGTGAAGAAGAACAGCACAAAAATGCATATAAACAGATGGGTTTGCAATCTTAGTGATAACACCGTGGCGGAAGTCGATTGATTTTCATGTAGAAATTTGTTTTGAGGGCAGTAGATTTTCGTGAAGTAATGCTCCTAGTAGGAGTATATTAATTCACGAGTGGTTCAATTGGGAATTTAAAAAAAGAAAAAAGAAGAAGAAAAGATGGTATCCGCGACGAGAGAACACATACTTGCAGCGGTCGGAGACGGCGCCATTGAGGGATCCAGCAACCAGCGAGGTGACGCAATTTTGCCCGACAATTTTGTAAGAAGGCCAAGACTTGTAATTAATTATTATTTAGTAAATTATCATTAGAAACAATTCAATTCTCAAAAAGAGAACACTCACGTGAATGAAATGTATATTAAATATGTATGAATGAGTGAATGTAATTTGGATTTGTTTTCCTTCAAGATATGTTGTATTGGTGTATTCAAAGGGTAAATTTATAAGTCGTGTTATGTTTTGTACAAAAGAAAGTTTGTGTATGTACGGCGGAGAACAGAATTTGCAGAGTAGCATTGTGAAATATTGCTTACGAAAAAATAATTGCTGATCATATTGACAGCACTGTTAAAAATTTGTGTGTATATTTTAGTAGGTAACAAACAACAATGACAGGAGAAAGAATAAAAGAGAGCCAGGTCCCCACATCAAAATAATATTTCGGTTTTCTGTATAGATGCGACTTCGCAAATTCACACCAAAGTTATAAATTTGTAATGTAGGAGCATAAACTTGGTATTTTCATGATTTCAATAAAATCAAACATTGTAAACTTCGCAGTCAACATAAATTGTTATTCGCTTACAGATTTTGACTCGCTCAGGTAAAGGGTTGAAATAGTAAAAAATATTAATTATTTGTAAATTTTAATTCTCATACTTATAATCCATTACAATAGAAAATAGCATATCAAAAGAAACAAAGATAAGTAAATGGCTAAGACAAGAGTGTTGCATAGCACCAACCCTGTTCAAAATGTGTCTAGAAGAAGCTCTAAAAAACTGGAAGAATAAATGTGAAAGAATGAGAATACAATTAAATGACGATATTCACTTCATTTTGCAGATGACCAAGTGATATTCGCAGGGGATGAAAACGACGGACATTATTTGTTAAGGAAATTAAATGAGTAATATGGAAAATGGGACTTGAAAATTAATTTCAAAAAGGCAGAGTACGTGGTGGAAGAAGCTAAACAACAATGTAGCATTTTGACGAACGTCTTCTTGCATTTATGATTTCTTTGTACAAATATACACAAAAGCATGTAAGAAGAGTACAGAGCACACAAGCATGTATATAGGGTACAGCATTATTTATGAATATTTATTTTTATAATAGTCGTCAAACATCGTCTACTATATTATTTCAGTAGTATACATACCTTTTGCGGCTCTCACACACACCCGATCTATATAAATGGGGTCTCTAAAGGAACAGAATTTCACGGGGACGTGACGAATTGCACTTTAACTTTAAAAGCATTAAGGATTTGTTTAAAAACCGCATCTAAATATTCCTGTTAAAAACCGTCAACTATATCTTTAAATAACGTCTCAACAAAGCGTTCTAGGACCTTAAAAACTAAATTTTGAAGCCAAAGGCATCAAAGAAACGCTCCTTACACCGTAATTACGCACCTTACAGGATCAGATATTCTTGGATATTCTATTAAATTTTTACTCGCTCGGCACTTATCGACTCTACCAATGCCGCCTCTTAGCAATCCTTGGTGAAGGTGATCTTTGTTACGTCACACTTAGAAGGCTTAGATTCCTCTATACTATTTACGCTCTCTGTGACGACCGTGGTTGCGCAGACTGACGAGGTTTACTTGCGTGATTATTATTTCAAAACTTGCTCTCGCACCAACAACCGCAAGTACTATTAATAGTTGCTTGATACCGATGAATATTGTTTCTTACATTCGTTTTAAGGTTTTGTCGATGTCTAAGAGTGCCTAATTGGGGAGGAATGTGGGTGTACCGTGAAGAGTGAAGACGTGTCTTGTTTGATTTGGTCTGTTTTACCTGTTCCAATATTTTCGTTATCAGCAGTGATTCAAGTCAGCGTGTTCAGTCACGTAGCTTTCTCAAGAGTAAAAAGCTTTTAAAAAAATGATTTTGTGACTATCATGAAAAGCGAAGAGCTAACTGTCAATAAACATTGAATAAGTACTTCAAATATTTTTAAGGAAGTGTTTGAATTGTTCCAAGAAATCTCTCGATAATACTGAATAAATATTTAGTGAAAATTTGTTTTCCACATCAATTGCATTGTGTTTTTTTTAAATTTGATATTGTTTTAGTACAATGGAAGTCACTTTTATACATGTGTTACAAATAAATATGATTCTTTAACCAGTTATCATCTTAGAATTAAATAGAAGGATATTGAAGAGATGGGGGTTTGACATGCGAGAGTTCTCGCACGGATACGCAGAGGTTGAAGGGGAAAACTCCCTCTCTTCCTCATAAGAAATCCAGGAAATTTAAATAATATTACAAAGAGTATGTTCGTACATGCCCGATTCTGTATTTTCGCTTGGTAAATTTTACTTGGCTGTCTCAAGAGTATAAAAACCTTTAGTAATATTTTTGTGACTATCAAGTAAATCAAAACGCTGTCAAGGAAGATTCAATGACTTCAAATGTTTTTAAAAAAGTGTGAATTGTTCGAAGAACATATCTCTGTAATACTGAATATATCTTTATTGAAAATTTGCTTCCAACGTCAGTTGCATTGTTTTTATTTTTGTTTGATAATCTGTAAGTACATTTATACATTTTTTAAAACAAATAAACACGTTTCATTAACAACTTTCCTTCTTAATGGAAAGGTTAGGGAATTGGATAGGGAAAGGGTGGGGATTAACATGCGAGAGTTCTTGCGTGGGTACCCTAGTAATTTTTATATCGTTTGTGAAATTGCACACGCCACAATGCATTTTTATTGTTTTAACAGTTGGCCACGTAAAGTCTGAATGGTCAATGTGTTACGTGGTTAATTACACTGAAATGTGCTTGATCTTATAGTGAAAAGTGATAATTTTCTTCATTGTCTCCTGTTTATTCGTGGAATTAAAATATTTTAATCTTAGCTCTACTGGACCAATATTCTGCAGGCAAGTCATTTTAGTTTCTTGTTAATTTCAAGAATTTGGCAAGGCTAACTCTCTAGTAAAGTAGGCCTAATACAATAATGCTTCAATTATTTAATTCAAAATTTATTTTTAAGTATATGACTGCGCTTAAGTATTTGAATGCACTGTTGTTTACTCGGAACCAACAATACTTTCTAACAGGTACCCAGCTGTTACTTTATGAAATTCTGTTTTGCTCAGATTCTTAATTGATTGAACGTAAGACAAAAGTCTATTTATTAGCTGTTTATATTTTTTACTATTATTTTGCATATATTATTGTGATGTGTTAAGGAAGTACATTCTGAACTTGTTATAAAAAATAAAACCCGGGTGAAGTTTTAGAGCAATGCATGAATGGGTAGTTTTCGCATTATCGCTACATTGCATTGTCAGTGTCAAACATCCCATGATCATAATGGACAAGAAAACGTTTATAAAGTTATTCAACTAGTTTTGATGAATATCAATATGTTGTAATGATTTGATTCCATACATTGGGTTTTCAATGTATTTCATTTATTACAATGTAGTTTCTTCCATTTAAAAAAACTTGATATAGCTCTTAGAATTATTGCTTTTTACTTTGTCGTATACGTAAGTATTTACGGAGTATCGAGGCAGTTATGTAATGCCGTGGAAAATCTATTTCGAGATTTCAACGGAATTACACTTTGGAGGACCCGATACCGGAGGTGTTTTTTCTCCCTCGAAACGTCTATGATCAGCACTAGCACCTAAACTATTCGTAGGATTTTCTCCAAAATGCATATTTCCCTGTCGGGCTGGCACCACTCTATGTTCTACGATTTTGAAAAACATGATTTAAATTTTGGGGGTATTTTAAATGAAGCCCTGCGGACATTTTTCAATTCTTTTTCAAAAGTTGCTCCAAATAAAATTTCTTGTAAGAATAGAGATACATACACTTATAATGATGACAATGATCCAATTTCTACTGTTTTCACTTTCAAATTTCGGAAATTGCTAAGGTTTGAACCTTTTTCGTGTTCTTCCTACAATTACAATATTGAAGATAGAGATTTTTCCTTGAAACGAAATTTGTTCTCCATAATTAGTTCTTTCATTAAAGCCAAGTATATGTTTTTGAAAACTGCAGTCGTTTTTGTGCAATTTTGTTGGAAATATGAGCAATATTAAAAAAATATCAAGAACCAGAATTTCTCAAAAACGGCTCAAAATTTTTCTTTAAAGTTTTGGTAAGTGTAGTATTTAATGAACTGTAACAAATCACATAAATTCCAATTTGCCCTGTTTTTTTTTTTTTTTTTTTTTTCAAAAATTACCCGAATGTAATTTTTTACATCTCTCTCACGTCTTTAACTTTTACGATACCGAAGCAACACATAATTGCATATATAAATACGTACATGTGCTTCAAATGAGGTCTTAAAAGTTTTCTCGAAACCTAGAAACTTCTCTGCGAAAATGAACTCCAAATTCTGCATTTTGAGAAACGCTCAAACGTCATTTTCTCAAAACGTCTCTTTATTTATTATTCAAACTTTTTGAACGAACATTGCTAAATGCACTGCATAATATGACAAAATCTATTTTGCTGTAATCTTTTTTTAATTAGACAAATACATTTTTAAAATATCTCTCACACCGTTAATATTTACATTTCCGGCAATTAGTACACATTATTGTATTTGTGAGTAGAAGTGCTTCAAATTATTTCCAATGAAATTTCTCTGAAACGTAAAAGTTTTCTGTGAAAAAGAGCTTCCAATTTTGCATTTATGGTACTGCTTAAACGATATTTTCACAAATACTGCTCCAAATTTTTCAACGAAAACTTTCATTTAGAACAAGATTTTCTATAACATACTGAAAAGTCACGCTACAATTCTACCCTTAGGGAGCCAAAAAATAGAGAAAATGTGAAAATAGATTTTTATGTGACGAGCGATGGCAGCTGGAAAGAGGATGGGACAAGACCGAAAAGCTAGCTCAGACCAAAGAAATGAGAAAAATAACTAGTTAATAAATGAAAATAATAATAGTTGTTAGCCATACAATACATATGAAAAAGTGATGTAAACTGAACTACGTACTCCGGAATGAAAAATAAATATGTAAAAAAAAGCTTGCAGCATGCACTGATGACATCATTCCAAACACATCTTTACTGGCGCGAAATAGAAACTATTTTCTGTTGAAGACGAGAACTGTCGGTGATTTTCTTCCAAAAAATATAAAGAAATGAAGCAGGTGAAGACCAATTACAGGAGATACTTCGAACTCCTGAGAAAGTTATAACGCAAATTATTGAGAAAGTTGCGAAGGCATGGCTGATTCTCCAGAGGTTGGCATTCCTTCATAAAAGCTAGTGGCTGAGAAATATGAATAACAATAAAAAAAGCTTAAACTGTATGATGGGTACGATAGATGTTACCTACCTACACCAGGTTTGCCAATTCCGGAAACATAACGAGTAACCTATGTATTAAGGGACAACACAGACGTTCCGCTCGTAATAGTTATTTCTGATGAGTCAAACTGTATGAACTTGTACAATGAATTTGTAAGTGCACTTAATATATTCCGGACAACTCTTAATCCTATTATAAACGTACATTTTGAAACACAAATAATGTATACTACACCGAAAAGAACATTTGTTATTTTAAACAACTAACAACTAACTATTCTAACAATCACAGTCGTAACGATGAGGTACAATGCGTTTTTTCCCTACGATGGCGGCCTTCCAATATTTTATGAATAAAACATTCTTATTCCGCGACAACAACGCTCTCGGCGAGTATAGTTTATTTTTATTCCAACGTATTTGGGGTTAGCTCTATATTGAACCAAAAGAGGAAAACACTAGTCGAGAAAATGAAAAGATTACCTAGCGATTTCCACTGGAGGTAGAGGTTAATTAGTTAATTCAAAGACGCAATGGACTGATTCTGACGAAAGTGCAGTTAGCACTATCTTTCGTCGATTCCTTCAATTGTTCGTGTTCCCTTACTATTCAGTAATAGTATTTCAAAGGACTCAGCTGCTGCTTGTAGTGATGGTATACAATTTAAAAAGTTTATTTTCCTATTTCAAAGCCCAAATATTATCTATTTTTCGGGCTTCACCCACACGAAAAAGACCTCAATGATATATTCTAACGCTAGCTTCTGTCGTGGCAGGCGACATATCGAATGCTCGTCCGCTGCCTAATCCAGCTTTGAAACCTCACGAGGCAGGATCTTTTGGGGTATGAGAATGATTTACAACCAGACACAGAATCAGGTAAAACAGTGCATATATTCTCTCGAGAATATGATAACATATATTGGCACTGAACAAAAAAAATCAGATATCAAATAACACACTAATATACAACACGAAATCAAATTACTGTTCACACCCTCTGAAAAATTGATATCGTTTGCTCACTTTGATTCGAATGCTCCTTCCTAATGCACTACTTTTTTTTTACAAAATGTCCGTGTACGGTAACTACAGCTCAGCCAGCACCGTTTAAAAAAAATTAACTCCCTTGACTGATGAGTGCAACAAATTAAATCCCTTATTTCTCAACAGAATCTTAGACTGTTAATAATCAGAACAAATTATTGAATGACTTATTCAAATAGAATTATTCACAATTAATTTCCTCGTCAACATTACACAGAATGAGGAGCAAAATATTAACACAGCTTTTCTCGTAACATAATACTAGAATGAACTGAATTACCGGCGTACAGGTTCTCTTTCAATTGTTTTGCCGTGAACTAGTTGTTACGACAATCTATGTGAATACAATCACAGCCTTTCTACTGCTGCACTAACATTCGTGTCTCTGTCGGCTCTCAATCCTTTTAAGAAGAAAAAATAGTTACCTTCGTTCACGCACAATACGCAGTCCCAAACCTGGCTGCTTCGGCGTCGCGTGACCTTGCCCCAGTTTTAGCTGTCGGCACGCCACTCTCGCGTCCAAGCGCTCCTCGACGTGGCTCCAACGCTGTCGCCCCGGGTCTTCCTTCCCTCGGAAACGGCTCCTTCGCTCTTCTTGCTTGGACCCCGGCTCCTTCCGTCATCTTCTTCGGCTTCAATTGCCCGCCGACGCGTGACGTTTAGCCCTGACGCGTGTTACTAGCTGCGTAATTTCGGCGTACCTCAACACATTATACTTGTGTTGCCCAATTAAAAGTCTTATGACGCCTCGCGATATTCTAGCTCTTTTTTTTCTCAAGTACTATTATTTCCGCCCAAATCTGTAACTGAGCCACCACTATTAAATTCTGCATGCTTTCCTAAATTTCTTGAACTCCACTAAGTTCTAACAACACTGCTGAGTACTCGTCGGATATTACAAGTTCCTAACTTATGCACAGCGTATTTCTGCTCACGACTGCTCTCTCTAATACCTATCGCTCTGGCTAACCGCACTGGTTCTCTCACCTCAGCGTCTCGAACAGAAAGAAGAACGATTGTTTTTTGTTGTTCTTTTTTGGCTTAGCCAAAGGTTAGTGTGTTATGTGTTGCAGTGCGCACGCAATTTTGCGTTTTATTGCTATGTGTAAGTGGCTGGTGTGGGTTCGTGTCGGACCTTAGTCAATAGCCAAATCGGCTTTTGTGTTGCACTAAGCCATTAGAATATCAGAGGGGAGTGCTTGTCTTCTTTGCCCTATTGTAACGTGTCGAGGTAATCGTTTTAGCGGTACATTAGCTTCGTTGGTTTGAAAGGATTGAATGCTCGTTAAACGAAAGCATTGAGTGAAGGACTCGATGAGGAAGTTCCTTCCTCAGTATTTTCAACCGTTTCCGAAACGGAGGGCGTGCTATGAGCCGCAGAACTTTGTCCTGAACCATCTCAAGTGTGGTACAATGTGCGGGTCAGCTGGGAGATGACATGGCTTGCAGTGGTGTTCAGTGATGAGAGCCACTTCTACAAGCACGACAGTGATGGCCGTGTGCGTGTGCGGGCAAGCGCGTGCGTCCGAAGTGTGTTCGTCCACGTCACATAGGGCCCACTCTGAGAGTGGAGGTGTGGCTACAACGCGCGTTCTTCTTTGGTATTCGTGGAGGGATCATTGGATAAATCCAGCATGTTGTGCGGCCTGTGCTAACATTTCTTGCAACGGGAGGGTGGTGCGCTGTTCCATCAGGACAACGCCTGCTCTCACACTGCCCGCGCTACGCAACGCGCTCTCCGCGATATTCGCCAACTGCCGTGGCTGGCACGCTCGACGAATTTGTCCCCGATCGAGCATGTGTGGGACATGATGGGCCAACGCGTGACCCGTGCTGCGACTGCCCCAACAACTCTCCTTGCTGTGCTTGAGGCGGTGCAGGAGGTGTGTAACAGTGCACCAAAGGACACTATTCGCCAACTTCACGATGGGTTTCTTGCCCGCTTCAGGGCTTGTCGTACTGTCCGCGGATACACGCAGTGTCGATGTGACGTTTCCAGTCCATGGTTCTCTCTGTTGTAGGACGTGCGTGTCTGACATTGCTCTGCCCTTGTAATTACATGTATGTATGTATGTATGTATGTATATATATATATATATATATATATATATATATATATATATATATATATATATAAAGTTATAACTGAGTTCTTAGTAGGCAAAAATTATATTTCAATATTATGTAATTACATCAAATAATGCGACTAAATATGTGCTGTTGTAGCATCTATACTTTTTAATTGAAAGATTACATCTTTTGAACCATCCAAAATGTGATTATTTTCGTAAACATATTTTTCAAGTATTTTGAATATATTGTACTGTCAAAATTGGGTGAGGTCATCAACTGAGGTCACTGTAGTGTCTGACCGGGAGGTTATAGGGTTCGATTCCCGGCGGTAAACAGTGTGAAATTTTGGCCATATAGCTGGCAAAAAGTCCATTTCCAAAGTACTCAGAAGGTTTATCTGGGGGAAAAATGTTAGATTGTAAAAGATTCATTGTAAATAAAATGGGTATTGATTTTCTTATGAATCGCTTGAGGTATCAGTAGAACAAATTTAAACATGCACGATCTTGCGTTGTCACATAATTTAAATAATAATAATAATAATAATAATAATAATAATGTCTTTATTAATGACGAGGCATAATTTAAAGAACATTTAATTAAATAATACAATGGTATTTTTTCTAATGTTGAAGTTCTTGGGTTAAGGAATAAATTTTGAAAAATGAAATAAATCAAATATGCTTTTTACAAACATTAATGAATTCAATCATACATCGAATGAAGGAATCTTTTGTTCTTCCGTGTCACAAAATCTTAAATTTTTATCACAATCACAAACGGTTTACAAAAGATCTACTAAACGATGAAAGATTTTTTTTTCGAAAACATTGAAAATTAATAACTTGTGGAAAAAAGATCTTTAACGAAAATGAAAAACGTGTGTTTCATATTGCTGTATACCTCCTCCGTAGAAAAAAGGTTTAAAATCTGGAACATCAGGGTCAAATTGTCTTTCAATTTGTGCAAGTTGATGTGACATAACTCAAAAACCATTTATTTTGCAAACGTAGAGAGATACAATATATTTATGTAATCATCATTCACTTTTCATGATCGCAAGTGAAAAGCATTCGCAAACCAATCACAAACCAGGAAAGAGGAATAAGACTCTTCCCTCGTCTATGCGAGAAAATCAAGTATGACCGTCATCATCTTCATCTATATTCAGCACGTGCACACCTGTCTGCAAGAATTTATAATTTCTCCTCTGGAAGTGAGCCTTCATATTACAGGAAACCTACAGTGTGTAAGAGTCCAATCAGCATTATCGCCGGATTTCCCGTGCGCGTTGTCGAGAGCGTAAGCTGCGCCGGCGCCACCCCCTCCGCGGCGCCTTCCAGCACCCACCACCCCGCGGCCGCCAGGAGCAGTCCTCCGCAGGCGCCGCACGGAGCGCACTCCCCGCGGCGTTCACGATGGCGTTCGTCAGGTCAGTAACAGCCGTCAGAGTATTTTCAGTTAGGGCAGGAGCTAAGTGCTTAGATGCATCACTGCCTCAGACAACCTAGTGCGAGGACCAAATTATACATCTTAGAATCAAGGGATCAACCAAATTCTTAGATAAAGCGCATTGAATTAATTAAAACAAGTTGCTACTTCAATTTAAAAAAATATATGTATACGAATGCTTTTATATGCATGTAATTATTATAATTTTGCATAAATGTCTTCATAAATTTTATTACATTTTACCTGGTTAGCCGGTATTTCTCGGGATTTTTCAGTTAATCTTCTATGAAGCAGTCCCTCGTCTCTCTGTCTCCTCGTCTCTCCCACCCTCCCATCGAACCCGGCTCCTCCGTCTCGCTCATCCAGCGCACCTCCGACCTTCGGTCGTCCCGCAACTCGCTGTCAAGAAACATTATGAGTTGCGTCATTTCTAGCAACACTTTATAGAGTAATCAACTTATTGGGATCGCAACCCCCCTCTGTCTTCTCTCAGCTTCTCAAAATTGTTCAAGAAAAATTCGAAAGCAATCAGTCCAGTGGTTTAAAAGCGTCTGTGGAAGAAAGGACACAGTCTGTTACAGATTGAATGACGTAACGATTTAATGCGAAGGTACGACTTGTACTTTAACTACCAAACTGTTCTTATTGATATAAATATTACTTAAATTGAACCACTCAAAATTTTCTAGATATTTGTTCGTTATTTTTAACATTTATTTCATTCATTCTGGAAAATTTGTCACACAAATGAATGGGGAAACACCATAACGGTATAAGTGATATTTTATAAATTCTAAGAAAAAAGTGTTTAGTTATTTCTTTAAATACGTCAAAAACTGTTAAAAACTCTGCGTGACGTGCTATGTGGAGAAGTTAGTTTCAAGTTACATTTATGTCCGGAGTCAAAACAATGGGCCATCTCAGCATTTGCTCGAGGATCAGGGAAACTGGACAAAAACCTTATCGAGATGGGAGTCATTGACCCAGAAGCTGACGTACAATACTTGTTACAAGTTCTTTAGAATTCTACAATCCAAATGGTAAATAATACATTAAATGTCATTGTTAAAATTAATATTATTTTCCTTTTTGATGCTCGCTTTAGTCTCTAATTGTATAGAAACAGTTGTGCAACAAAAAAGACTTTACTTGGGACTTAAAGTCTTGCATCGAATTTAATCTTTTAATGTGATCTGGCAAGGAGTTGTAAAATAATGTACATGTATTACATGTGAATGTTTTGTAGTGAGCTGTTGATATGGTAACCAGATGAATATGATTATTACGTCCAGTGTTGTAGTTATAGACAAGGGCGTTTGCTGAAAATATATTCCCGCCCTTACAAAAACCACTGATTCATATGTGAAGAGACAAGGTAATGGTAAAATACCTAGAATAATAAAGAGAGGCTTACAAGAATCACGTGGGTGGGATTTGCTTATTATTCGTACAATTCCGTTTTGAAATTTAAAAGTTTGGGAGCTATAAGATGTATTTATCCAGAATATTATGCCATATCTCAGGCGGGAATGAATATACACAACGAGCAGTATGAAGGCTGACTGAATCTGAAAGAGTTCTGAAAGCGTAGCATAAAGAACTTAATTTAGTGTTCAATTCATTTAAATGAACGTTCCATTTAAGGTTTGACTGAATTGAAAGGCCTAAAAATTTTGTTACCTGAACATCAGTCAATTGCACATAGTTATTTTTCAATAAAGTACAGAGCTGTTTATTTGAAATGGAAAACTGCATCGAAATCATTTTCTTTTCATTTACTATTAATTTGTTATTATGGAACCAAATTGAAATATTTGATATTGTACTACGGTTTCTTTATTGCAACGAATATTCGTATCACCCACAAAGAGAACTCTTCTTCCGTTTCTAATCGTCGAGGGCGTATCTTTTACATATAGTAGGAAGAGAATAGGGCTTAAAATCGATCCCTGCAGGACTCCACGTGCATTGGCAAAGAATCGAAAAGGTGTGTACATAATGTTTCATTATTCCAGTAAGGTATTTCTACTTTCTGAAATCGTTGTTTAAGGTACGAACATAACCAATCTAGAGCAATACCACAAAGGTAATTTTGAAAGTAAAATGTTATGATCAATGACGTTAAAAGATTTTGAAAGTACTAAAAATATTCCAATAGGTGCTTCGTTTTGATTCATAGATGATGCGGCATCTTTAAGAAAAGAAAATATGACTGTTTCCAAAAATTTTTTATTTTTAGAAACCCATGTTGCCAATCTGAAAACGCGTCGTGTTTACTAAGAAATGTTTCCATTCGTACGTAAAATAACCTCTCTAATATTTTTGAAAAAAAACGATAAAAGAGAAATTGGCCGCTAATTTTGAATTTTATTTTTGTTGCTTTTTTTGAAAAGCGGATTAATCTTAGCTGTTTTAAATATATCTGGAAAAATTCCTGTGTATAAGGATACATTAAATATACTCGTATGAGTTAACGGGTGTGTAATGGCGGGCACACGAGTTTTTAACAAATAATCCGGAAATTTATCTAAACCGGCCGAATATTTATTTTTTAGTCTACCGATTATTTTAGGAACTTCATAGGAAGAAGTTTCGGAAACGAACATTGTGTCCAAAATTTTTGGTGGAAACGTCTAATGCAGAATTTTGTGGCTGAAGACCCTTGGTAAGATCGGCAGCAATTCTCGGAAAGTATTGGTTAAAGAGACTAGCCACTGTTGCCGGATCGTTCACGTTTCTATATTTATCTTTTAAAATAACATTCTCTACAAGGTTTCTAGTTGATTTGGACGATTTTTTATTGTATTCTACATTTCTTTTGTTTTATTATTTGAGTTCAAAATATCCTTGTCATGTTTCATGGCTTTAGCCTGCCATATGATGTTTCTTAACAATGATTGGTAATTTTTAAAGTAGAGGAGGAAACCTTGAGATACGTCGTGGTGCTTAAAAATGAAAGAAAAAAATGTTTGTTTTAGATAATGTCCTAATCCCTTGTGTTATTCAAGAATTGCTTTTCCATGAAATATTTAATTTTATTTTTTTGAAGAGGAAAGCAAGTGTTGAAATAAAATGAAACGTTAAAAAAAGAATTATTTTTATCAATATGTATAAATAGTATTGTAAAGCGTGTCCCATGACTCTTGCAGCAAGTAATTGGTGAATAATTTATTTTCTTTTAGTAAAGAATTTACTCATACGTGTCTTATTTATTGTGGCAGTATTCGTATTTTTATAATGGTAAGAATTTGTGCATCGTAATCACCGTATCCCAAATACGTTGTTTCAATTTTATTTCGAGTAATGGTTTTGTTAATTATTGTTTAATCGATAGCCTTCTTTTAATTTAGTGTGATCAGTATAGGTACATGTATAGTAATATCTAAACTGAAGGAATGAATTAAGTAGTTAAACTGCTCTTTCTCGCAAGATTCGACCATAAAATCAATGTTAAAATCTCCGCATACAACAATGGATTCAAAAGAGCGATTGCTGACTTCGTTTAGTTATCTCCAGTTATTTAAGAACATAATATAATAATCTACTGCTCTCTGTTGGAGGCCTGTGGATACAAAGTAATATAATGCACCGTTATCAAAACTATGTGCAATTCGTTTGGCATATATACTCCGCAAATATTTTCTTATCAATACTTGGCAAAAAATGCTTATTTCCGTCCATAATCATATTTCAACTTGTTTAACATCATACATTTTTAACAAATAACTACCAATAATACATATAAACTAATTAATTACTAATGTTCTACTATTTTTAATATTACGTTTATTAATTACCACCTTATTATATATTGACACCGCTCCAAACAAAGCTTAGGAAAATAACACTTTAAAGGTTGTAATAATGTGATTGAGTGTGTTTATTTCAATCAGTCGGCCAGACGAACGGACGGTTTGAAAACACTTTTTCGGTATCAGAGGAAATCTCCAAATCAATTTTCCACCGCATTACATAACTTACTCTATACTTCGTATATTGCTCTATATATACGTACCTATACGAGAAAGTAAAGATGGAGCCTCCTTAGAAACACAGAGACAAAAGGGTTCTCGATCAATACATTTTATATATTCGAATATTTATTTGCAAAACCAGAGTTAAGAAAGTTTTATGGCAATGTACCAGAATTTTACATAACATTTTACCTATAAAGGCGACATTTCCAACAGAGACTGGAGCCTAAAATATAAGTCCAATAAATAAGCAAATTGGAAACGTGTCACGATTTATGAAGTCCTAACGATCATCATGCCTGTCGGGATGAGACGGCCAAAGAGAACATGATGAAGATTCCTTCTAAAATGTCGAAGATCTGTTTTACTTATATAATGAAATGAATAATAATATTGATGGGATTGGATTGTTATCATTCCAGAGTAATAAAATAACCATGTTAATGAACTCTGTAATTTATATTAATCAGTTTTGCATGAAATCGGAAATCACACAAATTTCATTAATTATTTTCTTTAAAACGAAACGTAAAGTAAAATACTTTTGTATTGTATTATAGGATTGTGGTATTATAGTTGTAGGATTGTGTATAGGATATATTTTCTACTTTCTTGGTAAAATATTTAATAGGTTTGTTCATAAATGCTAATAGCAAATAGTTTTTACTTTCTTGCTACCGCTTACGCCTTAGACAGAAAGTTACGTAATGGTGCGCGGAAAGGGGGCGAATTTTCGGGAAAATAACTCTTATTACCGGGCCCTGGTAACGAAAAAGTGGATAAATTCAGTTGCTAAATTTAGGAAAAAAATCCTCTAACACTTGGTGTAGCCAGAATCCATGTTTGGTGGGCCCTTGATACCGAAAAATCGAATGATGGCAAAACGCGTCTGTCCGTCCGTCTGTGAACAACGCTACACTGTGCAAAATTGATGTACCCCAATTGAACTGACTGATATCGCGGCCCCTTGTATTTGAAACCGATAAATTTTACATAAAGCTCGAACATTTTCAAAATTTTCAAAAAAAATTGCTCCATATTTTATTTACCTCCAAATGTTGATCAAATTTTGTTATTGGGCACCCTACAACTAAAATATTAAAGATAGAGATTTTTCCGTAAATAAATAGAGTTTAAAATTGTCAAATACAATTTTTAGAAAATGTGACTACTTTCCACGTTATTTTGCGTAAAATACAGGCAATTTTTAATTTTGTTTAAACAATTTTTTCTTAAAAACAGCCCCATATTTTTTATTAAATTTTGACCTCGGAAAGCGTTTAGGGCGCCTAAGTCTCATTTTTGTTAAATATTCTTATTTTTGAAAATTGCAAAAATTCAATATTTTTCGGCGCGTTCCTGCAACAACAGTTATGAAGATAAACATTTTTCTTAATGAAATGTGTTCATAAAAAACAAATCTTGAAATACGTTCCTGTTTAATTTTTCGAAAATATGAGTATTTTGTATATTATTTGACGTCAAACACAGTAGCCGGCTTCGAATTTCCTGCTCATCTTGAACGTAATTTAAGAAGTGCTTGGAGACAGTTGGATGCTACGTAAGTTAGAATTTGTATATTATATCACATGTCTTTGCACGTTCCTTATATTCGAGTATTGTTATACGTTTACGAATTAATATTTTACAAATTATTTAGAACGTATTTGTTAATTCATATTTTTTGTCCGTGTTGCGAGGAGTATATTTGTATTCTCAATGTATTTATGTATTTTCTTTCAAGCAATCCGCAATCCTTAATTGAAATTATCCCAATCGCGTTTTCTCTCTTAAAAATACAATTTAAATGAAATTGAAATAAAAATTGCTAGCCTTCAGGAAATATCAGATTGGAATGCGACAATGGCAGTCCGCCCCGCAAGACGGCAGCTGTAGTTCTGTGAATTACTTCTCATTGTTGGGACATGATTTAGCTCTATGAAACGCAGTAATAATTTTGAATTTGTGTTGATTTAGTTATCGCATCTAATAATCTACCATTTATAATGAGATTTTCAAAAACTGATGTTTATGATTCGGAGAGAAATTGCTGTAGAAATAGTTTTACGTAACCATTGAGATGGGCGAGAAAGTATGTGCTTTTTTAGCTCCACTAGTTTGTTTCTCATGTAAAGTTGGGTGTTGATGATGCATGCCCTTTTCATTCTAGAGGATCCAGTTACAGAAATACAATTGTTGCGCCAGAGCACGGTAAATTACGGGATAAAGAACATGCCAACTTTTTCTCGGACGAACATAGCATTTTCTGGGTATTTATGAACCTTTTGCATAATAATTTTATGTATTCTTGTTCATCATAATTTGGTTCATATGATCCGGGTAAGAAGGTACGGCCTGTGTACATGATTTTGTATTATTATTACTTACGTAATATGGCATGTACTTGTGTAGGAAGTAGTATGAGATGAAAGGGTCGGTAATGAAAACAAGAAAACCTGGTCTTGAATTTCGGCCAATTAGCCGATTCACCGTCAATAATTCACAAATTAAGAGTCCTAAAATTGTTATCAACGTTGGGTCATCTATCACATTTCAGTGATAAACTAAAAAATTAAATACAATGTATTTTAATACTGTAATTTAATTAACGACCCAAGCGACAAGATTATTATTACGAACCCAATTCCTTAATCGTCATGGATAATTATGAATTATTTCATCACTTAATTGTGGGGTTCGTAGAATCCCAATATTATCTTCAAAACAGAAGTCACTACGAGGAGGTGTCTTCACCATTGGAATTATTTGAATTGTATGAAGTAGTGCATCTCATAGATAAATGGTTTAGATATTGTTATTGTTTCAGTGAGAAAATGGTGAAAGACATGAATGTTCGTGGACAACTACTGCTCCTCATGACAACGTATATTGCATTAGACAATACAGTTGGTGTTAGTGGCATCTGCTCTGCAAATATAGTGTACAGGCAAACATGTCCAGGTTAGTTCTCAGTATATATTTCTTACACTACTTTTTCTCTTCTTGACATGTCTTGAAAAAGCATTTGTTTCTAACAATAAGAAGAATATATGGTTCGAAACCCTCGTAAAGCATCAGTGTTTTCAAATCTAATTGTGGGGTAGGGGCTTTCTCAATCCCGGCAATCTTAATACCATACTCCTTCCATAATCTCATTGCTTGATTGGCAACTACGTGTGGGATTTCTGAGCAAGCTACCTTTGTGTATACTTGCGAAATTGAAATTCTTATACCCACAACAATAGCAAAAAATCGAAAATTGCTACGGGCTAAGCGAATATAGCTCAGGACCGAAAGGAGCAGGGCTAAGACGGCAACGGCTGTTGCTTAGGAGCTCATGGAACCCCTTCGCTGATACTTCCAGGATACTTCGGAAATAGGTTTACCCGGTTTTGGTATGACAATAATTGGACTGTACTTCCATTGACAGGAAAATGTCCAATTCTGATGATGGCGTTGAAAATTGAGGTTACCAATGCTAGTGCTTTTTTTGGCAGATTTCTCCGAACAACGCCGGTGATGAGATCGTAGCCAAATGCATTATGAGGGTTAATGTGATTTATTGCATATGAAACTGCCGTTCTCTTGGAATGTTTTATTGATAGAGACATTTGATATGGTGAATTAATGAACTGAATAATATTTATTTCTTATTATTCTTCATCAGATGGGAATGGTTGGAAACATTCACAAAATGTTCCGCAAATACTGTTCCTTTTTCGACGTTGGTTCTAGCCCATTTTTATCACGTAAGGCGGCACAAGTTTGATTGGTCGTTTAATGCATTTGGTGGCTTTCCATAGAGAAAAGTCAGTGTCTTTGGTTGGTGACAGTCTTTCGATATACTCCTTGGTTTCATTCGCGTATAGATCTTGTAGAAATCTTTTAAGACCTTGCGCTGCCCTGTTGAAGTTTCGTTTATCATTTGGATCATGTGTGGTTTGCCAAACTTTCGTAAGTCTCCTCTTTTTTTGTTTCATTTCATCAACTATTTTGGGGTATTTGCGAGCAGTTTCCGTCCGTACGTTTCTGTGGTAGCATACCATGCTTCTTGCTGAATATTGATAGTTAAAATTCAATTGCTTCATCTATATCGAATTCACTTTTTAGAGGAAGGTTTGCAGTGATACTTACATTAAGTCTTGATGGAAAGTCACTCCAATTCCTTTTTTTTATTAGAAATACTAGGTTTAAAATTGTTCTCTGTTATATGAGAGAATAGTTAGTGACCGGAGTGGGATCGGCAGACAATTCGAGAGAATTTTCAATTAATGTAAAGCTCTGATTTGTTTCTTTCATGATAAAGAAATCGAGTAAGTCCGGCAGCTTATTACGGTCCGTTGGCCAGTACGTTGGCTCTCCTGTCGATAGCGGTTCTGCGTTGAGTGTTGTGAATACGTTGAGCTGTGTTTTTCCTCGTAGTCTTAACGCCCACTGCGTATGTTTTGCGTTGTCGTCGCATCCAGAGGTGTACCTTGCACCCAAGGTATCAAAATATTCTCTGTACACGTCTTCCGTTTTTTTTTTTTTTGAGGGATATAGACAGCTGACACTTTCAAAGAATGCTGTATGTTTCTTATTATTATTATTATTATTATTATTATTATTATTATTATTATTATTATTATTATTATTATTATTATTATTATTATTATTGGCGTACCTCCATGGACTGTGCCACCTGGGTGTTTCGTATCATATATTTCATAGATAGGTAGTTTAAAGCAACTTTTTTCTGTGAAATGAGTTTCTAAGACGAGCATTATGTCAATTTTTTCGTCTTGCAGAAAATTGTTAATTTCTCTGCAATGTTGCGCTAGTCCATTGGCACTCCACACGCCAATACGAAAGGTCTTCATAATTTGCTTATTACTTTTCTCATGAGCCTTATCAGGATGGAAATTTGTTCACTTTGCTTGGATAGTATTGATTAAAATTTTTGACAAGTTTCTTAACAGTTGATATTAGTTGTGAAATTTTAGTATTGCTATTATAATTTATGATTTGATGTGATACATGTTTCTTGGCAATGTAAGCCCAAGTGCGGTGTTGGATTTCGCTAGATACGAGACTAAAAAGTTTGTTGCATCGGAGGTTTGAGTGTGAAAGATACGAATTTCGTGCCTTCTGCGGATATTTACTTCGCCTTATTTCTTGGTAGACGTCGCATCCCTTGTAGTTTGCTGGGTGGTTTTGCTCACATAGAGCGCATTTAGGTGGGTCCTTTTTTTCTTTTTACAGACTTCGGTCGGATGATTTACTCCACGTTTCACACAGCGGTGTTTTCGATGGCAGTATGTCCTTGTATGTCCATATTCTTGACATCTTTTGCATTGAACGATTTCTTTCTTCTTTTGGGGTGCTTCTATTTTGATTTTTCAGTTCAGTAAACTCTCTGTTCTAAATATCTTTATTATTGTTGCTAGATTGTAGGTCTATGAAGAAGGGAGGGAGTGCTGCTTTTGTTAGTCTGTAGCTTTCAATTTTCTCTTGCAGCTTTCAATTTTCTCTTGCTGGTCGTAGATCTCAATTTTCTCTTTTTGTTTCTCAATTTGTTTAAGCACAACTCTAAAAGAACGTTCGTCTTTGAGCTGATACGTATGAAATTGTAATTTTGTATTTTCAAAATGTTTTATGAGCCCTCTATATGCTTCAACTGTACTTAATATTACTTTGAACCTGTCACTGTTCAATAATTTGTAGCTTTATTCCTCTTTTTTTATAATTCTTCAATGCAGTTTTTAAGAATCTGATGGTCTTATTCTTGTTAGGAAGATGGGTGGAATTTTATAACCATTGGTTCGTTCGTTGGATTCAGATTTTTCTATTGTGTTACTTTCGGGTTCTGTAGAAGAGAGAAGTTCGAATTTGTTATAATTTGTAATACTTTCTGTAACTGGCATTTTCTTTAGAGCTCTTTGTGAAGGCTCACTATTTTTTCGTTTCCGCCGTCTAAGGACGACTTCTTGCCACTCCGGAGTGCTATAGCACGTACCTTCAACAGATGACATTATTGATAAGTCTGTTGTACAACTGCTTTGTTGTGCCAAACTATCGAACTTCAGCTTGTTTCTAACGGAATCTGTAGTTGCTGCTTCAGAAATTGCTGTAGTTGATCTAGTTGTTGCTGTTCTAACTGCAGCTGTTATTATTAGATTTTAGAGGTGATTTTGAGGGGCGCATTTTTATCTTATATTTAAAAAAAACTATGTTATAAATTTATCTGCCTTAGGCCATCCGAAAATGTATTTATTTTCCCATCTATCAAGTAAGAAGTGACTGGAGTATTTATGTGACACTGTTATTACGTTTTCGAATACTACATATGTAGTTTCGAGAAAGTATTATGGTCCTGCAGCGTAAAACAATGATATTTCCAAGAAAAAAACTCGCAGTGTGCGTTCCTGATGCAAAACATTGGTAATTTTTGATCCTAAATGTACTAAAAAACTTCTAATACACTTCTCAGATTCCACGTTTGTGGATCCTTGAAACAGTTATTTTTTCATATTTCCTTACTATTATTTTTCGTAAGACCTGTCGTGGGATAGTGGTTCTACATCGATTATTGTTATGATGACAAAAACGAAGTCGTGCCCATAGAAACTCATGTAATTTCTTCGTACGCTGTTCATATTACAAGTACAAAACAAACAATGAGAAAAAACAAATTAACACTCGAGGTGGTCTCGTGGCCCAGAGCGAAGTCTCTGGCCTTTCACCAAGAAGGTCTGGGCTCGTTTGGCGATTTTCCAATCTCGTATTGTAATCAAATTCTTTACGACGCTTATATCGTAAATAACTATTAATTATTTTAGAGATAGTATAGTGCCAGTTTTATTTCCAGCATAATGAAACCAAGCTTTCTCGAGGCAGACTTACAATTAGTGGATCTACTTTACACAGACTTTCTCGTATTAGGTTTTTATTTTCTTTAGTCTGGGCTAGATATTCTTCTTGACTTGCCCCATCCTCTTGCCAGCTGCCATCAATCGCTGCCCAAAGAACATGTTTTGAAATGTTCTCAATTTTTAGGTTTTCTAAAAGTAGAAGCGAATTTTTACATTAAGAACATTAAAGAAGAGTAAAACCGCGTTCCAAATGGCAATTTTCATTGAAAAATTTGGAGAGAAAATCTGTTTAACCTTTACTGTGAATGCTAAATTTGAACCTCTCTTCACAGCTACCGTAATTTTGAGACAAACTAGATTTATTCAGAATGTATAGCAGTGATCAAATAACGCATGACTGGCTTTTGTTTATTTAGTCTGAAAATCTTTAATTCTTCTGACATAAATGTAACGACATCATTGTCTGTTCAACAAGTTTGCACTCATAATTTAAGATTTCTATCAATTGATCCAGTAAATTTATATAGAACATCGAATGTTCTATCTGCACAAACGTTGCGGAAATAAAAACCTGTCTTAAACATAACCACGCGGATCTTCACATCTCAAAATTATAGAGCACTATTCAATGAGAGAGACGACAGGAGTTTCACCAAATTTCTCGGAGCTGTGCTCAGAAACCCACTCCGGGGCCGTGAAATTGTACAAGACTTGGATGGAGGACCAACCAAGCTTGTACTATTCCATGCTATGTGTTTTCGCCACAAATCCATACATACGAATATTTGAACTATGAAACACAATACCATCGTTCCCGCAAGTTCTTATTTCCGGTTCTTCGCTTTGTCCGCTGGACGCGTTGCGTCGGGAGCACAGTCCGAGAGAATTACACCGTGGCCACGGTGGTCACAAGTCAAGCTTTTGAACTGGGCAAACGATAAGGAATATGATCGGTTTCTTACTCAGTTAACCATTATGTACCCAAAGTTTTTTACTACTTCGGATACCCAAGAGGGGCCAGCTGAGCCCCAATACTTTTAGTAACTACTTTCAACTAACAACTAGAGATTTAATGATTCGTAAAATAAAATTCGTGAAGTGTTTTTTTTACATTTAATATATATATATATATATATATATATATATATATATATATATATATATACTGCATATTTTGTAACTAGTTCACTGTTTTATACGATTCGATGCCGTTAGAAACAACTTTGTGTGCAAATTTGGTTGATCTGAATTGATTGTAGTATTATATAATGTATATAAAATATGAAAGAGGAAACAATAATTATATTTATTAATTATTATTTATTGAACTGCATCACAACTTACAGCTCGTAGCTCAGAGCAAAAGACGCTTGCCGTTTTTTCACCAACGATGTCTGGGTTCGATTCCTGGACAATCTCATGTGAAATTTGTAGCGACAAAACGAGTTTTGACTGCTAGTTCAACCTCTGTGAAGTGTTCTAAACCCTACCATTTCCCTAATTCCTTCCCAATTGAAAAAACCAAAGGTGGCATTCAACTGCTTTGAATATCCTCTTCGGAAGATCACAAGGATTGCACGCGACCTATGTGTTACTACTACTGCTATCACAACTTAAAGTAATGGTTCAATTTACAAAAACTATTTGATTATAATTTATTCACTAATTATTTGTTACAATTTAATAATTGTACTTTACGGCTCTTTTTTTCTTTTCAAAACGTAAGTGATTGAAAATCAGTAGCTTTCTTGAGCTAAAATAAATCCGACGGATTAAGAAACAATGAATAGCATACTCTGCTGGAGTGTACAATGGTCAAAGAACTAGTTGTACTACAAATACTGTAGTGGGTATTCGAGGGTTAAAGAAAGCGCATAAGTGGGGATTGTTTAAATTGGACACGTCTGCCCAGACCCGCAATCGGCGTTGGGCGCCATCGCCGAGCTGGACGAAGGCGGGGAGCTGAAGATCCAAGTGGCCCTGTCGTGGGGGGCCAGGCCGTACGGGACGGCGTGGCGGCTGCGCATCCAGAGGACCATGGAGGACAACGCGGACGCGCTGCTGCTGCTCGCTGTGCCGTGCGCGGACCTCGCCGGAACCACCACCATCGCCTCCGCCTCGACCCCCGATTCGAACGTCCTGTGCGCTTTCACTGCGCTCCTCGCCGTGCGGCCGGGCCAGAACCTATGGGTGCGTACGCCATCAGCCTCACACAATGCGCACTTAACAACTAGGGTTGCCACCTTCTGAAAGCACATCACCCGGAGATTTTGATCGGTGGGGGGAGGGGCCAAAAAAACTAAGCTGTAATGAATGTGATTCTAGACCAGTGTGTGCCAACTGGTGGTGAAATGACGTCAGGGCTCGGAGAAGCAGTGCGAGAAAAGGGGGAGGGACGGAGGGAGGGATCGACAGCCTTTGCAGTGGGCCATTGCTTGTGTTTCGGGCAACAATATGAGCTCATGAATGACCGTTCATTTTCTTTCGATTTGGGAAGAAATGTTTCTTTTTGAGAAACCGTAACAATGACGAAGTGTTTAGTGTGTTCGAAAGGACTGCACCATGTTCATAAATTTCAACATAGAGGCATTACGCAGCTTTATAACCTAGAGAAACCCGCGATTTAAAAATAATTTCTGAGAACTTACAGATAGCCTGCAATCATGAGATAGGGTATTGCAGAAAGAAGATTATGGAAACGGTACGGATTATGAAAATCACGAGGATTTACAACATTCTCAAACAAAACTGTACAGAAATAATTAAGACTGGAGTCCAAATTCTCCCACGCGATCCCTCCCGGGTATTTATTTATATCTATTTGTTAATATTATTAGTTTGGAACGAACTAAAATTGTTATATTATATAATGTTGTATAAAATATTATTGTGCTTGAACGTTAAAACTCTTTTCCAAAAGTGTTATCTATTATAAGAATGGAAATGGGATTGGAATACTGTATACCCGCCACCGCGTCGGGCACTTCCATTGCTCCGCGGCTCAATTCGGAGCAGGAGAGCAGATTTTTGTCACGGAGCATTGAGTTGACATGCACTCTTCTAGACCGTAGAATCAAGATACCAATATATAAATTTCTATTTTTATGGGTTATACACAGGGCGCGAAATGTAAATATTATACTGATCGTACAGAGAATCCTACAGAGTGAAAGCTCATGAGACTCATGCGCTCGAATTGCATTATATCGCATCATGGCGGCTTTCAAAATGCATAGATTTTTCGCGCAGTTTATTGTTGAATTTCAAATTTTGTAAATTGATAATTATTATTTGTTGTAATAATAATTTTCATGAAGGAGAAATAGTTTTAATGTGAATTACGAGTTCATTATTCCAACACCAAAGTGTGGATTGCCTTTATGAGTCAAAGACAAACACTGTAATCATGCGCATCACATCACATACTTCTGTCAAACAATTCCGTATATTTTTCACAAGGAATTTAATTTCTCGTATTACCTTGAGATTTTCTACATTAACCCGGAGCTCGGAGATTTCTTCTGAAACCCGGAGACTCTTGGTGAATCCTGGCGAGGTGGCTGTCCTATAAACAACTAATGCACGCACTTCCATATCTTCTGTGATATACATGTTTTTCATACATTTGATAACTACTGATGCTATACTATAACACAGATTTTCTGGTACTAGTTATTTTTCTAATGTCTTCAGTCTTGGCCCTACCCCCTTCCCAGCTACCTATTGTCGCTAGCAGTTTATCAACTCACTCGATATTATCGTAGTTTTACTTTCTCTCTACTGCTTACGCAGTATAGAGAAAGTTATGTAATGCTGCAGGGGAAAACAGCGAATTTTCGACACATAACTCTAATTGTCAGGCTCTGTTTACTAAAAATTGGATATCTCTTGCTTCTATATATAGTAAATCACTATCTCTAACACGTTGTGTAATCAGAATCCATGTTTTGTGGGTCCTTGATGCCGAAAAATCTATTGAGGGCAACACGACTTTCTGTCTGTGATAAACGCTAGCGTCTAAACCGTTCAGCTGATTTTCTTCGAAAATGATATTCCCCAAATGATCGGACGGATGTCGGGTCCCCTTAAATTTGAAACCGATATTTTAATTTTGGTGGGGTACAACGTTGGCTCCAACGTTTTTGATTAAATTTTGTTGTTGGGTTGTGTGAAGGAGATTTAAGAGAATGGTGCAGGACTAATTTTCTTTGAAATACCTGATTTTTCGGAAATTGCAAAAGTTAAATTTCTTTCGGCGTCTTCCTGCAACTCAAATATTGAAGATGGATATCTTTTTCTTAGTGAAATTTGTTCTTTAAAGACAGATTTTGAAATAAGCTTATGTACAATTTTTTGAGAATCTGGGTTCTTTTGCGTAATTTTGCGTGAGAGATAGGCATTAATATAGGCATTTTTTAAACATTTTTTTTTCAAAACCCGGACCAATTTTTTTTATTACATTTTGATCTCGGATGGCATACAGGATGCTTATGAAAATGGCACAGACCTCATGTTCGTTAAAATTTATGATTTTTCGAAAATTGCAAACATGTTTTCGTCTACTTCTTCCAACTACCATTATGAAGATATAATTTGCTTTCTTAATGAAATATGTTCATCAAAAACAGAACTTCATATAAGGTCACGTTTAATTTATAGAAAATATGAGCGTTTTTGCGTAATTTGGTGTCAAAAAGACAATTCTTAAATTTTACTCGTAAACAATTATTTTCTGTGAAGCAGCTTCTAATTTTTCTTTACATTTTTTTTCGTATGTAGCAAAGAAGGTCTCGTATACGACTCACACTGAATTCTCAAAAAGTTGAAAAATATTCAAAATAATAAATTCAAATTTCCGGCGCTTTATTTGTGATGGTGTCAATATATAAGTCCGCTGCGTCATATAGTGTCAATATATATTAACCTTAATTGATATTAGTGATTTTAGTATATTTTCTCTCTTAAAAATACGATTTATATACAATATGAAAGAAAAATTGAAAAAAATTAGTACGGAAGTAATTGAGAATGATCTTATAATTGGATTAGAAAAGGACGCCACAAAGAGCAGAGTACAAATGATGTTTTATCTGCGTTTTTGTGTGCATATTAGCAAAAAGCGTAAAAAATATAGCTGTATTAAATTCAACCTATTCGTATCATCCATGCCTGCCAATATTTTTACAGCGACTACAAATTTAATAATTTTGAAATTGCAATATTACCAGTTCATTTCCCGTATGGAGGTAACAAGCAAGGTCATTGGGTGTTGGGAATATTTGAACGAAATTCTTACATTATCAGCTACGGTTTATTGGTATGTCTAATGACAGATACTGTAAGAACTTATTTGATGCTATGAATGTCTTAAACTGTTCATGATATTTGGAAATTTTCAACTCATGAAAATAGTTTTAAAACTGTTAACAGCGTCGGCACCGCTCCATTCAACTAGTTACTTATTAATACATTACATTTAATGCTCGCAATGGTTTATAAAGGTGTTTTTGCCGTCCATGAGGATACCAAGTCGGCATGTATAAAACAAACCAGGAGTGCTACAACAGAAATTTCACGCAAAATTTCGAGAGGTCAACAAAAATTAAACTTGCGCCATTATTTTATGCGTCTTTTGTTTTATCTGTGCTAAAAAATTAAGAACAAGTTTGAAACAGTTTTTTAGAATATTTTAGAAATTGCATTAATTTCAAGCATAAATTTCGCAAAACCGACTAATTTAAAAAAATGGTAGATGACTTTTTAACAACTGATTTTTAGAGCAGATTTTTTAAGGCAGAAATCTCTATTTTCAAACGTGTAGTTTTGAAATGTTACCTTTTTGTAATTTAAAAAAATGCGGAGTGCTCGGGTATCGACACCAGCATCAGCTTTCGCTGATGTCGCTTGTGTGCCCGGATTAATGCTCTGGCACCGTGATGTCGATCTTGGCGCCTCCAACGCGCGGGGAGGTGCGATCCGGAAGGTTCTTCATGTGGAGGGCCTCCTGCATCTCGCCATCGTATTTTACGTACGCATCATCGAAAGCAGCGGTCCTCTCTGCAGAAGGAGCTGAGTCAAATTTGTCACCACTGCTGTCAAGTCTTCGGACCAAATGACATCGCTGGCGGGCCTCTGGGAAGCTCGCCCAGCGCTTGTGCCGCATCTCCCACGCCGTGCAGCCCGCCCCGGCCGCAGCCTCTGCCACGCCCTCACGTACTCCCCGCTCTGCAGCGCGAGCCGGCGGCGAAGGCTGGCTCCGTATTGTCGACCCTCTTTGTTTCCGGCTCGACCGGAGGGCCTCGAGGTCCGCGCGGCGCGAGCTGTGTAGGCTCCTGCCGGTGAGCGGGCATTGCAACCCGCTCAGCCGGAGAGCTCCGCGGGTTGCCACCAAAAGAGGCTGCAGGGGCGCTCGGGAAATCTCACTGTACAGGAGCGAACGATGGATTGCCTACTACTGCAGTTGAAGGAGCAGGGCCGATTGTCGACATTGTGCGGATCTGTGAATTTGATGGCCCCTTAAGGCCTGATTCCGCGTCCACCAAGCGTTGAGGGGTCTGAATCCACTGCAACTTCTCTGGGTCCCATATCGCCTACTGGGTTTTCGGAGACTTCACCACAAAGACCATGTACGGGCGTCTATCCGCCCCCACCGAAGTCAGGAGCCCCGTGACCTCGTCATAAAGGTCAACTAGCTCCGGTGAGATGTGGGTGGTAGGGGGAGGATCCCGTCGCGCCGGGCCACGGCTCAGTGATCGTCTGCAAAATAGCAGGCAAGCTGGTGGATGCTTTCGCCTCCTTTTCCTCGAGATACTTCTCTCGCCTCTGGGGACGTTTCCGCTGCTTGATGACGCCCTTTCTTCGGGGCAGGCGGTGATAGATCTGTGGTTCTCGCCCCCGGAGTGGCAAAGGAGTGTACTACCGGTTTCGGCGGGGAGGGAACAGTGGGGGGGAAAAAAGGACAACCACTCCCCATTAGCATGCGTGAAGTTCTTTCGCAGCCCTCTTTTGGTTGTGTATGTAAGAACCCCGTACCGTAAGCGATAAAGTTGTTTCAACCTCCACACACTGTCACTAGTAGTTCCAGATAGCGTAAAGGATGTTTAAATGGTGTACGTCTCATGTTGTTTAAAATCCCAGATGTTTCGAAAATTGTAAAAATTTAAAATGTTTTCGGTGTCTTCCTACAACTACAATTTTGAAGAATGTTTTATAATGAAATGTGTTTATCAAAAACCGATCTTCAAATAATATCATCTTAAATTTGTATGAAATGTGAGTATTTTTGGCGAAAATTGGAAAAGAATTTGAAATGATAAATTAAAATTGCCATTGCCATTGTCGCATTCCAATATATTTCCTGAAGATCAGCAAATGGAGTACGGGAAATCCGAATACGTAAAATTACACAATATTACTCATATGTTTCCCAGATTGTTTTCTTTACACTTGCTGTACCAATACTTTACAACAACACTGACAATACAAACAATATCGGATCACTAAGTGGAAGATGTAACACTAAATGTCACTTCATATTTGCCCATTATTGTGCACCGCAACACTAACAGAAACGAATAGAATGGGACAGATGAACATGTCACGGAGGTGTTCTTGACAGGATGGGAACGCAAACGGGAAGGTTGATCGACATTCATCTTGGCCCGGGAACACGAAGGCTCTCGTGCAATGAAAAACAGCAAGAGAGGAAACGTTTTCCAGCTCAAGCGTGCGACACTGATCTGACGCTCAATATTAAAGTTGGAGCATGAATTTTCGGAGAACAGATCACACAAAAGTACGGTATGGAATAAAAATAGAATAGTTTAACCCTTGCTCGAATTCTACGAAACTACGTTGATATGATAAATGGACAAAAGTAACGGGGGAAATGAAAAAAATAGAAAAATTGTTATAACGAGGCAGTAAATGGGGTTGTCACCTGAAAGCATGAGGAAACAAATTCCAGAAATGGAGCGTTACGATACAGATAGATAAAGCAATAGCGAACCAAGGTCTGCTCAGATAATTGCAAAGGTTTCGGTAACTGATTCCTGAAGTTCTCTGTGTTATCAGATCACAGATTCTTGGAGCTATTCCTCTTCCCGAGGGAGTTTATTGTGAAACGCGTTGCCGTTCCCGATCACGGGCAACCATTGTGACACGAAATTAACTGTAGATGCTGCACGTATGCTCTTGTTATTGCGACGTTTGCTCTAATTACCAAACGCCCCAGCCGCCCACGCAACTGCGGCATCTTATAGACGCGTCACGGCTGGGGTCACAGGACGCGAGCTGGTATCTGCTGACCGCAACTCCACGAACCGCGCGGTGCTTACGGTTCGTGGTGAACGCGAGGGGTCAGCCCCCAAGACTCGACACATAAATGCGACGGACAAACGACCGGTACCTTCTTCTTGGTTAGATTGTCGGCGTGGTCAGTCGTAATCTATGAGCTTCTAGTGTTCAGGCACGAGGACACCATCTTGCAATAGATTACAGTGGAACTTACGTAATGACAAAAGAGATAATTTGCATAAAATCAGTTATCGCGATTTGTACGTGAAATAGTGGAAAAGAGACGGAGCTAATATGAAAACTGCGGCGTAAGTTGAGCTGTATTGAAAAGCAAAGTGGTTGAGGAACTCAAACAGTAAAGTTTCTTCAAATCGAAAGCGGTGGAACTCAGCAACCATATTAGATCGCGTAATGCACAGTGTGTGCCGGAGGTGACGCCAAGAGCTATTAAACGCCGTAAAGTATTCTACGCGTGCACGGGCTGTGAGTACGTCGGCGTCCTTCGTGCGGAAGACGGGGCAGAAGAGCGAAGAAAAGGCTGCGAACGAGCGTTTGCCGGTGCCAGAAGAGGAAGCAAGGGAGAAGGAATTGATGTTGGAATTCCGAAACGGCGTTGCAGTACGCGGACCGCCAAGAAACAGTCTAGCGGAGCGCACTAGACGGAGACGGTAGCGCTCGGTCCTGTGCGCGGAGAAGGCCATCGCCGCGAGCTATTGTCGGTGTTCGGGGAGGTCACTGGCGAGCGCGTGCAGAAACTGCATTTCAACAAGAAATCTCCAAGGCCGTTTCTAACGATAGGCGTGTGACCGCTTGGAATTGCTCTGAGCAGCGGTCGCTCCAATAAAATTTGCATTTTAACTAAATTAGGCAGCCCCGACGTATTCAGGGTGAAAACAGATTACTTTACGTAGTAGAACCGGACGGGGAGCAAGTGTATGCTCACGAATAACAAGCCTTGTAAATTTTGCAGCACTACTTTTGAATTTGAGTTAGAAACCAACATGGAAATGTAAATAATCGTATTTAATTGTGTTCTGTTAAGCTAGCTATTTGTGTGAGGTAACCAAATCATTGTAATTAGGTCATGTATTTGAATTTGAATGTATAATTTAGTTAGAGAATTTGATTTTAAAGTGTTACGATTTCATATGTGATAAGAGCAAACGTTTGCGTAATTTCGCTCGACGAGTTTCAAACCGTGTACGGTACTATGTTATTACAGAGCTTAATACAATTTAAATTAGCCTTTTTCAGAGGAATTTCTGAATGTTTAAAAGGATATTGATGATGTTTTATGAGCTATAATTGTTGAGTAAGGTACGAAAATTGAATAAATCAGATTGAGTAGCATTTCTTTTATGCCATATTCTTTGATCTTTGTACATTGTATTAATTTATTGACACAATATAAGCAAAATTTATTTAATTTACGTGGGTATCCCTTATCTCACCAGAAAGATCCTGTCACCCTGAGGTAAAATTAAGCTCGCAATGAATATCCTTCTGCGTCACCCCTTAGATGCCTGTTGGTGCTAATTATCTAAGTGGGAGTGTTAGATTATATACACTCCAAAATCCAATTACATCCACTGCAGATCATAACTACGAATGTACTCACAAAACTGGCAGCATTAAACACAAAGTAACCTTTTTCAGGAGACTAGCTGTACCTGTTCGTCACCTCGCGGCATGGCACCCATGTCTCCCCACAAGAGCCGAACTCCCAGAGGGTGCACGCCCTGTGCCCTTCCAGAGGGGGAGCATTTCTGCTTCACAGCCAGCTATTATAGAGAGATTACTATAAAAAGGGACCGTTTGACAGCTAATGCTTCGCCTCTTTTAGAGATATAACTGCTGGTTATGTCCATGCACTCGTTTTTGTCAGTGTGTTCATTAATAGGTAGCACATTTGTAAATAACTTCATCCCCATATCTTGCAATGGCATCGCCCTGCGTGACGTTCATGTTTCCCGCCCTGTGAAAGTGGTCCCTTCTTAGAATAGCTGCTTTATAGCGCTGGGGTGCGCGAGTTTTGGCGTGACTTGCTTCACCCGTGGGTTGCAGGTGTGGTTGGAGAAGCTGGGGCGCAACGGCGACTTGGGCTGCTCGTTCTGCGAGGCGAGGCCGGTCGCGGTGCTGGTGCTGCGGCAGGAGGAGACTCTGCCGCCGCCGACGCTACCGCCGTCGCTGACGCTGCCGCCCACGCCGCCGCCCACCTGCCTCCCCCTGGGCGCTGTGGTGGCGGTCAGCGCCGCCGCGGCGCTCGTAGTCGTCGCAGTCGCGGTGCTCCTCTGCGTCGTGTAAGTAAATACGACACTTTGAACCTTTCTCATACTTCTAAAGGCAGACAACTGCTCACTAGTGAACCTAGCGACGTGACCTGGAAAATCGACGACTTATTAGTCCTATTGGACTCCGCACAGTTCTTGTGGAAAACAGTCTTCCGTTAAATTTGCACAATTTTTGATAAGTTTTAGACTATTGCATTTTTATTTGTGAACAAAACTTCCGACAAAGGATAAACTACTATTTCTTAGCTATATCCGATCTTATTTTCCGTTTTTCCCATATTTTCGTTTTAGCTTCACAATATTGTCAACACAACTCGAACTCCCTAATCTCCAACCAATTTCACGATGATAGAGGCCTGTCTCTTTGTATGCGCTAATTCATGCCTTCTCATCCTCAGACAGGCGCTTTTCTCGGAACATTTTCAAAGTAAGTGTCACTGTTGACACTGCTGAACATTGTTGCCGTGCGTGACAATGTGACCGTAAGCCCCAGAAAATCGGTTCGCGTAATGTAATCGACAGTTCACTCTTTTATTTAATGAGTTCTACTCTGTCTAGTGATCAAGATTATATCTGCAATCATTTTAATATTTTAAACTGAGCTTACCTGTCACGTTTAAAATATTCTAATTTGATGAAAAAACTACATAGCAATCCGTAAGTGATTTTTTTAATCGATTAAAACATTTTAACAGGCTAGGAGAAAAAGCAAAGAACCAAAAGGGTGGCTAGAAACATTGAAACATTAGATTAATCTCTGCAACTTTGCAGGAAAATTTTGTAATGCTGGATTTCGTTTTGACTTGTCGAATGTGAACGTATAATCTACATCTTATGCAAACTATATCCCCCTCTTTTACCTTTCTGCTTGTAATACAGAACCAGCTGTATTCAATGTGATGCTCTTTGCAATCTTGTGAACTAAAATCATTTTTTTATTACACCCTCTCCTTGTCTTATTGTTTATTAATATATCCTATTTAGGAAACACCTCAACAGCAATAATTATATTTTAGTTATATATTTACATGAAGCTCTTGTGATAGTTTCAAAATTTTCGGGAAAATAGCTAAAATTGTTTTCACATTTTTTTGCTTGACTAGAAGAATGCATTTATATGTATCGTATAGATCGGATTTTTATTTTTCTGGCATTTACATTTTTTAATCTTTACATTTAAAACACTAAAGATTTTAATTTAGCAAGACGTTTTAGCATTCCACTCAACCCAATTTCGTGATTTTTGCTTTAAATTAAAGGCTCTGGGTGCCGGATATTTTATCGCATGCTAATATTAACCGGTGTTATTGCATAGGCGCCCTCGCGGTTTAGCTCATTGGTTATCGTGCTCGCTTTCCAGGACGTGACCTCCGGGTTCGATTTCCGGTCGGTCAAGATTATAGTGGGCATTTTCCTTGCAATGTCCCAGTATATGTTGCTGTTTGACGATGAGAAAACCCACATCTCAGGTTGAGAAGACCAGAATACGGCGTAGGGATGTCTTCGTGATACCTCACGTAGTCTTAAACCCTTGGCCGCGAGGCTGGGACGCTGCTGGTTAGCACTGGCCTGTTCGCGGGTTGTCGCACCGAGTAGACAGACAGACTGACACAGACACTGAAAGAGACTGACACAGACACTGAAAGAGACTGACACAGACACTGAAAGAGACTGACACAGACACTGAAAGAGACTGATACAGACACAAATACAGACAGATTGTGTAAGTACTAACATTAACAATATATTGAAAATAATGGAATTAATGCTTACGTGCCGTCTTTTATTCATTATTTCATTGTGTGAGTTGTAATCAATCTTTTGAAAGCATTCTACATTTCATCTTCGAGAAAACGCGCGAGAGTGAGCTTATAATTAGCGATTCGAAAATTATAAAATTGAGTCCAAATAGCGTTTTTTAAATGCAAATATTAGTGAGAGTGAATGGACGCAATGTCCAGCAATCGCCTGACACGTATGTTCTTTAAAAAACAGTGTGTCCCTTTACAGTCAGTGATTGTAATTACATGTGGTAGGTTACGTTTTTAAGTTAAGATGGACAGTAGGATTTCTATGCCATCGTTCCCTATAGCATCTTATATAGATCTGGGTATATTTCAAGTACATGTATGTAAATTAATGAAATGCGTGAGGTTTACTAATACTATTTGCTGAACACAGAGTTGAATACGTTCCTGAAAAGGTAATTAAATAGTTTTCGAAAATAAATTCTGAACGACAGAAAACAATATGATTTTTCTGATAGGGAATATATAGTCCTTTGTAAATTTTCTACAACACTTTCTTTAATTCAATATAATCACTAAGGTACTGTTAGTTCAGTTTATTTTCAGATCAGTCTTACACCTCCAATAGTAAAGCCAGAGATTTCTTTCTTAATGAAATTTATTCCTCGATTGAATAAAGTTATGCAGACAGCGACTAACCAACAAGAAATGTGAACATTTATCAATGGCGCTCTCTAGACAGATGACCATCATTTGCTTGATTTTCACAATGCAACCCAGCTATGTTTGCGTTGTGCTGATTTTTTAAGGCAGTAAAGATGAACCACGGAGTACTATTCTTACGTTCATAAATTGTCGAAAGTGACCTAAGGGTAGATATTATTTATTAAATTATGAAAAAATAAAGAGAATTGGAACTGGTACTTTATTTTCCGCGTGCATCATGCTCCTTTAAATTTCAAGATATGTCTCAACTTTCCAAACTATGTTTCAAGCATAATCATTCTTCTAGATAGCATAATTTCAATGAATTGTTTATCTTTAAATCGAGCACTTTTTATTTTCACGCTTTATTACCTTTACATCTTTACAAATTGGCGATTTTTTTGATAGAAAACTCATATCGTCAGACCCTGGTCCGAAAAAGATAATACATGATACATATTCTTCCCGTACAGTAGTAAATTACTTTTTCTACCTAGTGTAGTCAGAATCACGTCTTGTGGGCCTTTGATACCGAAAAACCGATGAGGCAAATATCGTCTGCCCGTCCGTGTGCCCGTTTGCGGTCAACGCTAGCACCGCAACCATTGAGATAATTTTGTCCAGCATTCATACTCCTCAGTCGATCTCGACGAACGAAGCTTCAAACTGATATTTTGAATTTGAGCTGTATTTTACCTCAAACCCCAACATTAAAAAAAAATTGCAAATAAAGCTCCACATTTTTTATTAAACTTTGTTGTGGGATAGTGTAAAGAACGCTGAAAAATGTAGCATATCTAATCTTTTATTTTTCGAAAACTGCAAAATTCAAAATTTGTTCGGCTTCTTTCTAATGAATTGCTGATGATATTTCAAAGCATTGTAAAATAAAAATATTTTCGGTTACAAACTACGAAAAGCGCAAATTTGTGAATTGACGGAATTGGAGAGCACACAGGTGCATTGGAGAGTACAGCACTCGCACAGTCCTGTAACGCGCGCAGGCTGAGGATCGCGTATGACGTCACCTGTCAGTCGAATTGCATTGCAATCGCTGTTAAAATACACTATTGCAATTGTATATGTGACTCAATAAATTATTATTATTATTATTATTATTATTATTATTATTATTATTATTCTATTAAAAAAGATGCAAATTACCTCCCGAATCGAGTCTTTGAAATACACACGGTGGTCAAGTCCCGGTGACATATAGGTGCGACAAAATTCGAAATTTACAGAAAATACTTTCTATAGGAATCTATACTTCTGAGACCAAAAAGACACGTTAATTATTTTGTTGCTAATAATGTGAGTAATGCGGTATATTTTTTAAACTGAAATGACTCACCTTTTATTAGTAAGAGGAGGAAATTTCTTAATAGCACTTTTTTAAAATTCCCGCTTGTTTCCAATATCTTATCAACCTTGCACATTTAATCAAAGAGTTCAGGTTCTTCCTTTTTTGATTCTGACCCGGTGTAATGAAATGTTATTTGTAAAATTTCTTATTTCAAGCTTCTAAATTTTCGCGACCAAGCTTCTTAAACTTTCTAGTCTTCCTAATGGAATGTTTTTTTTCTGTCAATTCATAGATTTATGCGCCGTATTGCATTGCGACAGAGGCTGCAAAAATCCTCGTCAGCTGAGGAAACAAACAGACAATATTCAAGCCGACGAACTCCTGAGTTGACTCAACAGGTACGTTTATAACGAAGAAGTGATTAATGCGAAATGTTGAAAAGCTGGTCTTTTTTATATTTCCCATTAAACGTGATTTTTTATAGGACTGGAGCTTTTTCATAACTAGGATACATTTTTATGCATAGGAATATTTCAAGATATTTTCAAAACAGCTAAGATTAATCTGCCCTTCAAAAAGGGCAACAAAAATGAAATTCAAAATTATCGGCCAGTGTCGCTCACAATCGATACAAAGTTTATGTGCAAAGTATAATCTTATCTGTTGCATAACTGTTTCTAAACAATTATAGGCTATACCGACCAACAAAAAAATATTTATTTTAGCCATGATATATAATGCATTACACTACATTTGTATTGTATAATTTTCAAAAGACTTAATATGCGTATTACAAATAATGTGCTTCAGCTTCTGTATTAATGACCTCCATCTCCATCAGGTTTTCGCCCAGTTGCCCTGATCAATTGACCAAACGCTGAGATAGCCCCTTGTTTGGCTTCTGGACATAAATGTAGCTTCACTAAGGGCACGTTTTGTTGAACTCATCTTTTGCTTGTCCTTATAGGAATAGAGCTAGGGGTGTGGTTTACTAATTTGTTAGCAGTACTTAACTTTGTAAAAAGAAAAATGTGGCAATATTGATTCTGATCAAAAATTTCGAAAGGAAATCTGCGTAATATTTAATAATTAATTATATGTCCATACAAATTCAGTTCATTTATGTATAGTAAATGTAGTTATAATAAAAGGAATATTAGCCTGAAAGGTTCGAGATGTTTATTGCTTTTGTATTTCTGCAACTCCATGGCACTCCATATTACATGTTCCTTCTAGCTCGTCAGCCCACCGCAAGCGTAGAACGCGCGAACTGCGGGCGCTCGAGCGAGCGCCGAAATGGAATGAACTCCTTCCACCACACTCCGTGCACTGTAAAGGCCCATTAACAATGCAAACGCCAACACAAGCATAACGCATAGACGTTAACATTAACATAAGTGATAGACTGAAGTATTCACAATGTCTTACATAAACGTAAGTAAAATAACACCTATTGGCTGTAAGACATTCTAGTGTACTATTGATTGGATCTGAGAATCGATTTCGAGATATCGACTGTGTCCATAGTTCATGGTTCGGGGCGTTAGTTCGTCTATCGACTTCGAGCCTATTTCGATAATCGATTTTGAGTTAACGTTCTGTGATTTATTCATTTCTTATGTCTTATTTAAGCTTAAGCACAGAAGCTTGTAAACATTTAAGTTAACGTCTTAGCTGTTACGCTTTCGCGAACGCATTGAGAATGAGTCCGCTTATGGTCGTAGCCCTAACGTTCATGTTAAAGCCATGCTTATGTTCGCATTGCGGATGGGCCTTAACTGTCTAATGTTGCGCCCAGGTCCGGGCCCCGCCAGTTCCTCGCCGCCAGCTCGCGGAGCCGACGGCTGCGCCGCCGCCACGGCCGCCCAAGGCGCCGTCGGCGCCGCCCGCGACGCCGTCGCCGCCCCCGTCGCCGGCGCGAGGGCCCCTGGTCGTGGTGCCCCCGCCGCCCGCCTCGCCGCGCTTCCAGCTGCCCGGCGCGCGGCCCCTCCCGCCGCTGCCCGCGCGCGACCAGTGCCCACCCTACCACCTCTAGACAGCACGAAGGTAACCCCAATTCCTCTGATATCAATGGCTTACGGACGGCATTCGTTGCCTCTGCAGGATCGTCCAACTCGAAGTTTTAAGGTTCGAGCCCCCCACAGTGGAGGATTTTGGATCACCTAGCTGGCTCGATTACGACCACTGTTTGGAGAAAAATTCTAGAGGCCGGCATCGGTAGTTTTCCGTGGTTTCTCCGAACAGTATCAGGCAAATGCCGGAATGCCATAAAACAGGCCAGAGACTGCCAACGATATTTCCTTTCTCGTCCTTTCCCCCTCTTCTCTTACGCACACGCGCGTGCAGTTAGGTGCGCTGAACTTCCAAAATGTCACGAGATCAGTGGGGAGCTCAGAGCTTATTCACAATACACACTGGGCCTCCGCAGGGGAGATAATCTGAAAAGAAAATCCCAGCAAGCCGACGTGCAGGTCAGCGCTGGATCTCACGTCCGAGTGAGAAGGAACACCGCCACATCACAGGAATACATGCACTACATTTAAAGGACTAATGACAATAGTAGTTGACGCGCACGCGAACAATAAATACTCATATCGATAGGCTCCAACTAGAACTAACTAGTGATGCTTCAAAAGCGTATAGTTTTTCGCATTATTTGTAACGGCACCGCGGAATATAACTCTGTATGAACCTCAAAGAGCTTTTACAACCAGCGAAACATTTTTCCGCTCTGCAATTTGAACTCAGATACTTAAGAGTTCCCATGTCGTTCATATTACCACCATACCACCAGCCTCGCAGCAAAACTCAACCATCACCACCCTTTAACAATATTTATTAATCATAATATAATTATAATAATTCTTTATTGCAAAATTTCCTCTCGTACAAATGTATGCTTATAAAAGTGAATTCAATGACAAGTAATCGACATCGATTCCACGAAAAGGAGTCTGCGAGTAGCCACGAAATATTTACAGGCTCTTCTTCAGAATTTGTCGCAATGTCCTATTTCAAAGTTTAATAAACATTAATACAACACAAATACGAAAAATAAATAATTTAAATAATATGATAGATGCACCATGAACATTATTTTTCACCTGTGGCTAAGAGAAGTTCCTATTATATTCCGCCAGAGACAAACAACGGTGAGTTAGAACAGTGTTCGATTCCCACAAAAGATGACACAGGTACATGTTTTTTCACGCAGAAGGTTTTTGTGCTGTTCATTTTGTAGTAATTCTACTAAATGGTGCTGCAGCACAAGATTGCACTTAATTTTAATTCAATTTCAATTCAAACTGAGATCCGCCAGGGTTTCATTGTTGCTGGGCGTATGCCCAGGAAGACAGGGCAGTCGGCGCGAGAGAGGGAGAGAGAGACAGAAACAGAGACATAGAGAGAGACACAAAGACATAGACTCAGGGAGAGACAGAGAGACACAAAGTCAACCGCGGAGTAAAATAGACAGTGATTGAGACAAAGATAGACAGATGCAGAAAGCCAGAGACAGGCCGAGAGCCTGCGACAGGCGGAGACTGTGACACGAACAGAGTTGCAGACGGAAAGAGATAGAGACAGACGGACGGACGGACACAGTCGCAGAGACAGACGGAGAGATAGACAGATACAGTCGCAGAGACAGACGGACAGTCCGAGGGACGGACACTGTCGCAGAGACTGACGGACGGACCAAGAGACGGACACAGTCGCAGAGACTAACGGACGGACCGAGAGATGGACACAGTCGCAGACACAGACGGACGGACCGAGAGACGGACACAGTCGCAGAGACAGACAGACGGACACCGTCGCAGAGACTAACGGACGGACACCGTCGCAGAGTAACGGACAGACACCGTCGCAGAGACTAACGGACGGACACCGTCGCAGAGACTAACGGACGGACACAGTCGCAGAGACTAACGGACGGACACCGTCGCAGAGACTAACGGACGGACACCGTCGCAGAGACTAACGGACGGACACCGTCGCAGAGACTAACGGACGGACACCGTCGCAGAGACTAACGGACGGACACCGTCGCAGAGACTAACGGACGGACACCGTCGCAGAGACTAACGGACGGACACCGTCGCAGAGACTAACGGACGGACACCGTCGCAGAGACTAACGGACGGACACCGTCGCAGAGACTAACGGACGGACACCGTCGCAGAGACTAACGGACGGACACCGTCGCAGAGACTAACGGACGGACACCGTCGCAGAGACAGAGAGACGGACGGACGGGCCGAAAAACGGACACAGTTGCAGTGACAGACGGAGAGACGGACGGACGGGCCGAAAAACGGACACAGTTGCAGAGACAGACGGAGAGACGGACGGACGGGCCGAAAAACGGACACAGTTGCAGAGACAGACGGAGAAACGGAGAGAAAGAGGGAGATGGTGTGTAGAACAAAGTCTGCCGGGTTCCTCTAGCCATATAAATACAAAGCAATAGTCATGTGGGAAATGGTAACGGCGAGTCTGAGTAATCCCTGTTTCTGAGATTGACCGCCATAAACTGCAAAAGTCCATATAAGCAACAAATATGTAAATACTACAAATGAAAGTGATTTATCGTTTCTCTCTCTCTCTCTCTCTCTCTCTCTCTCTCTCTCTCTCTATATATATATATATATATATATATATATATATATATATATATATATAAAAGATCATTTAGAGGGCAAGGCATAATGCACTATAAACAATCTGATACGAAATGTAAAAAAAAATAATTTAATGAATTGAAAACCGAAAAGGAAACGTAGAAAAATACACAAAGTAAAGATATTAAAAAACCATATATTACCGAATGTTATCGTTTTAGCCTTCCAACGAAATACTGAGGTATACGAAATCTTCGAGTCATGTTGGAGGTCGTTGTATAACTCCGAGGTAACTATAAGGCGCCTCAAATCGAGCTGTATGATGTATGCAGAACAAGTGCAAAACTCTAAAATTTTTGTCATTAGAGTCTAAAAAAAGTCGCAATTTTCAAAAATTAAAAGATTGACATTAACATTATTTCATGAGATTTTAGTTCGCCGAAAATTAGATCTCCATCTTCTAACCGTCTATTGCTATCTCCGAGGGAACAATTTAAAGAAAAAAATGTAACCGATTTGGAATCTTTTTTTAAAATTGCATTCACTTCAAACAGGAAACTCAAAAACTACTTTTAAAATATATGGTATGGCCTTCTTAAAGATCTGTTTTTTAGAAAATATTTAATTTAAGAAAATACTTTCTAGCGCTCTTGAGAAAATGTTATTTTCATAAATTGCATTAAGGAGACACGGGATGTCCTATGCTGTCATTGTTAAATGATTGAGTCTAATGATCGGAATCTACTGAAGTTAGGCTTATGAAATTTGAACAGGTTACGATGTAACGCTCTTAAATAACACTGAAACAACTGTGTTGAAACATGTTTACAGTTTTTGTAAATAAAAATGTTTTCTCATAATGAATTTTTACGGCGTAAATAAAGTTTTGCAAAATGAATAAGAAGAAAAAATTGTTTCTTTACATGAAGGAAACCATTATTAACAACTCCTGAAAATTTCAGTTTCCTGTTACAAATTTAAGTTGGAAAAAAATATAATTTGGAATTAAAAATATAAACTTTCGGGAAATATGCTTTAAACATGCCACCCTCCGATCACGCCAGCTCGATAAATCATTTTACGAGGACGCCAGCTTGCCTCATCAAAGTAAATATTTTCCAATAATTTTTGAGACTTTTTATTTTTGTTAGCTTCACAACATAGTCTTCAATTCACTTTCAGCACGTCTAAGTCTTGCAGTATTTATGCGCTACATTGTGGAACAATATCTAAAAGAATTGGAGCCAACACAGGCCAATGAGAGGATTTCACATATACAGAGGTGTTTCAAAAATAGGGGGCATGATTTCAGGTGTTTATTCCCCATTCTAGACAATAAAGATAATTCATTACAACATCAGTCCGAAAATCCTTCCTTTCCGATTTATGGACGTCACTACGCTGAAAATCACCGGAACGTTTTTCTTTCCGCAGGTCGTTGTCATTACAGAAGATGTTCAAAATGTTGACTTGCTGCTTGAATACAGACCTCACACCGATGTCGCATTGACCCACGAACACGATCCCCAAATCCAGGTGTATTGCATATGTCCTCGCAAGATGCCACAATTTGATTCGATCCGAAGGGATTCCACATCAGGCACCGGAGACGAATACATCAATGATATTAAATGACCTCACAAGTAGAAATCGAGGATATTCAGATCAGGTGAGCGTGGAGGCCACGCAATTGGGCCACCTCTACCTATCCATCGATCAGGACATCTTTGATCTAAGTACCGTTGAGCCGTACGACTGAAGTGTACAGTTGAGCCGTACGACTGGAGCGCCATCATGCAAGAAGTGAGCGAGTTGTCGACTGATCAGTCGAGTGTCTTCATAAACACGAGGTATGGTGTTTCCAGGATATTTGTGTACGTCCCGTAGGTCTAACAATCGTCTAACAATTACATGGGGTCCAACTAATCGATCACCAATGATGCGAATGAATCGATCACCAAACATGTTGAGCGAAAACCGCACCTGGTGATGATATGGAACAGTTGCACGTAGGGTTTCATATGCCCATACATGCTGATTGTGTAAATTTGTAATGTCATCTCATGTGAACTGTGTTTCATATGTAAATAACTCTACGGCAGGAAAGTTCGGATCTGCACCACACTGCTGCGAAAAACACTGCTAGAAAAAAAAACTCGTGCAGGGTAACCTTCTGGTGACAGGGCATGTACATAAGGATACAACTTATACTCTTGCTACAGTCTCCAGATAGAGGGATGAGGGACATTCACTTGCAACGCTAACCGTGCACTGATAGGAGGTGTCGTGTTTACAGCGTCCAGAATCTTCTGCTCTATAGCTGAAGTTGGTCGTTCCCTCCCGAAATCAGGAGAGTTAAATTTCCCATGCTCGCACAGACGGCGATGAGACGTACAATTTTTTTCCGATTTCGACATTGTCGCTGTGGGTACCTCTCCTTGTACAAACGACGAGTCAGCGCAGCATTGCTGTCCGCCTTAGCGTACAAGCAGTGCATGTCTGACAGCTCCTGTTTTGAATTCATGACGCACAGTCGAATGGCAAACAGAACACTGGATATAACCTTTGCCTCGGCATTAACTGTAAGTGTCCTGTTAATGCCTCCTTTCACGGCAACGACCTGCGGAAGGGAAAGCGTGCTGGTGAATTTCAGTGTTTTGAAGGACATAATTCGGAAATGAAGCACTTCCGGACACACGTAATGAACTATTTTGATGCTTACATATGGGGAATACATATATACATATATAACTAGCAGAATTAGACAGACGTCCTGCTCTCAATCTACCTTCCCCTCCCTCTGTTCTTCTTTCCTCTTCCAAAATTTTTTATTAAATGTTGATTGTGCAGGTTTCATTTACGTTGAAATTTGCTTCGTTTGACGAGTCACTTTTCAAAGTCGTGAAACTAAATAAATTAAAGGAAGGTAATAAATTTATCTTAGAACTAACATATACACTTCTTTACTTTAAGAACGTTTGTTAGCAGATTACAGTATTCAAAAATTGAAAGCTCACCTCAATGTAATCGAAGCAAGCTTGTGTGAAACTTTGCTTACTTTTCTGTATTATGTACTGCAAATACTATAACGGTTAAATTTACAACGGTTTATTTTATACTGTTTTCCACTCACGTTTAATCTGAACAGGAAAAAGGTGTAGAGCGTAATGTTGAAATTAGGAATTGACGAGATCATTAATTGCTTGAAGACAATATACAAAGAAACGAGTTGCAGGGTGGTAATAGAGGTAAATTTAGCAATAGGGTCTGGATCAATAAAGGGGTTAGACAGGGCTGCCCATTGAGTTTATTTCTTTTCAACTTATATATGGTTGATTTAAAAGAGAAGTCAAGGAAGCGCCAGGTTGGTGGATTATTGATTTGCAAATTAAAAAAATGTTGTCTTTACCTTATGCTATTGATGTGGTAGTATTGGTTGATAATGCCAAGGACTTAGATGATGGGGAGATAAGATAAATTTCTAGAGAATAGAGAACTTGAATTAAATACGGATAAGACCAATGTGATAGAGTTTTAAAAAAAGCAGAAGGAAGATAAAATGTGAGAAAAATAAATGGAAAGGGCGCATTTTAGAAATGGTGAACGATTATAAGTATTTATGGTTTTGGCTTAACTAGGGAGGGAGCTACGAAAATCCCATAGCAGAAATAGTCAAGAAGGGGATTGTGGCTATGAAACAAGTGTAGGGAATAATTAAAAGAAGGTGCAAGGATTTTTGGGCAAAGGGAATGAGAATATATGACAGTATTGTTGGTTCTATTTTGAGGTGAGAAGTAGATATTTGGGGATGGAAGGAAACTAGAAGCAATAGATGAAATATTTTAAGGCTGATCCTAGGATTAGAATATTGCACACCTAGTTACATGGTAAGATGGGAGACAGAGGCAAACAATGAGAATGGCCAGAGGCAAAATGGCATGTAAATTTGATGATATGATTAGGAGGGGGGTCAATGAGTTATTAAAGCGAGTTTGTTGGGAAATTGATAAAAACATAGTGACTTAGAAATCTGATTGGGAAAGAGAAAGTTTTTGGAATAATAAAGGTTTTTCCTTGGAAGAGGTGTCAAGATTAAGAGGAGGGGGTTTAGACTTTAATAAAGAATTGATCCAAAGAGATAAAGATCAGTTATTACAGGAAGATTATGAAAAAAATAAAGATTTCAAAATTCAATAAATGGTATAAAATTATTCAGATAGATGATATTCCCAGCTATTTGAAAGGTAACTGTAAGTAAAATTACAGACGCAAGATTGCAAGATGTCGGTTAGGTAATTATTTGAGAGCGAGCAAATATGTGCTCAATAGTGAGGGGGAATGTGGGATCTGTGAGATGGAAGAAGAAGATTGGGAACATATTTTAGAGAGATGTATGGTTTCGAGGAAGGAAGAATGTGAAGATAGTGGAATATTCATGATAAGGCGAGGTGTTTATTAGAGGACATAGGTGAAAGGATCAGTGTTCTTGTGTGTATTGGGTATATTATGTATTTGTCTTATTCGACTGTTGTATTTTTACAAAGTTGTAAAATAAAATTCATCCACTCACTTTGATTTCCTGTTCTCTAGCCATGGTGCTGATCGTGAGCGACACCCGAACGGGTGACTGCGGTGGTCCGTCGACAGTGAATTAGAGAATTTGCAAGGACTAATGGCAAGAAAGCGTCAACTTTAAACAAAGACGGAAACACGCATATTACTATTACTACTCACTGAGGGAAAATTGATTCCATTTCATTCCATTCCTTTCTCTGTCTCCCATTTCATTCTTAATCACCACCAAATAAATTTAATTCTTTGCTGCGTCAGCCACTGCAAAGTGTCGCACATTTCAAAGAGCTTATGTAATTCGTTCAGTTCTCAGCAAAATTAACTGCTGATTAACGAATAGATAGTTTTACCCATCTTTGCTACAAACATTTTAGTTCTTTACTCTCCTTTGTTCCAGCTTCACTCACGACTAGAGGTCGTAGATTAAATTAATTTGACTCTTCTGAATATACCAAGTAAGCTTTAACCATATTTTGAACCCTTCTTAAAAACATACATCACTCTGAGAAACACAAATTATGTAGACTTAGTAGTTTCCAAGTGTATATCTAACTTACATCGTTTTTCGACAAACAAGATATTTTCTATTAATGTTTCTCAGCGTTCTTCATGATTGTGATTTAATTTTGATTGCAATATTTGAGAATTGATTATTGACAATTTTGTTTCCTTAAAATAATAAAAAAGAAAAGAATGAACTTATTTCATAATTTGATAATTTCAATATTCAAACGCTTTCTCCGTATATTTTTACTAACCAACTAACTCACACTGCATAAAAATATTGAGTTTAGAGTATTACTGCAACATATTATTAATGTTTTTCAATTTGTTGAATAAAGCTGACATTTTAGAGGTTGTTTATTAGCAGTTGACAATGTGTTATTCGGATGTACGTTTGTGCGCACCACTAACGCAACAAAGACAAAATTGTGACATAATTATTTATTCTAGATTCAAGTTCACTGTGAAAAAAATTGTTTGGGAAAAATATTTTCAGGGAGTGAGATAATTTGCCGTGTAGTCCAATCGGTGAGTATATTTTACCTAAACGAAAGTCATAAAATATTTTTCTTCAGCTTGTGTGTATCCTAGTTACGAGCCAGTGTTAAATACAGGATGCCCAAATAATCGCGCTATTTTTACGACTTTTTATCATTTTTTTCTACAACTCTATAAGTTCTGTAAAAATATTATTGAAATCAACTTGAAATATTTTCCGACAACTTTGTATGATACATTTATTTCTTAACCAATTACCAAGCACGCTAAAGATTTTGAAAGAAATCATGCTTCCAGTGGTCAAAATGTGTACAAAAATACACATGTTTATGGTATTAGAACCAAATTATAATAAATATACTTTTCACGACTTATAATTCTATCAATTGTCTCAACAGCACAGTGTACATTGTCGGAAAAAATTATATTTATAAAAATCATGGACGTATGTGTGTACGTTCGTGTTCTAGCTTAACTCTTTAACGCCGACAGGCTCGACCGATAATGTGGGTATGGTGGGTAGAAATACCCACTCGAAAACATCCGAGGAGGTAAAATACCCACTTGAAATTTGGGATGATAGAAATCTTTCATAAATGTCAAATTCCAGAAATTAACGAAGTTTCTCGGTACTGCGTCGATTCAAATCGCGTAGGCGAAAAACCATGTTACAAGATCGGCTCAACAGTATTGCGATTTTACATGTGTATAGCGACATAACCGACTTTTCACAATCGATTTGCATACATTGTGAAAAGAGTAAATATCAAAAAATCAAAGCGCAGCATTTTTTTCTGTTGCAAAAATGAACTGCCGAAGTTATGTACAACAAATGTATTGGCGATCAAAATATAACAATTTGACGAGAATTTAATGATAAACATGACAATTGATACTAGTGATGCTAAAAATGGCACAGACTTTCTCGAACTAGTTACTTTTCTTATTTCTTTGGTCTGACTTAGCTTTTCAGTCTTGCCACATACTTTTGCTAGCTTCCATCTATCTCCGCCTAAAGTACATTTTTTTTTAAAATGTTCTCGAGTTTATTTGTTTACTAATAGTAGAACCGAAATATTACTTTAAAAATATTATAGAAGAGTAAAACCTCGTCTTAAATGACAATTTCTGTTCCAAAATTCGAAGCCTTTTTTAAGAAAATGGCGTTTAAGCGTTACTGTAAATGAAAAAGTTAAAGCTCTTTTCCACAGAAAATTTTTAAATTTTCGAAATACTTCAGCTAAAGCCATTTAAATCAATTTAATTCGCAAATGCAGTAGTGTTAATAAATCGCTGGAAATGTGCATATTGAGAGATATGTCAAAAAATTTTGTAATTTTTTAAAAAGAAACAAAGAATGCAGCAAAATTAATTTTATGTCATCTTAAACAGTACAATTAGCATTAGCCGTACGAAAGTTTGAAGAAGAAATTTGGAGCCGTTTTCGAGAAAATGGTGTTAGAGCGTTTCTGAAAAAGAGACATTTTGAGCTCATTGTTACAGAAAACTATTGATTTTTAGGGAAATTTTACATGACATTATTTAAATCACATGTACTCGTAAATACAATAATGTGAACAAATTGCCATTACCCGTTCAATTTCATCCTTTTCGTATTCTCGTCGCCACGTGCACTTGTTGCCAGTACATGGCCGAAAAAATTCCAAATGAATATAACCTACTACATAAGAGGTATGTAAGTGTCCTGTACGTCTTTACGTCCTGTATGTATTTACAATTGTTCGATGGAGAAACGTGGTAAGCAAATGAAAACGGATCATCTCTTTCTCACTCCTAATCGTTCATGCCTAAACAAAAAAATTAATAAACGGTTAAAAAATAAAGAAACCAAAAATAAATTATAACTATAATAATAATAATAATAATTTATAAAGCGCGACATAAACAACGTGAAAAATAGACATTTTCACTCCCGAGTTATAGAAAATTTATTTGGCTAAAACTTTGGGAAACGAATTGAAGATTTGATTGTTTTGCATTGCTAACAATATAGTAACACACCCCTGGCTCTATTCCTCCCACTACGATCAAAAGGAGAGATCAAAACGTGCGCATAGTGAAGCTTATTCCTAGAACCACAACAAGGGGACATCTCAGCATTTGCTCAATGGATCAGGGAAACAAAAAAAACTCGCCAAGATGGACGAATAACCTGGAAACTGAAGTGCATTACTTGTGATAGTCATATCAAGTCATTTTCAAAAATTATAAAATGCAAATGTCTACTAAAGTATTTTATATTACTATTAAATTAAACATTTTTATGAATAGTGTAGTCTCTAATTGTATAGAAACTTTAATTGGCCAACGAGGCAATTGACGAACGCGAGAGACGCGCTGTCGCAGTGCTTCACCGTACGGATCTTGAAGGAGGTAGCCGAGAGCTTCGAGGACTGCTAACACTTCAGCGTGCACCGTGAGAATGAAGTCTTCCGGTTCAGGAGGTCTCTTTTTACAGCCGCCTTCCGCCTCGTATGAGATGTGGGGTGATTGCTTATCATTGTCTAGGGTAAAGGGAGGGGGGTCCCCCATCTTGAAGGAGACGCAGGGAGCGTTCAAAGCTTTCTGGATAACGCAATAGCGAACGAATAAACCGTCAGCTTGGCACTCACAGCACGGACAGGTCACTTCGCCGAGAACCATCATGATCCATAGCACTTTCTCGTGACATGCAATCGCGAGATCGTAAAGAGCTTTTTCCTTTTCTTCATCGTGTCCGTCATCAAATCCTTTTTTGTTTTCCTCGTGACAGCGTCGAGCAGCACACATCACATCCACGGCAACGTCGATGATCGAGCGATAGGCGTCGGCGTAGTAGGGGCGCTGTAGACTGCAATTGTAGACGATGGAGGCGAGATCGGCGGCGGCGTCGCGGAGGCTGACCCAGTTCGCCATCATCCGCTTCTTCCACGCATCATACGCCTCTTCGTCTAAGCGAGGTCGTTCCATGGCGACGGGCGATGGACGAATGACGTGTTGAGACCTCGTTCTCCCATGATTGCAAACGCTCTCTCCCTACTACCACTATTTGAGATTATTCTAATCTACATGAACCCCGCCTGCGGGGACAAGCGTGCACGCAGAAGAAGAAGAAGAAACGGATGGACGCGTACACAGGATGCGGAAATGACCCCATGACAGACTTGTAAATTTATCAATCCAATAGCGTTTGTCGTCGGACACAGACAACGAACGCTTGTTTTGGACAAAGGAATAATTGACGTGGGATTTGGACCGAATAGTACATTGTTTGTCGATTCTACTTTCGTTCCGAAATAAACAGTCCAAATAATTTTGAAATTTATAACGTTTGACGACCGAACGTTGTACTCCCTTCAACCGAGAAGAACACGCCCGAGATCGGGTTTCGATGGAGTACATTTTTGGACGTAAACCTACGTAGCCGAGCAGGGGATCGTTTCCGCATTCGTCCTTAAACAGCCCTAGTACCATTTTGTTGCGAGGTGTCACGCCAAATGCGTTATCGGGACCGAAACGACGTATCGAACCAGGATGGATGCCGATTCATCTCAGCGTACACACTCGTGGAAGTAGAAAGAATGAATGAATCTGTATCCATGTAAAGAAGGTGAAGGTCACAAAGATGTTTTTGACAGTACTTATAAAAAAGTCGTACATTCTGTTTCGATATTTCCAATATACAAAACCCCAAATAGATGGGCTTTGTGAGCTTCACCTCCGTTTCCCCCAAGTCGATGGTCATGAGATCGCCGTTCACGTGATGACTACGCACGAAGGTGGGATCGGCGATGAGACGTCTGGCCCCCCACCTCCCTTCCCACTTATTCACGAGATAAATGCGCCGGTGTTTGCGCACGTCCTCCATCGACTTTCCGTAAATCGAATTGTTCATCAATTTATAAAATTTATCATCGAAATCGGAGGATGCATGCTGTCGACGCGCGTTATTCAGGTCCATGTACGTGGCAAGCCAAGGTCGTTGCGAAAACGAGAGAACGCGATGAATTTTCGTGAGTTGCACTTCCAACTCGAGGGCCTGAAGTAAATTTCGAACGTGAACGACGTAACGACGCTTGGGCAGCAGCGTCGTCAGCAACTTGACTTGCCCGCTCTTCGAGTCGGGGGGACGCGAGTTTCCGGACAGGGCAGCAAATCGCTCAAGTGATCGTAGATGACGTCCGGGTAGTCGAGGTCGACCTCCAAAACGTATCCCCGATCGACTTCCGCAGCCGCCTCAGCGATGTTCAACCGCTCGATGTCGCTTTCCGACATCCACCGGAAGTCGCCCACCGGAAGCGGATGTGACATCGAAAACCCATACAAGTTATTCGCGTCGACGTAGGCGAGATAAGATGTCTTATCGTCTGGCCGGAAGCGATCACCCGCAAAGGGGTGATTGGCCTCGGCGTGTCGGCCGATCACTTGCACGAGTCCCCCCCGGATGCCCCGCTCGAAAAAGAGAACCATGTCGATGTCCGTGAGTAGCTCTAGTCGAACGCCGGTGGTCTTCAACATGGCTTCCCACGAAAGCCCGGGAGCGGTGTACTAAAACAGAGGATCGAGCCCGTACACCTCCAAACACATATTTCGAAATGTTTCCATCGTGTCGGTTTCCAGCAGGACGTCGATTTTCAAATACAAATCGGCGTACTCGCCCAAATTTTGAACGGAGAACGCGTCCCACACGGCCAGTGCGTGCACGTACTCCGACTCCGACACGGGTGTGTCTGTGAGGCGACTGTAAAAGGCCTCGGGCGGCGGACACCTCGTTTCGTCCAATTTGGACACGTCGTTGACATAATCGTAGGGAAACACTCCCTTCCTTCTGGCCAATGCAAAAAGACGATCGTCGGGAAAAGCCCCACGGGTGAATCTCAAATCGGCCGAATCGAGCAATTGACTTAAAGAGTCGAGCGATGCACCTAAACATTTCAAAGAGTCTAAAAAGCGTAGTTCCACTTTCCCGATTTTCTGTGAAATCGCCACGAATCTCTCGTGATTGTGCGGAACCACGCGCAACCCGTCGTTGTTCATACAGTTCTTTTCGCCCCAGGCCTGAAGGAGAAAATGCCAATCGTAACCGCTCCCGTTGTGCATGACGACGGGGATGAGCCTCGGCGCGGGAAAGTTGACGTTACACGCTTGATGAGCCGCGCCGCGAAAGACACCCGAAAAATGATCGTGGTCCCTGACGCGAACGGAATTTGGAAGAAAAGGTCCTTTACATATGTGACATACTTCGGAATTTTGAAAAGCCTCCTCATCCTCGTCGTTCATCACGAGGGGAGAAGGGCAACTCAAAAGTTGTTCGTAATCTTTCGCGAGACCTTCTAGGAACGCTAATAATTGTATCGCGACGTCGGGACCGTGAAAGATGGCCAGCTGATTCCGCGACTCATCAAACGAGCACACCACTTGAAGCGCCGCCGAAAAGGGTTTGTGCATTTGGTACGGTTGAAGGAAGGATCCGTTCGGCGACGGCTCACACGAAGACACAGAGAGCGTGAGCGCTTCGAAATCAACGTAAACCGCAATCGGGCATCGTTGCTGTCTTTCGACATGTCGAAATTGCATGATGCGCTCCTCCTCGCTCGTCTCCGACGGAAGGATCAAACGTGCGGGGGACCCCACGGATCTACAATCGATATCGTGAGCCTCGAGATGCGTTTGCGAGTGAAATGGATTCAAACATCTGACGCAAACGAAAATCCTACCCTTGTGATCCGAATGTTGAGACTGAATCAGTCTACCTAAATCTTTAATCCAAACGTAATGGGACTGCCCGCCGTCGCCATGCATCAACAAGAAATTGAAATGGTTCTCTTTCTTCGTACCCGAAAAGTGAACTGGAACTACGACTTTCCAAGATTTGTTGGCCGAATCAAACTCTAATGTGAAAACGTTAAAGGAAAAGCTAGCATTTTGACGTTCGAAACGTTTTATCTCGTGAACGGGCAGGGGCCAGGAGATGCCGCGCAAATCGAGACTGTTTTCCAATCACCGAAAAGGGATTCGTACGTACTGGTACGATTAGAATGCAAAATTTTGATGTGTGGAGGCTGACGTGCATGAAAGAGAGCCGAAGCCAGCGCCCACAGGAAACATTTCTCGTCTCGATTTTGCACGTTGATCACAGCACGACGTCTCGCAATGGATGCCGGAAGAGGAAGAAAAGAGGCAGAATGCGCGATAGGTTCAAACAAGTGCCCCGAAACGTGAAGAGCGACGATAGAGGCCAACGATTTTCCGGAATCTCTCTCGGAAAACTCGTCGAATTTGAAATTGATAGGATGCGCGATACGAGAAAGGAAAAATTCCGAAATGTTATCCCCTCGCGATATCACTGCAGTCCGTGCCAAAAGAAAGATGGGCTGCAGCACCCCTACGATTTCGTGCGTCTCGACATTCTCTTTCTAGATCAAAAACTGACACTCGAGTTGCGCGAAAATTTTGAAACTAGGTCGGTCGAGAGCGTTATGGAGCTCTTCAAACATCTTACGATGAAAGGGAACACGACAACGGTTGAGAAACTCGACCGGATCCGTGATGTCGTGTGGGGGAGGAGGATTCGAAATGACACCCCGAACGACACGTCTGTTTAAAGACTGCGCGACGTCCGTCCATTGGAGAGCGTTTGCAATACAAGATCTGCGTTGTTGATTGCGTTGTATTGTTTGACCTATAGAAACAAACAAAACACACACCCATAAAACAAATGAAAGTCAACGCATCACTTATGCACACCACTACTATAAAAAGAAATGTATTTGTACCATCCTCACGCGGCGGAGAAGACACGTCCGCTTGTCGAGCTACATGAGTCTCACGCTGTTCGCGAACGTGACGATTTAAAAGAATTTTCTTCATCTCGAGACACGACTGCCACGAATGAATCAATCACACCGTCGTTGAACAGCAACAATCAATCAATAAAAAGGTGACGAGCACAGCGTAAATAACTATCAAGACGACCGTCACGAAAAAACAATTTGAAAGAATGTCCGCGCGGTCCATGAGCACAGCGAACGAGCGACTAACGACGGAAGTCTGCAGACGTGATGTTTTATAACTTCACAGTATCACACTATCAGGGCGCCAACATTGCACCACATTACGTCAGAGATACACGCACAGCGCTAATGAGCGGAAGACGACAATAGCTCGAGCACCGCAAGCGATAGCGATAACACTATCGGAGCGACAGCACTGTACCACATAGATTACAACTAATGAGTGGAAGACGTCGGTCGCTCGAGCAAGCGATAGTGATAAGCGATAGCCGACGACATGATAATAAGTGTACATTCTAATTGCACCGCAAGCGATAGCGATAACACTGTCGGAGCATTGACAGCATTGTAGTACAAAGATTACATGTACAGCGCTAATGAGCGGAAGACGTCGGTCGCTTAATCGGGCGATAGCGATACGAACAGCACGCCGGCTACATGATAATAAGTGTAAATTCTAATTTAACGCATTGATATCTTTCGAGTACCGAGAGCGATAGCGATAAGTAAAGCACGCCCGCGTAATCATCAGCGCATAATTGGACGTCGTTAGCTGGAAATTTGATAATGTCAACAAAGCAAGGAATTTAAAAGGGGTCCCATCTGACCAACGCACAGTCAATCGCTAGCAGTGAACACGACACTACGCACAGTACGCAACGCAATGGCTGAAAAAAGGACATCAGCAGCAGCAACCACGGGAGCAGATCTGAGTTCAGATGTCGCCGCAAAACATCGAAAACTGTAAGTAACATGCAAAACATCTGCAAACACCGCAGTGAACACATACGCATTGTTAAGAATTTTTTTTCGTTTGACAGAGAATTAAAATTATTTCATAAACACACAAGACCTGCTCGACAACGACGATATCATCGTTCCGGATTCGGACGATGATGTTTTCTAAGAAGAGAATCGACAGGCGCTCGTGGCAATTCAGGCAAACGAAAAAATGGGAGAAATGGTTTTACCGTTTAATCCGCCCACAACCGTAGACGAAACTCGTCAACGGTATTTCAATAACGTGGATGCTCAAGCTATTAGGCTAGTCCCGGCAAATCCAAATTGCATTGTCTTGCTTTACAAGAAATTAAAGACACAAGAGTAAGTATATAAATTATCAAAGAAAAATTACACATAAAATTAATGTTTTAATTTTTATATTATAATTAATAATTTTTTATTGCAGCCCATGGACCGAAATTGAAAGGAAAGCCGAGTCGGAAAACAATCTGCTCAAATTTGAAAATTTCCCGAAAAGAGTTTTCTTCGAAATAACAGATATAACCCTAATTGACACAGGAAAATACGAGAGAAAATCGTATGTGGCCACGCTGAACAACACATTTGGCGTCTTCCTACCAACCAAGTGCGTAAAATAACTTCTCTTAAAATTAATCTCCTCAAATTAATTAATCTAATTAAATTAATTAATCTCTTTAAAAAATGTGTACTTACCTTTTTCTTTTTCAGATTTACAGCTGACATTCAATAGTTGGGAAGAGAAGCATTTTTAAAAGAAAGGCCACATCTCTCGTACGTCGGTGTAAACGAAACGAACAACGCAAACGTTGTGCTCATATTCAAATTAAGGGACTTATTCAAGCCAAAAACATGGGCAAACATAAAATTCTATTTCATACAATACAAAATAATTAACTCATAAAATGTAATAATTTGTTCATTAAATCTATGTAATGTATATTATCTGTGTTGTTTTTTGTAATGTATATAATCTATGTCTTTTTGTATTGTGTTTTTATTGTGTTCTAGAAAACGCCTATACATCTCGCAGCGAAGGTTTTACGGGCCAAGTGAAGTGGAAGAGATTGGTATGTGACACATTTAGTAAAATTGACCTCTCTTCCTCTAGACAGCATGGGCGAATTCTTCAGTTCGTTGTACTCGTTCAAACGCAGAGATCGCACGTAATGTGTTTCCTTCTTCAAAGCGTGGATGAAGTCTTTCTAGTCGCCTAATGTTCAAAGGGGTGCTCTTTGAACACCACGCGACTAGAGAGTGAAGTTGATGTCTTAAAGATGAAAACACACTACGTGCGAACAATGCGTTTGAACGAGTACAACGAACTGAAGAGTACAGCTCATGCTGCGAAGAGAAAGTACAGACCGAATTTCTGAATGTGTCACATTACACAACTCTTCTACTTCACTTGGCCCATAAACCTTCGCTGAGAGATGTAAAGGTGTTTTTACCATTATTAACGACTGTAATCATTAGTGAATAAATCAGAAATATTATATTAGAAAACTGAACATGTCTTCTTAATTTCCTACTTCATTCCTCAAATCCTCAAATAACAATACAATAGTAAAGAGATGAATTAAATTATTATTTGGTATTATAAAATGAATATTGACAATTACCAAACATTTATGAAATGAAATTTAAAAAAAAGATTCATGAAAAAATTAAATTACATGAAAAAGGCAAAACTCCTACAAGGCTGTGACAGGAAAACAAATAAAAACAGTGCATTTTAATAGTTTTTTCTTTATTTTAAAAAAATGACACGATTTTTTCTGTGCGACGTATTTCAACGCAGCATCATTCACTACGCTGCTGCACAAAATGACATTGAAGGAATAATTTTTTTGTCTCAACCGCGGAGAACATTTCTAACTCCGGGACAATTACAATAGAACACCGCTGCATTATGCCTATCGGTCTAGGGCAACTGCCGCCATTCTTGGAATTCATCGAAGCAGATCGGGAAGCAGTGAACGCGCTCAGGGAACAGTCCTGAAGCTATGTAGTATTGACAGCACGTTTTTACTGCATGTGTCCGGAAGAGTGCAATTTGTGCAACTGCAACAATGAGACACAGAAAATCAAAATACAACCAAGAAAAATTAATTTTTTTACTGCGTGAAACTGTTTAAACTATGTTTACTGCGATTGTAAACTGCGTTTTAACTGTTTAAACTTACATTTTATGGCGTTGGCGGTGCTGTTGACCCGGCGGCAGACGAGGATGTCGACGCCCCACGCGTCAACTGCGGCGGCAAGGTGTGAGGCCGCCGCAGGGCCACCAACGGTCTACTTAACCGCCAGCGGCGCTGCGTCCCGTTACGCTGTTGCCCGTTTTTACCGCCCTCGACGGGCAGTGTTGCGGGCGGCGGCGTTGGCGTCGGCCGCACGGTCGCACGGTCGCAACGGGTCTGTCCGCCCCGTTGTTGGTGTTGCGGTGACCGGCGACCAATGGTGATGACGGAGGTGACGGCGTCGGCGGCGACACGAAGTGCTGAGACGGTGCCACCGCATGCTGCGCCAAGGCGTCATAACCTTGCCGCACTAGCCTGGAGTAAATATGAAGCGGCACGTCGGCGTGACAGTGCCGCGGCGCTCTGACACGAATTACATTCTTGAGGGCACATGCAGTAATCGTGCTGCCAATACTGCATTGCCTCAGGTGTGTGTCCAAGAACGTCTTCTACTTCTCTATCCGCCCCGATATATTCTAAGAAGCAAACGGCTGCAAATGCCCTAGACCGATAGGCATAATGCAGCGGAGTTCTATTGTAGTTGTCCCGGAGATCGCGATGTTCTCCGCGGTTGAGACAAAATATCAATCCTTCAATGTCGTTATAAGCAGCAGCATAGTGAATAATGCTGCGCTGAAACACATCACAAAGAAAAAATTTCGCATCGTGAATGTCAGCGAACCGGGAGTAATGTAAAATATTTTCAGCTTGCATTTTGGCGACACGAGGTGTTAACGCACTAAAGTTCTGATTCTGAACTGAGTGCTTTTCTTTCGAAGGACAAAAAATTATAGTGCGAGGGATATCAACCGCAACATCTGGTCTGTAATTGGAGTGCGCAGCAGCGCGCTGTATCAACCGCAACAGACCTTGGACGCGGGAGTTCAGCGTGCGTGAGACGCAATAGATTTGCTTGCTTCTTTTAGGACAGCGCACGCGCTCTGGCAGAGAATGGTGGAAGCGTGTGTGAGCGCGCTCTACCGGCGAAAGGTGGTAGCAACGGCGCTCTCGCTCTTGCACGCGACAGCGAAGCTTGCGAGCGATATCAGCCGCAACATCCGCTTGCTGACCTTGTACTGCATGCGCGCGCGCTTTGCTGCTTCCCCACGTGATGAAGGAAATCATGAAGAAAACTAATAAATACTCGCAACCCTAAAAACAAACTCACAGTCTCATCAATGCGATGGATGTCTTCGGACATGCGGTTCGGTCACGTCACGACGTCACGAAGCGTTACGTCGATGAACAAATCGATGGTGTTGTGAAGCGCATGAAGAGAGATAAGTCTGCAGAAACCGTGATCAAAGAAATCGAACTCGATGCTCTGGAGCGGAAGCTCTCTACGCGTTTCGGAGAACAGGAAACCAAATTAAAGGAGTGTGCGAAGAGCGAATGCAAGGCGCTCGAGGTCGCGCACGAAAGTAAGTCTGCGGAAACCGTGAAAAAACAAAAAAGCGAACTCGATGCTCTCGAGCGGAAGCTCTCTACGCGTTTCCAAAGGAAACCGCAGGAAACCAAATTAAAGGCGTTTGCGAAGAGGCAATGCGAGGAATGCAAGGCGCTCGTGGCCGCGCACGAAAGTAAAATTCCTCCCAGGCTCTTGGACACGTTACCGCAAGTCGGTTCGTCCGGTAATTTCAATTTTCACGACAAACTTATTCGCAAAGTAGGCCCTGGCGCGAACAGCTCGGACGTGGTGATTAAGGCGCAATTGGACGGCACGCTGGCGGAGGCGAAAAAACACGCGGAGAATCTTTTTCACGTGCATAAAGAACTAGTCAAAAACGATTATTCTAATCTCGAAACAAAGATAGAAAAGTTGGAAAAGGTCGATGTGAAGAAAGTACTGCAGGAGGACATAGATAAGCGCACGGCGAGTTTTGACAAAGCTATGACGACTCGTTCAAATGCGTTGCGCGAGGAAGTCGATAAGCGCATAAAGGTTTGTGAAGAAAAATTGAAAGAGCTCGAGACAGATTATTCATTGCTCGATGCGCGTCTGACGAGTTTCTCTGACACCATGATAATTAATTTCAATAAGTTGCGCGATGATGTGGCTGTCGATATAGAAAATTTGGAAAAGATCAATAAGCGTCTGGTATTGAAAGGGATATTGGACTGTCGTGTGACTGACAATAGTGACTGCCGATGAAGGCACCGCCGAATAGCGTATCTTATCCACCGATAAGCGTATCTCATCCACTGCCGATAAGCCTAAGCCATTCTTATCCCCCGCCGAGCGCCTTGCTAGCATTAAAAACGACTATTCTAATCTCGAAAGGAAGATAGAAAAGTTGGAAAAGGTGAGAGAGAGAGAAGAGCGGATTCCCTATGTATATATATTTTGACTCTTGTGCTCGTGTATTAGTATTGTCATGGTTCGCACCGTGTGTAGAACGACAACGACGAGAGATTGTAGAAGACGACTTGATAGAGCGATACGGCGGAGAGGGCGCACAAGAGAGAGAAGAGCCGATTCTCTTTCGGATTCCGGCGCGGTGATTGCCCCGGCCGCGATGGGTCGCGGTATTGTTTCGCGAGGTCGGGGCGTCGGCGGTCCCTGTGAAAGGCGGAATCGTCGTCGTCGTCGTCTGCAGGGGAGTGGCGTACGGAGGCGAAATAGTAGAAATAGAAGATCAATTGCGTGACGCCGGTATTATCGTCTAGCGCCTCTGACCATGCAGAAGAAGAAGAAGACGACCGTGTTGACGACCGTTCGACAAGGACTCGCTGCGGAATTGCACGCGCCTGCCCAACGTCGTTACGCGAGACGGCGGGTGATCACGAAAGGACTCGATGATCTATGGCAAGCCGACTTGGTCGACATGCAACCGTACTCCAAAAGCAATCGAGGGATGCGTTACATTCTCACCGTCATCGACGTGTATAGCAAGTACGCCTGGGCGGAAGCGATAACGAAAAAGACGGGAGCGGAAGTTGTCAAGGCCTTCGACCGCATCGTGACGTCGAGCGGGCGAGTGCCTCACTTCCTACAAACCGACCAAGGCACCGAGTTTTACAATACCGCGCTCAACAAGTGGCTCCGAGAGCGTGGCATTCGTCATTATTCCACCTTTTCCAACGTGAAGGCCGCCGTTATCGAACGTTTCAATCGAACGCTCAAGGAGCGGAAGTAGAGGCGTTTCACCGGACCCTTATGCTACCAGCCCCTCCTCCGAGATTACAACAATTCCAAACATCGAACGATCGGCATGTAGCCGAAAGACGTCAAAGACGATCGACTCATGCGCACGGTGTACACGCAAGTGAAAACGCTCGACCCGCGTCTCCTGAGGACACATCGCTTTCGCGTCGGCGACGTTCGGGTGAGCACGTACAAAAACTCGTCGTTTCGGAAAGGCTACGAAGCGCGATGAGGCACCGAACTCTCGAAAATCGTTCGTGTGCATCTCTCGAATCCCGTCAAGTACTCGCTAGAAGTCCTGCAAGGCGAAACGACCAAGGATCGCTTCTACACCGAGGAATTGCATCGCACGCGATATCCCGATCAATATTTAGTCGAGCGTGTCGTACGGAAAAAGGGTCTGCTTCGCCTCGTGAAATGGCTCGGTTTCGACTCGCGTCATAATTCATGGGTGCATGCGAAAGACATTTACGTTTAGAGAGAGAGAAAGAGACTTACGTCACGACACATATCCGGGGTCGTCATAGCCTCGCTCGATAAGACATCCACGCTTCGAGATAACGTGTCTGCTGACGTCACAGGCTTGTATAAGAAGATCGACGACAGCGCGACGACCGTCAGTCTCTCTTTTTCGGTGTGCGAGAGCGAGTCACATGAACGAGACATCATCGCGCTGTGTTATTCATTTCGATTTGTTTCCGCTCTTGCTTCTGTTGTCCCGTGTGTGCGCTCCTTTGCTCATGTTGCGATACGTTAAACATTCTATATGCAAACTGTTGAAAGAAGAAGACGACGAGCAAAGAGACAATGCTTCTTCTTCTTCCCTTGAACGGAACATCCCACAAGAAGAAGAAGAAGAAAAAGCATTTCGAGGCGAGAACGAGGAAAACGAAACATTGTGGGCGACAACAAAATCGACCACGCTGTGGCGCGAAAACAAAGCCGGTAGAGCCGGTAGAAGAAGAAGTAGGAGAAGAAGACGTGAGCTCACAGCTGTCGCTGATCTTCAAGGTTTTTGGATAGGCGGGCAATTCGCTATCAAAGTGCTAACCGTCATCCGCGCCGTCAAAGGCGATCCTGAGGAACGGTTCGTTCGGAAATTCACCTTTCGTCCACCGCGACCTTTCCATACTTTGACCAGCGACGACAAGAGGCAAGTGTGGTGGATCAAAAACTGTCATCACGCCACACCGCCGTGGAGTAGCGGACGTTACGATTATCGAGACAAGACGATTGTAATGATGAAAGCTTTCGAAGGTGCCTCGAAGGAAGACGGAAGAAGGAGTGGCTGCAGGAACTTATCCAAGGAAAACGCATTGTCGATCTGGAGTCGTTCGGGTGTCCTCCGCTGAACGAGTGCTTACGCGCGTACCGCGAACTCTACGCTTGCGGTGACATCAGCTTAGCAGGGCAGCACGTCATCGCCCTGTACGACTGGATGAATGTTCATCGACCGCACGTATTACATCATGAAGTGTAGGAAGGCGGAAAGGGAGATTGTGTAAGCGGTCTCTTCCGTTCGAGAACGATAAGATTATCAACTTCCTGCGCGTTATAATCACGTTCTCCGCCGCTTCGCTCGTCATTACGATGCAGAGTGTTCCGTCGTACGCATCTGATCATCCGCTCATCCGCTCCGTTGCCGAAGTATTAGAACACACCAGACAAGAGCTCAAACGAGAGACGCGTGAAAACATCGAGAGCGCTTTCAGAAAGTTGCGTGAATCCGATTACAAGCTTACGCTTCTCGACTCGGATACATTGAGTCAATTGCCGATCGAATTTTTGTGTCATTGGCCCGCGTCCCACGAAGTTGAGCGCGTTTTCGAGAAACTCCCTGAAGACATCCAAAACTTAGCCTGTGTTCAAGAACTTCGTTCGTGTAAAGAGCATTGGAACCGCGGACGCACGCGCATCGACGGACCGCCGCCGTCCAAGCGGAATTGCCGCTTTTGCATCTATCTCCGCCAGCCTTGCACGCAACACTACTCGGAGAAGAAGGACAGCACCGCCGCACCGTCGAGGAACGAGTGTCCTTCGTGTCAAGCCAACGAGCGTCTCGTCTGCATGCAGCACTACAACACTCAACACGACAACGGACCTCTGCTGTTGAAACGGGATTGTGTGTTTTGTAAGAGGAATAGCGTGACGTCACTGTAAGTGTGTGTATATGTCATGAAGTTTATAGATAGCATCATTGTTGGTCTCACCACTTCGCTTTCGTGTTCGCTGCTTTTATCTGTTTAATGCTTTGAAGTGAAACAAAAAGAAAGAAAAAAATGGAAGCGCCTCCTTTTGCGGAAGTTCATTCCAGCGAATCAAACATTCCGTGTTGTAGCATCTGTCAAAACGATGACACTCATCCCCCTCCTGTGATAGCGCGCACGCCATGCAATCACTTTTTTGCGTTGAGTGTATAAAAAGGTGGTTAGACGTGGATTACACGTGTCCTGTGTGTCGTCGCGAATTAAAACCTCCCCCAGCCGAACACGAAGCTTATCCAAGTCTAGGCGAAGAGATCATCGCGTCGATGGTGGATGACCCATACACTATGCAAGCGTACATCCATCTCTGCAACGTCATGTGCACACTTCCCGCAAACGAGAGAGAAGCGGCTCTACAGGTCATGAACGCTCTCCATGTTGAGATATGTCGACGACGTGTCGAGGAAAGAGCTCGACGACGAGAAGATTTCAATTTCCGTTTCTCTGGCTACAGACCCTGGGTGTATACCCATTTCTACAGTCCTTTACATAACGATTCCAGCGACGAAGAGTCGTAAATGACGACATCCACGACCGATCAACGTATGGTGGGGAGCAGGATGTGACGTCACTGATGATAAGTCCACCGCAGTGTGACGTCAGCACTGATAAGATTATCTTTTAAAACGACGCGATGAAACGCTGCGGACGTCAGTTCATCATGAGCGTCAGTCAAGACAACACGATGGTCTTCTACGACTCGGCTGAGGAGGATCAACAGCAGGACGAGGATGTGTACGATGACAAAGAGATCCCGACGAACGAAGAGGAGGAGGAGGAGGAGGAGGAAATAGAAACTTGCAATATAGCAGCGTATGTCGCCACCAAAGAGTACGTGAACTCACAACTCGAACACGCACGTCAACTATCAGCGCAAGATGCCAATATAGCATTGCAGCAAGAGCTCCATCAACTCAAGGCAAAATTACAAAGCGCGAGCGACATTCAATCCAGATGTCTCCGGCAATGGACCGTCAACGATGCTTTTAACGCCGATCTTTACCGCATTTCGAATACGGCTTCTCCTCAAGACGAAAAAGATGTCGCCAATAAAGCGTACGTCGACCGCAACATCAAAATCATCAAGACGCATCTAGAAAAAATTCCAATACTCCGGTGCAGCAAACTGGGAAACGTCAACGTGATGAAGAAACGTCTCGTCAACGTGGCGCCGCCCATCAGAAAGGAAGAAGGTGCCACGAAAGCTTATGTGGATGAGAAAATCAAAAAACAAATCGCTAAATTACGGGTGTAGAAGAGAGGACTTTTAACATGGAGGATTCTAGGTATAATGAAGTGGAAGTGTTTGCGGTGTCGGCAAGAAGAAGTGCTGTCTTGTTTCCAACACGCGCACATCGAGTCGCCGCCGCCGCCGAAGTGGAAGTGCATCGCGTGTAGAAGAGACGACTTTTAACATGGAGGATTCTATGTACAATTTGATTTTCATTTGTTTTCAATAAATAAAAAAACAAATAATTCTTTCATGTACTGTTTTTCATTTGTTTTTCCTGTCACTGCCTTGTAGGGTTTTCCCCCCATTATGAAAGTCTTTTCAGCGGGGGGAGCGAGCGTCAGCGCTCTCGGCTCGAGAGAGAGAGAGACGCGCGGCTGGCGCAGTGCATTCAAAATGCGCGCGCGCCCGCGCAGTTGCCTCCTTCTCCATCTCCCGACGACGCTCACAGGGCGCGCCACCGCCATCCTCCTCTCGTTCCCCGAGTCGCTCACAGAGAGCGCGCGCGTCTTCTTTCTATGCTCACGAGCGCTAATGAGGGCGGCAGCGATAAAAGCAGCAGCAGCAGCCAGCGCGCGCGCCGCTATCTTCCTATCAACCACAACATTGGCGTCGCCGCCGTTGTCGCCGGCCCCCTGCCGCCGCCGCCGCGTGTGTGTGTGTTTACTATCAGGACCCCTAACCAGACAGCTCCGCTCGAGATGTCGCCGTAGCTCAGAGCCAAAGCGCTGGGCAACCCCCCCCTTCTTCACGCAGCAGGAAACGGGACTGAAGCTGGTTCGAATCCGCCCCTCGGACGGCAGGCATTTTTGAAACACACACATACGCTTCCACAATTCGCCGCCAGAGCGCGCACGCAGACACACACATACGCTTCCACCATTCGCCGCCAGAGCGCGCGCACGCGCCGCATCTCCACGTCACACGCCCACGCCCGTCACCTGGCCACGCCCGTCACCTATGACGTCATCGGCCGCTGAGGGGCATGCGGGTCTGGGACCAGGAAGTCGATAAGATAAGAACATCTCCACACACCGGCCCACGCTCCACAGTGCATATGATGTCATGGGCCGCTGAGGGGCATGCGGGTCTGGGACCAGGAAGTCGATAAGATAAGAAAAATTATCTTATCTACTTCCTGGTCCCAGACCCGCATGACCCCCCTACTATACAGGTTGCTACTATACAGGTTGGACGAAAGAGGGGGAACGCTTGAGGATATGGTCAAGGCAACGGAAGAAATAGTGGTCGCAGCTTGAGACGCATCCGTACCTAGACGTATATGTCCGAAGAGGAAACAGAAAATGTGGTGGACACTAGAAATAGCTGAACTACGAAGGAACTTAATTAAGGCAAGAAGAATAGCGACAAGGGCCAAGACGAATCTGCATCTCAGGCAACAGTATAAAGAACTGTCCAAACGGCTTAAGAGAGAAATATAAAGAAGTGAAGGCGTATGCTCGAAAGAGCTCTTAGAACAGATAGGTAACGACCCATGGGGCATGGCTTATAAAATAGTAAATAAATTCAATATGGACTGGAAGATACCTGGTTTGAATGATCCACAATGGATGAGGAAAGCTATAAGGGACGTCTTTCCAAGTAGAAATCCCTGGACGAGACCAAGACAGAGCGACTTCACGGTTGACGCAGCAGACTACTTCACGATAGACGAACTGAGGAGTGCGGCGAAAAGCATGAAAACTGGGTAGGCCCCAGGTTTCGATGGAATTCCCTGTGAAATACTAAAAATAGTGGCACAGGAGTATCCGTAATGCCTTTTGCCAGTCTATAACCGCTGCCTTGAGATAAAGCTGATACTCCTCCAAAAGGGCAACAAGTCGGTAGATCAGACGTCATCATACAGACCACTGTGCTTCCTTGACACCATGGGCAAGCTGCTTGAGGGTTTAATACTCTCTAGGCTTGGGGGACTCTTGAGAGGCCGCTTGACGACGCCATCAGGATGCCATCCATCGCCTTCCAGGATGCCATCCTGGAAGTAATCGATAAATCAGACGCAGCTAGACGAGGAGTCGGCAAGAAGAAGGGATTCTGCACGCTCGTGACAATTGACATTAGAAACGCCTGCAACTCCGCTAGGTGGAAGGACAATATAGAATATTTAGTTAACAAGATGATTCCAGAATATCTCAGAAGGATTATTGAAGACAACCTTCATGAAAGAACGATAACTTACGTGGACAGTATCAGGATAGAAGAGAATGTGTTCCTCAAGGGTCCAGACTTGGACCATTTTTATGGAATTTCCTGTATAATGACATTCTAAGCATTGACCTGCCGAAAGATACACAGCTAATAGGCTATGCTGGCGATACGCTAATAATAAGCCACAGTATTGACATTGAACTCCTCGAATTGAGGGTGAACGAAACGCTGCTTAGGGTTAAAAGATGGTTAGACGACAGCTACAGATGGCCGTGCAAAAAACCGAAGCTGTCTTAATCACCGACCTGAAAGCCTTTCACTACCCAGACAGGGAGGGGAGAGAATCAACTGGAAGCGCCAGATAAGATATTTAGGAGTCGAAATAGGTCATAGACTCAGCTTCGGGCCCCACATAAATGTGATGGCGGAGAAGGCGGCGAGGACAGGAGCTAACATTGCAAGAATGCTACCGAACGTCGGTGGACCAAGAGAAGCCAAGAGAAGAATGATATCTTGCGTAGTTCACTCACAGTTGTAAGCTGCTCCAGTCTGGGCGGGTTCGCTGGAGAAGCTGTCTATCAGACACAAGTACGCCCAAGTACAAAGACGAATGGCCTTGAGGGTGGCGTGTGCTGGTATTGGACAGTACACCAAATATCGACTTAATAGTCATGGAAAGAAATAGGACGTACCTCGCCTTGAAGGAAGCACAAGCAGACAGTCATCTCCCTCCCAAATTGAGAGTGTTAAAGCAGAAGCAAGGAAGTGGCTCCTTGAAGAATGGCAAGGAAGATGGGATAGGGATGTGAAAGGCAGATGGACTCATCAGATGATTACAAACATCGAGAGATGGGTTAGCCGAAGTTTTGGGGAGAAGAGTAATTACCTGTCCCAGGCTCATACGGGACATGGGAGATTTAATTAATACCTCTACGATTTCAGGACCGTAGAGAGGTCCACGTGTAGTATCTGTCACGCAGACAGATTATGCGGAACATACACTATTCCAATGCAAATCATGAGACGCGGAACGAGAGGTTTGTAATGTCAACCTCCAACAAGTTATAAATCCAGACATGGTCGACGTGATGCTGAGCTCGCAGGAGAAATGGAAAACCATAGAGAATTTCATAGTTAGTATTATGAAGAAGAAAGAATTAAGAAGGAAGTATTATGAAGAAGGAAGTAGAGCATCTTCTTAGTTTTTAGTCAGTAACGTAGTTGAGAGTTCGACATCACCAGCGTCTCTGGTATCCATAAAGGATTTTCCTCCTCCTTAAAATAATAATAATAATAATAATAATAATAATAATAATGCCTGACCATACGGGTAACTCGTGCATCGACTCTGTATTAAGGAGCGCTTTCGGACGTCCCACGGACGTTTCTACACGTCAGTATAGCACTGATAGAGAAGGATAGGTTCGGGAAACGCGGGTAAGTGTTAGTAACACGCGGGCCTTGAGCTCAGTGTAGTAATTAGGCGAATATGCACTCGATGTCGAGAGGAAGAAGTGGCGTTAGTGTAGAGAAAGTACAGCGGGTGACCGCTACCGCATCCCGGCAGCACCATCTAACATGGCGGCTGAGCACACGCTGGGGGCGCCCATTTCGAATGAGGCCGGAGAGACTGCGACTCCGTCTCTGGAAGAAATCGTAGATTGGCAACTAGAGATAATGTTAGAATTACTGGAGAACATGCGACGCGCCACTCATAGGCAGAAGAATGTAAGCATGGAGATAAAGGAAAGCATCAGCCGTCTCGAGGAGAGTGTTGACATCATACGAGAGAGCAGACGGCACGAAGTCGTACCGATGACCATTACACACGACCAGGGAGGCGAAGGAAGCATCGCGAGCGAGCAAGAAGATGCGAACGGCGTCACTGTTAGCATTGGCGAACCCCAGAAGGAGGAAGACAACTGGACGGAGGTTCGGGGGAAAAAGAAGAAACCGCCCAATAACGGCAGAGCCGGTCGCGACCAGAAAGAAAAGAAGATAGTCAAAGCCCGCACGAACGCTGTATTTATCAAGCCGAACGAAGGCAAAGCGTTGCAGAAGTGATTGGCGCCCTCCGCAGCAAGATAAGGCCGGAAGACGAAAATGTCGAGGTAAGAGTCATTGGAAAGACTAGAGACGGCAATGTCCTGGTGGAGCTGGGCAACCAGTCGCATGAATGTAAAACATTCCACAAGATAGTGCAGGAAGCATTAGGGGATGCATGTGACGTCAGCAATATGACACCACAGGCACGGTTAGAAATTCGAGATTTGGACTGTCTAACCACAGAGGAGGTAAGGCTAGCAATCCAAAGAGAAACGAATGCCGACCCAAACGAACTGAAGGTAACGGTGCTACAGCCTCGAGCAAAGGTTGGCCATTGTGGAGATGGAGGAGGCGGTAGCCACTCCCCTACTGTACAAACAGCGCGTTAAGATAGGCTGGGTCAACTGTCGAGTAGACAGAAGAATGGACGTCCCCACTGTTACAAGTGCCTTGACTATGGCCACGTGCAAAAAGACTGCAAAGGACCGGATAGGAGCGACCTGTGTTGGAAATGCGGCAAAAGAGGACATAAACACAATGAGTCCCAAAATAGACCGGCATGCGTGCTATGCGCGACCCGATCCGGTGCAAAGGCAGATCACATACCCGGAACAGACGTCTGTAGGGCATTCAGAGAGGCACTAGAGCAGAAGAGAATAGCGACATCAAGAAAATGAAGAGAATACTCCAAGGAAATTTAAATCGCTGTAGAATTGCCTCGGACCTCCTCCATCAGCTAATCAACGAGCTGAAAGTAGACATTCTGATGATCTGCGAGCCGTATAGGGACAAGAGTTCCACAGCATGGTTTTCTGCTGCCTCAAGCACCGCGGCCATCTGGATTCCCGACACTAGTCGAACCCACGCCGAACGCCATGCTATCTGTCCCCAAATGACACCATTGAAGAATTCCGACAGAAACTCGAAAAATTTGAAGACTGCCTAACAGACATCCAGACGGAGGTTGTAGTGGCCGGGCACTTTAACGCGAGGGCAATGGAATGGGGCATGCTCCGAACGGACACAAGAGGAATGTTACTCCTGGAAATGGCCGCATGACTGGGCTTGATAGTCATCAACAAAGGCTCCACTCCAACCTACAGAAGAGCCGGGTTCGGAAACTATCCCAGACATCACGCTCATGTCGGAGAGACTAGCGGCTAAGGAGCAAGACTGGCGAGTCATTGAGAACTACACCGGTAGCGACCACCAATATTTATTATTTCAGATACCTGATAAGGAAAGACAGGACACACGTGAAGCTCACCTCACGGTACAAACGATAGAACGCCGCAAAAATGGACAAAGGGAAACTACAGAGAGCAATCCAGGATGGTCTGGAGTCTATCCCCCAACTGCCGGTAGGACCGCCGGACAAGGCACAAACAGATACCCTCGTAGAGGCAACCATGAACCTCATTACCAAAGCATGCGACGCCTCTATGCCCATTAAAAGAAGAGGAAACGGAAATCGCCCGGCCTATTGGTGGACGAATGAAATAGCAGAATTACGGACAAATTGCCTCAAACTCCGCAGAAAAGCACAACGAGCACACAGAACCAACCCCGCGAAGCTAGAAGAGCTTACAGCAGAGCACAAGGTTGCGAGGAAGACACTGCGAAACGCCATCAAGAGCAGCAAAACCGAGTGCTGAAAAAAACTGTGCGCGGAAGTCGACACTGACCCCTGGGGACTGGGGTACAAAATTGTCACCCAGAAACTAAGGGCTCTTGGACCCACGGTCTCCCCTAGCCCAGAAGAAACGACGAACATAGTGGAGGCTCTCTTTCCAACGCACCCAATTAGAAGCAAAAAAAGGGAAAATCCTGGAAAAGCTCCTGAAACCGCGGTTGTTGGCGGCTACCAAAGCTGCAGGAAATCTGTCCGACCAACAGCACGGGTTCAGACGAGGGCGCTCTACGTTAGGAGCCATACGGGAGGTTATCAGAGCCGTCGACAGAGCGAACGAGGCATGCCACGCGGCCCGCCCAATCGTCCTTCTTGTGACCCTCGACGTCAAGAATGCGTTTAACTCGTCAAGATGGGCTGACATCCTGGACGCGCTGGAAAACACTTTCAAAGTCCCCAAATACCTTACCCGTATGGTAAGGGACTACCTTAAGAACCGTTACATCCTATACGAGACTACAAGCGGGCAGAAATCCAAGCCAGTCACCGCCGGTGTTGCACAGGGTTCAATACTGGGACCAGATTTCTGGAACGCAGTATACGACAGTCTGCTAAGGACAGAGATGCCGGAAGGCACTCTCCTGGTCGAATACGCAGACGACACAGCGGCCGTCATAGAAGCCCGTAGCGTTGAGCTAGCCCAACTAAGACTAAACCAAGTGATGAGACGAGTTAGTGACTGGATGGAAGGCCACGGGGTGCAGCTGGCACCCGCAAAAACGGAGATCGTGGTACTCACCAGGAAAAGAATCCCCACCATGATACCCTTACAAGCGGGAAGAGAAAGGGTACTAACGAGACCGTCCACAAAATTTCTGGGGGTAACCCTTGACACGAAACTGACTTTCTGGCCCCACATTAAGAAGGCCGCCGACAAAGCTGCAACCACAACCGCAGCACTGAGCAGGTTGATGTAGACGGCCCACGGCCGAACAAAAGGAGACTGCTCATGTCGACAGTACAGTCAATGCTATTGTACGGAGCTGAATTGTGTACCGAAGCGATGACTGTGAAACACAGAATACAGAACACGGATCACAGCTGTTCAGCGTAGGGGAGCACTGAGGGTGGCATGCTCTTACCGAACAGTCTCCGAAGAGGCCATTCTTGTGATCGCCGGAGCAATACCAATCGACCTGCTCGCGCTGGAGCACAAGCGAATTTATGACAGGAGCGCAGGCGACTGCAGAGCGAAAGCGGCACAAGAGGAGCGGAAAGAGACAATGGAGCGCTGGCAGGAACGCTGGAACGACGGGACCAAAGGGAGGTGGACACACCGGCTTATTAAGAAGTTGCCACCATGGGTGCAACGGGAGTTTGGGGAAGTGAACTTCTACCTCTCCCAGTTCCTGACAGGACACGGCTACTTCAGGGACTATCTTTACCGCATGGGGAGGGTTCAATCACCCTACTGTCAGCACTGTGGAAATCAACTGGACACCGCCGAGCACACCTTTTTCCAGTGTACAAACCGGAAAGAAAAATTCGATAAACTGGAGGAAACGACAGGTAGTCTCACGCCAGAGAATATTGTTGATACAATGCTAAAAAATGAGAATTCCTGGAACGCAGTTACCCACTTCATAGAAAGCGTTCTGCGGGCAAAGAAGGAAGATAAGGCTGTCTAAGCGATAGCGTATAAGGACGGAACAAATGAAGAGGCACCCATCAAGAAAGGCCCCAGCCTGAAGAAATGCGAAAGCCTTTTGAAGGTTTTTTTCGCCTGGCAAAAAAAAAGTAATAATAATAATAATAATAATAATAATAATAATAATAATAATAATAATAATAATAATAATAATAATAATAATAATTTATTTCCAAAAGAATTGCATTGACAGTGTACAAAAACCATCACCATAAAAACAATAAGAAAGAATACCAATTTTGTTCGACTGCTTTACATACATTATACATCCTGTTTAACCTTTTGGTAAAAATTCTGGTCTTATCAGGTTTAAATTTTAAATTTAAATATATTTATTACATTTATTTTATCTTATTCAGTACTCTTCAAACCCTCTCTAAGTACTTTAAGTACTTGTCAGAGAGCGTGTGTTACATTGTACGCTTGTTTTGTTTTGTTTTTTCCTTTTTTCTTTTTTGTTTTACCGTTGTTGATTATAGTTCACCCATCATCAGTACTGTTTGCCAGTTACTGTATGATACGTGAATTGTTTTTATTGGAAATTAGATTTTTTCCAAGGAAACTCAACAGGCAAAAATAAATCAAAATTATCAAATTATCTAAAATAACAAATAAATTGTAAATAAATAAAAAGATATATCAGTTGGCAACTGGCTAATATGAAAACTAAGTTATACTTAATTACTATTTTGAAAATTTGTACTGACAAATCAACAAGCAAAGCGAAATAGAATTATTATCTAAATTAACAAATCAAGAAACAAATAGAACTTCTGTGCCAAATGGCAGCTGATATTAACTTGAGTTAAATTGTTCAATTATAAATAATTGGAAATTAAATAATTGGACTCAAACACAAAAATTATTCCATACGGTGAACCATTAACGAAACTGAATGAGAGTAACTGGAGCATTATACAATTTTTGCAAATTATCTTGTGATAACCGCAGTTTATAATATGAAGATTTATAATCATTAACAACATATATAATTAACAACATAAGATCTTGTAATGACACAACTCAACAGGCAAAAAGAAAACAAAATGATCCACTTATTCTCTAAACTCACAAATGGATTGTAAATAAATAAAACTAGATGGCAGTTGGCAACAGGCAAAAATGAGTATTAAAATGTACTTAATTAGCATGTTGAAGACTTGTAGTGACAAATCAAATCAACAAATAATAGGACACACAAACAAAGTGTGGTCTATACAGTGATCAATTAACAATTGACATAATTACTTGTTGACAAATTACAATCAAAATATTATGTAAAATATAAAAAATAAAATAAAATAACCAAATAAAAAAAACAACAACAAAAAACAAACAAACAATGAAACTGAATGAGAGTAAGATACATTATTTTCAAATTATCATCTTGTGATAACCGCTGTTGTATGAAGATTTAGTTGTACATAATTAACAACATAAAATCTTGCAATGACGAAACTCAACACGCAAAAGAAATCACAATCGTCCAATTATTCTCTAAACTACAAATTAATTGTAAAGCAAAAAAGAAATAGAAGAACTAAATTAAAACCAAATTACTGAATGAGTGTAACAGGAACATTACACATTTCTTACAAATTTGAATCTTGTGATGAGGTAGTTTACTGTATCAGTGAAGATTTAGTTGTACATAATTAACAAAATAAAATCTTGTAATGACAGTATAGCAGTTAATAACTGGCGTAACAAATTATGTTTTACTTAATTTACATGTTACAAACTTATGATGACATATCAAAAATATAAAAGAATCCCCCCCCCCCAATATATATATTTTTTTAAATTAACAAATAAATTGTAAATAAAACATAATGGCAATAGGCAATAAGCTAAAGAGATAATTCCTGAGCTATCTATTTTCATGTCATGCCTAGTATCTTGTGTACCATTCTTTTAATTTTTTTTTCAATTCCCTTTTAGATGTAACTTCTAATATTTCATCAGGCATTGAATTCAGCAGTTTTGGAATGGCTGTGTTAAGCATCCTCTCTCCAAATTTATTAAAAGTGTCTGGAAGTATGAAATTGTGTTTTTTCTAGTTTCATAGCTGTGACCACTGATTTTTCTGAATTTTTTATTGAAAAAGTTTTTTTGCAGAATTTGAAATTCATAGTTTTTTAACAGTCATGATTCCATGCATTGCTGCACTCACTTCCAGGGTTAGGTTTGTTCTGCTCATTTTTTCATTAAGGCTTTTAATACATATATTTTGTAGGTTATGTATAATATCAACATGCGATTTTGCTACAGCCCCCCATACTCCAATTCCATACCTGATCAGAGACTATTAATGAGTAGACCAATTTGAAAATTTTATAAGATACAAAATCTTTAATTCTCATTAGTTTCCAAACACATGTTCTGATTTTCTTGCTTAATTCCAAGATGTGGTCCCTCCAGCTCAGATTTTGATCAAAAGTTACACCTAAATACTTCAGTTTGCTTACACAATTAATTACATTATTACATTGACAGTTCTTAAAGTCTTTGTGTATGCAGTCAGCTTTGTGAAAGAATATTTTAACTTGTGCTCTTGCAATTTTTGGAGCTGTAATATGCAGTATTTTAGTCTTTTTCTTATTTATTCTTAAACCTTTATCATGGCACCATTTTTTAAATATTCCAAATTTCTCCTGTAACTCCATTTCTGCCTTCTTTTGGTCTCTGTTTATAGATAATAGCATCTTGTCATCTGCATAAATACAATAGGAACCATTTTCTAGATAATTTTTTAAGTCATTCACAAATATTAAATAAAGTATAGGGCCTAGGAAACTTCCTTGTAAAATTCCCCTTTTCACAGTTTTTATTTCACTCTAAGTGTTATCTATTTTGACCCTAAATGATCTTCCTTCTAGATAGTTTTTAAATAACTGTGAAACTTTGCCTCTAACCCCCATGCTTTCCAGTGCATCTAACATCTTTTCATGGCTTATTACATCGTAAGCTTTTGACAAGTCAATGCTCAATGCTATCACATGCAATCCGTTGTGTGATTTTTCATTTAATACTTCTCCTAGATTTTCCAATAAGCCTGTGGTGCTTTTGTTTTTTTGATATGCAAATTGATTGTTATCTATTATTTTATATTTTTCCAGGTAGTTGGTCAGTATTTGTGATATGTATTTTTCGAATATTTTACTTATTGTGTTTAATATGAAAATTAGCCTATAGTTTTCATAGATTGAAAGACTGTCTCCTTTATGTATTGGTCTGATAATGGATACTTTTAATTCATCTGGAAAAGTTCCCTCATTAATGCTTGAGTTGATAATTTTCGTTATAATTGGTGTTATTGAGTTGCTGTTCAGTTTTATATCTCTTTTAGCTATTTTGTCAATTCCTGGAGCTTTATTACAGTCCATCCCTTTAATTAAAGAACTAGTTTCCTCTAATGTGATTTCAGGTAAGTAAAAAGAGTTACTTTGTGTTATTCCGTTTTTTGGCAGGACTGCTTGGTTACATTCATGTACAATGTCTTCCCTCTGTTGTTGAAAAGTGATAGCAAATCTTTCTACTATTTGTTTGATTGAGTTACTTTTCCCGAAATTTCTTATTATGACTTCATCTAAAGATTTTTTCTCTGATACTCCAAGTAGTTTATTGTTTTCCAAGTGTTTTTAATGTCGTTTCTGCTGTTTTCAAATAGTTTGTTAAAATATTCTTTCTTTAGCTGCTGGATTTTTTTTTTTTTTTTTGTTAAGTCATTTCTGATTTTTTTATAATTTATTCTTAGTGTGTCTTTTAATTTTTTATTTTTGACTGAAGTCATTTTCCATTTTTTAAACAAGTTATCTCTTTGTTTTATCAGTTCATTGATATCTGAGTTTATCCAGGGTTTCAATATTACCTTCTTTCTACTATTGTTAGATTCTTTAGAGACTAACGCTTTATCATATATTTTTTTTTATTACTTCGTACAATTCATTAGCTGTTAGGTTTCGAAGATTAAATTCATTTCAGTTCATTAGTTCTTTTTGTAGTTTACTTTTGTTTATAAATTCATATTTTTTTGTTACATTTTCAAGAACTATATTTTTATTTGTGAAATTACATGAGATTCCAATTAAATAATGATCTGTTATCTTGCTTTCTAGTATGAATGGGATTATATCTTTGGCTTTTCCACTAACAGCTATATGATCGATATGTGAGCTCACTACTTTATCATTTTTTATTTCAACTCCCTTATCTTTTTTGCTCCAGTGCACTAATTTGTGATCTAACAAAATGTCTACATAATCAATCGTTGTTTTTTCGTCATTGCTAATGTTTATGTTACAATCTCCAATTATTATTTCGTTCATATTTTTATCTGTATTTAAAATTTCATTAAGTTCTTGTAAATAAAGAATTTTGCTTTTGTTAGGTGGTCTATAGACTGCAAATATGCTTAATTTGATTTTATTATTTATTTCTAAATGACCTGCTAATACCTCAAACTGATAACCAACCAAATCCATAAGTTCAAATTTGTATATTTCTTTTACAAATAGCATTATGCCTCCTCCTTTCTCTTGTTTTTATGTATCTATTAAAATTTGGCAAATTATATTCTAAAAGGTCGTCATTCTTTTTGACTAGTTTCACTCAAGACAATCACATCCATATTTTGGAAGCTATCTCTTTTAACTCCACAAAATTCATCCCAATGCTTACTAATTGATCTTATGTTTAAATGAATTAGATTAAATTTCTCTTTATTTGCATTAATTACGTGATTAAAATCCTTAATGAGGTTGTCAATTTTAGTTTCTTGAATCTCTAAATTATTAATAAAGGAAATATCCATAATTGTTTTTGTTTTTTAATCTTACCTATATCTATCTGTTTAATTAATTTGTTCCAAATCTTCCTCACACCTTATTCTAATCACATTACTTCCCTCATTTTTTCTTATTAATACTTTACCATTTTTAGACCAGCTAAATTTGTAATTTTTTTCATTGGCCTTATTTTTGGCTTTCCATAATAAATTTGCGTTATATGGCGTTAAATTCTCATTGATATACAAAGGTTGATCATCCCCATTTTTAAATAAGTTCTTGTTTTGCATTTTCTTTCTTTTGCAGTTTAGGATTTTGTCTCTATTTTTTTTTAGTTGAATTTGACTATTACTTTTAGTTTTTGACGATTCGTGTTGTTTATTCCGTAAACTTCATCTATTACGCTCTCATTAATTTTTTCCCGACAAACCTTACTGAAAAAATTGACAATGTGTTTTTCCGCCAGTGATTCTGTTTCAAGTTTAACCCCACTTATTTCTACTACTTCCGGCAACGGCAATACGCTCAGGCAAACCAACCAAATAATAATAATAACAATAACAACAACGACGACGACGACAACAACAAGAATAACAATAACAACAACAACAACAACAACAACAATAATAATAATAATAATAATAATAATAATAATAATAATAATAATAATAATAATAATAATAATAATAATAATAATAATAATAATAATAATAATAATAATAAATTTGTCACATAAATATAGCATACGCCATGTATGACAAGTCAGGATAGGTATATAATCATACATTACACAATACAGATATTTCTAAAAATTAAATACAAGTCATAAATTAAGTTTCAAATTCAATTCTCGTATTAAATACAATATCATGGAAAGCTAGTTAATTTTATACATGGAAGTGAAAGAAGACTTAAGTTAAAACTCAATAATAATAAAAAAAATTAAGTTCTACATAAATTCGTGCCTAGGCTGGGCTGGGGTTATGAACTTCTGTGTTCAGAGTAACAGAATCCTTGTTTCCCATGAGTGTTTTCTTTGTGAAGATTAATATTTCAAATATGTACATGCATGGGAGTGGTAGTATTTGTAATTTTTTGAACAGTGGTTTGCAGGATTCATGTTTGTGAGTGTTTGTCATTGTTCTCAATATTCGTTTTTAGATGATGAAAGTGTGAATACTTTCTGGGGAATTTCCACAGAATATTATTCCATATTTTAGGTGCAAGTGAACATTTGCGAAGTACACCATTCGCAGTGTATCTAAGTTAGAATTTGACTTCAGGATGTATAAGATGATCCTGTGAAATAGAAGGAGAATAGAAGAAGAAAAAAATTGGTCAAAACTTGCCTCCTCACCATTTCAAGTTATAAATATAGAATGTACTACTATTGTTAATTTTGATGTAGTTGCCAACATAATTGATATGTATTATTAATGTAATTATTATTATTATTATTATTATTATTATTATTATTATTATTATTATTAATGTAATTATTATTATTAATGTTAACTATTAGCAGATAATTTATCTACTGTATAATATCTTAATCTACTGTAACAAGTATTGTATTTCTAGGCCAATGACCCCATCTCGATCAGGTTTTGTTCAGTTTCCCTGGTCCTTTGAGCAAATGCTGAGATGGCCCCTTGTTTGCTCCTGAACAGTAATATAACTTCGCTCTCTCCACCCAAGGCATATTGACTCATCATACACGATTGTAATTGTATATGTGACTCAATAAATATTATTATTATTATTATTATTATTATTATTATTATTATTATTATTATTATTATATGGCATAACATGACCTGGTAAGCTTTTTGTTTAGATTTGTGATATGGGAGTTCCATTTTAGATCATCTTGAATAGTCAATCCAAGTAAAGTTGTTTTTTGGACTATTTTTATAGGCATGTTTTTTATCATCAATTGTGCTGAAAGCTTTTCTTGAGAGAGTGGATTACGAAAGTTTAGGGAGAGTTTTATTAGTGTTTATGATGAGTTTATTTTCCTGGAACCATTTTACTAGTGCCTCTAGAACTGTTTGTGCTTCTTTTTGTAGAGTTTGTTGGGTACTTGCTTTAATAATAATGTTTGTGCCATCTGCAAATAGGACCATTTTGCTCTTTTGTAGGGTCAGGGGCATGTCATTGATGTATAATAGAAATAGTATGGTCCCTAGGATTGATCCTTGTGGCACTCCATAATTTATCGTTCTAGGTTGAGAAAAATGGGAAGAAATCTTTTTATCTCTAACATGCCTGATTGTGACAACGATTTGAGAGGTGAGACTCTACCCCTTATTCCATAATAATCAAGTTATGCCAACAGTTTCTCGTGAGATACACTATCAAATGCCTTTGAAAGATCAATGAATAATCCTGCTGTTTTTCTATTTGATTCCAAATTTCCACTGTCCTTGTCCTGGTGTGTCCTGGGAGTGTCAGGCAAAAATACGAAAAATGTCCCATGAAACTCGCTCTGCCAGAACTGCCCCTCTCCTTCCTGCAGTGAACTCTCCAAATTCTAACAGAACACAGTATACGTAAATTATAAATTTTAAAAAATAGTGATCTTGAACATAGTTTCAGAATACTTCAACATTCTATCACTATAATAACATATCTTTTTCATTGAACTTTCTCCTTTGTCGGAATGGTAAAATTACGTTGTGCCACAGCGCCAAGACATGTTAGCCAACATTCGTGAAATGAAATCAAATCATTTCTGCAGGTTAATCACTAGGCCATGCCCCCACGAATGATCCACGTGGTATGGCATCAGTGGCTGTCAAAAAACCGGTCACATGACTTCTTGTAATCAAATACCCCCTACCATTATCTTATGCAGTGTAATCCTGCCTAAAAACCCGTCCGTCCACCCTAGTGTTGCCTAGTGTAACGTAATTCATGGACGACCTCTCACTGGCACTATTCGCGAGCCACGCCGCATGGCCTGAGGCAAGATCCATTGATCCATGGATCTTGAACTGAGCCTGGCTTCGTAAATTGCAGCTGGTGCCAGTGGTAAAGTCAAACATACTCTCTGGACACATGATTCGTGACGTATTGGTAATGCATAAAAAGAGTACAAATCGATGTGGCGGACGGACAGCCCAACGCAGCCCAAATCCTTGCTTCATGAAGCTCACGTGTGACGTGTCACAGATGATAATCTTATCAAAAGTCGTGTTGCAATGACAGTATATGTCGAGTGTAAGGAGCTCTTTGCATCATCCCAACGCATCTGGTTTATCTCACTACATTTTTAACACCCGGATTGTGTCGTTTGACGTTATTTTATTTTAATATTAAGCACTCTTGCCATAAGGAATTATTTGGTTGAAAGTGCAATTGCGGGGGCAAACACGTCTTTATTAATCCTTGCTTTGTTTTAGTAGAAAAGAGCGCAGTACACAATGGGAATTCCGGGCCTGGATCGTGAACTATGGTCTATTAAAGGCTGTGTGGTTAATGTTTCTATTAAAGAACTAGTGGAAAAATATGAAAAAAATGTAATTGTTGTGGACGGATTTAATTTCTACGGACTGTATCTGTATCCAAAATTTGATTGGGTTTGTGGCGCATTTAGAGATCTTGTTCAAGAAATTCGTTTTTTTGTTGAATCATTTGAGCGCATCGGCATAAAACTCGTTTTCTTCTTTGTGGAGGGCAATTTGGACGAAGGGAGTGATAGTTGTGGAAGTCCATCCTGGAAAGATCGGCGTTCTGAGCACATTAAATATTCACAGATGGTCTTCACAAAAATACCGAAATGGAACTACCATCAACAGAATGTGAAGAAAAATCGTGAATATTACCATACGCCTTTAAACGCATTACCTGTGGTATTGTTTGCCCTTCGACATTTATTCAAATGCGAAGTACATTTTGTTTATGCTGGCGATCGCAATGATGCAGTTGCATACTACTCTGGAAACAACAATTGTCTAGCTGTACTTGGCCAAGACAACTATTACATTTTCTACCATATGGTTCCTCGATATTTATCTATTAAACAATTAAATTTGATAAAAATGACAACGGTTGAATATTGTCCAGCGGTTTTCGCACGACACAGGGATTTGGTGGGTCATTTGTATCCAATATTCTTAAAAGATGGATCTCCAAAACCTGATCAAACTGACATATTATTTAAAATAGAAGCAAAATTCGATGAAAGTGAGAGTGTAGATGTGGCCAGAAAAAAAATTCATGACTACTTACATGGAAAGAAACTGAAAGAAGTGTTGGATGTGGGGGATCTAAACATTGAAAATGCAAGAAGTCATCTAGATCAATTTATACTTAATGTGCTTAGATATAAATTGGGCTTCGATTATCCTGTTGTATGTGGCCCTCTAAAAAAATGGGATCTTATTAAATTGCAAGCTCAGGAACTTTATGCTTCTGGTGAGATAAGCAGGTGTATAGAACGTATTTTAATGGAAAAAAAATATTTCAATGATTGCATTCTTGAAGACTTTACTGAACTACCACCAAGCAGTGAAGTGTATCAGTGTTTGAGGAATGAACTATATAATGTCCTTCTCTCTGAAGAGCCTAATCCGGAAGACGAGTCTGATGATAGTAATTCAGATGACCCTGAGACACCTGATGGTTTGAAGATTATTAAATGGAACAAGCATATTCCATCTGATGGTGTGTTAGGTCAGCCAGGACCTGCTGGTGTATGGGAAAGAAAATTATTCTGTGTGACTGGACATAGTGAGCTTCATAAGTATAAACTTATTAAGGATTGGTATATGAACCAAATGGCTTGTCCAAGCTGTGAATTGGTTAATGTGAAGATTACATTGCACACAAACTTGTTGCAGCTGTGGTGCAAGAATAACATAACATCAAATATTACTGAAAAAAAGTGGCAGTTGTTTGCGAGTTGCATTTCTGATAATTTACAGTGGCAGACTCTTAGTCTTCTTCCACCCACATTAGTTGTGCCTACTGTTGTCTTGTACTATTTATTTAATGTAGTACCTCTAAGGTTTAAAACAAAACCTTGGAATTTCTTAAAAATGTGGGAAGTGGAAGTGTTTATAGCACAGGCAGTGATGTTATCAAAGATTGATGCAGATTCATTATCCAGAATCAACATTGAGAAATTAAATCGGAGAGTGGTTAACTTAATTGCATTCTTTGTATATGGCTGCCATCATGTGCGTTTATTAATTGAAGCTTGTGGACACCCCATTTCAGAGCACGATCTTTGTGTGTTTCACTATTTTGATGGTAAACTGTTCCACTCTTTCTATGATCGGGCTGAATGGAGGCGCAATGCTAGAAATTTGTGTGATCAAGAAACATCTCCCTTATTTGAAAAGATGAAGCAGATAATTATTCCAGAACCTCTAGGAAGACACTGATATAAGTGTTAACCATGTTTTTTTCTCCTTTTTTATAGTAATTAAGAAGGTTGATGTAAATAGAGCATATATCTGATAAACCTGTATATACCCATTTTAGGGAGATTATGTTTGTGAATTCTTCCTTATTTGTCATCATAAGTCTGCAAAATATTATTACTATCTCTTTGAATTTGAGTTCACAATGATAATGTAAAGAACATTGTAAAGAACATTTGCTCGCTGATGAGAACTGCTTCTGTATAATAAGCAACTTTGCTGTAAAAATATATAACTTTTCTGCTGTATAATAAGCAATTTTTGACATATTATTTGCTTTCAACTGTTTTCAAAGTATTTTTAAGATTCATTATGAACAATGATTCAAATTTAAGTAACAGATTTGTTTAGACTTTTAAGCACCAATATTTGGGTTAGTCTTATACTAGGCCTAATTCAAATGGAGAACAGGCAGACCACAATTGTTAAAATTGCTGTTGAGATGAATGTTTAAGGAAATGCCTGTTAAAGCTCATGATGATGCTAAACAATCAGTTCTTTTGTGGAAGTTCTACAGAATAGCATTTTCTTCTTTCGTGACCATTACTGTGCATCGTGTAAATGTGATAAATAAAATAATGTATGGAGATATAGACTGAAAGCATTGTATTTTTACTTGTATTTTGTTTTATTTATTATAGGTTGTTTTGCAACAACATGGCCATTAGGAATCCCAGATCAAATATTTTTCTATTAGTGTTTTGTAAAAGACTGAAATTGATAACAGTTTACTTTCATTCTATTAATAATTTCAAAAATGTTTTCAGAAATGCTTTTATTTTGTAGATTCAGTGTTGGCTTTCATTATTGTAGCAAAACAAGAACATGTATTTGAAAAGGATATGTAGAAAACATAGCCGGCTATCATCCCCCTACAAAGGGAGTATAATCTTAATTTTAATTTTGCATATTTCTTGATTAATTGGAAAAATGTGCACTACACATGACAATATTTCTCAAATTTTAATAAGAGCTTAAATTTATGATATTGTATCCTATAAAAGTTGTAGATGTGGTAAAAGTTTCAAACCTCATTATCACAAAACATGAGAGTCTCATGTAAGCCTTTTTTAGTCCTCTTCAATTGTAAAAAGCAGATATACCAGTGGAAAACTAAGCTAATTACATTGTTGAAATCTATTTCTGCATGTGAAAGTAATATGTGTACAACATATTGAAATTTATTTTCAATTTACTTCAAGAACAGCACTTTGTTTATATGGCAAAATAATCCAAATCAAACAGTTTTTTGAGAGGGAGAATGACTTTATTATAATGGAAGAACTTGACAGAAACAAGAAGTTTTTAGTTAGAATATTTATTGGGAATGTAGGAGAAACATTGTTCATATTTAGTATATATTTTTCAATCTCTTTGAAAAGAAACTGTTTTAATGTTGTTTACTTTTTTAAACCAATTAGAAATAGTTGTTTTTTTTTTACACAAAAAGGTGAAGAAATGCAATACAAAAGTGCTATCAGAATGTTTAAGAATAATTGAAAAACTGACAAGTTCCATGTCTGATTCAAGATGTGTGAAAGAAGTATATGCAATGCTTAAGTTGTATTGTTATCCATAATTCATGAACAAATGCTTGTGAATCTCAATTTTGATTTCATTTTCTTTCATTTCAGTGGCTTATTACAATTCCATGAATGCAGTATCTAACACTGATGGAAAGAGCAAATAATAGTGAATAATAGTAAATATTTTTTATTATTATAACTGTAATTTTTAAATTGTGAACATCAAATGAATTTCAGGATGAGAATTGCAGTATGTACAGAAGGCATAAGGGTACTACTATTAAAGATACTTAGTTAATGACTGATGGGATAACTTAACGGATGAGACTAAATTGTGCTTATTTTAAAATTAAACATGTACTTCAGAAATATAAATTTAAGTAGCATTTTCTTTTTCTTTTTAATTTAATTTCTTTTAATGAATTTTTTCTTTATTTTCATGTATTATCTTTCATTCAGTCATTGAAATTCAGTCATTTTTAAAATGCAAAAATTATCCCAACTGTTTCTTAAAAAAACAGATTAACCAAACTATTTTCTTGAAAATCATACAGTATTTACAAATTTTAAAAAAATATTTATGTGAGTAATTAAAATAAAATGCATTAATAGAAACAGAAGCAAATATGGAAGTTAAATAAAATTTATAAGTCATGATTGATCACTTTTTTGTAATTGCCCATTCCATTCTTGTGGATAATGTCTTTATGTATATCCCCCATAGATATTATTGGTACTAAAAGGTCATAATTTGCAAAAAGTTTGAAGTTCTCATGAGTTTTATGTGGGGAGGGGGGGAAACATGAATGAATCTCTTAAGTCTTGGTTCTAAAGTGATATGATTTCAAAACTTGTGTAGTACAAATAGCTGATATATTCAATGAACACTTTTCACAAATTAGTAATAAGTTAATCTCTCAACACTCTCTAAACAATAAAACACACCAAACAAACACTAATATTACACAAATTGTAAATTCCATATTTTTATATGAAACCACCCCCTCTGAAATTTTTAAAATCATTGGACAAATGGAGAATAAATTCTCAGCAGGCATGGACAACATTCCAGATTTTCTTATTAAACACAGTGCTCCATGTATAGTGCAACCACTCTCTCACATCTGCAATTACTCTCTAAAATCATGCATATTTCCAGATATATTCAAAACAGTAAAAATGAAACCATTGTTTAAAAAGGGCAATAGTTATGACCCAATGAACTACAGGACTATTTCCCTGTTATCAGGATTTTCAAAAATTCTGGAAAGACTTTTCAAAGATAGACTCAAACAGTTTCTCAATGCAAATAATGTCCTTACAAATGCACAACATGGCTTCAGGAGTAATAGATCCAGAGACACAGCCATCTTCTCCTTTTTAAATGACATACTTGTTGCACTAAACCAGAAGGAAATTCCCATTGGCCTTTTCTTAGATTTGTCAAAAGCCTTTGACATCATTGACCATCATATACTTTTAAGAAAACTAGAAATGCTAGGGATTCAAGGCTTTGCAGGCCAATGGATCAAATCATATTTATCAAACCGTAGACAAATAGTTGCCCTCCAACACACTAAAGAAAACAAAATCTCCTCATACTACTGTCCTCAAATAATAAATTGTGGAGTCCCGCAAGGATCCACCCTTGGGCCAATACTATTCCTTATATACATAAATGACATGCCTTTGGCTTTAAGGAACAACAAAATAATTTTGTTTGCAGATGACACAAACATCATCATCAAAGCAAAAACACAACAATCATTAGAAAAAGAAACTCGCAAAACTTTGCAAGCACTAGTAACATTTTACTAGTCTTGAAACCATTGTTTCAAGACAACAAACTCATCATAAACACCAGCAAGACAGTCTCTCTAAATTTCATGAATCCTCGATCTAAAGAAAAACTCACAGCATTTGCTCATAAACAATAACCCTGTAACAATATCTCATGAAACTACCTTCCTCGGACTAACAATTCAAGAAAACCTAAAATGGAACACTCACATCTCAAATCTTAACAAGAAGCTCAGCAAATCTTGCTATGCCCTATACACCCTCAGGTCAAGCTCCAACATTGAGACACTTCGAACTATGTATTTTGCAAATGTGCACTCACACCTAAAATATGGAATAATATTCTGGGGAAATGCCCATGAAAGCACTTGCACATTTATTATCCAAAAAAGAATACTGCGAACAATGACCAGCACTCATAAGCTGGAGTCTTGCAAACCCCTGTTTAATAAACTAAGGATTCTTCCTCTACCAAGCATGTACATATTTGAAATAGTGGTCTTCACAAAGAAAATTCTCATGGAAAACAAAGACACTTTTACTTTAAATTCTGATGTACATAACTACAACACCCGTCAAAAGGATAACCTACACGTTCCCCACTCTGAAACTACACTTTATCAAAAAAGTACCCTAATAGAGGGCATTACACTTTACAACAAACTAGGCAGTGATATCAAAGACATAAACACAATTCATACATTTAAAAGTAAATTGAAAGCTTTCCTGCTTAACATGTTCTACAGTGTAAAGGAATTTTCAAATTACAACATTTCCCTTAAAAAGTATAAATAAATAAAGAATTTCTTATTCCATTAGACTTTCTGTTTCATGTGAACTGTTTCAAGCTGAAGCAAAAAAAAAAGAACTGCATATCACATCCTGTGAAATAGAAGAAAAAAAACTGGTCAAACTGGTATAAATATAGAATGTACTACTATTGTTAAATTTGATGTAGTTGCAAACATAATTGATATGTATTGTTAATGTAATTATTATTATTATTGTTAATTATTAGCAGATAATTTATCTACTGTATAATATCTTAATCTAACTGTAACAAGTATTGTATTTCTAGGCCAATGACCCCATCTCAATCAGGTTTTATTCAGTTTCCCTGGTCCTTTGAGCAAATGCTGAGATGGCCCCTTGTTTGCTCCTGAACAGTACTATAACTTCGCTCTCTCCACCCAAGGCATCATACTGACTCGTCATACATGATTGTAATTGTATATGTGACTCAATAAATATTATTATTATTATTATTATTATTATTATTATTATTATTATTATTATTATTATAATAGTCCAGAAATACCCTAATACTTATTGGTTAATTTTAAATTTATTGTTAGAACAATCGAAAAGAAAATCCGAAACATAATTTTCGGAATCAAAAGAATTATAAAAAGTACAAGTCAGAAAAGTATGAGAAATTATTAATTCTTTAAAAATGAAAAATATTACATTATACAAATATTAAAAAAAAAAAAAAAGAATATTATAATACAAATTTTAAAAGGTTGGAAAGATAAGAAATTCAAACATCATTAGAATCTTATAAAAGATTCCCCTGAATAAGGTATTAAAAAATTCAAGGGGTATGTGAGAATCTAAACAATTACTGTGATATTAAAATAAGATTTTGAAAAGTTTCTTAACCTATTAAAAAATATTTTTTTATACTTTTTCGTCACTAAGTGCAAATGAAATAACATTATTGAAAAAAATTAACAAAAACTAAGTATAACCAAATCTTGGAACTTGGTCTAACAATCTCAAAACACCGGGAGTGATTTTTTTTCAGATTTTTTAGATTACTTGATCAAAGGAAAAAAAAAATAAAAACTATGATATCTGCACTTGTTTCAGGCTAGAAAAAAAGTTTGTTTTTCCTTAGCTGAATATTTATTCTTGAATAAGTATAAGTATACACAGTCTGGACTTGTGCAAAAACTCTGCACATTGTTAAATATAATTGTTTTCAAATTGAAAATTGATTTTATCATTATCCTAAAGGCCAAAGGTGTTGTGTCGCTGCTGCCATGACATTCTGTCCTCCACTGTCCTTTTCATATAGTTTTTGAATTTTAATTGGATTTGAAGTTGTTCCAGAATTATTTCAGGTCTCCCTCTTCCTTTTTTTCCCAACTAGTATTTTCCAGGGAACCTTGTCGAAAGCTTTCTCTAAGTCTATGAATGTTACATATGTGACCCTGCTCATGCATTCTTCTGTCTAAGATGCTCCTGAGTGCAATGATAGTTTCTCTCATACCTCTTCCTGACCTAAATCCGAATTGATCTTCCAAATTTTTTCAACATTACCTTTTATTTGGTTTTGATTATTGTGGTGAGAAATTTGGCAGTATGGTATATTAGAGAAATTATTCTATAATTTTCACATAATGTTGTGTTTCCTTTTATATGTATGGTAATGATTTTGCTTTCTGCATATTCTTCAGGTATTTGACCAGTCTTGTAGCTCTTGTATATTAGTTTAAACATATTATATTTCAGAGTGTTTTCACTAAATTTGATTAGTTCTGATAATTCATCTGGTCCTGTGGCCTTCCTGTCTTTGAGCTCCACTACCACTTTATCAAATTCATTTCTTAGTATCATTGGTCCTTTGTCATCTTCTGATACATCGGCTTCATTTTTTATCTATTCCCATTCATTCTCAATTTCTACACCACTATATACTTTTTCTAAATAGTTTTTCCAGCATGATCACTGTTGCGTCTTCCCATACTAATTTTCCGCTTTCATCTCTCAGGACATGTAATTTTATCTTGATTTTATATTCTAGTGATATGCCATATCTATTCATCTATTTTTATGTTGTTTTCTATATGTCCACAAGTTTTTCCCATCCACCCCTCTTTTGCCTTCTTGCACATCTTTGTAATTTTGTTTTTTATCATCCTGTAATTCTGCCAACCTTCTGCTGAATAGACGTTTCTCTGTTTATTTCTTTTACTGATCAGTTGAAGAATTTCTTCTGTTATCCATGGTTTCCATGGTACAAATTTTGGTTTGTCTAAAATTTCGTCTGCAGATGTTTTAAGGGTTTCTTTGATACTTTCTCATTGCTTAATATTACTGTACGAGTCATTAGGTATTATGTTTTCTGTTTTCAAGGCAAATTTGTATTGAGTTTCTGAGCATTGTAATTTATCTAAATTCCATTTCCATTTTTTCTTATTATCTTCTTTCCTCAGTCTGATATTGCATTTTGCAAGGACAAAAACAATACCACTGTCAATATCAGGTCCAGGATAGCACATTTTATTTGTTTTTTAAATCTGTCTGACTAATATGTAGTCATTCTTCACTCTTCATATATCCCTTGGTGTTTCTCAAGTATACCTACGTCACAATGGAACTTGGAACACAGTGTTAGTAATCATCAAATTATATTGTTCGCAGAATTCTAAAAGTCGCCTTCCTTTTTCGTTCATGTTTCCTAAACCGTATCTGCCTGCAGTATTTTTATTTATGTGAGTTCCTACTGTGGCATTGATGTCTCCCATTAAAATGATGTCTTCGAGATTTGTCGTAATCAACAGTTCAATTTGTTCTTAAATCAATTCTAAATCTTCTTCATCTGAACTTGTTGGAAAATACACTTGAAGAAGAATCAGGTCAACCGGTTTTGTTGCTATTCTTAACATCATTAATCTACTGTTTACATGAAAGGTATAGGTGACGTTCCGGGCCCACTCTCCTTTCAATAATATTGCAACACCATTGTTCGGTTTTTGCATCTCCGCTGTATATAATTTTAAATTCTTCATTGTTAAAATCTCCTTCACCTGACCATCTAATTTCTGACAAACCTAAAATGCCAACATGCTCCTCTTTCATTATAGTTTTAATTTCCCTACTTTCTTACATTCCTTGTTCCAATCTTTGTTATTGTTTTCTTTGACTTTTCAGTTCTATGGCAAGGATTTCTCATGTTTATACGACCTGGGAAGCCTCGCCATACCTTCTCCTGCTGGATCTTGGTATCAGAATCCCATGACCAGTAACATCGACTTCTATTTCATCTGCCATGTCATGTTGGTCCATGAGGGGATATCCTTTAGGATCTTTAATGCCTTTGCTTCTGCATCCTATGCCGTTGGCCACACTGGCTCATCGGCCTTTAGGAGCCATTTCCCTCTCCAAGGGTAAATGGGTACCTTGATAGAGCGGGACCCATGCCAGGAGTCACTCGGTCGCCAGATTCTCTTTAGTTTAAAAAGAGGATCCACCACGTTAAGGCGACGTTGGCTTTCGGAAAGATATATGATCCTTGAGGGGAGTCACATCATTTCCTCTTGAACCCCAAAATTGATTTAAATACTGTAGCGGTACAGAATTATTAAGATAAATTAAATTGAGGAAAGTAGACCTAAGAAATTTTTTACTGAAGAAAAACATACGGCGTCACGCGCGCAGCCCCCCTTCTTGCAACAGCCACGATCCCCTGACCCATTTCGGATGTTTATGACACCCCACCCAACGGCCGAAGAAAGGGTAAATTGTAAGGCGCCCAGCTGCAGCCCCATCTGGAATACTTTCGAAACGCCTGTCATCGTGATCGGGGAAACCCAAAGCAATAATTCAGTAGCCGGGAAGCCCCTTCAGAGACGTGGCCTACTTTCGAGACGGTAGAGAAGGATACCATGTTCCAACGGAAACAGAGAGAATAGAAAATTCCTATACTCCGCCGGAGCTTATTGGCCAAATTTAGTGTACAACGCCATCACCTTTAGCCAATAGCGACGCGATCGTTGTAGGGAGCAAGAACATATGATGAGAAAGGGTGGGGATGAAAGTTAACTTCGTGCATGTATGAGAAACAAAATTTTAGTTGGTAGAGAGACTTCTCTGGGGTGGGAGCCATTCGCGGGGAGAGGCGAGTGCGCCTCTGAAGGCAGTGGGCTGAAAGGACTTGGTTGAGAAACGTCTCTGGGGTGGGAGCTATTCGCGGCGAGAGGCGAGTGCGCCTCTGAAAGCACTTAGTTGAAATCACTGGGGTGATAGACTGGAATTCTCAGTGAGAATTTTAGAGGAAGTGCAAAAGCACTTCAAAAGTAAATTGGCGAATCCTTTGTAATTGCGTATTCGCTACAGGATTTCGCAACTTCTGAATTTGTATTTGAGAGGATTCGCATAGTTCAGAGGGAGACATTGTTGTGTGCCCCGAACCTGCGATAGGGGGCGATATACCCCGGTTATCTACAAGCTCCGCCGAAGCAGCCTCCAGACGACCCCTCTGCTGACGTCACGGACTGCCGCAGACGCCGCGAGCCGCTGCCAGCCGCCCAGCTGTTGAGGGGGCGCGACAGAACGCATTCCAGCGAAGGTCGCCTACAAGCTCCGCCGTGCCCGCCCGGGTCTATTGAGCGAACCTGCCACGGAAGGCTATCAGGCAATGTAACTGGGGGCAATAAACCTTTTGAAGTATTGTCAAAGCGGTGCCGCGCCAAAGCACAAGAAAGGTCCTCAGGGACAACTCTGTAAATCTAACTATAAAATAATTTTGTACTCTTCTCTAGTTGTAAGCTTTCCTTTTAATTTTAATCTTTATTTTTTCTTTTATTCAATCTTTCCTTTCTTTTATTTTATTAATGTAACTTCCCTGGTACAGTTTATCCAGGAATAAACTTTGTCTTACCAGTGATCAAATTGTTTATTTTGAATATCCATTAATTTCGTTAACAATTTCTTCCATCACCTAATTTTAAATGAGCAAAGGAAATTGTTACAATTGGCTAGTTTTTTAAACGAGTAAAGGGAATAGGACCGACTGAGCTATAACCGGGCCGCTAACCGCGCATTTTCCGACGATCCCAGTCGCCGGGAGATGAGTGGAGGTGTTACAATACATAAAAAAAATATTATTTTAGCTTGGCCGCTGAAGACAGGAAGAGTCCAGTCCTCAAACTTACCGATTTAGGGGGAGTGAGTCCCTCCCCAGCACGTGTTGACAGCCTTACTCCCGTTGTGTAAACATTGACCCTGCCTGTTGTAAGAATAACAACAAACGATACTTTTGAATACATAGCTTGAGTAAGAGACGAGCATAGCAGGTTCGTCACCGCGTGTTTACGGACGCACATGGCTTACAAGCACCCGCGCCGCCCCCTCCCCTCTCTGCCTGGCCGCCGGGACAAGCCTCCTATTCTTCCCGGCGTATGCCCTTTCTCTGTGGCTATTGGCCTTTCTCTTTAAGGCCATTATCCGCAAATCCGTCTCTTTGAAACCGCTCCGCCGGCCTTGCCACCCTCTTAGGCGCGACGCGGCGTCCTTCAAACAACTTGTTTGGTAAGTCCGGCTTAGCACAGCTTATTTGCGCGTTCCGCGAAGTGCAGCTACCACCAGCCAGCGGCTCGGCCGTAAGGGCACCGCGCGGCCCCGCCCGTGGTCTTAGAGGTTTCGGCAGCCCTTCCCACGGTGGCCGAGAGAGCCCCCCTCCGCCACGACTCGTGGTAGCCACCCCTGCTTCAGGGAGGGACGGGTTGCTATATATTTCGTGCGCACAACCGCGCCCCGGCAGATTGATTCAAACAACAGTCTGCGCACCGCGTGTCCGTGCCATGCGAGCGCGTGCACTCGCGGTACTCACCTGGTACCCACTTCTCACACGGCGCCACGCACGATGATGAGCCAACAGCATGGACCGTACTGTCGGCTATAGACGCGCACAGCACACACACATATCGGCCTCCGGTAGCTCACACGATGTAGCCAGAGGGCTACTAAAATAAATGGTTGGAGGACCACCTCGTACGAGGAAATGTAGGATCGGCCGAAATGAATCACAACGCGGATAGCTAAATATTAATTTAATTAAAAGTGCCTCTTGGAATTAATAAATAAAAACTTACAATTTAAGAAAAGACATGAACACCAAAAGAATCACAAATCTAAATCTACAACATACAAAATGCGTGCCGGGCCCGAGCGGTGAATACTAATAAGAACTAAATCTAAAACTTGAAGAGTAGTTTACAAATCGTATAATTAAATGATGCAATGGAAATGACAAAAATTCAATGAGTGATTCTTGATGCTGATTAATGTTCTGAGCTTGAGCAGCTTGGCTCGGCACTTCGGAGGCAGAAAACAGGTACCTGCTAATGGAGCTGTTGAACTCACCCCAATTGTCGCCGGGGCATGGCACTCGCTGCGCGGAGGTCGCTGAGCACGCACAGTGCGCCTCTGAGTGAACGCTGCAGCCTCTCCGGACACGACGACTTTTCTGTGCGCGCTCGTGGTCCAATTCATGAGATGTGGACAAAGAAATGCCGAAATGGGCGGCCCTAGCCTCGGCCATCGGCGATGCGGGCAGCCTGTGGCCCTGAATGCTGTATCATGTCGCGTCCGCTCCGCTCCTATCACAAGTCCCGTCCTCACGTGCCTCGCCCTCATGTCCAACTCTGCGTCTGTCATCTCAATCAATGACGTGGCGGAGGGGGGCTCTCTCGACCACCGTGGGAAGGGCTGCCGAAACCTCGAAGATCACGGGCGGGGCAACGCGGTGCCCTTACGGCCGAGCCGCTGGCTGGTGGTAGCTGCACTTCGCGGAACGCGCAAATAAGCTGTGGTAAGCCGCACTTACCAAGTAGTTTGAAGGACGCCGCGTCGCGCCTAAGAGGGTGGCAAGGCCGGCGGTGCGGTGTCAAAGAGACGGATTTGCGGATAATGGCCTTAAAGAGAAAGGCCAATAGACACAGAGAAAGGGCATACGCCGGGAAGAATAGGTGGTGGGTACCGGCGGCCGGGTAGAGAGGGGAGGAGGCGGAAGGTTGAGACGTTGTGGTGATTTTGACAAACGTCCTGACCGAGTTCGTTGACCTTCCACTGGCGGGTGTCCATCTTCTTGATCGGCTGTTCTCGTCGCTGGTGTATTGTCAGGAGTTCCGTCGCATGTTCTCTTCATGGGTGTTGTTGATCTCGGTGGCGAGATTATCTCTTCGGTGTCTTCTGGCTTTAACTGGGAATGTGGTGTATCTGTTTCTTCGGACTCGGTTTGTGTCAGTTTGTATAATATATGATCGAGGTTGCTCGGCCCTTCGTATCTCCGTCCTGAATCTCTCAGCATCTTTGATGACGTCTTTGGTCCCAGGAATAAGTTCTGGAATCTGTTTAACACCTTTTACGAATTGTAATATTCCTGAACTTAATTCCAGGTTGATTGGAACCACCGGTAAGAAGTCCTCCAATCTTCGACTTATTGAAAGTTTTGCTGGTGAATATCCGTTCTCCAACGGAGTGTTACGATACGTTACCAGGCCTTTGTACGTTCATTTATCCTTCTTGAATATATTCTTGACTATTTTAACCCCTGCTTTAGCGAGGCCGTTGGATTGTGAGTATCCTGGACGTCTTGTAATCAATCGAAAACCGTAAGTTTCCTGAAGCTTCTTGAAAAACCGGGATCCTCGAAAGAGGTGGAACTGGGTCCTGTTGTCAATCAGAATCTCATCCGGGATACCTTGCCTCGAGAAGATATCAGATATAATTGCGATGATGGTCTCCATTGTTAAATTTTCACATTTGACGACTTCGAGATACCTTGAATACCTGTTGATGATGATGAGTTACCACGTGGTGTTCACCTTAAATAGGTCCATACCAACTTTCTGCCAAGGGCGACTAGGCTGTTCGATCTGAATCAGAGGTTCGTGTCGGTTGGTCCGATGTTGTGCGCAGACAGCACAATTGTCTACCTTCATTTGAATTTGTTTTGACATTCCGGGCCACCAAACAGTCTGATTTGCACGAGCTGTGCATTTCGTGATACCTAAATGTCTCTCGTGTATCCTATCTAACATACTGGCTCGTAGTTTGCTTGGTATTATTATTTTCGATTCGTGCAGCAAGAGGTCGTTTTGGCGGGTGATGTCCCATCTCTTCTCCCAGAACGGCTTCAGGTTGTCCGGAAAAGTATCTCTTTTGGGCCATCCATTGCAGATGTAGACACAAACCGCCGAAAGTTCAGCATCTTCATTCTTTTCCTTGACAATTTCCGACAGTTTCGCAGATGACACTGGGAGGTGTGTAATAACGCCAGTCACTTGTGGATCTGTCGTTACAGACGTTCATCCTGCGCAATGTGGGCTATTGGTTTCCTAGATAGGGTATCAGCTGTTTCCAAGTCTTTGCCTGGAACATGTGCAACAGTGTAATCGAAACACATGAGACGGATATGATACCTTTGTAGTCCGGGGGATAAATTGTCTAGCATCTTAGCGGTAAGGATTGGGATAAGGAGTTTGTGATCGGTTTCTATCTCAATCATGCTGCTTGTGATGTAGTCTGCAAATTTTTAACAGGCGGAAGTAATTGCTAGGGCCGCCTTCTCAATCTGTGCGTAGCGTTTCTCAGTGTCCGATAGTACTTTTCAAGTATAGGCAATGGGTTTAATGCTTCCATATTCTTGAGCCTGTAGCAGCGCCTCTCCAATCCCGTACGACACGCATCCGCTGTCACTGTAGTTTTTCTTCTCAGGTTGATTCGTGCCAGAAGGGGGCAGAAGTCAACATTGACTTCACTTTTGCAAAGGCTTCTTCCTAGGTCCCCACAAGAAGGCCATATCTTCTTTCAGTAGCATTTGAAGTGGAGACAAAATCATAGCCTTGTCGGGGTTTGGCTTTGCTAAAAATTTAACCATGCCTATCTTGAGTTCCTTCTCGTCGTTTGGTGCGTCCATCTTCACAATCGCTTTCACCTTATTTGAATGGATACGAGTTCCTGCTTCGTCACCAATATGTCCTAGAAAGTCAGTAGAAGTGTCGCTGATGGCCAACTTCTCGTTCAGAGTAATCCTAGCTTCTTTCAGTTTGGAGAGTACTCTTTCCAGTCACCTATTGTGATCTTCTCTGCTGGACCCGTATACCAGAATGACATCCATCAGACACACGACACTCTCGAAGTCTTTCAACACTTCCTGCATTTTCTTTTGAAAAAGTTCTAGAGCACTTGTTATTCCGAAAGGTAGACGGTTGAAACAAAATCTTCCAAAAGGTGTTATAAACGTAGTGAGTAGCGGAGATTCTTGTTATAAAACTATCTGATAGTAACCTGAGGTTGCGTCCAATTTCGAAAAGTACTTAGTGTCCTTGATTCGATTCAAAGTGTAGTGGACATCTGGGATAGGATGATACTCTCTTTGTACGACTTTGTTCAGCTCCCTAAGGTCGACGCAAATCCTCGGACTGCTAGCCTTCTTGTAGGTGAAGACCATCGGAGAACACCATTTAGAAGATCGTGGATCGTGAAATTATTTCCTCCTTCAGCATCTTCTGTAGAACTTTCTCGACCTGATCGATGAGGGGAATGGCGACCCGTCTAGAAGAAGTCACCGCGACAGGTTTTACATCGCGTTTCATTGTCAATTTGCACTTCTCGGGGATTTTCCCGATACAATCAAATAACTCGGGAAATTTCGACTTTACATCATCCAGTGAAATAGTGCGATCGTTGAAGACCGCGTCGATCCTCTTCACCAACCCTAGTTTAACTGCTACGTATTTCTCCAATAACGGCTGATGAACGTTATAGATGTAGTAGATAATGGCTGATGAAGGTTATGGATGTAGTAGTGGCCTGCTCAATTCCTTGGACTTCCAACTCTGTTTTATCCGGACTTGTTACCTTCCCTGCAGGTTTATTTCACGTTCTGTCTCCGGCATAGTGTGTAGCACGTCTAGCTCTAGTTTATCTTCGGTTATCGTGCACACATTTTTCTTGGATCTGCAGCTATTAGAGCAATGGCCTTTGTTTTCGCATTTGTAACAAATAGCGTTTTTGGCTGAAAATGATTTACGCTCGTGCTTTTCACGGCCATTGGCAGTTATTCGTCTGCCTGGAATTGAGGTTGGGTCGCGTATCAGATTTGTTTTGCTTATCGACAGATTTCGTCTCACTACCTGTGAATTTAGTGTTGGTGCAGTTTCTTTTATGTGTTACGATTCGATTTATAGTAGGTTGTTGAAGGCTTTCGACTTGCTTTGTAACCTCCTCAGATTGTGTTATCATCTTTACGGCTTTATCGAGGGTAAGAGTGTCGTCTACTTGCATTAACTCGCAGAGTTTTTTGTCTGCGACACCGATCACAATTCTGTCGCGAATGAACTCATCCTTCAAATTACCATAGTTGCAATTTCTGGCGAGGTTATGTAACGCCGTAATGAAATCACTCGCCGATTCCCCGGGATTTTGGACACGAGAATGAAAGCGGGCCCTTTCATAAATCGTGTCGACCGGTGAAATCTTTCAATACATTAACATCATCTGCTATTAACTTTGCGAGGCCTCTGCCGTCAAACATTAACTTTACCTTTTCGTGGGATGCAAAAAGAAACACTGTATGTGTACCGTGGGCTCCTGTTAAAATGCAGTGTTTCGATCTTAATTCAGCGAACTTTGAAAAGCTGACCCTTTGATGCGGAAACAGGGCTTTAATATGTCGGGTTTCTTTCAGATTGCTCATTATAAGCCTCTTTTGTTTTGAACCTTCCCCCATATTCTCTCATTGATATAAAATTATTTTTCCACTCATGATACGGCTAATATCATCTGAACTATAATAATCCATGACACATTGGTGAACAGCATTTTCAATTTTTCTATGAGATATTCCTTTTATTTATTTCTTCTTCTACCTCTTCTAAATCAAATATTTCTGTATCGAAGATTTGTCTTCTTTTCTTCGGTTTTCGCCGAGAATATCTTTTTTATTTAGTTTCTTTTTCCTTGTGTTGGAGTTCGAGGTATCTTCTATGACGGATCTTCACCTCCTTCGTTTTTGTTTTTTAGATTTTTTGGAGAAAATCATGGAAGTTCTTCAACAGAAAATAGTTTTATTTTCGCGCCAGTAAAGATGAATTTAGAATGTCAGCAATGCTCTCTGCGAGCTTTTGCCTGCAACTGTTTATTGTGCCAGAGAGGTGTAAGCAAGGTCATCGTTCAAAAATAGTTGGGTTTGTATGTCATGGCACGTGAGAGCCCGTCTTTACGATGGAATAAATCGCGGCATTTCTCATCTTTGTCGATCGTGCCGCTAGACGTCGCATGATTGCAACTGTATCAAGCAGTGCTGGCGATCATGCGACATCTAACGGCACGATCGAGAAAGACATTAAATACTGTGAGATATTTCATCGTTCAGACAGTCCCTCACGCGTCAAAAACTAAACATCCAAGTGTAATATAACTGCGAACCACTGTGAACTTCGCAGCAGGGCCGGTTCACTCAATGTTAAAAGGCGGGGGACTAAGTTTGTTTCCTCAGTCCCGGACCTGGTGCAGATAGCGCAGCTGTTGCGTTTTGGCGCGCATTTTCAAAGTAAGGCTGTGCAAATAAATTGTGGTGCGTGTAGAGATTATTCAAGAGTATTATCTGCTTTTCTTATGATTCAGATTAACTTGATTTAAATAATACTTTTAAATATTGTATTAGATGTGTTTACTTAAAACCAAAATTGTAAAGTGATTTATTTATCCTTAATTGCTTTAAAAGCAGAAAAAAGTGAAAACGTGAAGTTTTAAATTGATCATTTCCTTATTGTTTGTTTTAGTTGTTTTTTTTTCCACATAGATACTACACACTTGAGGGGTCTGGTGCAATACCGCCCTAACCCACAAAATCTTTAAATGTGAGTACTTATAGTTTCATCACTTCTCATGTGTTCACGTTATTGAATAAGCTTGTAGCAACACCTGTTAGCATGGGTCAGAAAAAAGGCATTCTTTGTCCAAAAAAATGTTACCATCTTTTCTGTAATATTACCTGAATCAAAAAACCTCTTACTGTTAAAAACAACTTATTTCATAAAAAACTTACAACAATATTAGACAGTTTTAGAAATATTAAATTCTATTTAATAGTTGTCCTGTTCCTTCCCACTTAAATGGTATTTTATCAATATACACAAGGGAAAAGGTTAATATTATTAAAATTAGTAAGATTAAATACCGTTTTTATTAGTTTTAACAACATTAATTTTTTTCTTAAGTGAGTATCAATAAAATTCCATTTTTATTAATGCTCATCTTCTCTAAGATGTTATACTTTATGTGGCATTAGCATACATTTTACTCCAAATCTAGAATTATAAATATGCTTGAAGATGTAACGCATTTTTCCTGAAACTAGCTCAGTGTGTGTATTGTTCCTAAATTTGCCATTATCTACAGACAATGAAATGCTGGATAAAAACTATTATATCATCCAAGTCCATTAGGAAATGACTGCTACAAATTGTTTATTGTTCATTTCATAAGCACGCTCATTTTAAAGTATATTACATTGTTATTTTTTTTTCTCGAAATTCTTCAATTATGTGAAAAAGTTTATGAGAAATATATTCTTTGCATAAACTGTGTAACTGATTTAAGTCTTCATCTCTATAACTTAATATTTATTATTTGTAATATTTGAAACAATAACTTAAATCAATGATTTAAAAAAAAAAAATTTGATATAAATCATGATTGAAATCATACCAGCCTTAATTTTTGGAGACATTTTATAGCCAAAAATAGAATTGTAATTTTGATAAAATATCAATCATTGGTACTGTGACTATTTTGGGTAAGTCTTTGAAAACCAAGGAAAATGAAACAAATTTATAAATTATACTAGTTTTGTTTGGCAAGTTGATTCTCGTTAGTAATAACATACCGGTAAATATGCTTAGTGTTCTGGGATTAAAGAGGGAATTTGCAGTTTACAAAAAAAATCTTATGAAATGAAAATTGGTGGAAGATATAACAATTTTAATTTGGCCAGTTTCTCCCTAGTTTTAGGCAATCTTAATTTTAAAATAAACAATTGGCACAGATTTCTTCTGTTTAGGCTGCAATACAAGATTTTTTTTATTTTCTATAGCTATCTGATTGGTTACTGCACATCATGACAATATTTCCACAAAGTCCACACACAAACTATCCTCACTGAAACCTACACATGGGCAGAACAATACAGAATTGTTACGGATGACAGAATTTTGATGGTATATGTAGAAAAATTGGATTAGATTTTTACTATAATTATCAATAATATTATTACAGGATTTATTGTTCAGATGTTTCATTTACCAATTCAAATTTGGCTACATTTAATTAAAAATCATCTATAATATTTTAACCTTTTCTAGCACTGAAGTATGTGAAATATCCAAAAAAGTATTGTACCTATCTTAATATTTTTAAAATAAACGTTAGATATTTAGAGTATATTATTTATTACACACAGTTCTTTTATTACACATTCGAAAACAGAAGTTTTTTAATTGTTCACATTCAAAATTGTTTTGATTATTTATTAATATATTTCCAGTGCTTGTCAGGCAATTTTTTTCTGAACTAGGCAATTATTATTTGATATATATATATATATATATATATATATATATATATATATATATATATATATATATATATATATATATATATATATATATATATATATATATATATGCTGAAATAATATATTTGTCTACAATATCGAGACTAGCAGCACTTGCAGCATCAAGGGAAAAAAAGATTTCACTGGCACACTTTGTAATAAGATTTCCTTGAAATGTTCTTTGAGAAGACAAGAGGGCTGGGCTTGTAGGAAACACTGTTGATACAATTCCATCTTCTGATGTTAGTGAAGTAAAATTTGTTTATATCTTGCCAGTGATCATACTGCAACTCGAAGATCACCTCCAGAATGGAAACTTAACTCGTACACCTAAGCAAATACAATTAATTACATTTTCATTATACACTAATGAGAGCAGTTATTAGTGTATTCTAGAAATGCAAACAATAATGAATTATGTATATTTGAAAATTAGACATTTTAAATACCAGGGTATTGCAAACAATGGATATATGGATATACAATGGACATATTACAAAACTTGCCCAATACCATACGAAATAATATAATTACAATACTTTTAAACAAATAGAGCAGAATAAATGACATGTACAAGTTAGGTTATACTACATGGATTTACGGATTTTTAAGACTATTTTGCATGGTGTAAATGTTCACAAATGAAATAATCAATTACAACTATGCAACAAGATTCCAAAATGAATTATAAATACCTCCACTGCTGGTAGCGCGAAAATCATAGCGTTGTACTTGTCTAGCACCAGTTTTCTTAATATCATCTTCCAAAATACTGAAAACAAAGTTTTAGACATGACAAATAAATATCGCGACACAATTCACTCTACTTACAATGCACGACATTCTACATACTAACAAAATGCTGAAAAAATTCGATAAAAAAAGCACCTACCTGCTTGCAGCATGCACGTAACGAAAAACTAGGAGCTTGGAGCAAAGTCGGCGCCGTGGCGCACATAGTGTAAATAGTGTAAATAGTTTTTAGGATGTATATAGTGTCGTATGAAAGTGCGTGTGTCTAGTGATCTAGTGTGAATGTGCGTGTGAATGGGAAAAAAAAAAACAACCAAGAAAACTAATACTATAAAGCATGAAGAAGAACAAAGACTTGTGTTAATCTTAGGTTGCCGGCCAAAGTGCCGGCTTCATCCATAGGTTAAGTTAGAAATAAGTTAGTAAGTAAGTTCTGCCCCTTCTTTGCCGCATAAGCCATAGAGCTGCGGCGTATGCTGTACCCCAAAAAGTAAATAAACTCCCGCCTCGCCAGGGCTACTGGCGGGGGGAAAGTAGAAAAAAACGAAAAACTAACACCGCCTACATTGCCAGCTTTTTGAATTGCATGACGTCACACGTTTAGTTCGACTCACGTCGGACCTGTTGTAGATGGCGCAAAAATCATTACCCCGTTTTGACCGCCAAGTTTCCCAACCCTGCTTCGCAGTGCCGCACAGCGCAGTAGCACGCAGTAACACTCGCAGCTGACTCGCACTGCGAGCCGTGCGATGCACGAAGTGTGAGTGGTGTGAGTGCAAAGCCAACCGCGAACGGGGGTCCGATCCCGGCTGCGTGCCATCAGACCGCGTGTCCTGACAAGCCCGATGGCTAAACTTACATAAACCGAATCTTGTGTGCCATGCTGCTGTTGGCATGTTTATATATATGTGACAAAACAATATTTGAGTCGGTGAAAGGTTCGTAATGGATGATCAAATGACATGTTCTGCGAGTTCGCGTGCCTAAACTTTGTGCCACGGTGAAAATATGACGTGGGTTACAGTGACGTGTAATACACATTTTTTGAGACACTTATGTATAGGTTGCCTCCGTTGATGTTGATTAGAAAGTAAAAAGCGCCTCAAGTTCGAAGTTGATCTGCATTTTGAATTAAATATACTCAGAATGTTTACTTTGGTTGTCAATGGGCTTATGTCATGCATAGCTTATTTAGTGGTCGTCAGAATTATCCCTCCGTTGGAGGGCATGTTCATCAAAGCAAATCTGTACGGAATCGACCTTAGTAAAACTAAGAAGGATAAAGTGTAAGTACTGATTACGCATTTTTGTGGGCGAAATTAACTTATTAATGTAACAATATTTTAATCTTACAGTCCAGAAGCAATAGGTGTGGTTACTGGATGCATCTTCCTTATTGCATTATTTCTTTTTATACCTGTACCATTCAGTTCCTCAATATTTGAAAATGCTGATTTTCCTCATGATGAGGTAGGTTGAAGAACTGAATACATACATGTCAATGGAAGTCCTTATTTAGACGTTGTTTCATTAGTTTCTAAAACTTATTCTTCATGTAAGTTCAATAATTTCTGAAATTAAAGTGAATGAGAGTGGTATGTTTAAGAAGATGTGTATGACTTGTAGTTTGTGGAACTGATTGCTGCCTTGTTGTCAATCTGCTGCATGTTGTTACTTGGATTTGCCGATGATGTCCTTGATTTGAAATGGAGGCATAAATTGTTGCTGCCCACTGTAGCTTCCTTGCCTCTCTTAATGGTGTATTATGTGAATTTTAATTCCACAACTGTTATCATTCCCAAACCATTCAGAAGCTGGTTTGGGTTTTCCATTAACTTGGGTAATAATTTTTATGAACTTTTTGTAAATGTATGTATAAATTGTATAGGTTTATAAATCAAAAAAATCATTTTGCAGGATTGCTCTACTATGTGTATATGGGAATGTTAGCCGTTTTCTGTACAAATGCTATCAATATTTTAGCTGGAGTTAATGGTTTGGAAGCTGGGCAATCTGTTATAATAGCTATGTCAATTGCTATTTTCAATTTACTGGAGTTGTATGGTGACTTGTGGAAGGCTCACCGTTTCTCTTTATACTTTATATTTCCTTACATAGCAACTTCACTGGGGCTATTAAAATACAACTGGTAAGTTAATCGTATAGATTTGTTGTCTTTCATCACAAATTAATTTTTAACCATTTTTACCTCAACTAATTCAGAATATATATACACGTATTTATAATTTTTTTTTTTTTTTTTTTTTTTTAAGTGGTGTGTAAAGTTTCTGTAAAGCTTTCTTGAAGAGAAATTACACCCATTTTGATTCCTCTTCTCTTCCATTTCCCTTTCCTGCTCTTGTTGGGTCTTTTTCTCCACCCTAATTTTTTGATTTGCGCTATGTGTAAGGTGCGAGAGGCCCTTTGCACAATTGATACTTAATTTTTTAAACACACATTTCTCATACAAGCACTACTACAAGCGCCAAAAGAGCAACATTTTCATTTGTGCTCAGGTTTACTGTTATTTTCTATTAGTTATGCTGCATGATATGGTGACCTATTTGACTTTTTTATGAATCTGAAGCATACAGAACTTCTCTTCTCCTCCACCATCCCTGCATACCACATCACTGGTCTCTAAAGATCATGCTGATTCATTGCCTCTTTTAGTATTAATTTAGTCCATCCTGTTTTTCACCTTAAGACTTGATGTGGCGAGTATGCAAGCTTATTTAGCCTATGTGAGCTGTTCTTTCATCACACATCAATAGAAACTAAGGCGGATTATATTAGAAACTTACAGCTGTATTTTTGCCCTGACGGGAAAACCATCCTGGACACATCCCAGAAAGCACACTCTTCACGAGTCACCTGAGGAGCAAAAACTAGATATTAAGTTAAAATTTTGTATTTAATATATCATATTTATATTCTTGCCTCCTTGAAATCCTCGTAATCCACCCCATTCAAATAGTTCTTGATGTGCTTTGTGATGTGCATAGTGCTTGCTGACAAGTAAAGAGGTATATTCTTCAAACATCGCAGTATTATATCGCATTATTTTCCAAATATTTCAGACCAGAAGAAAGGTGCATCTCATTTTGAGTGTCAGAATGTACATGTGTAATTCAAAGCACAATTCTAGTTTTAAACTTCTCATCAGGAGATTACCTTGATTGTTACCATGTACATGAATTTTGGAAGTGATTGTGCATGCCATGCCTTTTAATACAGATTTTTATCTCTTAAAATCCACAAAATAAGACTTAATTTTTATTTAATTCTCATATAAAGCATTTTGAGGGTTGAATATTCCAGTAAACTACTTACTTTGAGTTTAACATTGGCGAGTGATGTGTTTTAACTAGATTTTTAAGTTCAAATTGTCAGAATTAAGAAAGAAAGAAAGAATGACTGAAATATCCAGAAGCATTTACCCATCTTGAGAGGGTAAAGTTTGCTGCTTTTCATTTTATTTAAGAAGATCAGAAACGGGAAAACAAATCAGAACACAGTATTTGAAAGATAAAGTATCAGGATCGTTCTTGGAAGAGAGAAGTGTTGTAAAACATCCAGACTTAAGGATCCAAGAGAAGAACAGAACCCCCATGTCTTTAATTTGGGCACTTGGCAAGGATAATACTAGAAGTTATGGACAACCAGCAGAGGATTCTATAGAAGGTTAACGTAAGTGGAATGTTAATTTTAAAATGTACTTTTGCGACAGGAAGTACCTGTGATTTAAAATTAGAAGCAAATCTTGTAACCGTTACTCTATTTGTGAATATTTGGTTCCATGGCGTAACTCTGCTGCAGACTCGATAAAATTGTAATGGAAGAAAAGAGCTGCAGAAGGAGTAGACCATTTGCTTTGAAAGAGGGTCATTTGCAAAAAGGGGAAGTAAAGAAAGCTTTTCGCTACACTTTTATTAGAATAACTGGAATAATCTTTCTACTTGGTATCTGAAAGGTCACAACCTCCTTTGAAAAATCCTTCTGCATTGTGTGAAGTGATTCCCAGTGAATTGTCAATTAAATTAGATTAGGATGTATTCCATTTTATCAATATGATAATTCTCATTTTTAAATTTGTTGCTTAAATTAAAGATTATTTGCTGTGGAGTTTAAGAATATTATCTTAAAAATAAATGAGAATCGATGCTTGGGGGCAAGTTTCTAAGCATCAGCAATGGAGGATCAAGCTTGGGGGCAAGTTTCTAAGCATCAGCAATGGATGATCAAGCCTTTTATAACTCTCTCTTCCTGAACAGATGATCACGAGGTGGTTTGTCTTTCACCTTTTGAATGAAAGGTGGTGGGGTAAATGATTGTGCGTAGGTTGATGGTTGATATGGTGGTTTGAGGAGCCAATCACAATGGAATCTTCCATGCATTACTCTAACATTCAAATACAAAGCCTTTTATTGTGCATTCTTGGCTTCTGCTACAAACCCTATGCTCCTGAAGCTGGTAGTTGATGTCAAAATTATTATGTAAAATGGGGCTGAACTATTTTATATTTGAATCCAAAATATTCAAAAGGTTTTTGTTTGTGGAATACAAATTAGTTTTTCATTCCATAAACCTTGCACTTCTTTTTTTGGATATTAGAAACTTCTGCATAACAAAATCTGTTTTCCTAGCCATAAGAAAAAAATGTTTCCCAGGCATTTAAAGAATTTCACAATTTTTCTTTTTGTTTATTTTGATGTTTATAACATTTTTATACAGGGAATGAAAAAAATTGATAATAGGCAAGAGAGAAAATAATTATAAGGTCAAAGAGAAATTTTAAAGAAAATTGTAAGAAGATTAAAAGGGCACTCGGGTAAATAGAGGTGGCATCTTGAAGCACAACAAATCATTTTAAATTCTTTGTCACTTTTTTTTGTTAAATTACATCTTTGGTACTCCCAATGCCAAAGGGACTGAAAGTCTGACACTTAATTAAGTCTTTATTTTTCTTAACTTGAATGCTGAAAATGTGAGTTTTGGAGGCAAATGCGTGCAAAAAAGGTTTTCTTTAAATTGTTTTTATTAGAGAATATTTTTGCATGTGATATTGAAAAAACTTAAGAATCTGCTGAACAGTCAAGTAATGTAAGATTTTAAATTTTTTTCATGTGAACATGAGACAAACAAATATCAATAAAAACATCTTAGGGGAAATGTTTAAATGAATACATATTGTAACTTACAAATATTTTATTTTATGAACAATGTTTAAAAACGTACAAGATTGTTACTGAACGATGCATATTGCAAGTACTGATATGATTTTTTTGGTTCTAGAAAAAAGTTGACTCAATACATTGCAGCACAAAACATGTTAAGCAATTGTTCTAATACACGTTATTTAAGTTTCTTAATCAATTTTTATTTTGTGTCAAATTCATAAAAAATTAAGTTAGTTTTTTGTATTGGCATGACCGAGAGTACTTCGCTACATTTTCAAGAACGTAGTATTAAAAAAAAACTCCTGAAATTCTTTCTCACACTCTTGAGGAATATACAATATTATACAAGAGAAGAACAAATTCAATTTGAATTCAATATTAGGGCCTAGGCCATTACTGCATTGTAGGTAAAAATAATTCGTATTTGAATTTCTAATGCATGAGAAGCAACACATTAAAATATTACACAAGCTCAGGGAATACAATAAATAGTAGTACTGGATTTAGTGACCACAGGTACTTTAGGGAATTGGAAGGCTAATTCTCACTTTTGGCCACTGCTTTGAAAGGAAGCACCAATGCCATTGAAGTCAACATCAAGGCACAAAAATGGAAACGTATGATAGTATTCTGTCAAGAGCATCAAGTTGGTCTCATTTTGGATACTGCAAAATCGAGTTCCATTCTTGTCATTCCCTTGTGAAAAGAACTACTGTAAGGAACTAATACATTCCCATACATTACATGCTATCACAACCTTAACACTTCCACATATCACAGTTACTGAACAACAATAATTTGATTTTTAACGAAGTGCTTCAATAAAACAAGAGGATAATGTGAAAACAAATGAATTCACCCTCCTTTTCTATGGGAAACAAAGTGCAATATGAAATGCATGTATATCTGTCATGCCAATATCATTAAATGACATATTTTTTTATTGTATTTTGAATCCATATTGATGGATTATAAAATTGTTCTACTGTTAATTGTAGTCGTTTCGTGCATAAAAATTTGTCAACAAAAAGTCATACTTCCATGAATTATTGAGCACATATTGTGGCGCATAATATGGATCTCCGTATTGATATTTACGAACCAGCATTGTTGTACTGTCTAACCACAAGCCAGAACCTATATGTTCCTCAATAGAATTGGCATCTATTTTCTTGTCAACTTTGTTCCACTTCACAGGGTTCCCCTTGCTGCCTTGTAAAGCCAAAACCACATCTTGCGGATGAAAACACCATGAACAGTACCATCCACCATAATGATTAAGGTCTCCTATAACCAGACCAAAACTTAATGCCTCATCGCCAGTGGGAATTTTAGATAGATCACTGTGATAATCATCTTCCATTAATTGTACAGACCAGGCTCCAGGTGCTGTTATTGTTTTCTTAGGATGCTGCCAGAAGAAACCATATACTGACCAACGGAGTCTAAAACCCACGGGTTGTGGCCAACTGTCATAAAGTTTAAAAAATAGAAGGGCTTTGGTATTTGGTATTTCATGAGTATCCATTAGAACTAGCATATCATCATCTCGTAAATTATTGATAGCTCGTTTCCCTCGAAGCCATAGCTCCTTCTTCATTGTTTGTAGATGTGCTTCATTGTTTTTATATATCTGTACTGGTACATACAGAATTTTATGTTGTATGTCATGTAAGAAACCTTTTCTCAATTTATTCTGAAAATAGAGTGATTTCTCTTCACCAGTTTCAGTATAATTTGACTCACAAACTATGAAGAGGTCAACCACATCTGATAATTCACGAATCTTTATCTCGACTAGAGTTATTTCAAGGTTTATTATAGAAAATGCATGAATCAAACGACGAGGTTTTTTTCTCTTTTTAGGAGAGATTTTTTGCTGTGATGCAATATATGCTCGCCATACAACTTCTGGTTGACCACAATCTCTCCCATGCCAACCTTGTTTGCACTCGCACTTTAAAGCAAATCCTTTCAGTCTTTTCATGTACTCCACATCAGTGCCAAGGATAAAGCAAACTGTTCCATTAAGTGTCACAAAATGTCCCACTTCAGAAGTTTCCAAAGTAATACTTTGAACTTCGGTTCTATATCTTGGGATATTTTTTTTCTGAGAAGAATATTTTCCTGTCTCTGTCACTATAAATTTCACTGGATGTAAGTTCTTACCATTATCAGGGTCTGCTTCAGTTGTTAGCTGTTCAAACGATGATGGGGCCATTACAAAGTAGAAGATTACCAACAATACTTGTATCAATAATAACATCCAAAGAATTAGCAATTTGTAATCCAGTTTGTAATACATCAGTGATTACGTGAAATAAGATTTTGGATGCATAAATTTCAAGTTCAATATGCAATTTCACTTCTAAAAATTATAAAGTGACAGAAGATATTCCAAAATCCATTCCTTAAGTAAGTTACTTGACGTTTCTCAGGTGTTTGGAAACAGCCAGGTTATAAGAGCAGTTCCCGTCATTTGCGCACATAACATGTTGGCTGTGTCATTGCAGGAGAGGTCTCTGTCCCTGCGACGAAACTGTATACTTCGACTTATAACCTTAGTACGTCGAAAGAATCATTCGCACCCCCGAAATCGCCCGTCCGTTCACAAGGCGAACTAATCAGGCTGGGCGAGGCGAGGCCAGGCCCTGGCGACGCCGGCGAGGCTTAAAATACCGCGAGACGCATGCGCGAATTCCGGCCAACACCCACGTCATTCCAGGTGGCTTCAAAGCAAAACATTCTTGAGAATGTTTCTCATTTCCGCACATTTCGAAGCTGCAGAATTCGTTCTTAGGATGCAATGAAAACTTATATTTTCAATTTATCTATACGCGAGTCGCGTAGCATTACCCGCGGCAACGTGATACCCGTTGCCATAGCAACATCTTACTGTTAGCATTTAAATGATTCAGAAACCTGCACCGATTTTTTCTTTCTTTTTACATTTATTTACTTACCAATATATTTTAAATTAAATTAAAATGTTTCAGTAATTGAAATGAAGTTAATTATGCTGTTGTCATATCAAGATCCATTAAACGTTTGTTTTTATAGCTTTATAATATTAAGTTGGTCTTTGGTGTATTGAAAAATTTAATTTTAGATTAATAATTTATGTGTCTGGTTTTTACCAGTGTTGTCATTACCTCATCTTTCAGATAGTACCACAAACCATGTATTATCATGTCTGGTTCATGTTTGTAAAGTTTCGTTGGTGTAGACTTGTTTTTCCACTCATTAATTGTTTCAGGTATCCTTCAAGGGTATTTGTAGGAGATACATTTTGCTACTTCTCAGGAATGACTTTTGCAGTTGTAGGAATTTTGGGTCATTTCAGCAAAACCATGCTTCTGTTTTTCATTCCTCAAGTAATTAATTTTCTGTATTCAGTGCCTCAGTTATTTCGATTGGTACCTTGCCCAAGACATCGAATACCCAGGTATTTGTAAATTTTTTAAATACAAAAAAGATACTCAGTGTCAATTTTATTTTTGATATTTCTTTACAAATTTGTAGTATTTTTATTTGTTTTTAGATATAATCCTCAGACTGACAAATTGGAAATCAGCACTACTACATTTAAATTATCAGATCTGAATGTAACAGGGATTATTTGCCTTAGTATTTTGAAGAAACTAAGGTTAATTCACTGGAAAGAATACTATAAAGAAGATTCTGAAAAATGGGTGCAGTGCAATAACTTCACCCTTTTGAATTTTTTTATTGTTCTTTTGGGTCCTATGAGAGAAGTGGCCCTAACAAAATATTTGCTAATTTTCCAGGTCTGTAAAATATTAAAATAGAAATGGCTTATTCCATTATTATCTACATTAATTATATTTTGACTATAAAAATGCTGATTTTTTTTTCTTCTTTCTTTCTTCTTTTAGGTGATTTGCAGTTTGTTAGCGTTCAGTATACGCTATCCTTTGGCCTCCCTCTTTTATGATGTGTAGAATTGTAGTTGCTGTTCATGACATGTAACTATTTATACCAAAGATTATGGTATGTGATCAGAAACAAAAATTGCATAGGCATTAAACAAACTTTTGTATATATTTTTTTCTCATCCCTTTTTTTATGGTTAAAAAAGTTAAATTTCTAGTCATCAGACTAATTGTTTTGGGCCTTTGTGAATTCAGAATCCGAGAATAGAAGAAATAGTTACACTTTTAAATACTTTTTCATTGTGAATTTTTATAAATTGTATTATTTCTTCCGTAAAATCAAACGATTGTTTTTATCCTATTTTGTTGTATTGCACTAATTGCTTTTAGCAAAGATTTTCAAAATAGATTATATCAACAAATTAAAAAAAAAAATCTTATTTATATTCTCAAAGCATCAGAATTTACCTCTTAATCAAGAATATAATTATTATAATGATGGAGCAATATTTATTAGTTATTTTAAGACATGGTGACTCAGCTCAGACAAGTTGATAAATCCTAATGTTCTAAAAGAGCAATATGAACGTCGCTTTTTTATTTTCGTCAGTGATGCCATATAATTTGAAGAAATTTAATGGAATTGGATAGTACGTTATTAAAATATTTTGTAAATGTAATAATGTTTTAGGCTTGGTTTTTTTGAAGTACAATGTGAAGATTTCAGTGATATAATAAATAAACTCTGTTTGATATCAGTTTTGTGTTATTAGAATTTGTAGGCTAAATTTCTGTTATAAACAAAAATGAATGATGGTCATGACAACATAAAAAGAAGAAGAATTCGTACAAGGTAACTAAATTATGAAATTAGGTACTTGGCATGAAAAGAAATGTTATAGGCATTTACAATAGGTTACAAAATGGTTAAACCAGGCATTTAATAACTTAAGACACGAAAAATTATGTTTCTGGCATCTAAAACTGATCACAAATGCATTCAATTTGGTACTTTTTATTTTTCAGGATATTCAAGCATTTTTACATTTATGAAAGTGACTACAAGCATATTATTTTATTCCTTTAATTTCTTTTCTCTTCATTCATTTTTTCACACTTTTTATTTTCAAACCTTCAACAGCACAGCTGCTCTGGAAATGGATACAATTGCCTAAGATGTACGTGCCGATCAGAGGTGACAGTGAAACATCATCTTTAAAATGACTTGCAGAGCTCCTTATGTTCATTGTGTTAGGTGAGAGATTTCGGTGCGTTGTCACTTGCGTATACGATCAGGGAATATTCACATTTTGGAAAATTCGAGACCATTTGAGTTTTGGTAAAAAAAAATTTAAATAAGTAATTAAAATATGATAATTTATCAAAATTAGTTGTTTTAAGCAAAATAAAATAAACCATACTAAATTATGTAATATGCAAGAGATTTTTGTTCCATTAAAAGCCTTCAATAGATAATTCCAATGTATGCACTCTAATATTAATTTCGCGTCAAAATTTGCCCTACGATTGAATACAACCGGACCAAGGAGACTCCCTTAGCAGGGCCAGAGACTATGGGTAGAACACTTCACAGTTGCCATGTCGTATGCAATTGCCAGATATATACATTTATATATTATTTTCTATAAGTGACCACGCACGTTTTCTTGGCATCTTATTTCGCTTGGTGCGTGATGAGTGGGGGTTTGGTTGGTCACAGGACTTATATCAAATTGGTTGCTCATTTTTCGATGCAAAATAGTTTATACTACACGTGAGCGAATATTTCTATTATCAGATTTTGTCAACAATGCACGTTGCTATAATTTATTCTGAATCCAACTATAATGGAAAAGGAGTGGGAGTAAGGATTCCGGGGCCTGAGGAAACCTGCGCGTATAGGCAGCTGGTGAGGTTAGCACTATCGCTTATGGGTGGTCAAACTAAATTACTAACGTTCAACGATTTGTAATATTAAACTAATTCATTAATGCCTTATTTTATTTTGACACCGCCTCAAACGAAGCGCAATAAAAATAACTTTAAAGTTGAATCACATTATTCTGTATTTTTATTACAATTTTTTATAAACTAGTATCTGTGGCCAAACTCATCTAATATAATAAACATTTAAAATAATAAAATTAACTCTTGAACGTTCTATAGCCGAGAAATAGCAACGTGTTTATTATGTAAAAATATAAAATAAATCCTTTGTTTTGAAAAACTTTGTTTATTTTTCAACTCACAAAATGTTTACCCATGAAGTAAACCTACTTTTTTATGAAAAACGAATAATCGACACTCTACTATATAGTTTTACACTCGTTGAAATTTTGAAAGACTATAATATGGAATGAATTGCTGGTGAAATGCTAAAATATGCACATATAAGTGACCTCTCGTTCAGTAAATATATGTATTGTGCCATGTTCCATAGCTGCCTAGTTCAATCGGAAGATTGAACGCCACCCTAGTGACGTGACGATTGGATAGCACCGTAACAGCTGATGATCTGCCAGAGGCAGCTTAGAATAATTCGCAATACATATCTTATACCTCACAACACAAAAAATATAGATTTTGTAATAGATTTCAAATCATTTCTAAATGGCTAATAACTAAACGTATAATACAATGTCGACTGTAAATAAAACCGCTTAATTTTATCGCCGCCACGTTCTCGCCATACACCAATGAACTTTTCATATATGCATTGCGGCATTGTTGCGCAAATTCCAATTAAAGTTTGCTTATTGCATAAAAGAAAACACATTTAACCTGAAAAATCGAAATAAGTCGAAAAATACAAATCTTACTAGAAATTGTATCAGATAAAAATGAATATCTCCAAGGGCTGCATCTGCCTAACCTAAAATCAAACCTTGCTCTGCCCCCTACGGGTGAGGAGGGAGCCAACTTTGAAATGTTAAATAGGAATCTCAATTTTTTATTGTAGATTTAAATCTTACACAAAAAATAAGCTTTGTCTTAAACATTTTTTAAAATTTCTAGTAGACGACACTGTAATACCCGCCAACGTTTCTTTTTCTTCTTCTTCTTCTTTTTTTTTTTTTTTTTTTTTTTCGATTCTCGAAAAATTACATTTTGGGTGGGAAAATAAAGAAACCCCTGTTCATGATTTAAAAACACATTTCTAATTATAACAGTTGAGCCCCATCCTCAGGGAAGGTAACTATCAAATGGAAACCATTTTTTCATTAAAGAATTCGATTTAACAAGTAAGCTGCTTTCATTCGTGAATAGAGTTTAATATTCTTTTAACTTGCACCCTGATAGTGAGAGGCGAAGGGGACTGACCTGAAACAATCACTCCGAAGGGTTCAAAAAACTACTACGACCACGTCATTGTTCCTGAGTGATGCTAAAAGTTTGTTGAAAAGATTTCAACGCTATCGACAATGAAAAAACATACACGTTAAATCTAATTCTTTATTGAAAAAAAAGGGGGGTTCCCGTTTAAGACACGAAAGTTACCACCCACCCTACCCTCAAGGAGTGAGTCTGGGGGATTATTTGTTATCACTTTTTTTTTTAATTATTGAACTTTTTTTCTTCTCTCAATCGAAAGAGTGATTTCTCGACAATTGTAAGAAATCGTATTTTTCAAATCACAGTGCCATCTATTGTGAATCAAAAAAGAAAACTGATGAGGCAAAAGTCTTTCTTCAATTTTGAAATGTTAATGAAATTTTCGAAAAAACAAGCCATACTCGCAAATGGGATTGGCACAATATTTTCTTATTAAATATGTGGACAAAAATTTAAAGAAAAAAATGGATCCATTTTTGAGATTTCTTTTAAATTGCTTATATTTTGCGCAAAACCACCCGAAAACGAAACATACTTCCGAAAGGTTGAACGTGATCTAATTTCAAGATCGGTCTTTAAGGAACAATTTCATTTGGGGAAAAATCTATCTTTAATATTATAGTCGTAGGAAATCGCAGTAAACGTTTGAAATTTTGTAATTTTCGAAAAATCAGGGATTTTTACGAAAACCATACCTGCACCATTCTCTTAAGCGTCCATTATCCTATCCGAAGACAAAGTGTAATAAACAAAGTGGGTACTATTTTATTGAAAATGTCCGAAGGACGTCATGTAATGTACCCTTATATATATATATATATATATATATATATATATATATATATATATATATATATATATATAAAAATATATGCTTCACATTTTAGGAGCCCCGTAATCAGCCAAAAGGTTTGGGGAATATCAAGTTTGGAGAAAATCGGCTGGACAGTTTATGCGCTATCGTTGTGCCCCGACAGACAAACGCATTGCTGTCAATCGATTTTTCGGTATCAAGGATGCACAAGACGTGGATACACATGTTAGAGGATTTTTAGTTTCTCGCTACCGCTACCGTGGTACAGAGAAAATTATGTATAGTGCAGTTTTTAAAACTTGCCTCTGAAGATCCTACTTCACTGTGGCGTTGTCAATGTATTTCGTGACATTCTCAGTCGTGCCGCTAGATATCGCATGATCGCGACCCATGCGTTCGCGATCATGCGACATCAAGCAGCACAACCGAGAAAAACAGTAACATTGTGCCACCGTAAAGTAGGGCCATGAGGGGCAGAGTTAAAAAAAAACAGCGAATTTTCGGGAGAAAAACTAGGTATAAATCCTTGGCAACAAAAAAGAGGATAAATCCAAATTCTAAATTTAGAAAAAAATCCTCTTACACGTGGTGTAGCCAGAATCAATGTTTTGTGGGTCCTTAATACCGAAAAAACTGATTGACGGCAAAACGTCTGTCCTATCAACAACGATATCGGTTCAGCCTATTTTCTCCAAAATTCCTCTATCGATCTGATGTCGCGGCTCCTTGAATTAGCGAATTGAATAATCTAATTTTGTGGGGTACTTTACATAAAACCCCTGGGACATTTTCAAAAAAATGGTTTCATTTTCTTTGATGAAATTTTGTTGTTCGATAGTGTAAAGGACGTTTAAGAGAGTGGTGCAGGCCTCACTTTTGTGGAAAAATTAGCATTCGAAAATTGCAAAAATTCAAAGTTTGTTCTTTGCCTTCCTAGAACTAAAATATTAAAGATGGTGATTTTTTTCTCTATATAAAATCTGTTTCTTAAATATTCATTTTGAAATAAAGAATGTACAATTTTTGCGAAATTTGAGTATTTTTCGCATAATTTTGCAATTTCGCAATTTTTTATTTCGTTTAAACTGTTTTTCTCAAAAAAAAAAAAAAAAAAAAGGCTTCATCGTTTTAGATTAAATTTTGTTGTTGGATATTCTGGACGTTTAAGAGAATGGCGCAGGTATCATAGTGGTTAAAAATCTTGAATTCGAAAAATGAACAAATGAAAATATTTGTTTCCGCGTCTTCCTACAACTACAGTTACTCAAATACTCTGATTTCAATGCAAGAAAGCTATTTTCATTTATATGTTTGAATTTAAAAAAAATGTATATTTCGCGCTTCGTTTCTTTAAATATGTTTCAAGTGGTAGTTGAATGGACAGAAATTTCCATATTACAATATTACATAACCATTCACAATATCGCAAGAAAATACGTGCTTTTGGAGCACCTCTGGTTTTCTGTATTAAGCAAATTAGATCCATTCACTTTTGCGTTAGCAGAGCTCGGCAATTTTTGGGTCGCAAATTCGCCTTTTTCCGGCACACGATCTTTTGAGACTGATTTACACTTGCCAGTAAATGTGCCAGTAACTGGCAACATGTAACCGCCTTGTTGCAAGTCACTGGCGATGTCATCTGAACAAGATTATTTGGTTTACTGGCATGTTCACACGCCCCCTACCACGGCGACCTCCCCGGCGGTGATCAACGAAAGCCTATTATAATTATTTATAAAAATGACTACGAAGCAGAAGGCCTTCAGTAACGTAGGAACAAACTGGCAAGTTTGACCGGTTATAGACAGAATCGGAAAATTTGTGGGAAATTTTTACCAGAATGTAAGAACAGCGAGGCCAGAAATACCACTTTTCTGGCTATTGCAAATTGCCAGAAAACAGTTTGAAATAGGAACTAGTGGAGAAAGTTAAGAAGTTTGTGCAAACCTTCGCATCAGCAATATCGATCTTCTGCTTAGATGCACAGATGCACTAAAATGGTGCGAAACAAACTGCGTATGAACAGATGATCGATAATAACGACATAATGATAATAATAATAATAATAATAATAATAATAATAATAATAATAATAATAATAATAATAATAATAATAATAATAATAATTAATAATGACAAAAGGGCACGATATAGCGCATTAAATGGTCTAACTTCAAACGTTTAAGCACTATCGATCTTCTACTCATGCGCAGTTTAAGTTTCGCTCCATTTTAGTGCATTTGCGCATGCGCAGAAGATCGATATTGCTGAAGCTATGGCGTGCATAAACTCCCTATAACAAAGAAAAAAGGCAGTTCGAGCCCTAGTGATTAGTTAACAAACGGCTGCATTCTACTGCTGAGTATATCCACTTGGAAAAACAAGGGATCGCTGGCAATCTATGTAACTAATATTAACTTTGTGAAAATTAACAATCATGCGAGAGACTAAATTTGTTAGTAGATATTGTTTTTATAAAACAATTCAATGCTTATCTTTTAACAATTTACAAGTAGTTATTTAAAATTTCAGTTCACGTTTACAAGCAGCGATTGTTAATCTATTAATGTAATAAATGGTCGAGTGTTTGACTTAGGACTGGCAAGAACTTACCAAAGCATCACAAAGCACCTGCGAAGCACATTGCAGGCATGCGATGTTTTGCATGTACTAATTTGTAACAAAAACGTAGGGTATTTTTTTAAAAAAATGGAAAATTGTTGTTTACAAAAAATTATGTGCACGTGAAATCTTAAACAGCCAAGTTAAGTGGCTCATATTTTTAATCGGAAAAGTACTGGAGATTGGAGGCTCAACAATTTTTTTTTTTTACCTTGGTAACTGTGAACAAGAGTTTAAATCGTATAGTCTTCAGGGTTTGAATAATAAAATCGCAAGACATTTGTTGATTGCAACTTCATCATGAAGTTGTCAAGTCTAATGGCAACTGTCCACAGGAAGTTTGTTAATGTTAAATTTCTTTCATACTGTTTCAAACCAAATACAAGATCAAATATTTTAAAATATATATTTACAAATAGAGGCACAAAGAATATTTATTTTAAAACGCAATTGATAATGCGCTAGGAGATTCACATTTGTTTTCCGAAAGAGAGTCGATGGTCGCAAGTTGTATCACGTGTGCGTTGCGGCCAACGGGAATTAATGCAGCTGCCGCCATATTCTCTTGTCCCCCTGCGAGAGTTGTCAGGGTAAATTTCGGAATGGAAGAATTAAATTCTTAAGCGTGTGTGTACTTGTGCGCGAAGCCATGGCCAAGGGAAACAATAATATAAGAAATAAGAAGCCACATTCTTCGAAGCCGTACGATGTGTCAAATGTAAGTAATCTGCCTGTTACAATATTCGCGCGTTGCGCTGAAAATAGATTTGGGCAAAAAAGTAACGACCTCTGGCAGAGAGAGTTTTCAAATACATTTGTATTAGAAACAACAAACACTACTTGAGCGATTTGAATGTTCATTAAAGCCCATAAAGGCTTTAATAAGGTCTTTTATGTTGGCGCCTTCGTGCGTTTCTACTTGTAAAGTTCGCTCTGTGTCGTATTTTAAGGTTATGCTCCATTAGTGGGTCAAACTAAAATTCAATTCACAAGCACGATTGACGCCTTGAAATAGTGATATTTTGTATTGTTGTAGGTAATTTGATGCTTCAGAAGTGATAGTGTGTGGCGTTTTGAAGTCTGTGTTTGTGTAGACCGCATGCTTTGAAGTTACCCCCCTGTCGAACGCGTCTCCATTACGGGCATCGAGTAAAGGCGTCTTGCAAAGTTATGAAAGTTGAAATTTTTGAAATGGGGAAATTTTTATACATTTTTGTTAAGAATGTGATATAACTTCGAGTGAATATTTAATCTTAATAGACTCGGAACACTTGTCATCAATGTGAGGTTAGAAGCAGCAAGATCAGAGTTCGCTGTATTGATCATGAGTAAGAGAGTTTAGTTGAGGTGCAGCTTAAGCTTCTGAAGAAAGTGTATTTTAGTTTGTTTTACAAATTTTAATTTGTCCAAACAATGTAAGAATATAAAGGAGAGTCGAATGTTTAGAAATATTAGTGGAAGAAATCATTTATTAGAAATTATTTTTAACTTTATGTTTATTGTATCTTGTATTGAGTCTATAATTGCTTTCGTATGGTTTCAGTCTTTTGTTAAAAAGGTGACATCGGGTGTGAGTAGTTTGCTACCTCAAACGTCTTGGTTAAGCCGCTGGTTTGCCTCGACCACTTCAACTGGAGAAGATACTCCTACTTCAACAAATGTTGGAGAAGATCATGAAGAACATCATTCACCACCTACTAAACGTGCCAGAATTCCATTGAACCGCTCTTTTCCTGCAAATAGTTTTCGTGTTTCATCTCCTATAGATAGAGGTGAGTTAGGAAATTTAAATTTGTCTTAAAAAACACGTTTGTTTCAGGAAATAGATTTAGTTTTGTGTGTGGCAATTACTGAATCATCAATAGTTGAATGCAAGTTGTATCATGCTCTTAATATTTGTTCACTTATTTCTGGCTTTGTGCTTCAAACAGGTTGATTGGTATATTAATTACATATATCCCATGCATTGTGATGTTTTATGGAACCTGGTTTTCATTTAGAAGGAATTATGAAATTATTACAACTAGTTTGTATATTTTCAAAATTGAAGTGTGTTGTGAAATTTTTAGAATTAACTATGAAAAGCTTCAAAGTTATTGATTAGATCAGATAAATGTTTCAATTACTGAAATGGTTTTGTGTATGAACTCATAATTGGTCATCATTTCTGCCAAATAGTTTTGGTTTTGATTTTTAATAATGCCCCTGTCTTATTTTACAGAAATCATATACAATGTTCTTTCTGAAAGTTACTGACCATTGATACCATTTGTGATGATTAGCAATTGTAGTTTAATAAATTGTCTAGTTCTATGTATTACTCTTTATGTATAGCACGTTTTTGTTTTATTAGTGTTATATTACTAATTGTTATTAATTTTTTTTAATTATTTCAACCTAAGCTTCTGAGGACTTGCAAAAAATAAAATATTAATGACTATAATAGAAAATGAGTAAAAATTACAGATTAAACAGGTATATTTCCATTAACAAAAGTTACTCAATAAATAATACCAAGGCAACAATACTAATTCAATACGATGGCAGATTACAAAGATCCCTAGAGAACTGCGTCAATTGGGTTACGTCCCAAGATGCAGAGAAAATATCAGTTCTGAGAAAATTGGAGAAATAGTGATATTAGAGAAACTTTTCAAATCTTGAATGGATATTATAATGTTCCTGACTTTCACAATTTCTTTACTAAAGCCATGGAATCTAGACTTGGAGGACATACGATGAAACTAGTGAAAGAGAGAACAAGGACCAGACAACATTCTCATTTTATTGTAAACCGAGTAGTAAATCCATGGAATTCACATCCCACACACTGTATAGGAAAGAAAAGATACACTTGTACTATCTGTGATTTATAATTGTGATTTAATTATATTGCAAAAGTGATTTATTATATTACTTTATTACACTGTTGTAAGGTGTGTGCAACAGCTTGTTGCTGCCACCATTAATAAATAAATAATAAATAGACTTAACTTCGTTAGGGAACAGTTTTAATGCAATATTTCTGTTATCTTATTTATATTATCATGTACTAAAATCCAAATCTTCACATTGTTTGAATTCAAGGACTTACTATTTTTCAATGAAATCTGTAATGATTAATTCAGTATATAATATATATAATCAGTATTTGAGGACCAATAAAGATAAAAGCTTGTATTGTAGATTTATTAATTTTAGGTTTTTTAAAATTCAAATATTTCCAAAATTGTTTTGATTATAATAGTGGAATTGCTCTTCTTCATGTTAGCTGTACTTGAATAGATTACTTTTTGGTGTTTTGATTGTAATGCAAATTGCTACTGATGTAGTACACATTTGTCTCAATTTTTATATAGTAATCTGCAATATAGAAATTTATGAAGAAAATATTTACATTACCGTAGTAACTACCAATAAAATATTTTTTATTCTTGGTTATTTTATTTTTGCAAAAACAAGTGTAATTAAATTAATGATGTTTTAATTACATCATTCTACTGATGAACTTGAAATCATATGCAATGAAAGTTTCCATGTCAATTTTGATTTGACATTATGTGTGTAATAAAGGGTTTTAGATGTCAACTTATGTATTACGGAAACTTGCTTTAAAAAAAAAAAAAAAAAAAATAACACTATTTTGTGTAATATTTCCAGTGATGGTTATTCTTCCTGTGGTCGTGCTCTTAACTTGCAACGTTGGTCACATAATATATAGAATACAACAATGGATATAGAATAAATACATTTTCACTACTCTCATTGTTACAAATGGTACATTATAGTATTTGTAAATTTTTGATTTCTTGAATGTCTTGAAATATCTTTTTGTGGAATAAAGTTCTATAACAGTAAATAAAGAAAATTTAACACCAAATATCGGATATGTACTTGAATAACATATAGTATTGCACAGTAGTATTTGGAATACTCTTATTTTATAAAGGTTTTAGTTTTGATGAGGAAATTCCCTATACTCTTGCATTTATTGCAAATAATTTTTAAAAAATAATCCCCTTCATTACAACATGGCATACTCTCTTTTATTGCTTAAGATTGAAAAGATGTAAACCAGGAAGAGAAGTATTGGCAGTTTCTCGTGTTCCTAATCCTTATGTTAGTCCACTCTGTGTTGTAATATTGTTAATCAATTTGAGGATGAGAGTTATTTCTTTGATGCAGGTGAAACTCATCCTTGGCCAAGTGAATCAGTTGCCAGTCCTATTCCTAATGTGTTCTCGGATTCTGCCGTTGCTGGTCCCAGTGGTCTTAGTAGGACACCTATAGCATCAGGTCCATTTCAGTCTACCAGTACTGCTGTGGAAGGTTTGGATGGGAAAATCAATGGTAAGTCCATTCAAATATGAGATCTAATTTCAAAGTCATGGGAGCTTGTTTAATGTATGTGAACTTATTTAAGGCGATGGGGGATCTGACAGTAGTGAGTCAACCAGTGGCTGTTCATCACTGGCTCCCCAAAGAGCTCCTTCTAGCAGTACCACTGCTGCACATCGTTCCTCAGTGGATAACAAATTGTGTAAGTAGCTCCAAAAGTTGCGTTTATCTGTGTGACTTAAATTGTGCAAAGCATTAATGAGCATGTTATGTTTCAGCCAACCATCTATCATCCTATTCTCTTTTTCCTTCTGCAACGCACAAGCTTAGTCCTTCAATTAATCCGTCACTCAGTAGAAGAAGGCCATCTTTCAATGTCTCTTCTTTTGGTTCTCCAAATCTTGTAAGTAGGATTTATTTTAATTTTAACACATATTGATTGATTAGAGGTGCATTATTTGTAGGATTTATTTTATAGATCCTTATAAAATAATGATTTAGTGAAAATGAATATGAAAATGTGGTATATCTCTTCTATCAGGTATTAAATATTGACCAAAGTAAGTGCATTAGATTTGGAAGAAAATAGAAGTTTTATGCTTGATTGGTTGTGGATATTTTGGCCATGCAGAACTTTAATGAATCCTCATTCCTTTTACAACAGAAAGTGGGGTCATGGGTCATTTATAATATTTTTGGAAAAGGATAAAGAATCTTTAAAACTATTTTACTTTTTTTTTCTCTGGAAAACTATTACCAAATAAGCTTTCATATTGCTAATATTATTTTGTTTTAAATTGTCCTAGTTTTTTAATTATTTATTTTGCTTATTGTGATTTGAAAATTGCCTAATGTGAGATTTTCATCTCCAATCTAATGTGTTTTAAATTTATTTGTTCAAATTATGGTAGCAACACAGAGAAAAGTGTAAAATGTTCACCTAGGGTACAGAAACATCATCCCAAATTTAGTCCATTCATTATCCATTTGCCTAATTCACACCTCATAAATTAGCACCAACATTGCATATTTAGTTGAAATTATCAGTATTGCTGTTAGTTTCTGAATGGATACTGCCTAATAGCTTTCCTCTTTGCTAACAGCAGTACCTTAACTTTGAAAAAGTAGCCTCTGGGTATTGTATTAATGAAATTGGTAAGGGGAGTAAACAGACAGTTACGTCTTGCACATATACTACCTGTGCGCTGTCTTCTGCATAAGTAGTTGTGGCGATGGTGGCACATTCTGAGTGAAAGTTTTTGATAAGCTGGTATTGAACAATTTCAAGATTTATGGTTTTAATTGTGTGTGTTTGCTATTATGAGAGGACCCCATTATTTGATCTTACTTGAATCTTCAGATATTAAACCTAGCACAAATTGTTGAATTTTAACACTGATATAACTTACTGTCTCTGAAATTAAATTGTAGCTCGTGCAGTATGTCAACTCTGCATTAATGTTAAGGATCAGGATAAAACAAAGTTATAAGTGTGCTGGTATGCTCATTTAAATATATTAGGCCAGAAAAATTGAATAATTACGATTTCATATTGCGAGTAATTAATATTTTCTTTTCTTATTTCACTAGCTTATTTCATATTGAATTAAAAGAATTGTGCATAAATCTTCCTAACGAGGTAACTAGAGAGTTCACTTTGATGTTACTTCATTTCAATATGCCTGTTCGTCATTACAGTAAAAAAATATACTGATACCTTTCTTAGACAAATATTTTCAGCTTAATGGAAAATAGTTTAAATGCTATCTCCAACCGTGCTGTTTTAAATGTCATTGAATTTGAGAAGAATCAGTTATCAAATGAATTTTATGGTCATGTCAAATGTTTAAATAACCCCTAGAAAACTTCCTAGGGGCTGGCATTGAGAGGTGGGTTTCGGAAGCTGCCTTCAGTATACTGTATTTCTGCAATTTCATTGAAGACAAATAGGAAAATCATGAATTCCGTCAACATATTGCCACTTGAAGATTTCATATTACCTTCATAAAAAACACCTTCTCATGCCTCACAGAACAGTTTTGGAATCATTGTTCCAAAAATGTTTTGAAGTATTTATAAATAATAGAAAATCTCACTTCTACGTCATATCAACATATACATTTACAGTTCAACAGTTACATTCAATTGTAAAATTTAAGATAGAAAATGTTGAAATCAAACAATCATGATAATTACTGTAAAAATAACATAGTCCTAAATCATTTGGTGATGAATGCTCATATATGAATTGAAATATTTTCAATTACAAAATTATTAATGCTATTAAAATCACTTATGCATTGTGATCATACCTGTAGCTCAGGGCTTTCCAACAGGTGGCTTGCGGGATCTTTTTGTGTAGCCAGCAACAGCTTCAAACAATTTTATTATACCAACCAAATACATTTTTTAGTTCTTCTATTATGCATTTTTATAATTAGGTAACTGTAATAGTAATTTTCTCATATGTATATTAATAATTATGTTGAATAAAAGTCGTATCTAATATATATTTGTTTCAGTATAATCTCTAAAAAACATTTTTAAATTACAGTGAGGCCTATGGCTTAACTAGAATATGATATGTGACCCATAAGCCCTTCTAAGTTGGACAGCCCTGCTATAAATAGTTGTCTATTTCAATGTTAAAGTTGTTAACTGAAAATTAAGTGGTGCAGATATTACTCCACAATGTACACAATGCACTTCAGCATTCAAAATTTTGTTTCACTTTGATAAACAATTGATACAATCAATCATAAATATGATTTTACATTTGATGGTTTAGCATGTATTCTCATCTAAAAATTTGGTATTCGGTTTTATTTAACCACAGTCAAATGATCAACACAATAGAGAAAGAGAAAATAATAGAATTTTATTAAGCAAGACAATTGGAAACCTGTAAATGAAAAATACCACTTTTGATAAAGACTTCTGCAAAATTAAAAATTAATAACAATTACGACCTTACAACTTTATTCACACAATTCTCAACAGTAGTCTAGTACTATAGTAATTAATATAATTATTTCTTTGTAAAAATGTCATTCTCTAACTGTCAGCAAAACATTTTCTAAATCAGGCTTATAACATCGCTTTGAATTTCTTTCTGAACATGTAAAAAATGCTGCTGCTTGAACATCTTCACTCCAGCATTTATTTAGCACTGCTCTAATCCCAATTTTGAAATTTCTTTGCAGTTTCAGTACATCATTGTTTGCTGAAAGAAACACTATATCAAAAATGTATATTTTGAACCACAATCGGTTTGAACATTAATTCCATTACTGGTCTTTTCACGTTTCTTTATTCACACAGTATATTTACCTTTTTATTACTTCATTGTTCATAAGTACTACACTTTTCTTGAAATTTAGTTTATCCTCCAGTAAGATTCACATAGGCTAATATTACAAATTTGATGTTCACATAAAAACAAATTCCCCAATTATTTTGTTATATCACTTATGATAGTGTTCCTTTGAATAAGAAAGTTTCATGATCTTTCTTCACATATTGCAATTTCTGTCAAAATATCTGGTCATAGGAAATCTTTCAAGATTTATTTAATAATAAAGTATTGAACTAAATAGAAAATATATTAGTTATGAACTAGGTGGAAAATGTTTTATCTGTGGTATATGCTTATCTTTAAATCACCTTGGTTATCACAAACCCACTATTTTTCATAATGTTAAATTGTACAATGCATTATGAATATGATACTGTTACATACGTTCTCTACATTAGTTTTCAAGGGATGATTCAAATCAAGGTGCTATTAGTGATTGATTCTTATGACATAAGTGAAGAACTTTAATATTGTGACAATTAACACTTGCCCCTACAATAATTGTGGAATTGGCAATAAATATTACTGCCACTTAAGCAATGAAGCCACTTTTTCATTTTATTTTGTGAATATTATTCTTTCTTGGTAAAATTCCTGACCAGGTTTGCCCTACTATCTAAAATGCTCCTATTCACTGGTAATATTTTCTTGTTGAATTCTAAGGTATCAATGAAAATGCCTAGTAAAATATAAAGTTACAAAACAGTTTCAAAACCATTTGTGAACTGGATTAGCTGTAAGAACTGTAGGAAACCAGGAAGCACAAGGTTAACACTCATGGTCTCCTGTTTCAAACAGCTTTTTCCATGTTTTGCAAACAGAGGAGTGATGTTGGTGCACTTTTTATTTCTTCAGCAGTCGTGCCAATATCTACAGAAGAAAATGCCCTGGGCTGCAATACTTTCATTGTATGGGGAATTTAAGATGAGGTTGCCCCCTACTGATTTCAATTTAAATTGTACTCAAGTCTCTTAGCCAATGGTGAATGGTGGGTGGTTTAAAGGAAGTTGGTATGGCTGAGAAGAGGTTTACATGGAGCATATCTTAGGTCAGACTCATATGCATATGCATAATTGTTAAAAAACACAAACACACACACAAAACACCCCCCCCCCACCACCACACACACACACACACACAACAGTGAAATCTTGTTCACACATGTTTCAAGAGAGAAAATTTTGAATATTGTAGATGTTGAAGACTTTCCTAAATTGCTCAATTTGTACATTTCTGAACACTTTAACAGGGGGAAAACTAATTTATAAATCACAATTATAATAACTTCCAAAATCACATGGGTGAACTTCTTGTAATTAAAACCTGGATCTTGTTAAATCTTGTTATAATACACAAACACTAAAAACAATGCGCAAAAAAGTGTGTGTCGTGAGCATGTCAAGTTGAAAGTAACAAGACCTCACACCTAAAATTGAAGTACACACAGAGGTGATGGCATGAAGGAACAGTTAATTTTCTTTGGGTCTGTAATGAGACTGAAAGTATATCAAAGTAGAAGATTTATAAATATTCGAACTTGAAGTACCCAAATGTATCCAAGAAAGTATGCACATTAAAGATGGCATTGCTGCATTAGAAGTGAGTGACTCGCTATACATTAACACTGGCAGATTTCAATGTGCAGGATTGTTAAACAAGAAAAGAAAATGAAGATGAAGTAGATTTATTTTGTTTATATTGTTAATAGTCTGAAAACTAAGTTTTCCACCTTAATACTTCAGGGAAAGTTTTGGTAGCCAATAAATCATGGAATTTTTGGGCATTTTTTGATTTTTGCATAATTTTTTAACGAGATTTTGATAGCGAGAAAAAATAGTTATGTACAATTTTAAATGTTTAAACTTTGCTGCTTTAAATGCTAAAGATGCTTTACAAATTTGCTTTATATTTTTTTCTGGTGCAAGTTGTAAGACGTATGAGTTTTAAAAATTTCACTAAATTTTCTTTTTTATTCTGAAGTGTCCCAAAATTACTCATGGTCTCTGTAATGCAATTATTATTATTATTATTATTATTATTATTATTATTATTATTATTTTTATTATTAATTATTATTTCATATTTACTGATGTTGTTAGAGGAAATGATCATACTTGGGGCCTCCGAGATAGTCTTAATTTTCCCCAAAAAGTCGTGCGAATTTCTTCTCTGTTGATCAAACATTCTTTTCTTCGTGCAAAGTTCCTTGAAGTCAATTGTCAAGTTCTTTCTATTAGTTCGAAGCGTCACCGAAAGATCGCACCAGCTCCTGGGGGAATATCCTCCAGACACTCCCGCGTAAACTTGGCATTGTCGAAATGCTGAGAATTTTCTATTGCAGACGCCTGCTCGCATTGTCACCACAAGCTAATGCGGAAAGCAGAGTAAAAGCATTTTGAGCATCTTCAAGGTTCGATCCAGAGTGTGCCAGGCACTGGATGTAGTAGAAACACAAAGCAAAAAGCCACGGAATTCGTAAGGAAAGGTTTAATTTCGTTTGAACAGAGGTAACTGTGACAACTTCTTCAATACTCGTTAATTCTTTCTCCAAATAACAATCCTTGTCAATTGTGTGTCATCTCTTTTCCAGAACACTGTCTGACAAAAACTACTGAGATAGAAGAGGCGATGTTCTGTTGCTGTTTCCATCAAAATGCTCTCCCAACTTTTCTTAGACTATTTTGCCTCCTGAACAACTGAGGTTAAACTGTCATTCGAAAGTTTTGGCAATAGTGGGACTAGATAGTGGGTCTCCCAACTAACACGATTTACTTGCATCAAAACCATTTCAATACAAACAATCGAAGAATAATCTTCTTCTTCTTCTTCTTATTATTATTATTATTATTATCATCATCATTATAACCATTATTATTAGTATTCACAATTGCAAAGACTGCCCTGTGCGCAAAGTTATGAAGTATTCCTTGTAACCAGCATTAAAAAATGCAGATGAAAACGGAATATGAATGGGGTTGGCAAATAACATGCATTGCTAACCAGAGTTTGGTCGCAGAAGCAGCATGGTACCACCTTTTTTTAGCGAAAAAATTTGTACAGGTCGACAAGAAGTAGTAGGGCAATGGGATTTTGCTCAACTGTTAATGTTGACGAGATCATGCAGTTTGTAGATACATACCTTGAAGGCAGATCTGCTTAATCAGTTTTCTTCTTGATTAGATTGACTCATGTAGGTAGATAGTCGACTCGATAGCCACACAGAATATTTATGCCTCCTTCAAAAGTCTGGAGTAGGCATAGCAGCAAACAGAACATCACTTGTATGTTTTCGAAATGTTGTCTACAAAATATTAAATATCGAAACAAGAAATATAACATCAGAGATGCACATCTAAGTCTTAAATAGCAGCTGAAGGAGGAGGTGAAGAGGAAGGAGAAGGAAACGAACATTTTATTCTGTTGAATACTTTTTGATGTACTAAGTAAATTGTGTTAGCAGAATTTATAATCTACTGCCAGTATTACTGAAACTTTCAAATGCGGGTTTCACCTCAAAAAATATTAGAAACATTAGTATTAATCGCTTTTTATTTATAATGACATTAGGAATCCAAAAATACTACATTAGAGAGACCATTGATAATTTGAGGAAACTTCTAAAAAAAGGGGAAATGTAATAAATTTATTTTAAAGATTGCAGCTTTTGCTATTTTTTTTTTTTTTTTTTTTTATAATGCAAGAAAACAGCCAAATATGCCTGAAGTATTTCAAGTCTTCTAAATAAAATCAATATAAATAAAATCAAAAAATAAAATTTTCTTCCTCAACTTTTGCAAGGTAAAATGACCTATTGACTGCACTGATAATATTGAGAAATAGATTAAATTAACTCCGGAACAGTAAGGTTTGGATTGGATGCAACCCAAACAAACTGTTTTGGAAATCCGAACTTTTCCTTTCAAGATCATGCGGGCAGCCCTCTTTCATTTGGCCTATACTAGTCCTTGCAGGCATAACACTTAAGTTCATTTTATGATTTAATAGTAACAGTTAAGGTTAGTGCATCTGCACGGGTTGGATATGACCTATCTTGCTCCCAATGTCACAACTACTTTTAATAACTTCAATCATTCTTTGTTTTTCCATCCTCCTTTTGGAGCTATACTAGGGCTAATAAAGTTAGGCGTCCAAAATTCTTGATTGAAGTCGTCTCACTGTCGCCTGCTTTCCTTTTAAGCATTCTTGAAGTGATAGTCAAACTTTCACATTTGCGTTTCGGAATGGGAAAAATGCAACTGTTGCCAAGAGGTAAAGCAACACACCTAAATAAATTCCCTTCACAATAGTAATGGTGATTTCCTAATCTCTTCTTCACTCTTTTATTTTTTCTAGAACCTATCAAAACCAACTAATGAATGGATCTATTGTAAACATTTATTTTGAAATTTGCTTATATCATTTTTCTTACTGGTTTGTAGATAATTTGCAGAGGACGTATGTTTAATACTTTATTTTACTTATAAGAACTTTGATATCCCATATAACACTGCTGTTACTTATGAAATCAGGGTCAATCAGCACTTTAACGCGTGCTTTGTGCAGCATTTCTTATTTGTACAGATTGCTGAGTCGTTGCCAACTTTATTCATAGCCTCTCAATTTCAGTTTGAAAAACGTGAAAACATTATGATGTTTTCAACCCTGAGAGTACTGTTAATATTTTGTAATGACCAGCACTGAAAATCATCAAAATGTTAAAATTGTGGAAAACGTTTTGTTGTTATTTGGTTACAACTTCAGTCATTACACTGAAAATTACAGACAAGAAAGAGTTATTTTGTGTGTGTGTGTGTGTGTGAGTGAGTGTGTGTGTGTTTGTGTTTCAGTTTAAAAACTTGTTATAATTGTAACTTAGACATTTTATAGTATGTTTGAGAATAAATATTTTCACCAATAATGTTATTTTATAGGATTCAAGTAAATTATCTCGAGAATCTTCACTCAATTCTCCATTCTATATTGGTCGCACTATGTATGGAGGAGCATCAGCTTATCGTCGCCCTAGGGAAGGTGCCTCTTCTGAGGTATGTTAGTAATAGCATTCAATTACTTACAGTGTATGAGAAATTTCATATTCACCTGTAAAATCCATGGTCCAATACTCAATTATATTCATGGACGTATTCTCAGCATCAACCATGGATTTTTCAGGCACCACTTATTTTGAACACCAATATTTTTTAATGGGACAATATTGAGAGAATCTCAAATGAATGCCATTGCATAAGGTGAGACCCAACATGAAATTGAATAAAAATCAGTGAGATTTTGTTGCACATTGCACTGATAGGTGAGACCCTGCAGACTCTCAGTAAAACAGCTGACAATTGTGAAGATGTATTTTACAAGAGGAAATTATAAATAATTGCATTAATGAAAATATAGATTCTATATCCAACGTCAGGAAAAAGAGAGAAAAAAATTTTCTCAGCACAAATTTCCTGCATTTAAAAAACTTTCCGCCATCTCTCCATTTCCTGCCCATTCAAGGAATGGAGGTGTAAAAGTTCTTATTTTACAACTCTCTCTCACAGACATTAGCTTAAAAAAAATTGTATTTCTTATTACGATTTGCTCAAAAATTTGTAGAAGAAAGCGTGAAGAAAATTCTACCCGAGTTGCCTTTGTTATGCGAAATAAAATGTTTTATAAGTTGGTATTTATGCTTTTGTCTTTGTAAAATTCTATGGATCTATAATATTTTTTTATTTTATTTTGTAGTTTGATATAATAGATGAACAGTTCGGGGTAAAGGGCTTAATAAATAGGTATTGTTACTTTAGAAACTACTGATTTTATAATTATTTTTGAAGATAAAGTAGGCAGAATTGCATAAATAATTTTCTGAATTGGTGGAGTGGGGAATAATAGAGAAGTGTTAGGTATAATTATTGAATCTATTGTTGCTTTTTCTGTGATTAATTGGACTGGGAACTTAATCATATGCGACAGTTTTTTAGTTGAGTAAAATTACCAGAAACCTATAAAAATTTATTCACAGAATTATTTTCGTAATAAAAAATAAATCATGTAAGATATAAATGTTATTTTTTGTATATACACCTTCAGTGTTGTAAAATCTCTACTGGAGATTGTATGTTAGGTAATTATCAAAAGGGCAATAATATTTCATTAATGTACTTTAAATAGTAGTTTTGTATTGCAATGCATTTTCTAGGTGTGATTTCTGTGTGTTGTTGCAATAATTGGGTGCTTAAAAAACTTGTGATTGATAAATGGTTTTAATGTATTAATCCCAGTAGAAATAATGCTTAAATGAAATAAATGATTAACATGTTTTTTGTGTATGCTGATCTTTAACAGAGCTTTTTGTCTTCAACACGCCGTGGCGGTATTACTGTTCGTCCAGCTAATGAGAAAACCCAAACAGCTTCAGCTGAAACCAGTATGAGTCAGACTGCAAGACGCATATTAGAAGCACTTGAACAGTTTTCATCTCCTGTGTCGGATGCTCGTCGAATGCCACTTCCACCTCAACCAGTTTTGGGTTCAAAGCGTAAGAGAATATTGGAGACTTCACCGACCAAATCACCTGCAGTTCCTGCTGCAATTACAAACCCACTTACCATTCCAATGCCTCCTGAACGACTGCGTTTACACAGGCTTCAAGATGTCACTGAGGCAGCGCGAAGAATTGCTAGCTCGGTGTCAAGTACTAATAAGTACACTATAAGGTAAGTGAAATAAGTTTTATCTCCTTATTGTATTATGTAGTTTTCATTCGGAATATACTGATGGTTTCATTCATTCAAATTCATTTATTAATTTATTTATGAATTGCAACAAACTGACAGTCCCCCCCCCCCCCAAAAAAAAAAACAAGAAAAAAAAAACAAGTTCAGAGAAAAATATTACTGTACCATATGTACATACTATAATATTGTGGCAAGTAGTTTCTAGCAGTGATTAATGTAAATGTAATGACAAGTAATAGATAAGGTTTAATTTGAATTGTTGGATGTCTCTGCTATGAATGCTTCCAGTCGTTTGTCTTTTTAAAAAATTATTTCATTTTTTTTTTTTTAATTTCTCGTATGTGTGCATATTATACCTATGGCAGATAATGATATGTAATGCTGTGTCAAAAAACTGATTTTTTTGCAGAGAAACTTATGATACAGAAGAAGTGGATAAATCCTGTTCTAATATGTAGTAAATTACTACATATGTGTGTAAAGAACTTGCAAAAGCCTCTAGTTTGTTTAAATCAATCGAAGAAAATCAATTTTTGAGAAAATCTCAGGGAGTTTAGGCGCTCCCGTTGACTGCAGGCGGACAAACACATGTGTTGTCGTCAATCGATTTTGCAATTTCAAGGACCCATAAAACAGGAATTCAGGCTACACTGTGTGTTAATGGAAGTAATTTACTATATATAGGAATATCCACTTTTTCATTACCAGGACCAATGAGAGATTCTGGCAAAATTAATAGATTCCGGTGAACACTTTTACTTTCTCTTCTTATGAAAGCAAAAACAAAAAGTAAAAACAGAGAATTGCAGTAAATAATGAAAATACTCGCCTAGCCTATAACGTTTCAACTTTCCTGTATTTTACACATTCCTGCATTTTACACTTTTTTCATCGGCCCCTGACAAGTTAAAAAAGGCTTTTACTGTACATGTTCGATTCAATTTATTCAGTTAGCATAATATAATGCAATGCTGCTTTTACAATATAAACACCATTTGCAGAGGCATAGGCCTGTGTGTGTGTGCCTGCATCAAACTACATCCAATCTGATGCTTATCAGTTATCACAGTCACATTTTTCAATAAAGAATTTAGTACAATGCTATACAATTATTACAATACAGTACAGTATTAATACTGATGATTTTTAACAACGATGTTTTGCATTCAGTATTTTCTTTTTCAATGTTTTCTTTTAGAATGAAAAATTTCCATGACCACAATACTGTAAAATATGAAATAACTGATAGTAACACTGTTATTCATGTGTTGGAACCAAAGGAATGCTGTTTGCGCTATATTGACCAAACTCTCTTGCCTGAGAGTATCTCATGTCCTTGTATTTCCTCTTTATAATCATTGTGCGCATCGAGATTTGATCAACAAATAGGCTGTAGACGCAGGGTTAGCCCCTTCGTGTAACCTTATTCTGCAAATTGATGAACATGAACACGTCAATTAAATTTTAGTGCACACAAATTTAATGTTAGAGTAGAGCAATGATGGTTTCTTGTTGTTTGCCTTGCCCTGTTAAGGGTCTCTCCAAACAGAGGTCTCTTGTGGGGTAGTTTTACTTTGCTTTTTGACTCCTCGCCCCCATTCAGGGATGGGGAAGGTGTTAGGTGGGTGAGTTATTTTATTAGGGAAGGAAGATTTTATATAGTGGTTTTGGACGATGGGTGGGAAGGGAAAGGGAGGAAGAAGGATGTTGGAGGGGAATGGAAGGGGAGGATTATAAGGAACAGGGTGCTTGTGCTATTGCAAATTTTTAGTTCTGCATGACTGTTAGTTATGTCAGTAATTTGTCTGTGGTTTGTTAGCCTGGTCATGTTTGCCCTTTGGCCTAAGTTATTGGAGGAGGGAGTTGAAGGATATCCAGGGGGTGTTTTGTAAGTGTGTGTTGGGAGGATTTCTTAGGATATGGTGGTGGGGTAGGATAAGGTTACGAAATATAGGGTGATTGATGTACTGCTGAATTTGGGATCTGGAGGAGTTGTACAGGTAGGGAGGATATGGGGTATCTTGTGGTTGGATCGGATGTCGTGGTAGTGGGTTTAAGGGTGTGGTTCTAAAGATGAGTCTAATCACACTCTTCAGTAGTTGTGAGATTTTTTGCAGTTGATTTGGGCAGTGGCGAACCAAGTGGGAGGGGAATAGGAGAGGATTGGTTGGATGTATTTGTAATAAGTCTAATTTTTTAGGAGTGGTATGGTTGGGTTAGTGAGGATGAGATATAGGGCGATGGTGATTTGGTTGATTTTAGTTATGGTATTTAGGATCTTTTAGGTCCACAGGAGTTGTCTGGGTAAGGTAATTCCGAGGTATTTGGCAGTGGGTTGCCAGGGGATGGGAGTGTGGTTTATGATTAAGGGTAGGTATGACGTGTTCATTTGAGAACAAGATAGCCTGAGATTGGGAGGGGCTTGTGAGTTTTGCGTGGCCCTAAGGTAGGAGTCAAGGGATTTTTGACATTGGATAAGGGAACGATTAAGGTTGTGGTAGGAAACAAGGAAAGCAGGGTCATCGGCATATAAGAATCTTTCTATTTCAGGGTTAGGAGGATGTCATTCATATAGGTGGAAAAGAGGATTGGGAAGAGCACGGTGCCCTGTGGGACCCAGTTTGGATAGGGTGATTACGGGACTTTTGTTTCTTGCTTAACGTGAAAGGAACAATTGGAAAGGTAACTGGAGTAGAGGGGATATGGTTAGGAATGTAGGGACATAGTTTCATTAGAAGGATTGGGTTGGAGACTGTATCATAAGCTTGGGGTAAGTAGGTTAGGGTTGTGGGGATTTCATTTTGGAGAGGCGTGGCTATTGGGAGAGAGGTTTAGGGTTTTGAGGGATGCAGAGCGTCCCTCACTGAATCCAAATTCTGAGTGATGGAGGATGGGGTTAATGAGGGAGTTAGGCAGGAGAAGATTACTTTTTTCGAACATTTTGCTGTGGATAGGTAGGAGGCTAATGGGTCTGTAATTGGAAGGATGTCATTGAATCTTGATGGGTTTGGGAATCATGGACACACTGGCAGTTTTCCAGAGGTTTGGGAAAGAGTTTGAAGCAGGAGCTGAGGATAAGGGAATGTTAGAGGTTACTAATCCAGTCTAAAAACACCTATGGTTTTTAGTCGATGTTTTAATTTTGAACATTGAGGTTTTGTTATAAATGTCACATCACTAGTCCAGGTACCCAGCACGAAGACTGTGTGCTCACTGACTGACACACCTGCTTAAGTTATCTCAGTGGCAGGAAGTGCGCCTCTCAGCTCATTTTCACCTTTCGGTGTAAAGAGTATGATGCTGCATTTCGTAACCTGTAACCTTAATGTTTCTGAGAAACTTTGGCTATCGGGGAGGTATAAAACTTCAGTGAGAGTTGTGCAAGCTACAGTGATAGATTGCTAGTCGTAGATATCTCCAGTTTGTATGATACGTCTTGATAAGTCTTGTACTGCTTATAGCCTGGCTGCAACATTACTGTCCTGTATAGCAATTGAAGCTTTTACTACTACTGATGGGAAAGTTATATGGTGCAAAGAGTGTATCAACTTGTGCTCTCCAAATGATTTTAAAATGTTTGTACATTAAAAATTTGTTTAGGAACTTTTTATAAATTAATTTCACTTTGCGTAAATGGGTTTTATAATTAGTGCATTTTAATATTACATATATTTCTGATATTTCATATTCTTTTCATGCACATGTTTTGAAGTTTCATATTACATATTTTTCTAGTGTCTACTTATAAGTACCCCGCTTTTATGGAAGTAGAATTTCAATTTTCCTGCAATTACACCATTGCTTGCCACAACACAGTCTGGAGCAATGTACTGCACACACAACACGCAGTCGCTGCATTTTCTCGCCACCTTCCCACTGTAAACATGGTCATAACAGAAAGACTTGAAATGGTGCAATATAATAAGAGTTTTATGGAATGTTACATGACGACTAGATGATGCAAGTATAGTGAAAATCATTTTTGAGTAACTAGGCCTATACACTTTTACATTTCATGACATTACAGCGATACTGAAAAAGGTAGAAAAGATGTCCGATATGGTTTAGTAAAAGAGTGGGAGAGGTAGCCTCATGATTAGAGATTGGAACAGTATGTAGTATGAAACGTAAAATATGTAATGAAAACAGGAAGAACTGTAATACGCATGTAAAATTGAATTTTAAAACTCATACAAATGATTTAAAACTCAATTAGAGAGCCCAAATTGATACACGCTTTGCACCATACAACTTTTCCATTAGTACCTTCATCTGTTGCTAATCAGGATCATAGTTTAGAAGCCATCATACAAATTGGCAATATCTATGAGCAGCAAACAATCACCGCAGCATGCAGCATTCTCAACAGTGATACATATAGGTGTTTGCCAAAGTTTCTTGCAAATTCAGGTTAAAGGTCATGAAATGCAGCATCAATGATACTTTTCACATCTAAATGTGAAAATTATCTTGGTCACTGGCACGCATTTCCGGCACTCATATAACTGAAATGCTTGTTCCGGAGTGTGAGAACATGCGACCACGTCTTCATGTGGCATACAATGAAGACAGCACGCAGTAATAACGTAGGGAAACGTGCTGATTAAAAAAATAATAATAATAATAATAATAATAATAATAATAATAAAAAAATTATTTTCATAAAAAGTATTATAAATTTATTTAATTGATAGAATAAAAAAAAAATTGTGAATATAGCAAATTACGTGATATGGTACTAAATATGTAAAGATATGTAACAAAAAAAAATTGATACTGTATTAGGGTGGCAATGATTCACCAAGATTACAATTTTGGGACTGGGAAGTAGAAAGACTAAAAAAAATGTTATTTCATTCAAATCCAGTCTCTAATCAAGTTTATTTTTTTGTGTTATATTTTCCTCCTTCATAATTTCATTATATCTCATTCTAAAATAAATGTAACTTTTTCCCATCCTTTAATAACTCTTTTAAGTATGGGATTCTCCATACGTTTTAGACTAAATTTGTTCTGTGAACATTATTATTTATGAAATAATTATAAAATATACTAGTCGGAAATCATTACTAACTGCCAAAAATGATCTTTTTATAAGTTGGGAATATATTATCTTCCCATTTTTTTCTAACAGTAGAAATACCATTGCCTTTTCTTCATCCAACAATGAGTACATCGTTGCTTCATCAATGGCTTCCATCAGTGGATGGTGAAGACTCGTTGGTGTGTGTGTGTGTGTGTGTGTGTGTGTTTGTTTTGTTTTGAAGTGTGTTGTTGTTTTGCATAACGGCTTTTCAAATGGAGAAATATGACATTTTCTCATATACCAACTTCTGTTGCTTTGGAGTGTTCTAGTAATATAATTAGCAACATAACAATTGTTTAGCGTTAAAAATTGCTACTTGATTATTCCGTGTGCACGGATGCAACGACAATGGATGAGTGCTTAAAATTTCCTTGCACTGTAAAAACTTAAATTAGTTTTTCTCAACAGTGATTTTTTTAATGACCCATTTTGTCAGAAACTAAACATTCCAAAACAAAGTGGGTTTTTATTTTCCTTTTTTCTTTTTCCCCTTTCCCTCCAATATGTTGTTCTATGTCTACTGAGTTTGTGTCTACACTTTTCATGCAAAAATGGCATTGCAACAAAATGTAGATTGACGAGATGTGAATTGAAAAATGCATTCAATTAATATTATTTGAAAGCGTTAAACTCACAGATAGGTATCTGAAAAATCTCTGTAAATGCAAGATGTGTCTACATCAGTATGCCAAATTTGGTTTATGTCTAATTAATAATTTCTGAGAAAATGGGTTACAAACTTTTTCTTTAGTGTTTTCTCCTTATTTCACTTCCCACAATTTACCTCATTTTCCCTCCGGTCCCTCGAAAAGTAAATGATTTTTACTGTAGAATAGAATACAAACTGAAATAAAGCAAGACACAAACATAGGAAAAGTTCAAGGAACAAATTGAGGCTGAATGCACACAATCAATTTGTTGTATTTATAATATATTTTCAGTTTTGGAATTATCCACGCTTGTCAAACGTTTTCTGAAAGATATTTTCCCCACTTTTTAAATGTCCACTTTTGAAATCATTGGTTGTCATATTGAAAACCTTGTTGCTTTTATACAAGTAATTCCTCATTCTTTAACTTTATGTATGTATTTTCTTTTGGTAATTGAATTTATTCTCTTCACTTTTACATTATTAAATTGGTCATACAGATGGGAGATATTACTTTATACTGATTTTTGCAGGAAATATTTCCTAACTGAAATTGTACTTTTGAACCAATTTTTTTTACTGTTCTCTCTTGATTTTCTTCTGTCATAATCTTTTTTCTTCCCCCGTTCTTTTTTGGTTTTCTTTTCTGTTTACCTAATTGTAATTTTGTATTTCTTCTTCATAAGTATCTTTCTTTTATCATGAACATTATCAGGATTGTTCTGCATGTTTATGAATTTAGTAAATAAATAAACATTTTCATCTTCATTTAATATTTCCGAGGAAAATGATTTGCTTGTATTAAATATCAATTTGACTATAACCTTTTGTATATTACTAATTTGTTAAAAGGAATTTTCATAAGCTCTACCACATTCTAATATTGCATGTGTTGCACAATTGCATATTGCATATGTTGCACAGATCAGAAAAATGCATGACATATCATTAACAATTGTATGGTGTTGAAAATTGTTCTCAATTAGTAGAACATAAGCTCTATAGATATCTCAATGTCTGCAATATTAATGATATATGGTATTCCCATTTTAAATTAGTCTAAATACCTACATATTTGGCAATTCTCAATCTGTATAACTGGACAATCACATTGAAAATTTAAGCCAGAGGTTCTGGAACTTATTTTGTCTACAACCACAGAAAATAAATTATTTTGTAGCACTCATCAAAATTTTTAACTTAAACCACATTTTGAAAAACAAAATTGCTATCATTACTTTAATTTAATTTTAGCGTGCCATATGAGCCTCACCTTGTTTCTGAGTTCAAACTGCCCCCCGCCACCACCGCCCCCGCCACCACCGCCCCCGCCACCACCGCCCCCGCCACCACCGCCCCCGCCACCACCGCCCCCGCCACCACCGCCCCCGCCACCACCGCCCCCGCCACCACCGCCCCCGCCACCACCGCCCCCGCCACCACCGCCCCCGCCACCACCGCCCCCGCCACCACCGCCCCCGCCACCACCGCCCCCGCCGCCCCCGCCACCACCGCCCCCGCCACCACCGCCCCCGCCACCACCACCACCGCCACGACTACGACTACTACTACTACTACTACTACTACTACTACTACTACTACTACTACTACTACTACTACTTTTACTACTGCTTTTTTCTTTTGGCGTAGTCGGCGCAAGTGCTAACCGAACAAGAGGCCATGTCGAACCGCCCTTCTTACTGCCCTCGGAACCGCCGGTTTGGCATCACGTCGGGGGCAGTGGGCTAATATAATTGCATGTCTTCTGATTTGTCATAGCTCCCTACGCCCCCCCTCCACCTGGGTGATTAGGGGTTCAGAAGTGTACATCGTGAGTCTCTTTTGTCTTTTTCTTTTGTTCTTAGTATAGTAGATACGTGATAATTTTGCTCCAGTTGCTGTTGCTTTCAGTCATTTTGTTTATAATGTTTTCTGTCTTTATGTCCTCCCCCAGTTGTAGATTGAGGTCGAACCTTAGTTTTTCCCATCTACAGCAGCGGAAAGCTGTGTGTTCTGCTGTGTCTTTGGCCTGACAGTAGCGGCATAGATCATGTAACGTTTTGCCAATTCTGAGCGTGTATACTCCAAAATTACCATGTTCTGTCAAAAATTGCGTTGTATGGTAGTTAAGGTGTCCATGTCTTCGTGTCACCCAGGGCTTTATCTCTTTAATCAAATGTCGAGTCCATGAAGCATTGGACGTGTTGTCCCATTCGCTCTGCCATTTTTTAAAGGATTGTTCCCGGGTCGTCTCTTTTGTTGTGTCATCCCCTCTTGCTTTGTGTTATACCATTCTTTCCTGGGCCAGAATGTGTATTGGCATAAGTCCTGCTAGAACCAATGCTGTCTCTGCAGAAACTGTTTTGTGTGCACATACAATTCGCAGCGCCATTTTCCTTTGCGTCCTGACGAGTGTTGTCTTATCATATTTATTCTGTGCTGCTTCTGCCCATATAGGTGCAGCATAGAGTAATATATTGTGCATTACAGAGCTCAGTATTTTCCTCTTTCCTTGGCTGGGGCCTCCAATATTTGGCATCAATCTGCTGTGTGCGCCAGTTGTCCTTCCTGCCTTTTCGGTTACCATATTGAAGTGGTGTGCAAAAGTGAGTCTCTCATCTATTACCACCCTTAGATAATTGACTGCTTTGACGGTTTTCACTACCGTGTCTTGAATTTTGAAAAGGACAGGTTTGGGTCTTCGTTTTCCTGGCAGAAGAACAGCCTCCGTTTTGTGCCGTGCCAGGGTTAGAGAGTTTTGTGTCATCCATGCGTTCACTATACGCAGGGTTGCGTTTCCGTTGAACGTGAGTTCTTCAGTCGTCTTTCCAGTGACTACAATAGCTAGGTCGTCTGCGAACGCGACGAGTGTCGTCCCTTCCAGGGTTGTTTGTTGGAGAACTCTGTCAAAGAGTATGTTCCACAGTGTTGGACCCAGAACTGAGCCCTGTGGGACTCCTGCTGTCTTTTCTAGTTCTTTGCCCTTTACGACAGTAATTACTCTTTGGGTTAAGTACGCACCAATGATGTTAATAAGGTAACGTGCTATGCCTCTTTCCTCCAACTCCCTCATTATTGCGGACCAAGACGCACTGTTGAATGCGTTTTTTACGTCCAGGAGTATTAATGCACTCAGCAGACCTTTGTCGTTAGCCTTCCTCGCTGTACTGAAAACACTGTCAATAGCCTCATGCGTCGATTTTTGTGGTCTAAAGCCATACTGTCTGTCGCTCAAGTTTCCTGTTCTATAAATTTCCTCTGTTAAATCTCCCTAGTACCACGTGCTCGTACAGTTTGCCGAGAGTATCCAGCAGGCATATGGGACTGTAGCTTTTGAGCCCAGGTTTAGGTATTAATAGAACTCTGGCCTTTTTCCAGGTACATGGGAAGGTACCTCGCTTTAATAATGTTTCTAGGGTACGCTTCGTGTACTCCCAGTCCACGTCAACCAGCATTTTCACTGCTTCCGGCGGTATTCCATCTGGTCCTGGTGCTTTGCCTTCTTTTCATTTCTTTGCGGCGTTTCGGAGCTCGCTCTCTGTCAGGGCTGGAATTTCTTTGTTGTCCTTTTCGACGTTCCATAATTTCTTGGTATGTCGTGGAAATAGACTGTTGATGATATCCAGTCTTCTTTCTAAAGGCAAATGTACTCTGGGCTCATTTACTCACAATGTTTTGATAGCTATTCTATAGCCATCGCCCCACACATTTGTTTCAACATTCTGGCGTAGTTGGAGCCAACACTTCCGCTTTTCTAGAGCAATTCTTTTGCAGAGGGTCTTTTTAAGTTTTTATAGACACTATCAGGTCTCGGTTCGCTCGGGGAATTTGTTATTTTCTGCCTTTGATGTTTCCTCCTTGCGGCAAGGACTTCATTTCTTAGTGCAGAGAGTTCAGGTCCCCACCATGGAGGATCTATTTTGTTGACTCTTGGAACGATCTTGGAGGTTTTGCATGCTTTCTGTAGACGTTTCATGCATTCTGTGGGTGTATAGGTGAGCCTTTCGGGTGCACTGTCTTGTAGAGCACGTCGCAATATCGTTTTGTCAAGTTTGGTAGCCGGAGAGGGGGTACTCCGCGGTTCTGTAGTTTTCAGTGTTTCCGATATTTTGAATGTTATATACCTATGGTCGCTAGCTGTTTCTTCATCTAGGACTTTCCATTCTGAAATGCGGTTTGTTAGGTTGTCAGAGCAAAGTGATATATCGATGAATGATGTTTGCGTGCCTCTTACAAATGTCGGTTGTGTTCCCGTGTTCATAACCGTTAGATTAAGTGCTGCTGCCCAATATGTAATCATTTTCCCCCAAGGGTTTTCTTTTGGAGATCCCCAGTCCGCGGACTTCGCGTTGAAGTCCCAGCCACTATTATATTAATGCCTTTCCTTCGAAATTCTAATTCAAGCGCGTCCAGAAATTCAGAAAATACCTCTGTATGTGTGTTTGGCGAGATATAACAACTGCAAATATACAGCCCTTCCACGTTGACCCATACAAATCCCTCGCCATTTCCATGCTCCGTGACTCTAATCGAGGGGTCTGTTACTATGATGCCCGAGTCTGAGTTCCGATCAAGGTACCACCCTTTATTTGTTGCCATATTTTTGTTGGGCTCGCTTATGAGTATTAGGTCGAATTTTAATCTGCTTATCGCTTCCATTAATAGGTCGTGGGCCAATCTACATCTATTGACGTTTATTTGTAGAACGTTAATCATGGTTGAGCGTTTCTTGCCTGTCTTGAGAGCTTTCCCGAATGGCCTGCATACTCCAGTGCCTGCCCTGTGGTCTTTCTTGCAAAGAGGACAATAAGCTGGGTTCTTGCATGCATTAGCTATGTGTCCCTCGTGTCCGCAGTTATAGAATTTGTTTCTTCTGTCTTCGCCGCGGCAGTGTGTTGCAATATGTCCATAACTCCAGCAGCGATGACACCTCCGGACATCCAATCTTCATGTGCCGGTCTCATGGTCACTTTTACTACTACTGCTGCTGCTGCTGCTAGTACTAGTAGTACTACGGTTTTTTAATTTTTTTTTAACGGGGGGAACTGTGGAAGTCTTTGAAAGACACCTCGGAGGGACCGCTCTCCTCGGTAGGTGAGATTTTTACCCTCTAAAACCACAAACCCTATATGGTCCTTGACTATTCCACCCCGGAACCGCTTTTGCATTACTTCAGGGTGGAGTCAAGCTGGCTACCCAGTGTCATTAATTTACATTATTGCGTCTGTTATCTCTTTGATCTTCGTTTTTTATCATAATGTTCGTAATATACTCTTTGATTAGTGCCCAATTTGTCTGTCTTTGTGATTTGTTATGTTATCGGTAGTTATTAGGCTGTCGAGCTTTGCGGTGACGACAATTCTTTCATTTGCCCATGTTGGGCAGTTGGAGTGTGTGTGTTCTTCGTTGTTATTGTAGCCACAGTAGTTACAGTCAGCACTGTCTACTTTTCCAAATCTTTTTAAGTAAGATTTGAAAGATCCATGACATATAAGAGCTTGTGTTAGATGGTAGGAAACAGCAGTGTTTTCTTAAAACCCATTTTGAAAGGTTTGGTATCAGTTTGTACGTCCATCTGCCTGTTTCTTCTTTCTGCCAGGAATTTTGCCATCGGTCCATTAGTTTTTTTCTCAGCTTCTTTCTTAATGGCTGCGTGAATGACTACGTCTGCATTGTCTCCCATCATTAGGTCGTACACCTCCTTGCGTTCCAGTGCTAAAAGACTAATAGGCGGGACACTAGCTAGCACTAACAGCACACTTTTTGGGACAGTTCTGTAGGCCGAAGTGATTCTTAGAGCAAACCTTCCTTTGAACAGCTTCCAGTTTCGTCCAAAGATTTTTGTTTTTTGCTACTTTTTCAGCCCAAATAAGTGTCACGTACAGCAATTTTGAATGCATGTCACTCATGAGCATTCTTCTTTTACATTCGCTCGCTCCTCTGACATTTAGCATGAGCCTCGAAAGTGCAGATGCCGTTCCCTGGGCTCTTTCGGCTGCCGCGATTGCCTGTGAACCAAAGCTGAGCTTGTTATCTATATTCATTCCTAGGTAATAGAAGGATTTCTGGCAGGGTATATTTTCTCTTCCAATTTTGAACTTGGGGGCATAAACGATATTTATATTTATTTATTTATTTATTTACAAGCTTACAGGCTTATAGCCCAACAATATTACATTATATATATAGTTCATATACAATATATTTACAATCAACATTTCAATATAGATAGTTTTGCCTTATTTTTGAAGGAAAAAAAAGATGGTATTTTAAGGGACGGACATAGTGTGTTGTTGCCTATTCGCGATAGTCTGCTTATTGGAGAGTATAGGCCGTACGATGATTTGTATAAAATAGTTTTAAATGGTTTTACATTTCGAAGACTGTATAATTGGTCATTGATGGTAAATAAAGATTTCAATTTATTACATTGTATTTTGTCATTCATTATTTTATACAGAGTACAAGCATCAATATAATGTCTATATGATTCTAATGTACTAAGATTAGTTAATTTCATTATGTCTGTATAGTTATGACTTATTGATGGATTTGGTAAATGTGCTTTAAACGATGCATATGCTAAAAATTTATGTTGAACTCTTTCGATTCTATTTATATGAGTGTTGAAATAGGGAGACCATAACGTAGAACCATAAGTTAATATAGGTTTAATTAATGAATTGTACAATGTTGTAAGCGTATCAATATTTTTGAACTCACCGCTGTGTCTTTTAACAAAACCTAAAGTTCTGAGGCCTTTACTTGTTATGTAATCGATATGGTCGATAAAGTTCGCTTTTGAGTTAAAAATGATGCCCAGATCTTTAATTTGAGTCTCTCGGTCTAAGTATATGTTATTAATTCCATATCGAAAATTGATTACAGATTTACTTTTTGAGAAGCTCATAATTTTACATTTTTCAACATTTAGTTTCATATTGTTGTTTTCACACCAATTTACCAGATTAAAAAAATCATTTTGTAATTCAGTACAGTCAGATTCGCTTTTAATTACACGATAAAATTTGCAGTCATCTGCGAAAAGTAAAAATTTACTATTTGTGAAGGACGTATAAATATCGTTTATATACAAGATGAACAAAAGTGGACCAAGATGTGATCCCTGAGGGACTCCGGATGTTATCTTCATTTTTTTTGAAATAAAAGATTTGTATTTCACATAATGAGATCTATCTCTCAAGTATGAGTGGAACCAATGGAGCAATGGGCCTGTTATACCTATATTTTTTATTTTTTCTTCAAGTAATTCAAACGAAACTTTGTCAAACGCTTTTGAAAAGTCAGTGTATATTACATCAATTTGCAATCCATTCTCCAAAGCTTCTATGATATCATTATAAAAAAGTAGCAAGTTTGTTAAGGTTGATTTCCCATTCACAAATCCATGTTGCTCATCTATTATAAATGAATTAATGTATGGTTTAATATTTTCGGTTATTATTGCTTCGAACATTTTTGGAATAACATTTATCAGAGAAATCGGTCTATAGTTTTTTACGTTTGTTTTTTCACCTGGTTTGTGAATGGGAGTAATATAGCTTTCTTTCCATTTATCGGGAAATATTCCCTCTCGTAGTGATTTATTAAAAAGATCACATATTTGCTTATATAGAATAGATGCACATTTTTTCAAAAATTTAGATGGGATTCCGTCTGGTCCGGTAGATTTATTTTCATCTAATGTTAACAGTTGATGTAGTACTTTACCATATGTAATTTCAATGGATGGTATCTGGGTTCTGATATTGCACGGATTAGAGTTATTGATGCGATTTTGGTTAGTTACTAAATTATTATTTTCTGGTTCAAATACAGATAAAAAGTGGTCAGCTAGAAGATTAACTCCTTCTAGTCCATTATTGCTCATTTGATCTCCTAATGTAAGGATAGATGGTAACCCGGAGTCTTTCTTATTATTATTAATGAATTTATAAAAAGTTTTAATGTCTGATTTAATTTGATATTCAGTGTTATGTACGTATTTATTGAAACATTCTCGTTGAAGGGTTTTTGTACGAATTCTAAGCTGTGAGAAAATATTATAATTTTCTGTGTTGGAATTTCTTTTGTAATTTTTATGAGATTTATACTTTGTTTTAATCAATTCTTTTAGTTCAGGAGAATACCATACAGGATATTTGGATGATCTTATAATTTTTTGTGGGACATGTTCTTTTATAATTGTTTGCAATGTTTGATAAAAATGTTCAAGGGATAAAAGTATATTACTATTTAGAATATCATTCCAGTCTACTTGTATTAAATTGTTTATTATTTCAGAATAATTTGCTTTGTCAAAATCGTATGTTTGAAAATTAAATTTCAGATTTTGTGAATCCTCATTATTGCAAAAATCTATATCAAATGTCAATGGAGGATGGTAGAAATCAGGTGAGATTAAGGGGTCTATGGATATGTCAAGATTTTCTACTTGTCCGTTTGAGAATATCAAATCCAGAAGTCCTCCTACATGATTATGTTTATCATTGTATTGTTTTAAATTTAAGAATCCGAAAGAGTCCGAGATAGAGATAGCGTTTTCATAAACTGTTTTTATATAGTCAGGGTTGGACAATAATGTCACTCCATGATTAAGATTTAACCAATTCATACCTGGAAGATTATAGTCTCCCGCCATTACAATTTTATGATTTTGATTTTCCAACAATTTTTCTACATCGTCACAGTGTTTTCGATAGAGGTCAGGTGAAGCTCTGGGTTGCAAATAAATTGCACCGATAATTAATGTATCATTTTTTGTTTTCATTGTTATGAAGAGTTGTTCAATATCGTTATGTATTATTTGATTTTTGTAACTAGAATATTCTTTATTAACCGCTATTAATACTCCACCACCTCTATCGCAATCACTTGTGTCCGAGTTTCTATCCTTCCGGTAAATGTTAAAGTTCCTGAGTCCCATCTCTGCATTGTGGTAATTGTCATTTAGCCAAGTCTCAGTAAGAATGATGACATCACAGCTGTCTGATTGGTGGTAGATATCCTTCAGTTGATGAAATTTGGTTCTAAGGCCTCTTACATTTTGGTAGTAGATCCGGATTTTGTTGGGCTTGTTGATGGGTTTTTTGAGTTTAATGATTTAGAGAGATCAATATCTACTATTTTTGGACAACCTTTTATATATTTAATAGTTTTTTGTTGACCACCTTCAATTGAATTGAGACGTTCCAGTTCATTTTTGAGAGACAACATATGTTTTCTCTGTTGTAAGGTTTTGTCTGAGGAAAACCCAATAGGACCTTTATAGAGATTTTTACGTTTCAGGATACTTGTTACAGTTCGTGGATCGTCTAGTACAACTCTCAATGGACGTGGTTTATTACTGTTTTTCTTTCCAAGTCTAGCTGTCATTATTATGTTAGGACAATTATCATTAAACAATGAGAGTGTTTTTGTTACATTTTGAACATCCTCGGCTTGACGTTCAGCCACATTAAGTTTCTCGGATTCTATAACACCATGGAAAATAATATTTCTCCTTTTCATCTGTCTGTCTGCGATTTCTTCAATAACTTGCTCGATATCAAAATCTTGTGGTTGTTGATCAACAGATGTTATGTCTCGATGTTTACATTCAGAAATTGATTGTCTGAGTAATTTAATTTCATCTTGAAGTACTGAGATTGTTGATAGTATTTGTGGCAATGCGCTCATGCCATTTGTGCAATCATTACAAAAAAATTTTAATCTTCTATTGCTCCTTAATTCCAGGCTTCTCTGTTCGGTTGGAGTGATTTTTGCACAGTTGTAGTGGTTTGATTTTCCACAACTATCACAGCGTGCAAACTTAGCATTTATAATCTTCTCGGTGCACAGCGTACAAACAATCTCCAAATCGTCAACTTCTACATCAATGAGGTTATTGTTCGACATATCGAATAACCAAGGAATTCAAAAGCAGAATTTGATGAACCAGAAAAAGAAAAACTACCACTCTAATCGTCGCATACGAATTAATACAATCGGAGCTATGAATAAACACGTCTAATCATTATCACAGCTCAGATGTCCATTGCAACGGTCACAAAACAACGTGTTAATAGCGCGACAATCGTCATGCTCTACGACACAACTGTAATAAACTTCCTTCACTTCGCCCACTCGAATTTTCATTTAATTCGATCCTTGGAAATCTTCGGTCATCTTGCGATGGTTGGATGCACTATCAATTCACTTCAAAGCACTATTCACTTTATCACAATACTATATGAACATAATGCACGGGATACAGAACAAGGTTCCGGGAGCGACCGGGAATTATAGTGGAAATTATATCGTGCCAAATTGCTGTATTAAATGCATTTTTAGTGTCAATGCGGACTAAGCAGCAGGATGCAGAAGCCTTTTTCTTCTTTAGTCTTTTCTGCAGTTTCCACAACCAATTTGATGGCATCTACTGTGGATCTGTATTTTCGGAAGCCAAACTGTCTCCCTGAAAGTAGTCTGTTTCCAGTTGGGTTTGGATTCTTTCCATAAGTAATCCTTCTAGAATTTTCCCCATTGTATCAAGTAGACATATGGGTCTCTATGAGGAGGGTTCATTCAGGGGCCTGTTCCCTTTTCTAATAAGAATTAATATTTGGTACTACAAGAACTACTATTTTTTGTAATAGTTTGAAGGCTTGGCATCTATGGCCTTTAGCCTTTTTACTGATTGATGTTAAAATTAAGCATATATTAAATATAATTTTTGTACAAAAGATTGGCCTTTTTCAGGAACTGTATGGTTTTGTCAGTTGCCGAGATCTATCTTCATGCTGCATCTTTCTTTAAGTCTTGAGAGATCTACACAGTCTCAGGATATGTTACACTATCAGTAGTCTTCTGCAGCTGCAGATGGGTTGTTCTTCATTTCTTACCTTATATATGAAGGAGTTACTCTTGCACCGCTTATTCTTAGTCTGGTTATGCACACTCGTTCTTGTCGAGGGTAGTTGGCATTTGGTGATCAATTACTGATGTTCTGTTCAATGGGTAGTTTCGTGTGAAGATAGTTCCATGAAGTCTGCCATTCTGTGAGGATGCACTTCGAGGCAGCATTTCTTGCATCTTGAGGTCGTATTTCAATATCCATTTCTGATTGGATGTTTACGGAATTTCTTGCTGCAGAATCGGCTTCATTACCTGGGATACCCACATGCTCAGGGCACCAGATGAACTTAACTGACGCTCCTCGCTGCTCTAATTTATGTCATCATATGAGAATTATTTGTAGTAGTAGGTCTACTGTTTGGCGTCTATTGCAGTGAGAAGACTGAGCGAGTCGATGCAGATGATGAATTTTCTTGGAGTTTCACAGTGTCGCAAATTATTATTATTATTATTCTTACAATTACTACTGTTCTTATAATTACTACTGTTCTTATAATTACTACTGTTCTTACAATTACTACTGTTCTTACAATTACTACTGTTCTTACACAATTACTACTGTTCTTACACAATTACTACTGTTCTTACACAATTACTACTGTTCTTACACAATTACTACTGTTCTTACACAATTACTACTGTTCTTACACAATTACTACTGTTCTTACACAATTACTACTGTTCTTACACAATTACTACTGTTCTTACACAATTACTACTGTTCTTACACAATTACTACTGTTCTTACACAATTACTACTGTTCTTACACAATTACTACTGTTCTTACACAATTACTACTGTTCTTACACAATTACTACTGTTCTTACACAATTACTACTGTTCTTACACAATTACTACTGTTCTTACACAATTACTACTGTTCTTACACAATTACTACTGTTCTTACACAATTACTACTGTTCTTACACAATTACTACTGTTCTTACACAATTACTACTGTTCTTACACAATTACTACTGTTCTTACACAATTACTATGGTTCTTACACAATTACTACTGTTCTTACACAATTACTACTGTTCTTACACAATTACTACTGTTCTTACACAATTACTACTGTTCTTACACAATTACTACTGTTCTTACACAATTACTACGGTTCTTACACAATTACTACGGTTCTTACACAATTACTACGGTTCTTACACAATTACTACGGTTCTTACACAATTACTACGGTTCTTACACAATTACTACGGTTCTTACACAATTACTACCGTTCTTACTATTACTACCGTTCTTACTATTACTACCGTTCTTACTATTACTACTTCTGGTACCACTACTTGTGAGGCACCATTCTCCCGAAGTAGTGTGAGACTCCTCCTCATTAAACTCACAAACCCTTTTACTAATCGATGTGGTACTGCTCCGGAACCGCGTTAGCATTTCTTCAGCCCCCGGGCTCCTCCAGCTTTTTCTTGTCCTTGTCATCTATCAGTTATTATGTTTTCACTCACATTTTTTTCGTCTCAGTACGCACTCCGCAAATGCTGATGCATTCCAAGATTTGGTGTTGCGCAGCATTAGAGGGACAACTTTTTCTGGTGTTATATGCTCAGCGCTTAATTCGTATTTCAAACGTATTCTTTCTTCTTCCCATCTTTTGCACTTGAAGAATGTGTGGAGTGTGTAATCTTCAGTGTTGCAATAGAGACATTTGGGACTATTTATTTTCTGCATTTTGTGCGGGTATTTTGTAAAGCAGCCATGGCCGCTAAGATGATGGGTAAGGTGGTAGTTGACTTCACCATGCTTTCAGTTTACCCATGTTTCCAGTCGAGGGATCAATCTCTTGGTCCATTTTCCATTGTTGGATTCTTCCCATCTTCGTTGCCATTTCTTCATTAGTAATTGGCTTGCTGCCTTCTTTGCTTCTGATCTGCTTTTGTAGTTTTGGTTACGTCAGATGTCTTGACGCTCTTGGGCGAGAAGATCGATTGGAGCGGTGCTCGCTATTACTAGGACCGCTGCTTCGGAGACAGTGCAGTATGTGCACGAGACCCTCAATGCCCCGCATCTTTGCATTACTGCCAATCTCTTACGATACTTCCCTTTCTCCATGGCCTTAGCCTGTATTTCCGCTCCATAGAGGAGAATTGACTCCGTGACAGACATAAGGAGGCGTCGTTCACTAGATTTCGGACCATTGTTTGCCATTAGTCGACTTAATGATGGTGTGGCTTCAGCAGCCTTACCTACTGTGTATGAGGCTAGTAACTCAGCTTCGTGTCAATCGTGCGCCCTTGGTACTGCGCTCTTGATGTTTCTATGTATACTACGACGACGGTAGCTATGAATGTTTTGAGGCACACAGAACTTAGAAACTTGAAATAATTTTGATAACTTAATTTTTTCAAAATATTAGGCATTCCTATACATTTTTGCTTTCTCATAAACCAATTCTCAAAACAATTAATCCACTCATTTTCCTCGGGTGCTAAAAGTCCACTTTTTTAGGTATCATCAGCTTCTTCAAGACGTGAGTATATCCTTCCTCGCATTCAACTTTTGACTGTGGGGAACAGAAAATAATCATATGGGGTCAGGCCAAGACTGTAAAGTGGGCGAGTCATTAGTTTCTCTGTTGCCTTCAGGAACTGAATTTTGAGGTTGGCCTTGTGCGCAGTCGCATTGTCATGGTGCAGGACGATTCTCCATAGTTCAGTCTTTGGTTGCCGTTCTTGAAGCTTTGTGAAATCTTCTGTTGAACATATTATTGTGTACCACAGAGCAGTAACAGTGTTTTGTTCTTCCAGTGGAACAGTTGAGACGCATCCGCTTTTGGAGAAGAACATTGCAACCTTTTTCTTTCCGGCGCTTCGAGGCCGCTTAACTTTTGTTGATAGATGTTCGTGGGGGAAAATCCATATAGTAGACTGGCTCTTATTTTCAAAATCGAACTGATAAATCCACATTTCGTCACCAGTAATTGTCAGAAACGCCAAAACCTTGTCAAAATTGTCAAAACCTGGAGTCACCTCTTTTAAATCTTCTCTACATTTCTTCACCCCATTCTACTCAGTGATCTTCTGTGATTCTGTCAATGTGTGAGATATCCATCGATATGCAACTTTCATGACTCGAAGATGTCCATGCAGGATTTTGGAAACTGCTGACGATCCAATCTTTAGGGATCCTTCAATTCCCTTAAATGTCACACGATTGGTTTCGCGTACCAATGTTTTCATAGCGATGATGTTTTCTTTAGTCGCTGCGGTAGCTGGAAGCCTACTTCTCGTCTGGTCTTTCAACAAAGTTCTGCTTCTTATAAATTCTTGAAACCACCGAAGAATTTTTGCGCTGGAAGTCCTGTTGCAAACGATCAAGGCTTTTAGATTTTTTTAAAACCATTTTTAAAGTAGTGGATGATTATTGCTCGAAAGTGCTTCCTTGTCGGCTCCATTCTGACAACTGAATGCTACGTCAGCAAAAAGAAAGGAAGGCCTCTTAGTAACAGTGACAAGCCGAGCAAGTTGCAGTTTGCATGTATTGCTCAGAAAGGATGCTGTGATCAATTCACATTCTTGGAAAGATAATATTAGGCCGCAACACAATATATCTCAAAATGTCCATTGTGGCCTCCATGCTACTTGACCAATCAAGCTCAGAATGTCCAAACATAACGCAAGTTCCCCTCTGAAAAATATTGTTTGAGTTCTTCCCGATGGCTATACCATTAAAATGTAATTCCTCATTGTAAAATAGTGTTTGTTTTTTTCAATCTGGAACCTAAAAGTTTATTGTTCTGTTTCAAAAGATTCAAATCCGAACCGCATACCGAGTCATATAATTGGGATTTGTCAATGAATGTGGAATGTGATCTTCACACTCTGAAAAGGTTGGTCCTTGTGAAATGGGTCTTATTGCTGATGGTAAATTAGATAATGGCCACCTTCTTATTATTATAACTAGATACTTTACTCAGACAATAATCATAATATAAATGTTATAAGGAATTTGTTTTTGCCAAAAAATACAGGTGAATGAAGTCTGTTGTACCATTGTCTTAAGCTTTCTACATAAGTTTTTCAAATGATATGTAGAGCAAATGTTTTATCCTGATCTCCCAATTTTACTTTAAAATGGGACACTAACTTTAATGTTTGAGAAAAATGTTTGTTTTGCTTTTGGATCACAGAACATACACACATGCAACCATGCAATTTAAATTGTTCTCACAGCATCTCTATGTATCACTCAAAACTTTATATTTCTTCTACAAATACAAATCCCAACTATATGAAACACTTTTAAAACAGAACCACTGGCATGTACTGAGGGGTCCAACTCAAGTGTGCTCTGCTGTAAACAACAGAGCCCGAGTATGTTGGAGATTGTGGTTGTCATTAATAACTTGCACATAATTTTTCAAGTACAGTTGGACAGAATTCAATCTCTCACAGGCATCTTTCTACTTGAATTACTACAATGTTTTATGCAAAGTTGGTACATGAGTCATAACTAAAATAATTTTTGGATTAGGAGCATTCAATTTTATGCCTGAAACATTATATAACTTTTTATAATCTTACTGAGTTGTAGAGACATTTTAAACTTTTAAACTATTTATGACCAGTGTTACGAAAATGCAATATAAAGTTTATAATTTTATTTTGAAGCAGATTTGTGAAAGAGTGAATTTATATGTACTATATTTATTTTTGGTGCTTTGCTAATCTTTTGTAGTCTTTTGTTTTATTATTATTTTTTTATACAGAAGAATGTTGTTTTGACAAATGATGGCTATTTTGTACATTTATCTTATTTGAGCTTTATTTATATTCTGTACAGTAATTTCTGTACATTTTTTTCCATTAAACCTTTTACTTTAATGTTGTGTTTAAACATTTAATTTTCAATTTTTTTAAGAAAATTCATACTAAAGTAATTTGTGGTGGTTTTTGTTTGTGGTGCTGTGTGTTTGCAATGTTGGCTGGATGTGGAGCCAGCCTTGTCCCCAATGCAATATCTTTGATCTCGATGAATAAGCTGATAAGTCATAAGCTCTTAATTTTACAGGAGAGCAAAAAACAACTTTCAACTGAAGTAAATCGGTGATTTATGATCGCTGATTTACGTCATTGGTTTAAAATTGTTTTTTGCTGTCCTATAAAATTAAGTTTTTTTGACTTACCAGCTTATTCATCACAGTCAGTTATTTTGAGAGTAAGAAGTAAATAATTAATTGAAAATAATTAAATATAAGATTGTAATATAACAAAAATATAATTGAGTTAAATTAAATAGATATATTTTGTGCAACTTATTACACATGAATAGGATGAACTGGGCTACCATAATGTTAAAAATTTATTTTGAGTGTGAACTTGCAAAGCTCAAATAACTTTTTATCATGAAAATATCCTCAAGAGGTGTTATACTAAGCTAGTCAGAAGTAATAGATAACATAAACCCTTTTCTAAATTAAAAACCCAAGGCTTGCTCTTTAATTATTAGTATTAGTATTATTATTTAATTTGCATTAATGGGTTAAGTTGAGTGTTTTTAAAATTTGAAGATTGTGAAAGTCAAGGTACCAATAATTAATATTTTATAAGCATTGTGTTAAGTATAGAAAAATATCAAAATCAGAAAGTGTAGCTGCTTTGCTGAGTGGGATTGTGTGCATACGTTTTGTCTTCTTTCTAGTACTTATTACTGCAAAAATAGTTCTGTGATTTTAAGGAGAAAACTTTCTGTCTGTTTGCAGAAGCAGTGATGATGGCAGTCTTCGAGGGGGCACTGGCAAAGTGACAAAATCTAAACCTTTGGATGAAGATGAACAGCTATTGCCAGTGAATCTCCCTCACATTTCATTGCCTATAACAACATTGCCTTCTTTTGATTTATTCAAAATGCCCGTTCCAACCACCAGTGCAAATTCTCGGACATCTAACAATTCATCGAAGTTTACTGTTAAAGATGGGGAATCTAGTGACACAGTGGAGGTGGAAAAAAGCAAGACATCTTGTGCTACCTCGTCTACTATCAGTGGAAGTAGTAGCAACATTGTAGAAACAGCAACAGCTTGTAGTGGTATGATAGCTATTATTTTGTGCATGTTAAAAGAACAATTGAAATTCAAAAGTTGAAGTTATAAATTGATAGCGATTCTTTGATACTTTAAAAGTATGTATTTCTTCATAATATTGATGTAAATTTACATAGTTTAATTCATTTTTTCTTTTCTTTTCAGGCTCAGATCCTTACCATGTTACTAATAGTTCTGTAAATCTAAAAGGCAAAACAGAGAAATCAAATAGTATGAATTCGTCTGTTATGCCCAATTCAAGTGTGGTTTCTTCGTTTATGGCCAAAGGTGCCCCATTTTCAACAGTATGTGCTGATAGTGGTAATAGTCCAATGACTAATGACTATTTCTTCTCAACTCCTACAGTTCTACCTACTTCAAGGTCCAAGGAATCTATTGAGTCAAAAACTAGTAATTTTGATTTTTCTAAGCCTGAAGTGCTAGACAGTGGAAAATATACAAGTAAACTTAAACGAAATGAACCAAATGGTTTCCACAAACTTAACAGTAACTCTAAAGTTGATGATGTCAAGGAGTCTGTTGTGTTAAGTGCAAGTCTCAAAGAAACATCTGGAAAAACTAGTGCAAGCCAAGAGAGTGTGTGTGGTGCAGAAAATGTTGCAACAAATGCAAGCACTACCAAAAGAACTCAGAATAATGGGTGGGGTGCTAAATTCAGTGTACCAGATTCATGGGAATGTTCTTCTTGTCTGGTTCGCAACAAAAAAGATGTGAAAATTTGTGTGTGTTGTGGAGGTAAGCAACCTTCTACTCAATCTGATTCCAAAAACAGTGATGATAAACATCTTAAAAAAGATAAAGAAACTCCTCTTATCTCTTCAGGATGGGGTAGTAATTTTGCACTTCAGTCAGGAATGTGGGAATGTTCTACATGTCTTGTTCGGAACAAAGCTACTGAAGATAAATGTGTAGCTTGCTCTGAACCTCGTCCTGCAGCAGATAAACCAGGGCCAGGAAAAGCAGAAGCAACAGCAACAACCACCACAACTGCAGGCAGAAGTGCAGGAGCAGGTGATTGGGGTTCTCAGTTTAAGTTGACAGCTGGAAAATGGGAATGTTCAGCATGTTTTGTACGAAATGAAGATAAAGATCAGAAATGTGTTTCATGCACAACACCTCGAAAAACTGAAACAAGTAATAAAAAAGGTAATGATTCTGTAAGTGGAGAAGTGAGAAGTGATTGGGGACAAAAGTTCAAGAAACCAAGTGATAGTTGGGAATGCCCTGTATGCATGATTCGGAATAAAAGTTCTTCAATGAAATGTGATGCATGCGAAGAACCAAAACCAGGAATTGATACAAATCGTTCTAGTACTGGTAGCAGCATTAAATTTAATTTTGAAATGCCATCTGGAGCATCAAATTTCAAATTTGGAATAGATAAGGCTGAGTTGAAACAGTCTGAATCAGTTAGTGCCACAGTTAGTGCCACATTCACGTTTGGAGGAAGTACCAAAACTGAGGCTTCTGGAGCACCAGCGCAGATGAATTTTAAATTTGGTGCACCTTCAGCAGAAAATAAAATTCCTTCAGGAATTAAATTTGGTATCTCTCCTGCTGTTGAGTCTTGTGTATCTGTTGGGAAACAGGTGTCTAAAGTTGGAGAAAGTGTTACTCCAGCATCTTCTGAAAACACTTCATCTCAGACTTTGGGCTTGTCTCAAAAGCCATTGCAACAGTCAGAAACTTCAAAAACCTCTGGCATTTCCTTTGGAATTCCAACCAGTGAAAACACTGGAGAATCTAAAGCATTGGCTAATGCTAATGAAAGTGATTCGCTCAGAAAAGACTTACAGTTCACTGTTTCTCAAAGTCCTCTTGCAAGTAGCATTGAGGAGGCAAATAATAAAGGGACATCATTTGCCACTCCAGTTCAGAATACAGAGCAGAAAAATGTGAAAGATGTAAAGCCAAGTTTTAATTTTGGTTCTGCTTCCCCTGCTTCAGTTACTTCATCTACTTCATTAGCTTCTAGTGCATCTGTATCTTCTGCTACAACAAAAGCTGGTGGATTTACTTTTGCATTAAACACACTATCATCTGCTGCAACCACAAGTGTTGCTGTGACTACTACAGCTAATGTAGCTGCTCCCATTTCTAGTACACCTTCATCTTTATTTGCTTTTGGAAGTAACTCAACATCATTTAAACCCACTACAAGTGCTCCTGCTTTTTCGTTTGGTACTCCAAGTGTCCAAACAACTGCAAGTGGCATCTTTGGAGCAGCAGCTGGTGGCCAGTTTAAGTCGTCTAGTGAAGGAGTATTTTCTAATAAATCAGTGGCTCCTGCTGCAGCTGTTTTTGGAGGCAGTTCTCCTGTTCCACCCAAAAGTGCATCATTGCCAAGTTTTGGATCTATCACTACTTCTCCTACATCTGTTACTTCTACCACAATCACCACCACTACCACCACCACTACCGCCACCAGTGTTTCAACATTTGGTAACTCCGCTTCTGTATTTTCATCACCCAGTGCAACTACAGCATCAGTTACGTTTGGTTCTGGAATGACAAAACCCGTTTTTGCAAATGTTAATAGTGGTTTTGGCTCAGTTACTACTGCTGGAGGTATTCCTTCCACTACTACAGTTACAACTACAAACAATACATCAGTTCCAACATCAAGTTTTCCAATACTAACCACTTCTGGAAGCTTTGTAGTTCCTGCTTCAACAGCTTGCTTTAGTACGACTGTTCCCACCTATGGGAGCTCTACCACTCCATCAGGTTTTGGTGTGGGTACGACAACTGCAAGTGTACCCACAACAGTACCATCAACCCAAACACCAGCACCCAGTTTTGGTCCTCCGCCACCTGTTGCATTTGGTGCTACCACAACCACTGGAAATAGTTTTGGAACAAACAATGTAACACAGAGTTTTAGTACGACAGCAACCAATGTATTTGGCTCCAGTAATCCACCAACTTTTGGATCTGCTTCTACACCTGCGTTCGGGGCTGCGTCTGGGGTTGCAACTTTTGGAAATACTTTTGGTGGTGCCACTACGACAGCACCAGCCTTTGGAACTGTTGCACAAACTGTTACCACCACATCATCCACACCCAGTCTGTCTAGTTTTGGAGGATTTGCAAATGCATCTAAACCTACACAAGGAATATTTTTATTTGGATCTAATCCAGCCACGACAACCCAGAGTTCAAACTTCTTTAATGTAGGTTCTCAAACCAGTGGAGGCCAAGGAACCCTGCCTGGTTCAGCTGCTTTCACTTTTGGGCCTGGAGCAGCTTCCAGTGCCACTAATGTGACAACATCAACAAACACTACTCCAACTGCTACTGCAGCTGTAGCACCTGCAGCTGCCACCCCAACTTTTGGTGGATTCAGCTTTACAGGTGGAGCATCTGCTGCAGCCTCTGGTGCCCCTGCGCCATCATTATTTGGCAATGCAGCACCACCACCACCAGTCTTTGGTACGCCTTCTGTGCCATCTGCAACTCCAGCAACTCCTGCTTTTGGAGCTGCTAGTGTGCCAACTGCTAATGTATTTAAGCCACCTTCATTCAATTTTCCATCTGGAGGAGCTCAGCAACCATTTTCCTTTGGAAGTAGTGCTCAGCCAGGCACTACTCCAGCAACTGGCTTTTCCTTTGGGCAAGGACAACCACCTACACAATCTCAGTCACAGCCTCTGCAGTTCAATCCAAATGTACGACCCACATTTAATTTCACTGGAGGAGAAACTCCTCAGTTCACGTAAGTGGCTAAACATTTCTTCATTCATATCATATCTACATTATTCAAGTTGGAATTGCTATTTCTTGAATGTTTTCAGTATTTACAGAGAATACATTTGTTTTAAGAATATTTTTGAATTTCTGTCTTACAATCAAAAAGTATTTGTTACCAAAGTTATACTTTTGGTCATTATTGAGAAAATAAAAGAGATGTTGATGTAGTTATTTTGCTCTCTTTGATTTGTTAGTTCAATTTCATGTAATTCTTTATTAATGTTTTTATTTATATTATTGTTGTTGTTTCAGAGCTTCTGCTCCAGCTGCTCCCTCCCCAAATCCTCAGCGGCGTGTTAAAAAAGCTGTGCGGCGCACACAACGGCCATGAGTGCGTGGAAAATTATTGGTGAATTACTTGGTTATTCTACCTCTCTGTTTGGTAGTCAATTGCAGAATATGAAAAAAAAATTTCTAAAAGGAACACTTCAAATTTCTGAGTGTTGTGCTAGAAAAAGACTGGTAGTTGTTCTACCATGAAAATTGAAAATAGTGAAGGAACATGTGTGAGAAAGGTAGTTTCGATTTCAAGATGAATCGGTTGCATCTGGAAGATTCATTAATCAGTGACCTATTTGTAAGAACAAATTTCCTTGGTGTAGTTCAAGGTGGTTTGTTCCAGAACAGTCAGGCATGGTTACAACTGTATAGATGTAAACTACGCCTACTGTTTTCCTTCCCTCTTGTTGTGGATAAGTGTTTTGATGTGCTGGGCATCTTCTACCCAGCTTAGCCTGCTGCAAACGATCCTTGATACGCTTAGTCCCATATTGAAGTCTCCTTTTGGTCAGGAGTCTTTCAGGTCATTATTAATTTATTATTGCTCTAATTTTGTTGTAGAAGTTTGAATAATGGGCATCGCTTTAAGTCCAATCAAAATGCTAAGCGTGAGGGAACGTTACTGGCAGCAGCAGCAGTTATTCTTAGCGGTTGAATTAATTGCACTAGGGGTAGATAAACAATGAAACATGTTTTATATATATATGAAAATAGAACACATTGTGGCCTGGCCCATAGAATTTATTTTGAATTTTTAAATTAGTAAGGCACTCATATTGGAGTGGGTGCAATGATACAAGGAAACTGTCTGTAATCAATTGTAATCAATTGGAAACTGTCTGTCACATTTGCTAGCCGGTGTCTGCAAAGGAAAATTACCTTTTCTCCACTGGCAAGCAGCGACTCTGTGATATTCTACTGGGCCAGGTCGGCAGGCAGGCTCACTCCTTGACTACCGGCGCTGTTGTGACCGGGCTCAAAGCCTTTGTTTTTATTTGTAAGAAAAGGGATGAATGTGATGGCGTTGATGTGTGGGTTGTTTCTTAAGAAAAAAAAGGTCAAAAAATCTCTTGTGTTTGTGGGAGTTTTTAAATGTTTATTAGTTACGAAACATTTGTGTGAAAGGAGTTAGACTGCTTGATGTGTAAATACGATGCTAAATGTTACAGCCTTCTTTATTTTTTTTAATTAGTTGCTGAAAATTTCATCTGTACAAAAACAAATTTCTATTTGAACTTAGAACTTGTGTGTTATATTTTCAGAGCAGTAGAAGGTTGTGAAATTGAAATTTTGAATAAAGTTGTTACAAGGAGGTGCAGGGATATAGCTTCCCTATCTACTCTAGGACCGGCTGTAAATAGCTTTTTTCCTGCTGGTCGTTACGATGAAGTTTTCAGCGTCATATAAAAATATATATATAATTGTGCCTTTATTTTTTTCATGGTGTTTATGCTCCATTTGTTGAAATGTCATATGTCATACCATGATTTGTGGTTTATTATGATGTTCCTTGTGCTTGTTTGAAGTCTATTATTCGGTTTATTGCTGTTTTGATACTGACCATTTCCAGGTTCTTCCACATTTGTTTTTATCACTAATTCAACTTGACTGGAAATTCATATGATGACATATGATATTTTACAATAATCTGGAACAAATAAGTCAGGTTGTTCAACTAGTGCAGGCATATGTACTGGTACAATTGTTACACAGTTCAAATTACAGATTTGATCCACATGTTTTTGTCTTATTTTGACCTAAATGTTTGCCCACACTTCCCCTGTAGTGCTATTAGAAAACAGATATGGAAGGCTACTAATTTAAGAGTGAAGATTTAATGACAAATGAAATTTGAGAACTTTTGAGTGCTTTGTGTGAATTTGAATCTTTGTGGTAGTTTTTGATGGTTTTTATCCGTGAATAAGTATGCAAAGCGTGTCAGTGCATAAGCCTGAGCACATATATATGTCAGGTACAGTGAAATTTTGTTCTTTATTGATGTTAAAGCAGACTTAATGGTTTTATTTGATGTCATATGGGCTATTTTTACTTGTGTACCTGTGTAATATTTGCGAAACATTTTCAGTTTTTTTTTTTAAATTTTTTTTTTTTTTTTTTTTTGAGTAATTTTAATTTGATTAATTTAAACTTTATACTTTTTAACAGTGAAAAGGCTAGCCCATGAGGCATGACACTTGCTTTCTTGGAAGGTGACTGGGTATCATGCATCTTCATGGGAGGATTAAAGTTGGATAAATTATGAATTTTCAGAAAAAATGTATGAGGCTGAAGCAACTTCAAGGTGTGGAAAGGGAGCTATACAGTTATTGTTCTAAACAAACATAATTCAGCATGAATAGCAGCAAGTGGCCAAACAGATTTGAGTCTAGTACCTGTATTTTATGTAAATCTTATGTTGATGGGTTTTATTTACAGCTGTGTTCTTGTAGTTCTAACATTGCTATGACAGTTTATACAGTTTTGTTTACAGAAGAATGAAAATTAAATTGGCCTATTCAAGTACATGGAACAAAAGTCCTGTGTATTCTGTGAGCCTTTCCTCTGCCCTTCTATGCAAGCATATTTATTGCATGTGAAGATGCTACCAGGTTTGGAACAAATTAATTATCACAGGAAGATTTTATATTAATAAAATCAAACCTTCTTTTACAAGTCAAATGTAAATGAGTTTAGTGAAGAGATTTAATCCTACCTCACTGTTTTTTCAACTTCAGTTACATCGCTGGCTCAATATTACAAGGTTGTATGTAGAACAGTGCTGCTTTTGAGAAATAGGCTATTGAAGTTTTGAGTGCACTCAAATCATTTTTGTACCAAGATCTAGGCTGTCTGCGCTACGCTACGTCAATGGCTGAGGTGCCGACATTTCGGCCAACATATCGCGGTCCTCTTCAGGGCAGTACAGCCCTGAAGAGGACTGCGATGTCGGTCGAAAGGTTGGTACCTCAGCCATTGACGCAGCGTCACCCGGACAGCCCAGATCATGACTCTGGCCGTGGAAGCCTACGACATCATTTTTGTACCAAGTCTTCATACATTTTGGTTTTAATGATTAAACTTAGGTGAAAATAGAAATCAAAATCAGCATTGACTTCCAAATAATATAATTTTTCAGCAAATCGTTAAACATTATGGCTTAAAATTTGGATTATATGAAGCAACAAAAGTTGTGTGCAGGTCATAACACTTTGATATCTCCTAATTTCAGTTTTTCAATGTGTTATATGAAATAGGCATGTAATATATTATAATTGGATTATTTTAATTAAATACATTGTAAAGCAAATTCAAACTAGTGATGCTGCATCAGCATTATTTCTCGTATAATTGGTTACTGTTAAGTAGTATTATAATGCACCTTCTATTGTACTAACCATTCACTTACCACTAAAAAAATGCAAACGACATAATTGTGAAGAGGCTATAATACTTTAATAAATGTTTTCGTGAAATTATTTCCAAATCTAATATGGGAAAATATATTGCATTCAGAAGAAATCAACTAACTTCAATATTAAGAGAGATTGATAGGTTCGGGAAAAAATTGTTACTCAAAATGGTGCAAAAACTACTGACAAGTTTGAAAAGTATTCATGAAATAATCAATAGATCTAATATTGAATCTATTGCATTATAAAAAAATCTCTAGCTCAATATTGATGATGAAGGGCATATTTGTAAAAACTATTGTGAATAATCCCTTTGAATTTATCGACAGTCGTGAAATAATAATGGAGAAGTTCACAATTTTAGAGGGGTATGTTCTAATGTCTAAAGGAGAAATTCGAAAATGTCATTTGGACTTCACGTTAAGAACACCCAAAAATTAAAATATTCGTTTTAAATTATTATTATTATTTGTATTCTTTTCTTTTATAAACGAGCTCTTGAAAAAAAACTTGCTCTGGGGAAAAAAAAAGATTGATAACAGACCCACGCACTGGATTAATTCCTCAGCGGAATAATAATGTACATACTTGTATTATATTATTTGTATTTCACAGTCTGTTAATAAATAAATAAATAAATTTTAAGGTCAGCGACATAGAGATCAATTGAAAAATATTATGGCGAAAATTATGAAAATGGTTTAGACATTAGTGTTGTTCAAGTATTGGTGATAGACATTTCAGAAGAGATCATTTTTGGAAAGGTGGTTTCCCAAAACGTATTTTTATGACAAAATCAATTCATGGGGATGCATGTGCATTAACCCGTTTGTGTTTCCGTTTATCATTTAACTTTATATTACGTCTGTATTACTAAATATGTAAGTAGTTGCCTAAAACTTTGCAACTCCATACACTTCTGGACTTGTAAAACGTGTGAGTTCTATGTTTACTTATAACTTTGTAACTTGGAGATGAAATTTTACATAGAACTGTTAAAAAACAGCCATATTTCCCAGACTAGTGACCTCTGCCATCTTTTGATCATATTATAAATTTGATCTTACTTCAAAGAATTCTGTAACTATAACAACTCATTTTTGCAATTTTCTTGACATACAAACTTGTAACATTACGCCAGCAACATGTCTACAGTCAACAAATTTGACATTCATAATTGTTAAATACACATAACGTACCACAAAACGTGCATTAGAAATTGAAATGCACCAAGTAGTGTGACGAGGTCTTTTTCGTGGCAATATCTTGCTAGGTCTTGGGCATTACAAAAATTGTTCAGTTAACTTTCAAATTCTTCGTATGATGATTCTTTGATCTTTACTCTCTTATAAGTACATATATACAGAGTATAGAGAAAGTTATGTAATGCAGTGACATTTTGACAAAACACGTATTGTGGGGCCCTGATACAGAAAAAGTAAATAAATAAAACCTGTGCTAACATGAAGTAAATAACATCTAAAACATTATGTAGTCGGATTTCAGAAATCATGGGACCTTGATACCAAAAATGTGTGTTGGTTTTCTCTTGTACACATGAAACCCCTGGAACATTTTTGAAATTTTTTCAGAAATGGCTCCAACATTTTTCTTTAAATTTCTTGTAAGAATAGTGAAGAGGAATAAGTCTGATTTTCACTATTAACTCTAAATTTTCAAATGTTTAAAAGTATTTTGGCATTTTCCTATTATTACAAAATTGAAGACAAATTTTTCTTCAAGTAGAATTTTGTTCTCCTTAATTAGTTTTTTCATTCATTTTTTGTAACTTGTAGTAGTTTTTGCGCAATATGTGCAATTTAAAAAAATACAAAAGCATAATTTTCTCTAACCGATCCAAATTTTTTATTTAAACTTTTGGAAGGCATAGTGCTAAATGTACTCTGAGATGACGTAAATTCCATTTTTCTCTACACTTTTGTTTTTTCAAAAATTACAAAAATGTAATTTTTTTACGTAGTTAATAGTTGATAACTACGTAGTTTTTCTCGTGTAGTTAATAGTTATATTAACGGCAATTTGTTGACATTATTGCATTTATGAGTACATGTGCTTTAAATTATCACTCCTAAAGTTTCTCGAAAACTCAATTTTTCAGTGAAACGAACTCAATATTCTTCATTTTCAGAAACCCTCAAACACCATTTTTGTCAAAAATGGCTCCAAATTGTTTCTTTGAATTTTTCAAACAGATAGTGCTCATTGTACTGTTTAAGCTAGCATAAAATTAATTTTGTTATTTCTGCCAGTAAACATGAGCTTAGCTCCTTAGCAACCAACCATCTAAACAACTCTTAAAGACTGCGTCCATAGCAACAGCCCTCTAAATGCCAGAGAATCCATTAAAAATTTTTTAGTGGACTCTCTGGTTTAGATTTTACCAATGCTTATAAATTTTTGGATAAATGTATCCCATTTCATCCACCTTCCCTTTTGTTCAATTGTCTCGTTTATCTCCATTGCTTAATTTTTTCCCCTTTCCTCATTTTGTCCCTTTATTCGCCTTTTCCAAATTTGTCTCCTTGCCCTTTTTATCCTGCTTTCTCGGCTTATTCCACGTGTCTCTCTGTCCTTTTGATAACCAATTATTTTTTATAATTAATTATTTATAATTATATTTCTAATTATTCTAATAATTAGAAATAACAAAAAACATTGAAACACATCCTCTATTAGTCTTTAAGGACTCTTGGTAGGTTAACTACTCAGCTCTGCTATCACTCCGCCTTGCAATTAATCTTCCGGCCTTGTTCTTAAAGACTAATATAGAGGACTTACTACATAAATAACTATTTACTGTATTTTGTGCTTTAAAAAGTTACACATGTGTTTTTTTTTTTTTTTTTTTTTTTTTTTCAAAATATTTCTCCTGCCATTAATTCACACATTTCCAGCAATTCGTATACATTATTGCATTTGTGAGTAGAAGTGCTTCAAATGACATCCAATAAAAAAACTCAAAATATTTCTGTGGAAAAGTGTTTCAAAATTCTCATTTACAGTAACACCTAAATGCTATTTTCTTAAAAGCAATTCCAAATTTTTCACTGAAAATTGCCTTATTAGATGAGGTGTAATTCTTCTGTAATATTCTTAAAGTTTTTGTTTGGTTCTACCATTAGGAAACCAAAAAATTAAGAAAATTTTGAAAAAAGTACTTCAGGCAACAATAAAATTGCAGCAGAAGAGGATGGAGCAAGACCAAAATGCTAGCCCAAACAAAAGAAATTAGAAAACCAACTAGTATGAGAAAGTCTGCACCATTCATTAACACCACTAGTTTCATTTGCGTTCCAAAATGCTTTGTACATTGTAAAATTTTGGAATATTTTATTTTTCATTATTTATTTGAGATAAATTAAAGTATTTTGAAACAAATTATCTTTTTTACATTCCAATTCCGCTTGGTCACCACAGCATATTACAGTACTACTGTTCATCCTTTTCTTTGTTTTGCATCATTCTAGCCATAATTGTGCTAAAACATTATCAGTCCCTTTCAGTTTCGGTAATATTTGTTTTGCAGATTTGTTTTAATGTCTAATAAGAACAAGAGGGATAACATTAAATAATTACAGTTTTAAAGTTATATCATCATAATTCTGAATCTGTGAAAATGTGTCAATGGATCAACTTCAAATAAAGCCTATAATTTCAGTAATACAAAGTCAAAAAATGAAGAACCTCTTAATTTCCTGTTATTTTTGTCAGATGAACAGGCACAAAACTCCTAAACCCTAAAATGTTATCCAAAATGTTTATTCTGGGATTGATATTGCTCAAAATATTCTCAATTTCAAAGACCTTTAAATTTTGAGGATTATTTTATACCCTTTTTAACTTCCTTAAACATCAAAAGTTGTGAAATTCAGGGAAAAAATCAATGTTGAGTTTTTGATGGATATATGTGGGTTCCACAATATGGGTGATACAAATTTGGTTTTCTTCAAAAGTATCTGTCAGTCATCTGTCTGTCCCTGAACACTAGTGCTGAAACTGGGCATCAAATACTCTGTTTGATTGGGCTGTACTTGAGACCTCGCCATTTTGAAATGTATCTTTTGATTTTGGGGTTACTTCATATAAAGCATTTAGAATGTTTTCAAAATGCCTCCAAATGTTTTGCAGGAATAGAGAACGGCGTGCTTTAGATTTGCTAAATGTCAGATTTTTATTTAAACCTTTGTATTTTCAAAAGTTGCCCAAGTTTAACATTTTTTCAAATCTCTCATATAATGTCATTGAAGCTAGAAATATTGTTCTTAATACAATCTATTTTTCAATATTATATCATAAAATAATAAAATGAACATCTCTTTTAAACATTAACACTTTGTGTAATTTTGATTTGGGTAGTGGCAACTTTCAAACATGCCTAAAGATTTTTTTAAAAATTGCTCCAAATTTATTTTTTAAATATTTTGTAAGTATAGAACATAATACACCATGAAAAAGCATACTGTATAGCACAGCACTTTTTTTATTAAAACCTATGAATTTGGGAAAAAATAGAGGTTAAATTTTTTAAACTTATTGTGCACCCTTAATGTTTTCAGTATGGATGTTATTCATAGTTTAATGAAAATGGAAAAAAATAAACTTCCAATACTTCTTGAGAAAGTTTCTTGAAATCTCTCAAGTTTCAGAATGTATGCAAATTCAAAACCATGCATCATTGAGGTTTGTTATTCAGTTTCTATTAGTTTCACAAGCACATTACTGCCCAGCCCACAGGTGAACTGTGGGTCATAATTATTTTTTCCTTCATAAAATTCTAAGTGGAAGCAATATTTGATTTTCGAGCATCCAGTCCTTGAAATTAAAACTTATTTATTTCCATGTCAATAATTGTTTTGAGATGATGCAGTACAATATCTGCCCAAAAATACAAATATTTTTTTAGGGTATCCTAAATTTTACAATGTGATTCGAATTGATTGCTCAGATTGTTGGGACTCTTGACAAGCGATGGATACTTCCGTAATAATGCAGCACGTAATGTGTATTCTGATATCAAGTATATCACGATAGTGTCTTGTTCATTTATCCAATTACTAATTGTGATTTATAGGAACTACCTGTATTTGCTGATGTTAAATCTGTACTCATTTTCATTCAAATTAACTGGATGGTGAATGTACATTAAATAGTAATAAATGTTATCCATTTTGTTTTATTATTGGAGTAAATCTATTCACCTAGAAATTGCCAAATTAGAAAATATTATTTTAATTTTGATTGTGAATGATCCCATTTAATTTATTAGTGTGATGCCTCTACCTTCATACATTTGTCATAGGAAGGCATTAATGGATATTAATGTTACAATATATTGTGTAACAACAGAAGAATACCTAAAAGTCCCTGCACACGAGCGTTGTGTTGACGCACATTATGCATTGTCGAATAACACTATCTTATGGGTAAGGTAGTGTTAACACAGGCGTTAACTAGCCCATCATCATACGGTCATAAAATGAGAGGAAATTTATTTTCAGCCCCAAACGTCTTGGATTCGTAAATTTACCATCTAATTACTACACCAATAATCTGTATTTTGTATCTTTACTTCATCCTATATGTACATATAGGTGTCCCTTATAATGCAAACAATTTATTTTTGTGGGGGGCTTGCCCCTTAAATATTTTCCATTGGGTCAAATTTTTTCGAAAAGAATATTTCATCTCAAAAGCTGATATTAACCTGTGCCGACTTGAGCGCGAAATTTAAATGTTAGCAATAATTGGTTTTGTATTTAGTCAGTGGAAAATTACTGATACATGTTTAAAATATAAATGTATACTTCAATTTAATCCATTTACACTATTTATTCTGATATATGGTTTTACTTTTTTCAGTTTTTCATGCTTGCAATATGGGTACAATGAACGCTGTCATTGAACAACACAACAGAAATTGCTTTCATTCCTCATCTACATTCAGTAATCCATGAAAATCGTGCATTAATTCAACAGGCCTTTCAGCGCAGTCATTCACAGCTTTCAACTTTACAAATAACCCTTGAGCTTCTAATTGTGAAGAGTTGCTAGTCCAGGTTGAAGGATATTCTTGAATATAACTAGTATCAATTAGGCAAGAGAACATATCTGCTTTTGGTTGACCCAAAGTCAACTATTGTTTTCAGTAAAATGAATATCAAATTTTATTAAGAGATGTATATTAACAAATTAATAATTAAAGAACAGTCATCAGGATACAATTGTGCTTACCAGATTATTTTCCACAAAAACGAATATATCACTTTCATTTATAGATTCCCTCCGGCTAATTGTGCTATTTTGATTTTGATATGCATGTCTACTTCATCATCAAAGAATGACACGACATACAAATCTAATAAATACCGCATACGGTGTTTATTTAAAAAAAACTGCTTTTGAAATTGTGTCATCAATACTTTCATGCAATTTTAGAACTTTTTAAAGGTAGATATCTCGTTAAGGAGTTTTTCCAGTTGCACTATTCTAAAGCCACGGTGTGAAATAAACAAGTTACAATCGACAGACATTTTTTAAAGGAAGTTTTAATTACACTATACAGTTAAGTTTCTGATCTTGGCAAAAACATTTTTAAACATGAAATAGCTCATATGCATCGCCTCGGGAAGATTTATCTTAAATTACGTCCAAATGTCCAACATCTCTTTTGAATTGGTGCCTTATTGTACGAGGCGAGGCTCTTTCTTAATTCCAGACTCGTTAAAGAACATTTCCACATTCTCTTTGCCACTTCAAACATTAATGGCATCTCATTACCGGCTTTCCTTACAGTGATTAAAAAGTAACAGGATTGCTTGCTATATCACGAATTTTACATTCAAACACATATTGTAAAATAAGTTCGTATATGTGATGACGGCACGGAAAGAACAACAATTCTACCCAAATTTTTAACGTATACGTGGTATAGGGAAAGTTGCGTAATGCACAAAATCGATTTCGAGATTTAAACGGAAATACACGTTTTTGGGTCCCCTGACACAGAAAAAGTGTTGTATCCCCCCCCCCCCCCCCCCCAAATGTCAGTCTTCTTTATATGAACAACTCGAACAACAAAACTATGCGTACAATTTTTTTCCAAACTGAATACACTCATGTTGATCTCGCCTGAATCGAAGCTCTCCGATGTTGAAAAACATTCATTAATTTTTGGGGATACTTTACGTGAAGACCCCCGGACATTTTCAAAATTTTCTCAAAAACTGCTTCAAATTTTTTCTTTAAATTTCTTGTAAGAAGATAGTAAATTACACTTATAAAGGTGGCAGAGGTACAATTTTCACAAATAACTAAATTTTCGAAAATTGCAAAAGATTGACTTTTTTCGGCCGCTTCATACAGCTAAAAAAATGGAGAATAGAGATTTTTCTTGAAACGAAATTTGTTGTTCATAATTAGTTCTTTCATGAAGGTTATGCACATTGTTATGAAACGTTTAGTAGTTTTCGCGCAATATTGCGAGCAATATGCGCAATTTTTAAAAAATAACAAAAACAAGATTTTGTTGAAAACGGCTTCAGTTTTTTTCTTTAAACTGTTGGTAGGGATAGTACCTAACTCGATGATATGACAAACCCCATATTGCTCTATTCTTTTGATTATTCAAAAATTATAAAGATATAATTTGTTTCTACTTAACTCTCACGTCGTAAATATTTACATTAACGGCTATTTATTCGCATTATATTTATGAGTACATGTGCTTTAAATAATGCCATATAGTCTCTCGAAAATCAAGTTTTTTGTGAAAACTAGCTCAAAATGCTGCATTTTCAAAAACGCTCAAACGAAATTTTCTAAAAAATGGCTCCAAATTTTTTCTTCAACGGATTCGAACGGTTAGTGCTCTTTAATATGACGTAAAGTTCATTGGGGTATTTTTAGTTTTCTCAAAAATTACACTTTTTTTAAAAAAAAATCTCTCACGCCGTTAATATGCACATGTCCAGCAATTATTTATATGTTAAAGTGCTTCAAATGATTTCTAATAAAGTTTTTAGAAAACTCAAAAGCTTTCTGTGAAAAAGAGGTTCAAATTTCGAATTTACAGTAGTAGAGCTTAAACGCCATTTTCTTAAAACGGCTCCAAATTTTTAAAAGAGAAATGCCATTTAGTACGAGGTTTTATTGTTCATCAATAGTTTTAAAATAATATTTCCGTTCTACTATTAGGAAACAGAAAAATTAACAATTTTTTAAATGTTCTTTGGACGGTGATGGCAGCTGGCCAGAATATGTGGCAAATCCGAATAGCTAGGTGAGACCAAAGGAAATAGAAAACTAATTCGGGAAAGTCTGTGCCATCACTAGTTTCTTCTTGTAATGTTCTTTGCTTCACCCTATCTTCTTTATCCGTGAGATTTTGGTATACTCCTGCAAGATAGCTTTTACGTCCAGGCGCTCTGCCGAAGTAAAAACATCCTGTCGTTTTCCAACGTAATCATTAGTAAATCTATGGGATGTGCAATATCAAATATTCTAAAATTATTTCTAAACCGTTCTTCACAATGCTTAACAATATCTTGACACTTGTTTGAACTTTTTTGTTGGAATTTCCTTCACTCCGAATAGTACAAATTAATAAGTTTTTACGATTAGCTCTTTTCGGAATTATTTCTTTCTCCCGAAATATCATGCCCTCACGATCCACAAGTTAAGTATTTGCCCTAAATGTTAATTTTACTTCCCATTTGTTATAAAATAAAACTTCATTCACTTGTTTCTTTGTTGGTAAATTGTGTCCAGTTATTGGGTGTTTTATGTTAATAATAAATAATATCTCCTATTAAAAACACACGCTGTTTGGCACTACATATGATACTAACACATGACATAGATTAGCGGCCTGTAAATTCGTATGATACGATCGATTAAAATGCATGCACTCATGTTCGGGCCTGACTCAGCGGTGAATGATAGGTCTGGTCATGCAAGTTAACGCTCAAGTCGGCACAGATTAGAATACTCCGATCTCAACAAATTTTGTACAGGATTGTTTTAAGGTCATTTGAACAAAATTGTGGATGTGCGTTCAAAATTGTCAAACTCTAAAATAAGGGACACTAACGTTACGTACATTCATCACATAAACCGGATGTCCCACGAACTGTTGACCAACCTCATATCTTCCAAACGATTCACGACATCAAAATGCAGTTTTCTGTGATTTAATCTTTAATTATTTTTTAAATGGAACTACATTTTTTCACAAGCAATGGATAGATTATAAAGAGGAATACAATGATGTATCATATGTTAGTATTTGATAGTAATTTGAGTACAAAATACTATCTAATAAAAGATAAAATTTAATATATATATATATATATATATAATTTATATATTATATCATATATAAATTGGTTATTTAAGGCCGCATCAACTTCTAGGTCATTAGCGACCACTATTGCTTGTAACGGTATGGTAACTGTATGACACGATATGATGATAGGAGGTGAAAGGACGAACCAATACGACCATGCCCGAGGCGGGACTCGAATCCACGATCCTTCGGTCCGAGATCGATACGGCACTTCTGCCTTAGCGATCTCAGCCACCGGATCGGCAAAATTATATTTTCTGACATGCGATTTTAAATTAAACATACATTTCCTATAGCAGCTTGACCCGTGTTAACGCACGAGCCCAGGGCTCCGAATGTTCAAGGGCTCTCAATAGTTCTTAAAAGCAAATGTGCCACAATAGCACAGACTTTCTCGCCTTAGTGAGAACAGCTACGTAACATTGAAATATTGCATTTGCTGCGCTACTAATATCTTAGCCATCACTTGAAAACGTCTTATTCAATCATACACAGTTGATGAATAACTCTAATACTAACAAACTAATTAAATTACTAATATTCTATTTGTAATATATATTTAATTTATTACCGCCTTTTTATTTATAAGGTGAAGTACCCCGAAAAAAATACTTTAAATGAAAGTAAAATCTATGCTCTTGAAGACGGTAAGAAACAAGAGTTAGTAATATAAAGAGTGAAAAATATTTTCTGGAATGAAATTGTATGTGTTTGGGAATTAAAATTTTCATTAGGTTTGTACAATAAAAATATTTAAGTGTATTATTTTATGGGGTGTGCGAGACACCAGTGTCTCATTTGTGAAACAAAATACAAGTATGCCAGTCGAGAGTTAAATAGTTTCAAGCAATAGATGTTTTATACAAAACTAAATGAAAATGTAATGTGGCGCGGGTATCTTATGATGGCTCTGAATTTTGACGGGATGTCCTAGTTCATTTGGATGGCGTTGTGAGAATCAAAACAAAAAAAACAAAAAAATGACATTTACATGAACTTTAATTTTCTCTATTTGCATGTACAAATTATTTCCTTTCAATGAACTCATTACCTCTCAAACCCCTTATATTAATTACATTTTTTATTATTATGAATTTAAGAGGCAAAAGTGCGGCCACGCCAAGTCATTTACAATTACAAATCTTCCTGTTCATTCGGAATCATTCAAGTGTCTTTCGCGTATGCTTGAGCATCTTGGTTAAACCTTAGAATCGCGTCATTGTATCGTTCTTCTGCAGTGCGTTCCAATTATCCATACAAACCGACAAATTAACTTCGGTAAGTTAACCATTTTGCGAAATTTCTAATGTCTGAAAAAGAGAAAGAAGCCCACGAATTGTTGCTAATCCTCACACAGAAGAACTAGTGTTATTAACTAGGAAAAACCTAAGGGATTCATAACAACAGAAATAGACATGGGCACATCATAGACTTCAAACCCTGGTGAACGTACTATTTTAAGATGACAACCAAGTATCTTGCTTGTCCTGACAGTCATTACAGCCGTGACCCGTGAGTACATATATTGTTGGGATTATCAAGTACTCATTCGTGTTGGCAAATGGGAAGACACGTTCAGATTTCCCTTTCAAGAGAGTTTGTCCCAGCTGTTCTTCCAATCAATAGATAGAAAATAACCGATGTTAAGAAAACTAATAAAATACTCGTACGTCCTATATGAATATCTCTATTTCTACCAGAAAGTTTTGACATAGCCACAGAATCAATTGGAAATCGATAATGAGTAGATGCTGATATTATTGCTTGGTAAGAATATTTTTCATGTCCAAGTAACACGATATGTATTCACATCATGGTAACCGCAATAGGTCGCATGTCAAAACAATTAACTGTTTTGTGTATTACACCATTGTGATCAATCTAGAGAACTGCAGCAGTCGTAATAGGTCGTAAGACGACGGACTAATGAAAAAACGATTATCATGATTTTACATTTGTGAAAGCGACTTCCATGTCAGGGAGAGGCTGAACACATTTTTCGTTCTTCCTAAAACTTCGGTAGATCTGACGTACAACATATTGTAGTTACCTCTGCTAGTGCAGTCGATAAGTAATTTTTCCTCGTAAAAGGTGAGATAGATGATTTTATTATTTATTTTATTTATATTGTTATTAGTACGTTCTCCATCTCGAAATACTAAGGGAAAAGTTTTTGTTTGACTTATTTCATTTGACGTTAACTGAGTTACGTAGTCATTACGAGTTGCATGTCGAGAGTGTTTTGTCTCTGCTAGTACATTCTGCGCCATAACTGGTTTATATTCAGTCTGATTCGATCACCCGAATAGTGCACATCGAGTTATGATGTTGTGAACTGTGATTTGCCTAATAAAGCATGGTTCTACTTGAATGTCGTGTTTTCATCACTGCAGTGATCATAAATTAATCGGTGAACCTCTAACAGGTTATGAAGCCCAGCGACGCCGAGTGAAAACAAAGATATCAAGTCGAAACGTGCACGTGTAGTCAAGCGTGAGACGCCATGATGAGCGCAGGCAATATTTCGAGGATCGAGCTACTCAACAAAAATAATTTCGACACATGGAAATTGCAAATGCAGGCTGTTCTAATCAAAAACGATTTGTGGGAATTTGTTTCCGGCGCAAACGTAAAGCCCGAACCAGGTGAAGGAAATGATGCCGCTATACAAGCCTGGATAAAAGGTGATTCAAAAGCAAGATCAGACATCATTTTATCCATCTCACCGAACGAGCTGAAACAGGTAAAGAACTGTGCAACATCAAAAGACATGTGGACGAAGCTGCAGGAAACCTACCAGTCACAAGGACCAGCCAGGAAAGCCACGCTTCTGAAGAGATTAACTCTACACAAAATGACGGACGGCGGCGACATCCGAGACCACATGAACGAGTTCTTTGACACCGTAGATAAGCTAGCAGACATGGGCATCGAAGTACACCCTGATCAACAAGCTATTATGCTTTTATATAGTTTGCCAGTAAGTTTCGAAAACTTTCGATGCGCCATTGAGTCACGAGATACTTTGCCTACACCCGAGGCATTGCGTGCAAAAATTATCGAGGAAAGTGAAGCACGAAAAAACGACGCCGTTCGAGACGCGCCGAACGCCATGTTTGTTCGCAAAAGTTATTCGCGGAACCAACCGAAGAATGCCGGAAGTGACCGAAGACATGCTGAAAACGACAAAGATAAGTCGGACGAAACAAAAATCAAAAGGGAAAATCACGCAAAAATTCGGTGCAACTTGTGCAAGAGGTTAGGACACAAAAAGGCAGACTGTTGGTACAATAAAAATAAACCATCTGCAAAATTGTCTGAAAACGTCGGCTATACAACCGATGCTACGGCACATGCCGCGTCTGATTCCACGATCTCGAAGTGGTGCCTCGATAGTGGTGCAACAACACATCTGTGTAATGACGAACAAAGGTTCGCAAACATGGACACATCGAAGCGCGGCACGCTGAATCTAGCGACAGACTCATCAACAGAAATAAAAGGAAAAGGAACAGTACATTTTTCGACGGATGTGGCAGGAAACAGGAAAGATATCTCTCTCAACGACACCTGCTGTGTTCCCGACCTGAGGACAAATCTTATCTCAGTCGCAAAAATCACGGATCACAATTTCGAAGTTCTCTTCAAAAAGAGTGGTGCGTATGTGATGGACACAGATGGTCGTGTCAAGTTACACGCGAACAGAATCGGGGACCTTTACTTCGTGCACGAGCAGACAGAGGTCGCGAGTGCCGTTTCATCCGAGAACAAACGCGAAGTAATTTCACTCGAACTGTTGCACAAACGACTTGGACATTTAAACGCAAAAGACATTGCGAACGCAATACGTGCTGATGCCATTACCGGATTTCGTCTCAAGGACCCGACGGCAAAGTTGGACTGTGACACATGTCTGAAAGGAAAATTCACCAGGACGCCATTCCCGAAGACATCATCACGAAAGACCGAGTTGCTGGAATTAATACATACGGATGTGTGTGGACCCATGCAGAAGGAATCTTTGGGAGGAGCCAAGTATTACGTTGAGTTTATCGACGATGCCACCAGATGGTGCGAAGTTCGCTTTCTGAAGTCCAAAGCTGATGTGTTCAAGGCAACGACGGAGTACATCGCTTTAGTCGAAAAACAAAAGGGTAAGAATGTTAAAACATTGCAGTCAGACAATGGACGTGAATACGTGAACCAAGAATTCGACGAATTTTTAAAGAAGCACGGCATCACCAGAAGACTCACCGTACCGCACAACCCTGAACAAAACGGTGTAGCGGAGAGAAAGAATCGGACGCTCATCGAAGCTGCTAGATGTCTACTCCTGGACTCGGGATTACCACTCATGTTCTGGGCTGAAGCAGTGAACACTGCAAATTATTTGCGGAACCGTTCACCCACGTCAAGCCTAAATGGACGAACGCCGTATGAAGCTTGGACCGGCAGAGCGCCCAACTTATCCTATTTGAAGATATTCGGCAGTGCAGTAACGTATCTCGACCGAGACCCCGGACAAGGAAAATTCGATCAGCGCGGGAAAGAAGGAATTTTTCTTGGCTACGCAGAAGAATCTAAAGCTTTTCGAATCTGGTCGACCGAAAAGAAAAAGGTTATTGTGAGTCGAGATGTGAAGTTTCATGAAGTTGCAGTTAAATTCGAAGAAAAACACAGCGGGAGAGTTGAGATTTCCTCGGAAATGACCAACGGAAGAGTAGGACAACGTTTCATCGATTTCGATCACGATCCAAATGAAATGATGGAAGATGAAATCCCAGAGTCAGATTTGGATAACTCATCGGGCAGTGATTTTCACGGTTTTGATGTTCCCCCATTAACTGATGAGGATGAAGATTGCAACGACGAAGAGGAAATTCTTCCACATCACAATCGTGAAGACGAGGTTTTGCAACCAGATGAAGAAGAAGATGAAGTAGCATTACGGGATATACCCGCTTCATCACGAGGAAGAGGTCGTCCAACGATTCTACGAACCGGACAGAGGGGAAGACCCAGAAAACTGTATCAACCTGGCACTACCGGAGAAGTAGATTTTGCTGAAAGTTCATTCATATCGGAAATTCCGTTAGAAGATGCATTAAAGAGCCCTGAAGTAAGCGAATGGCACCAGGCCATAGCTACGGAAATGAAGTCAATTATCAGGAACGGAACATGGACACTTGTTGACCGCCCAAAGCAGGGGAAGATCATCGGTTCCCGCATGGTATTGCGCAACAAAGTTGGACCTGACGGCCAGATAGAGAAAAGAAAAGCAAGATTGGTCGCTCAAGGTTTTAGCCAGCAACCAGGGGTTCATTTTCAAGAAACCTTCGCGCCCGTTGCGAGGTTCGGCTCTATCCGCTTGATGATGTCCTTAGCCATCCAAAACGACATGAAAGTGAAACAATTTGACATAACAACGGCATATTTAAATGGCGAATTGGATGAAGACATCTTGATGGAACCACCCAAGTTTTACGAAGAAATCCTACAGAACGTGATTAGATCCGAGGGTTCTAACAGCATCGGCAAACAAGCTAAAGCCATACTACATACCTTTCGAAAGGGAAATCAAGTTTGTCTCCTTAAAAAGGCTCTGTACGGATTACGACAGGCAGGAAGAAGTTGGTACATCAAATTGAGCGAAGTGTTGAAGAAACTCGGTGCCTCTCCTACGATTTCGGATCCTTGCTTGTTCAAAATCGGTTCCGGGAAAGACATCATGTTAATAGCAGTCTACGTGGATGACATTCTGGTCGCATCGAGAAATGAGAATGAAATCTCAAAGTTCGGGAGACAATTGGCCAAGGAGTTCGAGGTCAAGGATCTTGGCGACGTGTCATATTGCCTGGGAGTGGAATTCATCAGAACTCGGGACGAGATCGCACTTTCTCAGCGTGGATACATCCAGGAGTTGTTACAGAGGTTCAACATGATGGAATGTAAACCCGTTACCACACCGATGGACTCTGGAACCAAGTTGGTGAAAACATCAGGTGTCAAGGAAGAAGATCAGCAGCTCCCTTATCGCGAGTTAGTCGGTGCACTCACCTACCTGTCCACGATGACTCGCCCCGACATTGCATTCGCAGTAAGAAATTTGAGTCAGTTCAATAATTGCTATAGTGCTGAACACTGGAAAAGCGCCAAGCGAGTACTAAGGTACCTGAAAGGAACCAGCAATCTGGGACTCGTTTACAAGTCTAAAGGCGGAAATCTCGAAGGATTTGTTGATGCAGATTGGGGAAACAACATCGAAGACCGAAAATCATACTCTGGCTATTTATTTTCACTGGGTGGAAGTGCCATTTCGTGGGATTCAAGAAAGCAGAAAACAGTGGCTTTATCCACCACGGAGGCGGAGTACATGGCTGCATCCGAGTGTGCTAAGGAGGCTGTGTACTTGCAAAAGTTCATCAGTGAGCTAGGGTTCAAGGATCTTGCCGAGGTAGTTATATACTGTGACAACAGGAGTGCAATTTGCTTGGCAGAAAATCCTACTTTCCACAATCGAAGCAAGCACATTGCGATTCGTCACCATTTTGTACGAGATTTGCTCAAGAACAAAATAGTGTCATTAAAATATGTGTCTACCGAAGATCAGATAGCAGACTTTCTCACTAAAGGACTCACGAAGAGGAAACATCAATGGTGTACAGAAAAGACTGGACTGAAGCCGATTGATTGCTAACTGTGATTAGTTGTGTTATTTTTCTCTTGTGTTTCTTTTTGATTTTCTATTTGATCGCCCTACAACTCGAGGGGAAGTGTTTGACTTATTTCATTTGACGTTAACTGAGTTACGTAGTCATTACGAGTTGCATGTCGAGAGTGTTTTGTCTCTGCTAGTACATTCTGCGCCATAACTGGTTTATATTCAGTCTGATTCGATCACCCGAATAGTGCACATCGAGTTATGATGTTGTGAACTGTGATTTGCCTAATAAAGCATGGTTCTACTTGAATGTCGTGTTTTCATCACTGCAGTGATCATAAATTAATCGGTGAACCTCTAACAGTTTTATTAGCCAAAAAACCAAAACAATTTCGAGTATTTTTTGGTTTTTGCGTAATAACTTCTAATAGTTGATCTCGGCGCAAAAACAATTCTGTACAATTTTAAAGGTCATACAATTGTCTACAAGTTTGCTTTTTAAATTATTTTTTTCAAGCAAATAGTAACAGAGTTACAAGATTTTAAAAGTTAAGATTTAGATTACCTGCGCACTTTTTCTTGAGTTCCAGAATCCCTTCCCGTCATTGTACCTATAAATAGTTGAAAGATGAGTAAAACTTTAAAATAAATAAATAAAAATAAATTTTAGAATCGCAAGATAAGCAATATTTGAAAAAATAGACATTTTCGTTTCCGAGTTATAGAAAATGTATTTGCATCGGTAAACGAATTGCAAGTATTATTTTTCTACATTGCTAACAAAACACCCACCCTTACCTCTGCTCTTACCATTACAAGTAAAAGGAGAGTTCAACAAAACGTGGGCATAGTGAAGCTACATTTACGTCTAGAAGCAAAACGAGGGACCATCTTAGCATTTGCTCAATGGATCAGGGAAAATGGACAAAAACCTTATCGAGATGAGGGTCATTGACCCGGAAGCAGAAGTACAGTATTTGTTACATTAAGTCCATAAAAGTTACATTAAGTTACATTAAGTCCATAAAAATGTAAACTAATTCATTATATATTACTCTTTTGTGAAAATAAACATTATTTTTCTTTTTGATAATCAGTATAGTATCTAATTGTATAGAAACTGTCTCTAATTGTATAGTAATAATTGTATAGAAACAGTTATGCAGCAGAAAAGGTTTTACTTTTAACTTAAATTTGTGAACCGATTTCAATTGGTTAATGTCATCTGGCAATGCGTTGTAAAGTAACGTACATGTATTGTATGTGGATTTCTGATAGTGAGCTGTTGATACTGACACTTCATGACCGTGATTTTTACGACGTGTGTTGTAATTATAAATATCAGTATTGCATGAAAATGTCCCCGCCGTTAAGTACAAATATTACAGATTCGTAAATATATAGGCAAGGCAGTGGTAAGATTCCAAGCTCAATGAAGAGAGGCTTACAAGGATAACGCGGATGGCATTTTTTCATTATTCGAATAATTTTATTTTGCAATCTAAAGGTCTGATGATGAGTTTTCCCAGAATTTTATACCATATCTTAGGCGGGAATGTTAATTTGAAAAATACACGCAACGAGCTGCATGAAGGCTGACAGAATTTGATAGAATTATGAATGCGTAACATAATGAACTTAATTTAGTGTTTAATTTTGTTACATGTACATTCCATTTGAGGTTTGACTGAATTGAAAGACCTAGAAATTTTGTTACCTGAACATCAGCTAGTTGCATATTATTCATTTTCAATGGAGCATGCGATTGCTGATTTGAAATGCAAAAATGCATTGAAACTGTTTTTCCTTCATTAACTATTAATTTTTTATTACAAAACCAATTTGAAACTTCTAAAATCGTACTATTTATTGTTTCATTTTTGCAAAGAACATTCGTGTCATCGGCAAACAGAACCGTTCTTCCGACGACGGCATATCGTTTACGTATAACAGAAATAGGATCTAAGATCGAGCCTTGCGGGACCCCATATTCAATTGGCAAAGAATTGGAAAGATAAATAAATAATGTCCTTTAGTGCTAGTACGGTATTTCTACTCTTTGAGAGAGATTTTTAAGGTACGAAGTTATCCAATCTAGGGCGATACCACAAATTCCATAAGAAAGTAATTTTGGATAGCAAGATGTTATGGTCAATAACGTCAAAAGCTTTGAAAGATCTAAAAAATATTCCAATGGGTGCTTTTGAAAATGTCTGGAAATATTCCTGTGCATAAAGAAGCATTGAAAATGTGAGTTAACGGATGTATAAAGGTAGGTACACAAGTTTTCAATAAATAATCCGGAAATTCATCTAAACCGGATGAATATTTAGTTTACTGACTATTCGTAAGATTTCGTGAGAAGTTGTTTCGGAAATAAACATGTGTCGAAAATTTTTTGGGAATGTAATGATGTTGAATTTTGCGGTTTTAGTGCCTTCGTGAGTTCAGCAGCAAATCTAGAAAAAGTGTTGGTTGAAGAGATTTGCCACTTTTTCCAGATTACTTGCTTTTCTTTCATTATTCTTTAAAACAACATTCTCTATTAAGTGTTTATATGATGTGGTGGTATTTTTTACAATATTGCACTATTGCTTTAGTTTTGTTACTAGCGTTCGAAATATACTGATTATTTTTCATTATTTTTGCCTGAACTATTACTTTTCTTAAGATACTTTTGTATTCTCGGAAGTAGACATGGAAACCGGGTGATACGTTATGATGTTTAGAAATAAAGTAAAGCGTACGTTTATTTTTACACGATGTTCTTATACTTTGTGTGATCCAAGTATTATTTTTCCGTGAAATATTTAGTTTTCTCTTTTTGAGGAAAGCTTGCGTTAAAGTGAAATGAAAGCTCTGAGAAAAATATATTTTTTTTGCATGTGTTTCAACAGCATTATGTCAATTCAATTTGTTCCATGATTCCTTCAGCAAGTAACCGATAAATACTTTTATGTTAACTTTAGTGAATGTTCTGTACACATGTGTATTATCTGTGTCAGTGTTCATGCTATTAGTAATTGTAAGAATTTGTGTATCGTGGTCACTGTGTGGCGTCTTTGCCGGGGCAAATAATTACAGACGTGAACGGCTTGTAAATATTTAGTATTTATTAGAATAAAGATATTCCGACACCATAACACTATATACAATATTTACAATTGAAGTTAACCGTTACAAGAAGGAACTTTCCCTGGTTACCACCACCGCTGGCCCGATAATTAATTACCATCCCCGGTGTGATGCACCAGTACCTTACGCGAGCATACATGCGAGTATGCCGCACCTGCTGTCACGACGTAGCACGCCGGCTTCGATTCCCCGCCTCGGTAGCCTATGCATTACAATGCAACGCCGCGCCCAACCCTCACGACGCCCTACCGACGCGCTCACCTCTGAAGAATCATAAGAATAGAAGAAGGCTCTTGAGTCGGAGTCTGCTTTTATACCCACTGGCAGGTTGACGGAAGCGCGTCACCCGCAGTGTCTGCCAGCGCTCCTCCGCCGGATTTGGGGTTTCCAAACCTGCCTCCACGACCCGCATTCCTATGTGCAGCCCCGCGTCACTTCCGCCAGGGCTGTCCACATGGCTACTATAGTGCGTTTGTACTGGCGACAGATATGACGCCACAAACTCCTCTATACCCCCCCCCAGGAATTTTCGTCGCAGTTGCAATCAACACAGAAGGAAAATTCCACAAGTGTGAAAGTCCTAGGCCGATCGGCTCACATTATATACAACTGCGCCTGACTTGGCTAATTACACAGATAAAGAAAACAACAGAGAAGGCCCTACTAACCTACCCCATTGACCTATTTTTACTCTACATTGTACTTGTACTTGAAATATTAAAGATCTTGCCGTACGGTCGGTCCCTCTTATGCATTGTTAAGAATTTTCAGCCTGGTGTGGTAACCTCTAATAACCATAGTATGTTCCTTTTCCTTTTACAACCAAATTCTTGAATTAAATTAATTTTGTACAATACACCCACTACCAAAATGACACATACAATATCACCAATATAGCCACAAACATTACATCAATAAACATTCAAAATCAGATACAGTTCTATACACACAAACTGACACACTGAATTACAAAACCCTATACAGTGATAAATGCACAAAAACAAAAAAAAACAAAAAACAATACTAACATTTACCGTTTTACATTTAAAACCACATACAGTGATACACTTAAAATGAAACAAATAAACAATTTTTACATCTCTCTCTTGAAGGATTGTACAAAGTTTTTCTTCTTGCCAGAATGAATATAAATGAATACAAAAGTTCATGATATTTGCTGGAAACTATTCTTTCGTAGGTTTCTTGGGAAAAGTTTACTCAATCTTGACACAACACAACAAACATCACATTCACTTATACATCATTCTTCTTGCACTATTTGTTTTGCACTGTGTTCCAGTGTTTTCGGCGCACACGTATCGGCATTGCCGGGTGCAGTGTGCCCCTCTGCAACTTCGGACACTGTCTGGCGCTCATTTTCAAACACCCTACTGAGAATGTCAGCATTTACGTTTAATATCCCTTTCCTATGGCTTATGATAATGTTGTAATGCTGAATCGCCAGAGACCACCTAAGCAATCTAGGATTATTCCCAGCATTCTGTTGTAACCAAACTAACGGGTTATGATCCGTTTCTATCTTTAGCAAAACATTACCGTCTAAATAGTAACGCAACTTCCCTAAACCCCAAATTAAAGCAGCACACTCTTTCTCCGTGGTGCTCCATTTTAATTCCCCGTCTGAGAATTTTTTACTGAGAAAAAGAATCGGATTTTCATTTCCTTCCTGATCTAACTGTGATAACACAATGGCTGCTCCCCTAAGTGCCGCATCACATTGCAGTAAAAATGGCTTACTAAAATCAGGTGCATGTGTGACTGCCCCCTGACACAGTGCGTCGCGAAGCTGTATAAACGAGTTTTCGCACTCTTCCGACCACCGGATTTTGCCTTGCCTATGTGTTCCCCTCAATAGATCAGTGAGCGCCGCTGATTTCTCCGAGAAATTTCTGATGAACCGTTTATAATATGATATCAGACCTATAAATTTACGGATTTCCTTTTTTGTCGTAGGCCGTGGATATTCTTTTATTACTTGAACCTTGGCTTCATTTGGTCTCATCAGACCACTTCCAATCTCGTATCCTAGGAACGTAACCGATTTCCTAGCGAACTTACATTTCGCCGGTTGCACGCGTAAATTGGCCTCACGTAACTTTTGGAATACGATTCTGAGATGTTTGCAGTGATCATCCCAGTTGTCGCTAAAGATTGCAATGTCATCCATATATGGGACGGCGAACTCCGCGCAATCTTTCAGTAATGCCTCCATAAGCTTGCTGCAAACATATGGTGCATTTTTGATGCCAAAAGGCATCCTGAGGGGTTTATAAGACCCAAATTTCGTCGTAAAGGTGGCATACCGTTGAGCGCGCTCGCTCATTTGGATCTGCCAAAATCCTTTACATAAGTCAGTTGTGGTTATGATTTTGGCCCTCGCAACTGTTTCAATTCGCTCGGCTAAACTCGGAAGCGGAAAATATTCCGTACGAATAACCTGATTTAACTTGCGGTAGTCAATACATGGCCTGGGTTTTTTTCCGGGTGCTTCCACCAAAATCATGGGGGATGTGAAATCAGAATCTGAAGGCTCGATGATACCATCCCTTAGCATTTTCGCGATTTCTTCCTGGAGGATTTTAGTTTGGCGATGAGACGTGCGATACGGAGCGCTCCTCACCCTTGCATTTTCGTCCAGCAACTCGATGTCCATCTGAACGTTTTTAGTGAGCCCTGGCCTATCAGAAAAGATGTCCCTAAACTCAATTACAAGTTCTCTCAGCCTTTCACTTCCTTCCGGCTCCATTTCTGTGCCTGCGAGCATTGCCTCTACATCAAATTCCTCCGGTTCTAATTTTAAGGTGTATTTCTCTATTCCGTCCTCCATAAATTCACCTATTTCTTGATCTACAATAAAGTTAACATACTCTGTCCTTTGTACATATGCTTTGATCATATTGACATGATATACCTTGCCTGTACTTTTGTTCGGCATTTGTATGACGTAATTCGTGTCAGACACCTTCTCTACTATCTCTCCCGGTCCTATCCATTGCACAGATAATTTACGTACCTTGTTCGGAGCAAACACTAATACTTTGTCTCCTACATTAAATGTGCGTATCACTGCCTTCTTACCATACCAGGTTTTTCTTTTCACCTGAAGTGCCGATAGTTTTTCATGAGCTGCATCTCTAATTACTTTTAATCTATTCGCCAGACGAAATATATACTCCGTTACCTCGCTACTTTCCGGCTCTACTCCAGAGAGATTCTCGTAAAGCAACGTAATAGGAGTCCTTAAATTCCTACCAAATACTAATTCTGCGGGCGAGAATCCAAAACTTTCGTGAAAACTTGTTCTTAAAGCGAACAATATGGCCGGGATCTGTTTTTCCCAGTCAGTTCCAGCTTCAAGACACAGAACTTTGAACAGCCTATTCATAGTACTATGTACACGCTCAACCGGATTGGTCTGCGGATGATAAACCGAACTATGGATCAATTTAATTCCAAATTTATTTGCGAATTCTGCCATCAGCGTGCTTCTGAAGCACGGGCCTTGATCTGTTTGAATTTCCCGTGGGAAACCGGTTCTGCTGAACAACTGCAAAAGCGCATCAATTACAGTAGGAGTTTGAAGATCTGGAATCGGTATTGCTTCGGGGTACCTCGACGCAACACAAATAGCAGTAAGTACGTGGACATTTCCGGTACTGCTTCTCTGAAACGGGCCTATCGTATCTAAATTTAATCGCGAAAAGACCTCTCTTATAGTGGGGACCAATACTAAAGGTGCCTTCTTCCGATCACCACTATGACCTACGCGCTGGCAGCTGTCGCATGAACGCACAAATTGCTCCATCTCTTTAAAACAATTTGGCCAGAAGAAGTGCTTAGACAAATTGTTCTTCGATTTAGCTATTCCTAGATGAGCACTGACAACTTCATGACAAATCCTTAATATAGGCCCACGAAATTTACCGGGCACAACTAACATTTCATAAATGTCGCCCCTTTTGCTCTTCCGTTTCTTAAATAATAATGAATTCCTAACAAAATAGGTATCTCTTTCCGATTCTGCTCTTACATCCTTATACTTTTTAAACAAAGTATTTACACTCTCATCTCCCTTCTGCGCCGCGCTGAATTGTTCCGTATTTACCTTCAACATTTCCGCGATCGGCACTGCCAATTCTAATTCTTCTCCGTCTGCTAATAGACAGATTTCCGGGAATTCCTCCGACGGCTCATGCTCGTCTTCGCCCGGCTTTGCTGTCAGGTCGCCTTCCGCCTCCGGCAATTTTACCTGCGAATTCCCCGAATCCTCTGCTTTTGTTCTGCCTTCTGCCGCAGCCTTACTGCGCGTCATAACCATGTTCACAGTTTGTTCTTCTACTAAGCCCTGTTTAATATCCTGCAGAAGTTGATACGTTCTGTTACTTAATAGATAATAACGAAGTTGATTTTCCTTCGGCACTATAGCGGCCCTAGTGATTACACTACCTAATTCTGAATTTAGGCGAATTTCCGCCACCGGCAAATTAATGGCAGCTGAATGAAGCGGCTGTTTGATCCAGACCGATTCGCCCGTATAATCACGATCTGTGACTAGATTCGCGGATACAAGATCAAATGACGCGCCCGTGTCTCTTAAGATCTCAGTCGGCTGCTCATTCACGGTCCCTGTCACAATGTGCTGCCTCAGGAATTCCCTTGCCTCGGGTTCACACACGTGATTTACTTGATTGCCCTGTTTCCGCGGACAGTTCTTTATCAAGTGCGTTGTCGACTGACATTCATAACACTTGCGGACATAAGGTGCCTCAAATTCTTTCTTCGCGCTATGTTTCTCTAACCCTGCCGGCTTGGGGGCCACGTGAGGAGCAACAGGTGCCCTGTTATTTCCGTGTTCTTTCCGGAATGTTCTTTCCGGCCGGAAAGATGGTAACTGTGGCTTCTTCCACCCTTGCCGCGCATTCTCGTACGCATCTAATCTTTTCGCGAACTCAAGCGGATTCGAAAATTCGGCCCATTTATCCACAAAGTGTTCCCGCATATCCCCTGGAACTTTATGCTTCATTTGATCGGCCACGATCAAATTCAATAAACTCTCGAATGTGTTTATTTTAAGTCCCGCTACCCACTCTCTGGCATAGTTTAACAATTCCCTCGCGAATATGCTCCAAGTCGCTCCGTTTTTGCTATGTTTCCTAAACAACTCCCGGAATTTCTCGGCATCAAACCGGTACAATTCTAATAATTTCAATTTCAACTCCGCATAATCTAACGCTTCTTCTTGTTCATCTAAAGTAAGCCATGTGTTAACATTATGCGGAAATAATCCTATTAAATTCACAACCCAATCTTCTTCGCAGATTTTCAATTGCCTGCACTGGCTTTCAAACGCGCTCAGATAAGAAGTGATGTCGTCCTGCTCTCCTTTAAATCTACCAATTATTTGGCCTATTCTAATATAATCTCTCGCGTGTTCCGAGCGCGCTTCCGAACGAATCTCAGAATTTGTTTCGCCCGTCTGGGCATTCTGCACTCTCGCAAGTTCTAACTGATATTGCCTTTCTTCTAATATTCTCCTATCCTCCCTATCTCTTTCTTGTAATATTCTCCTATCCTCCTCTTCTACTTTCTTATCTCTTTCGTACTGTTGCCCCAATTCCTCCGTTAATTCAACGGAATAATCCTCATGCTCTACTATTAGTTTCTTTAAAGTCGGATTTGTTTCCGATCCATCTAATTCTATTCCTAAATCCCTGGCGATTCGGATCATTCCCTCCTTTCGAAATCTCAGTAAATGCGCCATTGCTTTCGAACAGTGCCCTACGCGTTGCAAAAGAACACACTTACCCTCAGCTTCCACTGCTTGCACGTGGCTGCTTCCTGCTGCTTATGCGTGCACGTTCGGCGCTGACGGATGTCGTGATGAGATGGATGGATTGGCTGCAACTCGTCCTTCCTTCCCGTCCTTCCTTCCCGTCCTTCTGCTTGAAGTTTCGCCCCGCCGGTGTACTCGCACGTTTCGTTCGCGTTTTACTTTATTTCGCGCACTATGAATATTTTTACGTCGAAACTGTTCCCTGGCTGAGCCTGCTCGCTCGCCCACTATTTAATCTTTCTCCGGCGGATACCTGCGGCCAAATTTACTTTCACTTCCGCGTGCACGATCCGCTGTTCTGGATGACTGTCCCGCTGGTACTAAGCGCCCTACCTGCAGGGTATTTTGTTCGTTTCTATAGCTGTTGCTACACTACCGACCGAACCTTGAACGTGAACCGCAGAATTATATTCCTCCTACGCTCACTAATTACCCATGGACGGATGAAGCCCCTTACTGGCGTAATTATTCTACCTGCCGTTCCTGGCGTGCTTCCGTGTGATGCTGCCTACCACAGACAAACACCGCACCTACACAACTGCGTGGTCGTTTACTAACCATAAACTGCGTACTTGAACCGCTACATACACTACACTTGCGTGGTAGTTCCAGAACCGCTGCCTACACTATACCACGTGGTAGTTCTTGAACTGCTGCCACCATTTTACACCTACGTGGTAGTTCGTGATCCGCTGCATACACTACACTTGCGTGGTAGTTCCTCAACCGCTACTACACGTGCGTGGTAGTTCGTTAACCGCTGCCACCATTCTACGTGCGTGGTAGTTCGTTTACCGCTGCCACCATTCTATTCCTCCTACGTCTGTGGCGTCTTTGCCGGGGCAAATAATTACAGACGTGAACGGCTTGTAAATATTTAGTATTTATTAGAATAAAGATATTCCGACACCATAACACTATATACAATATTTACAATTGAAGTTAACCGTTACAAGAAGGAACTTTCCCTGGTTACCACCACCGCTGGCCCGATAATTAATTACCATCCCCGGTGTGATGCACCAGTACCTTACGCGAGCATACATGCGAGTATGCCGCACCTGCTGTCACGACGTAGCACGCCGGCTTCGATTCCCCGCCTCGGTAGCCTATGCATTACAATGCAACGCCGCGCCCAACCCTCACGACGCCCTACCGACGCGCTCACCTCTGAAGAATCATAAGAATAGAAGAAGGCTCTTGAGTCGGAGTCTGCTTTTATACCCACTGGCAGGTTGACGGAAGCGCGTCACCCGCAGTGTCTGCCAGCGCTCCTCCGCCGGATTTGGGGTTTCCAAACTTGCCTCCACGACCCGCATTCCTATGTGCAGCCCCGCGTCACTTCCGCCAGGGCTGTCCACATGGCTACTATAGTGCGTTTGTACTGGCGACAGATATGACGCCACAACTGTAACCTAGATTAGTAGTTTTTATTTCATATATAGTTGTGGTTTTGTTAATAATTGTTATGTTCTTGGGGATGATAAATAATTCACTCGGAAAAGTTGAAGTATAAAACGTTTATTGTATTCACAATACACAATAGGTAAGCACGCGCGACAACCTATTAACGGTCACTCGGGAGCACGTCGGGAAGAACGTCCGTCCGCTACGATTGACGACGCGAGACTAAGGCATGCTCGTGCAGCCAAAGAGTTGCAGCAAGAGAATGGCAGACTGCGCAAGTGCGTCGCGAGCTACCAACTGTTGAGCGCCAAATCACCGACAGCAAATGAGGAATAAATTTAGGGTGCATATACAGCAATAATAATTTGATCTATTACTTTTCGCGATTTAAATGTTTTCGTGTAGATACATTCGCTGTAATATCTAAATTAAATGAATGCTGTAAATTGAGAGAAACTACTCTTTTCATGGGATTTGCTCAGAAAATTAATATTGAAATTTCCACATATAACAATGGATTTAAAAGATAGATTACTAATTTTGTTCAGTTATCTCTAGATTTTCAAAAAAAAAAAAGAAATTATTTAAAGCTCGCATTGATGGAGGTTTGTAGATGCAAAGTAAGATAGCTTTGAGCTTAGTAAGATGTACGACTATTATTTCAAAAACATTTTCAACTGTATTTGAATTGAATTCTGACAAGAAGATAGAATCAATATCAATTCTTACGTAAATACTCTAACTTCCATTAGCGGGGCCCTTATTTGATGCCCTCGCTCTACAATACGATTCTGCAAGGTAAAATCTAGGAATTTGGAGTGTGTTTAGATCATTATGAGACAACCAATGTTCGGTAAAGCAAAAAAATCTATTTGACCTAGATCACACTGTAATGCTGCCTCAATAAATTCAATTTTATTTGAAAGAGATTGCACATTATGATGCATTATTTGAATTTTTTGCATGTTCCTACTTGGATGTTTTTCTGTTGCATTTAACTGTAGTTGCTATTTATTTATCACATTTCTACCTCGAGTGCGTGGTCGAAGAAAGTATCGAGCCTCAGCCGTGACAGGAGATGAAGGAGGGGCGACAAATATAGGTAAATCAATAATGGGAGAGGTAGAACAAGGATTTGGTTCATGGGATAAGGTAATTGGATCCAAAGAGATACCGGAGGATGGAAGAGAACTGGGGGATCTAGGTGGGGATGGGTGTTGGGCAGGACACTGCCGAGGTTGTGAAGTTCATCCAATTTTCCTTTTTAGTCTGAAGTTACCCAAAATTACTAATAGTTTCTCTAATATAGTATTTTTGAGTTATTATTATATTCATTATAAATGAAAAGAGATTAAATACTAATGTTTTAATACATACTAAGGTTACACTCACGTGGCCATTTTGCGAATGGTCTGGCGGCGATGTATCCCTTGATGGCCGTGCGGATCGCTAGAGTCGCTGACCAACACACCGTAGTTTAACCTCGAGTTACGCTACTGTATACATACGTATACTGTGATTTAACTTTAGTACATCTTCCTACGCTAAAAATTATATTACTTTGCATCTACAGGCCTCCAACAAAGAGAGCAGTAGATTATATTATGTTATTAAAAAAACTGGAGATAACACTAAACAAAGTCACCAATCGCTCTTTTGAATCCATTGTTATATGTGGAGATTTTAACATTGATTTTCTCGTCGAATCTTGCGAGAAAGAGCAGTTTCTTAATATAATTCATTCCTTCAATTTAGATATTACAATAAATGTGCCTACACGGATCTCACAAATTCAAAATAATAATTTACAAAACCACTACTCGATATGAAATTGAAACTAAAGATTTAGGATGCAGCGATCACGATGCACAAATTCTTACTATTACAAGAAATGCGAACACTGACACAATAAATAATACATGTATGAGTTGATAAAAGTAAAACAAAGTTATAAAAGTAAAATAGAGTTATTCATCAATTACTTGCTGCAAGAGTCATGAGACGCGGCTTACAACACTGTTGATACAAACGATGAATACAATATTTTTTTTCAACGCTTTCATTTCATTTTAACACTTGCTTTCCTTTCCAAAGAGAAAATTAAATATTTCACTGAAAAGCAATTCTTGGATAATAGATGGGATTAGGACATCATGTAAAAACAAACGAATTTTTTCTTTCATTTCTAAGCATCATAACGTATCTCAAGGTTTCCTCCTCTACTTTAAATAATACAAATCATTGTTAAGAAAAGTCATACGGTAGGCTAAAATCATGAAACATGGCGCGGATATTTTGAACTCAAATAATAAAACAAAAGCAATGTGTAATACAGTAAAAAATTCGACCAAATCAACTAGAAACCTTGTAGAGAAACGATCCGGCAACAGTGGCTAGCCTCTTTAACCAACACTTTTCGAGATTTGCTGCCGATCTCACTAAGGGTCTTCAGCCACAAAATTCAGCATCAGACGTTTCCCCAAAAATTTCAGGCACGATGTTTGTTTCCGAAACTTCTTCCTATGGTATTCTCAAAATAATCGGTAGACTAAAAAATAAATATTCGGCCGGTTTAGATGAATTTCCGGATTGTTTCTTAAAGATTTGCGCGGCCGCCATTATACACCCGTTAACTCACATATTTAATGTATCCTTATGCACATGACTTTTCACAGATATTTTTAAAACATCTAAAATTTAGCCACTTTTCAAAAAAGGCAACAGAAATGAAATTCAAAATTATCGGCCAATTTCTCTTTTGTCGGTTTTTTCAAAAATATTAGAGAGACTTTTTTTACATACGAAAGGAAACATTTCTTAGTAAACACGATGCGTTTTCAGATTGCCAACATGGGTTTCGAAAATCAAAATCTACGGAAACAGCCATACTTTGTTTTCTTAAAGATGTCGCCTCATTCATGGATCAAAACGAACCACCTATTGGAATATTTCTAGATCTTTCAAAAGCTTTTGACGTCATAACATTTTACTCGAATTACCTTCGTATGGAATTCGTGGTGTTGCTCTAGATTGGTTATGTGTGTACCTTAAACAACAATCTCAGAGAGTAGAAATACCTTACTGGAATAATGGAACATTATGTACACACCTTTCTGATTCTTTGCCAATTGCATGTGGAGTTCCGCAGGGATCGATTTTAGGCCTTATTCTCTTCCTACTATACGTAAACGATATGCTTTCGACGATTAGTAACGGTAGAACAGTTCTCTTTGCGGACGAATATTCTTTGCAATAAAGAAACCGTAAATAGTACAATATCAGATATTTCAAATTGGTTTCGTAATAACAAATTAATAGTAAATCTCCATTTCAAATAAACAGCTCGACACTTCGCTGAAAATGAACGGCGTGCCATTGACTGATGTTAAGGTAACCAAATTTTTAGGTCTTTCAATTCAGTCAAACCTTAAATGGGAACGTCCATTTAAATGAATTGAACACTAAATTAAGTTCTTTATGCTATGCATTCAGAATTCTTTCAAATTCAGCCTCCACACTACTCGTGTATATTTCGCGAATGTTCATTCCCGTCCGAGATACGGCATAATATTCTGGGGAAACATCTTATAGCTCCCAGACTTTTAGATTACAAAAACGAATTGTACGAATAATTAGCAAATCCCACCCACGTGATTCTTGTAAGCCTCTCTTTATTAATCTAGGTATTTTACCATTACCTTGTCTCTTAATATATGAATCAGTTTTTTTGTCAAAAATGACTTATTTAAGGGCGGGAATATATTTTCAGCAAACCCCAATAATTACAACACTCGACGTAGTAATCATATTCATCAGGTCAACAGCTCACTACAAAAAATTCACATATAATACATTTACATTATTTTACAACACCTTGCCAGATGACATAAAACGACTAAATTCGATATAAAAGTTTAATTCCCAAGTAAAATATTTTCTGCTGCACAACTGTTTCTAAACTATTAGAGACTATACTGAGCATCCAAAAGAAAAGTAATATTAATTTTTAAAATAACATTTAATGTATTATATATCATTTGGATTGTATAATTGTAAAGAACCTGTAACAAGTATTGTACTTCAGCTTCTGGGTCAATGACCCCCATCTCGATCAGGTTTTCGTCCAGTGTCCCTGATCCTCGAGCAAATGCTGAGATGGTCCCTTGTTTTGCTTCTGAACATAAATGTAACTTCAACTTATCTTCTCCTCATAGCACGTCATATACAGTTTTTAACTGTTTTTGACGTAAATAAATAAATGATAAAACTTCATTTTACAAATCGAAAACATTAGGTACGATAATGTATGTCTACATTAAGTTGCAATGTAAGTAAGTAAGCAAGCGTAAGTATTAAGTAAGCGTTACAAATATTGCGAGGAAGAACACAATTTCTTGCAACCAAATGCTTGAAGAATCGAGGTGATTTAACATGTATTTATTGCTATGAGATTTTCATTCAGGGCCTAGCGACTATTCTCAGTTCTAAGATTTATCGTAATAGATGCTCGTGCGGTGTGGCCGACTTTTATTTTAATAATATTTATTATTATTATTATTATTATTATTATTATTCGCGTATTGACCATGCAACACATCATAAAAAAATTATATCGCTTATTTGACAGACATGCGTAAAATATTTAATGAAGTTCATGTACAATTGCAAGGGGACGTGTTGAATGTAATTAAAACAAAAAACCTCGTACCTACTTTTGCGGGAAACTTCTATTCAAATGAAATCTTGGGAGATGTCAATACATACACTTTCACCCATAATCAGTAGCCTCTGTAAAACAGGAAGATTTACATGCTGTCAATACTTGGACATTCGCAATGCTAATTTTACGGGTCGCTTTCAAGATATTTGAAACATGAATGTACCGAGTTGGATTTTAGATCCTTTCGCAAATGCGGATAGTAAATATTCATCAAATTTGGAAGAGGAACTCTTAGAACTGTCAAGTAAAGAAGAACTCGAAATAAAATTGAACCATGGATATGGAGTTTGGGCTTCAGAAATAAAGTACCAGTTCTCTACTTTGTGGTATGTGAGCAATAATACAGAATTTTTCAATTGCGTTTCCTTCTTCCTATTGCGTGTGGATTCAGTTCAGTGGCTAATTTACTGAGAGAAAGGTGACTGTAACTTAACATCCCTGAATGTAGCGATCTGCGATTAATATTAAAAAAGTTGAAACCTGAAAATGACAAAATGTTATAACTCCACAAGTCTCAACTATTTCATTGATTTTTTATTTATAATTAATTTTTGTGTTTATTTCAATATCTTTTATTCCTTGTTGATGTTGTGTTTACTTTTTAAATTTATTAGATAAGAGTATTGTTGATTTGGTTCGGTTTTATTAATTTATACGTAAGGATTTTTAATAGATAAATAAAGAGATAAATTAGGAACAGATTATATGCAACGATATTATGATATTTTATAATATAACTACCGGAACTCGGCAGTTGTTGTTCTGCCTTTCATCTTCCCTTTTCTCTCTTAGTCTCCCCCCCTCTCCCCCAGCAAATATGTAATACAATGCCCCAAAAGATCTCATGCTGTAGATTACGGCGTAAGAAAAGATTCTTTGAAGGATTTGGCCACCACATTTTGGTTATTAATGCCCTAGAGTACTACTTTAGGAGTTATTTAACGATATAGATTAACAAATTCTGCCGAGTATGTTGCGGGTTGCATTAGACATGAATATTTAGTTTTAATAATAATAATAATAATAATAATAATAGTAATAATAATAATAATAAAATATTTGAACTGCAAATGGGCATATCCCAGTGGCAACTAATTACATAAATAAAAAACTACAGCTAACATGCAAATTATATAATAATAATAATAATAATAATAATAATAATAATAATAATAATAATAATAATAATAATAATAATAATAATAATAATAATTTTGTTCTGCAGCGTCATCTAGTGAATTTTTTGATATTTTAATAGTTATTCTGCTCTTCGGCGCCGCGAGGAGTCCAACAAATCCAAGATAATTAAAATTGGTCCAGCCGTTTATATATATATATATATATATATATATATATATATATATATATATATATATATACACACACACACACAATTAAAGAAGACAAAATTGGAGAAGAAGTTGAGGAAGCAGTAGACCATTAGGAGGAGAAAATTAATGAGAGGATCAAAAAAGAAGAAGAAGTCGAATAATATTAATAATAAGTCGAAGAAGAAGAAGTCGAAGAAGAAGAAGTCGAAGAAGAAGAAGTCGAAGAAGAAGAAGTCGAAGAAGAAGAAGAAGAAGAAGTCGAAGAAGAAGAAGTCGAAGAAGAAGAAGTCGAAGAAGAAGCCGATGAAGAAGAAGAAGAAGTCGAAGAAGAAGTCGAAGAAGAAGTACTCGAAGAAGAAGAAGTCGAAGAAGAAGCCGAAGAAGAAGAAGTCGAAAAAGAAGAAGTCGAAAAAGAAGTCGAAAAAGAAGAAGTCGAAAAAGAAGAAGTCGAAGAAGAAGAAGTCGAAAAAGAAGAAGTCGAAGAAGAAGTCGAAGAAGAAGAAGTCGAAGAAGAAGAAGTCGAAGAAGAAGAAGTCGAAGAAGAAGAAGTCGAAGAAGAAGAATTCGAAGATGTCGAAGAAGAAGAAGTCGAAGAAGAAGAAGTCGAAGAAGAAGAAGTCGAAGAAGAAGAAGTCGAAGAAGAAGAAGTCGAAGAAGAAGAAGTCGAAGAAGAAGAAGTCGAAGAAGAAGAAGTCGAAGAAGAAGAAGAAGAAGTCGAGGAAGAAGAAGTCGAGGAAGAAGAAGAAGTCGAGGAAGAAGAAGAAGTCGAGGAAGAAGAAGAAGTCGAGGAAGAAGAAGAAGTCGAGGAAGAAGAAGAAGTCGAGGAAGAAGAAGTCGAGGAAGAAGAAGAAGTCGAGGAAGAAGAAGAAGTCGAGGAAGAAGAAGTCGAGGAAGAAGAAGTCGAGGAAGAAGAAGTCGAGGAAGAAGAAGTCGAGGAAGAAGAAGAAGAAGTCGAAGATGTCAAAGACGAAGTCGAAGATGTCGAAGACGAAGTCGAAGATGTCGAAGACGAAGTCGAAGATGTCGAAGACGATGTCGAAGATGTCGAAGAAGAAGACGTGGAAGAAGAAGATGTCGAAGAAGATGTCGAAGAAGAAGATGTCGAAGAAGAAGATGTCGAAGAAGAAGTCGAAGAAGATGATGTCGAAGAAGAAGATGTCGAAGAAGAAGAAGTCGAAGAAGAAGAAGAAGTCGAAGAAGAAGAAGAAGTCGAAGAAGAAGATGTCGAAGAAGATGTCGAAGAAGAAGTCGAAGAAGAAGAAGTCGAAGAAGAAGATGTCGAAGAAGATGTCGAAGAAGAAGTCGAAGAAGAAGATGTCGAAGAAGAAGATGTCGAAGAAGAAGAAGTCGAAGAAGAAGTCGAAGAAGAAGAAGTCGAAGAAGTTGAAGAAGACGTTGAAGAAGTTGAAGAAGACGTTGAAGAAGTTGAAGAAGAAGAAGAAGACTTTGAAGAAGGTGAAGAAGAAGACGTTGAAGAAGAAGAAGAAGACGTTGAAGAAGTTGAAGGAGAAGTTGAAGAAGTTGAAGGAGAAGTTGAAGAAGTTGAAGGAGAAGTTAAAGAAGTTGAAGGAGAAGTTGAAGAAGAAGAAGACGTTGAAGAAGTTGGAGGAGAAGTTGAAGAAGACGTTGAAGAAGAAGAAGACGTTGAAGAAGAAGACGTTGAAGAAGAAGACATTGAAGAAGTTGAAGAAGAAGAAGACGTTGAAGAAGTTGAAGAAGAAGACGTTGAAGAAGTTGAAGAAGAAGAAGAAGACGTTGAAGAAGAAGACGTTGAGGAAGAAGTTGAAATTGAAGAAGTTTAGAAGAAGAAGTTGAAATTGAAGAAGTTTAGAAGAAGTTGAAGTTGAAGTTTAGAAGAAGTTGAAGTTGAATAATTTTAGAGGAAGTTGAAGTTGAAGAAGTTTAGAAGAAGTTGAAGTTGAAGAAGTTTAGAAGAAGTTGAAGTTGAAGAAGTTTAGAAGAAGTTGAAGATGAAGTTTAGAAGAAGAAGTTGAAGTTGAAGAAGAGGAGGGTCGAGGTGTAAATGGAGGAGAATAATGAGAAACTGAAGGAAAAGGAGAAGGAAGAGGAGAAGGAAGGGAAGGGGAAGGAGGAGAATTCCTATACTCGTAAAGTTGGAAGAAAAAGTGTTCGACCCGCCCGAATTCGAACCCCCCTTGCGGCGCGGTGTCTGAAAGTGCTTGGCGGGGGCGCAACAGGTGCGCGAGAGGACGGCTCGGCGCGCGCGTGTGGTGGGGGACCCCGTGCCCGGGCGGGGGGGAGGTCTCAACTCTACTGCTGCCGCGGCCGGGGAAGGGGCTCTTAACGGCGGTCGCTCACCGTTATGTGACGTCACGGCCCCGTTGCGCGGCGGCCCAGCACGGCGGAGGGGGTGGCGGAGGCGGAGGCGTGGAGGCGGCGGCGTCGCGCCAGTCAGCGAGAGACCTGCGCAGCGGACGGGATGGCGAAGACGCACCACCGCGCGGGGCCAACGCTGCTGCTGGCGGCGCTGGGCGTCGCGGCGCTCGTGGCGCTGGCGACGGCTGCGGAAGACGCGCCCGAGGCGGCGGCGCTTGCGGGGCCGCGGCCGGGTCCGGCCGGGCAGCGCGGGCCGCTCGCCGTCGGCGACGACGAAGACGGTGTGTACCAGCGATGATGTGGTGCGATGACGAATCGGTGATTGGCGAATGCAGCGAGGTGGAGGGTTGGGGCGCGCCTGCATCTTACGCGTGCCAGTTCTTCGCGGCCAAGATCCTGAGATCTCTCGTGGATTTTATGTAGTTTGGGATGTGATCAGTGAGAGTGTCAAATAGAACGGGGAGGATACGGTGCAGGATTGTAGTCTTGTCGAGGAATAACCACAATATTGCCATGGCTTCAAGAGAGCAATTTTGTATTTTCTCATGGCTGCATTTTCCATATTCCCACGAACGTCTGATTAAAATTTTGTGCTGTGTTTACTAGGTAGAGGTATTGTGAAAATTGCGAATGAAAAATTGTCGGATTCACATGCACACCTTTTGGGCTATTAATTAAAAAGTGTTGAAAATTAATTCCATGCCCTTCATTTCCAAATTTTGCCCGTGCTTCTGCAGATTGTATTTAAAGTTGTATTTTTTTAGTTACACATCACCTATGAATGTACTTCTAGTATAGTGCGTACGATAATGTGTAGATTCATTTCACTCTTATACCATCCCTCTTGCATGGTAAGGAATATCTTTAAAATACTTCAAAACGTGATAATTATGCAAGACTTGTTTCAGTTATCCGTATACTTTTTCAACGTTTAATGTACTTCCTTAACTCTGTTCATTCCATGAAATGAAAAGTGCTGTAATTACTGAACTTAAGTGTGCATTGTGTGTTAGAAGTGCTAATTAGAAATCAAACAAGACATTTCAAAACTGCTGCCAGTTCTTAAAAGGGTTCTTAAAAGTGCAGCAAATGCCAAAAATGTATATAAATTAGCGTGATTTACATCGCACTAAATATATACGTATTTGATTAAACATTGAACTATTAATAATGCAATAATTACATTAATATTTGAATGATTATCATTGAATTAAAAGTATTCGTTTATATTGAAATTATAAAGAATCACCTTTATTCGAATTTTTGATTTCTAAATGTTATGTTACTTTCTTGCAAATTCTCTTTGATAAAGTACAATACCAGGTTGTATCACCATTCGAACGCTCGTCTTTTTAAGAATTAGAAGTATTGTTAGCATTGAAAATCACATTTAGTAATATGAGAGAGCTCGAACGACGCATGTTTTAATATTTTTCACCAAAGAGATCTGTGTAAAATACAGACCAAAAATCTCGAATTTGAGTGAATTAACTGTTCACGCTTTGAAAAGTGAAAAACTTCAAACCAGAAGCATCGTATCAAGATATGTCACGTGCCGACTCTGTCCTTTCCGCTCGTTACCCGTTGTTCATACGTGATGGACTAACACATGGCTCACGTTGCTCTATACACGGACATCGGAAGAAGTGCGATGATCCTTCACACGACTGCCAAAATTGGTCACCACGCGCCCCTGTGAATGACAATCGCGAGAATGCTTGAGGGTCGATTACCTCTGTTCGTTACTCATTGATGCTAGCGCACTGCCTTATTAGGTGTCCTGCAATGTTCGCTTCGTGACGAAATTCCTAAGAAGATTTCTCTGCTTACATTCCTGAAAATTTTTCAATAATAATAATAATAATAATAATAATAATAATAATAATAATAATAATAATAATAATAATAATAATAATGGCATTAAAGGTTCATATTAAGGTCTTTATGCAAACTACTTGATTTTGCGGTTAATAGAAAAATATTCTAGACTACAGAAGGTATGAGATATTAAACTAAACTTTCAATAAGCTTTTTATAATTGTTGTAATTCGGTTAATGACGTTCGTCTTAGGGAATAATAGATAGTGACTTACGTGTTACGAATTAGATATTAGTACGATATTGTAAACCGTAATTTTTGAGAGCTCGTTCGATTTCTTATTTAAAATATCATAGTTTTCAGGTTTTATAATTTAAAAAAAACGATAATCTGTGTGTTGGAGCAGGATTTCATTGGAAATCGATAAATCTAAAATCTACGTATCTCCAGAATACTAGTGTCGATTCATTATGTTTTAAATTTAGATATTTACTTCATTGTATGGTTTCTTCTGGTTGGCATTATATTGTTTCATACTATTAAGAAGTAAACATTTAAATTTAAAAGTAAAAATATAAATAATGTCATTAAATTTTAGTTTTTCATTTAAAAACATTAAATCTAATATATGTGCTTCTCACTCACAGACTCGCTTTTAGGGGGATCCCAGTACACTGCCCCGGCTGCCATGGGATTAGTTACCGATCTTTAACCTTCTACGCACCTAACGCACGAATAACACTCGGCAGACGTCCCTGATGTGTCAATGAGCGTATATGGATACACATCGCATAACAGACTACACGACAGTTGTAACGAATTTCCGTCATTCACTTTCAGCCTAAATCATTGCTTTTATTTTCCTTCGATTTATTGATCATTCATTATTACATTCCGCAAAGTCAATCCGAGAAATAAAATCGATTTCATTCGATTGCCTCTATTTTATTACAGCAGTGGATGCTTACAATACGTTTAAAAGGCAAAAAGTATAGATTAGTTAATTCAATTATAGTTTTATTTTTCTGTTAATATACCATAATAGTATTTTGTGGGCATTAACCGTGTCCTAATTCAGCTAATCAGTGTTAATGAATTATTTGGTTTAATCAAGCTCTTGTCCAAAGCCCGAATGAGCCCGAAATCGTGCAAACTTAACACAAGTGATGTGGGCAGTTACAATATTAGCCTTCCTCTGCAGCTTCCTTAATTTTAATGTGATCAAACAAATTGGTATTAATCTGACCATAACACAGTAAAAAATGTTGCTCCGACTTTTAAGTGTCAGATACGAAAATGAATATTTAATATCCGTGCAATACTCAACTTGTGCATTGTTGAATGTCATTGAATACAAATGAATTATTTTTTACTTCTAATCATTCTTGATCCCAAAACTGAATTAACACTGCAAATTTCCGATAGTTCTCCGACGGAACTAATATGATTCTCTCTCATTCAAACCGAATACACATAGGAAGGAGTGTTGTTTTTCACCATCGTCTTTGAGTAAGGTAGACTCTTCAAAACTTTAGAATCAATCGACGGATGTGTAGTGTCCAAAAACCAAACGATCTATTTTAATCATGTACAAAAACTTTAAAATATCAATACGATGAAGTGAAGCAAAGTAACGCACTGAAGGGTCATCTAATATTGATTTACAAATATTGTTCATATGCATCGTAAATTGATTAGGATAGTTGTAGATAACTGATTAGGTGGACAATATCGAAACTATTTTGTACAGAGTCCTTTTTTGTGTGTAAGAAAATAGTTTTAAAAGAAATGCATTAAAACAACTGTAATACCACGTAACGACACAAGCGATCTCCGTGTAGTACATTAAGAGTTATTAGGGAGTTTCTGCACGCCATAGCGTCAGCACTATCAATACGCAGCGCATGCGCAGCTGCACTAACGTGGTGTAATACTTGAACTGCGCATGCGCAAAAAATCGATAGTGCTGACGCTATGGCGTGCGCAAACTCCCATCTCTTATCTCGCACTTACTCTCTCACACACACACACGCACACGCACGCGCGCGCGCGCACACACACACACACACACACACACACACACACACACACACACATATATATATATATATATATATATATATATATATATATATATATATAAAATCTTTAGCTCTGTCGGGTATTTCCCCTTCTTCTTTAGTGGAACGATCATCCTGGTTTGCAGGCTTGGAGGAAGAGGAGCTGGGTGAAGGCGACGAGGAAGAGGAGGAGGAGGAGGACGAGGATGAGGCCGAGGCCGGCGGGGGCGGGGGCGGAGGCGAGGGCGGGCCTCTGGGGGCGGAGGCGGCGGCGGCGCGCGCCCCTTCGCCCTCGCCCTCCCGCTGCGGCTTCCCGGGCTCGCCCGCGCACAGCTCCGTCTCCCTGTCGGACGACGCGCTGCTCGAGGGCACCGTCGCCTCCTACAGCTGCGAGCGCGGCTTCGAGCTGCTGGGCCCCGCGCGCCGCGTCTGCGGCCCCAACGGACGCTGGTCGCCCGACGGCATCCCCTTCTGTGGTGAGTACCCACACTTCTTACCGCTGAACGCACTCTTACATGTGTGTGGGCCTGTCTCTGATGCTGGAATGTCATGGTCTGCGTTTTGGGGAATGTTCTGCTGCAGGTTCATATCGTCTCCCGACACTACCAATTTATTTCATTCCCACGAACGGTTATTGTTGTTGAACTTGGTTGTATGCTAATCTCTGTTTGCATACGTTAAAAAAAAATAGTTTTCAGGAAAAAAAGGCTAAAACGATATAATGGATGATTTCTGGCGGAACGCGACGGAACGGCGTTTCAGTACCTCGGAAACGAAATAATGAGGAAAAAAATGCCGAGGAGACACACATGTCAACTAACATTTTTAGCATGAATAAGTGATTTTTATCTTTTTTTCGTGAATTTTCCCAATACTTTAATAGTTATTCTGCTATTCCGGGTGGATATGTATTCAACAAATTAGGGATAATTAAAATTGCCCCGGCCGTTCTTGAGTTATAAATGGTGAAACTAACACAACTTTGTTTTATATATATATATATATATATATATATATATATATATATATATATATATATATATATATAATTACTCTGTTCTGTCAAAAAGATTAAAGACAATATTTTGCGCCATTTTTTAAAAAAGTTTTGAAAATTTCCCAGAGGTTTCAAATTATGTACCCTCAAATGTTTCTCAAAATCAAAAAACCGACGAGTCGAGCTAGATCGATCGGGGAATTCAATTTGGAAGAATTCCTACGTATGGTTTGCACCAATTATTAAACAATTTTTTTTTAAATATCTCTCACGGCTGTAATATTTATACTTCCAGCAATTTGTATTGTATTTGCGAGTCAAAGTACTTGAAAGGATTTGCAATTATTTTTCTCCAAAAATCAAAAGTTTTCTGTGAAAAATAAGTTGAAATTTCTCATTTACAGAAAAATTTAAACATTTTCTTAAAAATGGCCCCAAATTTTTCAACGAAAAATTGTGTGCAGGAAGAGCTTGTACTCTTCTATAGTATTCTTAAAGTTATGTATCAGTCGTACTATTTTGAGATGGAAAAATTGAAAAAATGTGAAAAAAAATAGTTTGGGCGGTGATAGATGGTAGCTGGAAAGGGCGAGTCAAAATCGAAAATGGGAAGAACTGGAAATTTGTATTGCTGGAAATTCCGTAACTTGACACTCTTTGGCATCTCATTTTAAGACCTAATTTTGCCACAGAGAACGACGCAGCAATCTCAATTACTTTTTACCTATTTCTTGCAGAGTTCCGTATGTGAACGAATATGGGATCTGGAATTGACGGGAAATGACAGAAGATTTAACTTCGGATAGGTATCTGCCGGGATTGTTTTACAAGCTACCATCGTGACATTCCACTCCGCAGATATTCCGTCTTTCAAACATCCACCGCTCTCATCATAATTTGAATTCAAACTTTGGTTTTCGAAGTGCATGTGCTAGCCTCCTTTCCATCGGGTGCGGCTGCTACCTAATGTTGTTCATGGGCGCTGTTAGATCTGGGTGTAACGCGAAGAATTGACTCGGAGCGGGGCGGGGGGCGAGGGGCGAGGGGCGAGGGGACCGCTACCTCCTGGCATGGCGCCCGCCTCTAGACTCGTACGCTGATGCGCGGTACAAGTCGACCGCCGGGAGGCCTAAGGGCAGTCGCACCGCCAGGCAGCTGCCACTCCCGTGTGTGGAGGTGGTGACTGTGCGGAAAACTGAGGGGCTCTCGCGATTTTGGGCGTGGTGTCACCTACCTACTTTAGTTTCCCCGTTATATTATTTAGGTAATTTCGCTATTCTTATAAACAATTTCTACAAACAATGTTCGAGAGCATGTCAAGGCCACGCAGAACGCGTGCGAAATCGACCAGATGAATCGTCATAAATTAAAATATGCGCGAATTTAAGAATATTCGTTGTCATGTCCAATACTCATACAAATCAGAGCATTCAGAATCCACTGTGAAATCAACAGAGTTCTTGATCAAGTCTGCCATGTAGAATGCTGTGGATACTGTAACGTATCTTTCAGATGTTCATGCAATGACCCTGTTCTGAAGTGATAAAACAGCGGACGCTAGAACGAGTAAAGATACGATACAAGGAGAAGAATGTAATTCTTTTTATTTCCTGACTAGCACAGTCGATATGCTCTCGGTTTAGCACAACGCTTCGATTACTGTCGTTCCATTCGAACGCTAATTTGAGACTTTATATTATTAACGTGTCTCTAGGAGTTTCCTTCCTTTCTTACCCTTACCGCGACAATCTATCACGAAATGTGATTCTCAGAATTGTGTACACTGCATTTGTAATATTCGTAAAGAACTGTCATTTTCGTATTATGATGACATTCAATTTCCAGCGCCACAAAATATATATATATATATATATATATATATATATATATATATATATGTATATATATATATATATATATATATATATATATATATATATATATACACAATTATTACTAGTTACTTTAGTAATAGTGGCATCTTCTTTTAAAATTACTCAAAGTTTCATAACAAGCATTCCATTTGATGTAATTATTTTAAGAATTTTTACATGTAAAGGAAATAATTTATATTTTTGGTCTTCCCTAATTTATTCCTTGTTTTTTTCTCGTTCTTGTAACATCTTTACCAGCTGCTGCTGCGTAGTTGTTTTCACGAACATTATTATACTAAGTAATCCAAGGATATTCTTAAAACCAGTTATCGTACCGCGGTATATTGTACCGGTGAGATATCGTTAATTGTAAGTAGTGGATATCGAGCGAGGGGAGGATATATTTTCTGCCCCGTGGCTAGGGAGCTTTGTTCTCGAGAGCACCTGCGTTTTAAGATGACGGCATGGCAGGCGCGACACGGCAGTGCTTCCAGGCGACGTCTCACAGGTGGACTACTAAATCACTGCCCCGTGACGCCTGGGAAACGATAAAAAAGTAAACAAAGGTGTTTCCTGCCGAGGTGCATCACTTTATGGCTGCCATTGGTGCTCCTAAAGCCCGAAATATCTAGAAAAGCATATATTTAGTTAAGAAGAAATTTATTGGTAATTCCGAGAGTTCTTAAAAATTACACACCTGAGAATTTCCAAAGCTCAAATTGCATTTAGAATGACTACTTCGTGAATAAATATATTAGTTGACTTGAATATGTTGTTTAGTTATTAACGTAGTGAGCTAGTTTGAAAGAAATGAATGCGTGTTCTGATAGAAACAATAAAAATATTGATAAAATGTTTCCTGTAATCATCGGGGTGTGGTTGATGATAAAGTGAGTATGTCTTTTCGATTATTAAACTATTTACAAAGTCCTAAGTTACTTAGAAAGTTCAGGACTGGGTAGAAGGGTACATATATATATTTTTGCAAAAATGCAGCGTCTAATTGCTAAACATGTTAGAACAAAAATACAACAAATCGTGAATTTCGTAAACGAATTCCGTGAAACGGGAACGAAAAGGTCCTCTAGTAATTGAAGACGTCACATTAATAAATATTTACTCATATTTTATTAGTACCGAAGTTGCGGAACTGCTGGCGGATGTAGGTAGACACCGTGTTTAAACACAGTTGTGAATCGCTTCTCAGCAAATTAGAGTATCTAAACTCCGTGCGTTAACAAATTTAGTAGTGCAAAGTTGCTGGAAACTGTTAACTCAATTGCGATAATTTCTGGGTTAGCGTGTTGCCACGACCTCTTCAATTGTCTTGAAAGAACGTTCGCCAAGCTTGCCCTGAAAGAACAGCCTTGGTTGGAGGCCACGCTCGTGATCGCGTCGACCGCGGCCTTAGCGGCGGCGGGGCGGCGGCGGGGCGTCAGCTGCTCGAGGCGCGCGCCACCTGACGCCGCGGAACGGGATGCGCCGCGACGCCCCCACCCCCTGCAGCGAAGCCTTCGACGAGGCTCGGGGCGCCGCTGATTGTTTGCCCGCGGACGAACGCGCGACTCGATGCCGTTGGCGCTGAAGGGTTTACGGTGCGCTATCCCGTTCGATGCAGGAGGGACGAATGGGAAATATGAGTTGCACGTCGACCACGGTGGACACATGTTGGAGAAAAGGCGCGTTCGCACATTTTATATATTATTTCTGGCGTAATGAGTAGTAATAATTGTGCTATGTATAGTACTGTTAGCGTTCCTAAAAATGCAGAAGTTTCCGTTGATTGCCAAATGGGAGCTTGACTAAATACTTTTTTATTACGAACTGTATTTTATAATTCTAATGGCATTATCACAATAACTGAAAACAGTTTTGTTGGATCAAAGGATTCTTGATAGCTGAATAGAACGAACTGTCGGTTTAGTGTTGGGATACTAGCTGTTGTCTGAGCACAAGTTGTTAAGTCCCTTCACGTAAACATACTTATCAATTTACGCTAAAATACTAGAGAAATGTTTGCCAAAGTGCTCGAAATGCACTTGGAACTGCATATTGGAAAATGGAAAATGTTACACTCTTAGTGGGAAGTTTACTAGTGGCACAGTAAGATAGCTCAACTAATACTACTGAATTCTTAAACACAGTCTGTCATCTTAAATAGTTTCTCAACCCAAAATTTGGGACAGTTTTTGTGGACGTTAATAGGAATTTTCAAAAATTAAGATATTTCACAACTCAAAAAACGTTTTGTATTCATGACAAGAATACGTGATGTACGCCTCTCTCTTTCATGGACACCATTTATAATTATATAACGGAAACTGGATTCCTGCGTAGAAAAAAAGTGGGAACCGTGCCTCCAGAATGAGAGCGTACGCGGACGAGATCTCTGAGTGGCAAGCCCCGTTGTTTTGTGGCAGAGCGTCCGTGAGGCTACGCGGTGGAGGTGGCGCAGCTGAATTGGAGGCGTGCGAGCAGGCAAATGAAACAACTTATCAACAGTTTCTGACGGTCGGAAACGTAAATGCAACTTGGCATCATAAATTCTTAATGTGTAAGGAGCCGTCCCTAAATTACGTAACGCACAATTAGAGTATTTTCAATACCCCCTCCCCATTGTAACGCACTTGAAACCCCCTAAATAATTACAAATCGCTTACGACACCCCCCTTAAAAATGCAAGAAGTGAAAATAAATTGTAGCACAGTAAAAACAATTTTTAATTATTTTACTTGTGTTTTATATTAAAGTAATTGATGATAATTAAGGTAGAAATTAGTTAGCTGCGCCTAACAATAAGATTGGTGCAAGTTGTGAGCGATGCACACGCCGTCGTGGATGATGCAAGACCGAGAGTTTACAGCGCCAATTTCAATAGATTCTAGAATGTACTTCGTATCAGCTTTGAATATTTTCTTCGTAATCGTACAGAATCAGAAAATAAAAGTTGGCAAAATATTGGCATGTATTGTAACAATTTAACACTGTATTAACTTCGGTTTATTTATGTTTTTAAAACAAATTAATTAGTTAATATTTTAACATTTTAGTACATGACAAAAAAAGGAATTATTTCAGCAAATGTTGAAAAATGTAAAAAAATATCAATTTTACGTAACATTTCACTAACACCCCCTACCCCTATGTAACAGCGTAACGCTACCGCAAACTCCCTCCCCCTTCTTTAGCGTTACTCGTAGTAATTTATGGACGTCCTCTAATTCCCTTAAGAAAAAGGATGCCTACGGAAAATCCTAGAGAAAAATAGATTGATCAACAGTGAAATTTCTGTCAAATTCTCAGCCACGACACAACGCGTAGTGTGTGTAAGTTGTGTTCGGAAGCCAAGAAGGTTCATTAAATTAGTTTGCAATTCCTACATGAACTCCACACAGGACTTTACAAACATATTATATTATAAATTCTGAAATATTTGTCCCCTCGTATGAAATTATCTGTAGTATTCTGATCATTCACTATTCAATGCATTCTCAGGATCTATCACTAGTCAATAATATCTCTGAAAAGAGTTGAGCATCAGTGCCAGTAGTTGAGGAGTTCGAGAGCGTCGAAAGGCGGAGGGCTCGCTGAGGGCCGTGGTGGGGAGCGAGGGAGGGGGGGGGCACCAATCCAGCTGCCCTCGTTCGTCTCGGGCTCTCGCGGAGGCAGGGAAGCGGCGTGGGCGCGTCCGGCCTTGGTGGCTCGCGAGGAAGCGGAACTTCTCGGGGAGTCGCGTGGCGCCACCCTCTTCACCATTCTGGAGTCCGGCTGCTCTGGTTGGTTCTTTTGCTGTTATTCTGTTTTCCTACTCTTCCAGACTGTTGTTAGCGCGGGGTACGCGCTAACACCTTGCTTCCGTCTCTCGTTCTCGCTCCTATTGTTAGAGCTGGACGTTATCTCCAAACGCCCCCATTCCACTTGTCGAACCACTCCGACAGGAGTGCGAGTTAGCGGATATCAATCCAGAACCCCAAGTAGTTGTAGCGCCATCGGAGAGAGGCGTATCCTCCGCCGTCGCCGCCTCCACCTCCACCTCCACCTCCATCTCCACCCCCACTTCCGCCTCCACCTCCAACTCCAACTCCAACTCCAACTCCAACTCCAACTCCAACTCCAACTCCAACTCCAACTCCACCTCCACCTCCACCTCCACCTCCAACTCCACCTCCACCTCCACCTCCACCGATATCGCCTCTACCTCCACTGCAGCCGCCTCCACCTCCACCGCCGCGTTGCCGTCTCCGCCTTCATTCGTTTCCGCCGCCGCCATAGTCCTGCGTCTCCCGCACGTCGTTACATCGCGGAAGCCCCGTCACGCACGCGGCCCCTGCTCCCGACATGCAGCCGGCAGGGCGGTCGCCAAGGGCAGGCGGGGGGCGCAACGCAGCGCGGCCGGAAGGCCTGGCCCTGAGGCCACGCGCTCGCTCCCTTCCGCCTCCGCGGCGGAGCACCAAACCTCCACCTCTGGCTTCGCAGCGGAGTGAAAACGCACGCAAGGGTAAAGTTAGTTCAGTCATGTGAGCGTTTATTTCGGCAAACCATTCTTGCCGAACTGAATTGGGGTTGCGGGATGTTGTCGGAGAGCGACACATAGAAATGATTTGCATTCATATCACGAACTGTTACTAATTTACGGTGCGACGTTGGTACTCATTACTTTTGCCTTTCCCCCAGCTGGACAATGATATCAAAACAGCACTTCAAAAGTTGTGTTAAGGTGGTTCGGTAGTCGACGACGCTGAAACACTAGTCTAGTGGTGGACTCCGAACATATTCAAATCTCAGAAAGACATGATTATTTACCTGTGTGTTGAAAGCTTTCTTAAAAATTGAGCTCCCCAATAAATTGTAAAAGGAGCGTGCAATCAATTACCTACCCTATTTGTTTACTAACATGGGTGGCGCTTCCTATCTTTTACGTCTCTCGTTGCCACAGAGCATCTCCAGAGGGGTAGATCTATGGTTCTTCTGTTCTACAGCAGAACAGTTCAGTTTGGAACAGCGCATGGCTTCTGTGAAGGGCTCTTATTTCGTCAGCCGCGGAACGTCCGAAGTCTCTCCGTAAACCATGAGGGAAGAAAATGGAATAAAGATGCGAGGAAATCTTACAAATACTCCCAGCCTGTTAAACTGTAAGGTAACTTGGTAGTCTCAGAAGGTCGGGGAGGCTGGTCCAACCGCATAAAGCTTGAAGGTGTTGATTTTCTACTTTGCTGCAACTCCCAGGTTACAAGGAAATAGGAAGAGATCCACTTCTCGACTTCTGGCAATCGATTGCACGTTCTAAATGTTTCTGTGAGAGAACTATTCGTAATAGTTGGCACGAACTCCAGGAAGTGACTTGTAGGTTTTTACGAAATGTGGACAATGCACGTACATCAATGATGTAGTCTAATATTAATCGCCTTGAAATATATGAGGAGGGGATTTCTGACGTGATCATTGAACCTTAGAATTGCTCCCTGCAAATTCATTTTAGATGGAATCCTGAAGTCACTGGGATTTCTTTCTGAAGGGTTAAAGCCGGCCAATGAAGGAATGTAACAATTTCAGAGAGGAAAGAAATGACTAAGAATAAAAAATGAACAAATTATTATGATTGTGTGTTTTAAATACTTCGATTGTATTAGAAACTCCTGCAGAATTTATCTTCCGCTCGTTGGAAGCAATTTCGCTCTTCTCTGCAATATTAAAAACTTTCTCTTTGCAAATATCTGACTTCTTTAAAAGAGAAATTGAAGTCACAGTAGCTACAATAGCCGATTACTGTCGAGAAACGGATATAAAAGTAGATTGATTTATTGTAAAAGCTTTCACAGTACTGGGCACATTAATTATTTCACCGATACATAAACACGCCTGTTAGCAGATTGTCAGCCACACGTTCACAGGATAATCACAGCAGTTTATTGATCTCTGCAATTAGAACGAAGCTGCTCAAAGACGAAGGGAACGAGCGCACACACCGTTGCCGCCGCCTCCGCCTTCGCCGTCCCCATCCCCTCGCCTCCGCCGCCGCGAACATCGCCGCCTCTCTACCACCCCCGCTCTTCCTTCGATCGCTGTTTTCACTGCCCGCTGACAACGCCCTGCGTTTATGCTTCTGCGGGACGGCGGAGGGGGGGGGGCGGATCGCTCCGGTGCAGTGCCGGCCTCCGCCATTAGCGTTTCGATTCGACGGTTCCCAACGACGGTGAAAGGAGGAGTGCTAGTCACACCCTTCGCGAGGTTTCACGCCCGCAGGTGCTCGCGCCGCCCACGCTAACGACACGTGTTGCACTCGCAGCCACTTCGACCGGGAGTTCCTGGGTTCGAGTCCCGACAGTTGCGGATTTTTGACACTAGCCGCTACCTAGGTTGAATTCAGCTCCTGTCTGGAGCGGAATTTTAGCGACCGGCTGCTCTGATCGGTAGCATTCTATGGCTGCTCTGATCAATTCAAGGCGAATGCCGCAGCAGTATCCTAAAAAACGGGACACGGAGCACGATCTTTCCTTCCTCATCCTTGCTCTGTGGTGTAACGATTAGCGTATCGGACTGTTATCAGTTGTAAGGTGAAAGCGGTACGACGTATGGCGAATGTTCGCGGGTTCAATGTCAATCGAGTCGTGGATTTTTAAGGGCGAAAAGTTTTTCATATTCTTTCCTTCAGAGGGGTATACCTTCGTGTTGTATATTTACTGCTTACAAAAGGTCCTCAAATATACAAGAAGTCTCTGAGCTAAAGTTTATTCATTTGTTTCTTCGCCAGAGTAAAGTCTTCTTTCTCTGCTAGTTGGCGAAAGGAGCATAGCAAAATTTTCGAGGGTAGATGGAAAGCAGGTCTGATTGCCTGAGCGTCGCCACATAATATAAGGCATCATTGATTTATTGATTGATTGATTGATTTCTCTATCCTCTCGCCGTATTCACACACACACACACACACACACACTCTGAAATGCTTTACACTACCACACGTGACGGTAGACCAGCCGGGCTTCTAGAACAATGAGGGAGATACCTGGAGGGGAAGGCCCCGCAAGCAACCGCGCAGGTCGATCGACAGGAGGAACACCGCCACCTCCAAGAATATAACATGCACAGCACGTATGAGACTAACAGCAATAGCATTTGACGCGCCTGGAAATACTAATCTATCAATCAATCCACGTTCACGCAGGCGAACAGTGGTACCAAGATTTATTTGACATCTGTTCTGTATTAATTGGTCAACTTTACCACAACTCTGAGCCCTGTTGGAGATCGCCTTAGTTTATGGAAATAACTCTCGTACAGCAACGACCAACAATTATCATAATTATATGTTATTGAAAATTAATAAAGAAACCGTATGCACCAAAAGGAAACTCAAGAGTGCTCTAACTTATTATTAAGGTGAGATAATGTGCGATATTTCCTAGTAGTTGGTTATACCCATGAGAGTTAGCTGACCGTTTGCAGATTAAATTCGAACTAATCCTAAATAATGGAATTGGCGTCGTGCTACTCCAGCTGTTGGTTCAGTTTTCCAATGGCCGTGTGCGTCCTCTCGTTAGCAAACATCTCTCTCCTATGAAAGGGACATTCAAATCATACCGAGAACCCTCATTAACACTAATTCCAAAGGACTGAAATATTCAGTATTATTGTTATAAAAATTCGTGTTCTCCGATTTATAATATATGTAATATATACTCATTACTACGTTTCTTTGGCTACCCAAATTGTGTTCGTCTGACGTCGAATTTCGTGATAAGCGAATTCGTGCTAACGATGCTTTACTGTAGTAACTACAATAGGCAAGAAACGGATAGGAAAGCACATCGATTTATTGTTAGAGCTCTAAGTTTCCTTTAATAACCTTACCTCTTCATAAGCACGTCCTCATCCAGGGCGACGGCGCGGGATGAGGCGTGGGGAGGGAGGGGGGGGGCTCGCGGGGCGGTCGGCCCGTTACTACTGTGCGCGATGCCCACACGCGGCCCCCACACGCCTCGCCCCTCGGCGCGCGTCCCGTTGGCGCGAATATGCAAGTCGCAGCGGCGCCGTTACCCGTCCTCCGCTTGTGCACGCCGCCGCCCGCCAGCCCGGCCCACGCGCCCCCCGCCCCGCGCCCCGAGCCGGACCGCGAGGCGCCGCGCCGCCGGCCAGTGATCGTGGCGCCCTTGCCTATTCAGAGCATCAACGTCCTCGCTCATTAGTCCCGAGAGGGAAGTGAAAGTTCTTTCGCGGAAGGTGGCGGTGAACGCTCCCCGCTGGGCGGTGAGATCCGGTGTCGACTTTCACGTCGGCTTGCGGGGACTTCCTCCCTCCGTTAGGGCTCCGCCTCAGCCAGGGCGAGGCTCTAACCTCCCGACCCTTCCCATATGTGAGGTAGTGAAGTGCAATTAAGCCTAGGTGTGTATGTATCGGATAAGGAAACGACAAGGACAGGGAAGAGGAAGGAAAGATCGCTCGCGATCCGTAGCCCGTTTGTTAGGGTACTGCTCCGGTATGTGGGGGGAGGTTAGGAATCTGCTCGTCTGGTACTATTGATCGGAGAAACCACCGATCAGAGTAGCCGGCGGCTAGAATTCTCCTTCAGGCAATGGCTGAATTCGACCTATCTATTTAGCTACTAGTTACAATATCTCTACCCTAGCAAGTGTCAAAAATTCACCACCGGCGGGATTCGAATCTCAGAACCTTCCGGCTAGAGACGCAGCAGAGACATCGACAATGAGCCAAGCACCTTTGAGCTAATGTAACGACTTGCCTTTCTATTGCAAAGCCTGCTGCGACAGAGGATCTTGAAACAGACACGTACCAACACCTCCGACCACTTGAAACGATGGCAACGTAAGACTTTCTTGATGATGATGTTGATGGCGACCATACAATCTATTTACATGATATACATGATTTACACGATGTTGTTGATGATATATGTCGTAGTGGAGCGTCAAACAGTTTTTGCGTATCCAGACTATGAAAAAAATCTATGGCCTTCTAATGCAACCCCTCCCGCCCGTATCGACAAACGTCGTGCCGAGCGCCGCCTCAGTGTTCGGCGCACACGCGACTTACGATATTCGTATTAGCTCTTATTATTCGTATATATTCGTATTAGCTCCACCGCATGAAGCGTCGCGCGACAGCCACGCCGTTTGCGCTCGCACATGTGGCATCGATGCCAACCCTCGGCTAGTGAGGTTGCAAATACATGAGCGATATTAGGTCATCACTTTTTCGTTTTATTTGAGGTTAAATTTAGCTCCGAAGGCGTCATTGTGAGAGCAGTTAATAGGTCGATATTAGCAAATAATAAGGAATTCACGACCAGCGTTAAGGGCACGCATTTCTGCTTAACTCAAATTTGTTTCCTATGCACTAATTGGTTCTCAATAGACATAAACATCGAGAATGTAATACAGAAGCAAGTTTTAGGATTCCGTAATTTCTCGTATAATTAATTCGGGAGTTATACTCGCAACATGTGCGTGGACGAGTTATGATTTCCTTCCTCTTCACAATGACACCACAGAAATGCACACATTTTTGCCTCAGAATTATGTTATAGAGCATCTCTTTCTTCTGGTTTTGTTCTCACCTCTTTTTACAATACCAAATTTACTTGAAATATTTTAATGAGTTACGGAGCAGGAAAGACTAACCAGTAACTCGTTGTGTTGGAATATGTATCTGATTAGTTCGACGAAGCCCTGACAGGTTTCTGGACGTTCTCTTCAAGTCACGCCTGATTTGACACGTGACAAACAGATTTCTCGGTCACCTAGCGGTATTCAGTTGAGTATCGATACACAAAACGTATTAATTCCAATTCAAAATATAATGAGAATTAAATTATTCAAGTCAGAGGTTTTAACATTTTTAATGTGATTATTGTATTTCCTCCATTTCAACGAATTTAATCCAATAATGCCCGAATTAATTATACGAGGAATTAAGGAAGTCTAAAACGTGCTTCGGTATTAGATTCTCGGTGTTTATGTCTATTGAGAATGTAAAGCTCGCCCATTAGTGCAAAGGAAACAAATTTGAGATAACCAGAAATGCGCGCCCTTAACGCTGCTCGTCAATTCCTTATTATTTGCTATTATCGACCTATTAACTGCTCTCCTTACCGAAACATATAAGCCAACGAATCATGTAAGTTTTGGAATTCCTGAATTCCTCGTAAAATTAAGGCAGGTATTATTGGTTAAATTCGTTCAAATAATAGAGGAAATGCAGTAATCATATTAAAAATGTTGAAATCAGTGACTTCACTAATTTAACTAGCATTATATTTTGAGATGGAATTAATACATCTTTGGTGTACATTTGAAAACTTTAAAATAGATTCAGAATTCACTTCAAACTACACTGAAATTAATTGTGTAGCTAATATATTTTACCTGTTCCTCCCCAAACCTATCTTCTATTGAAATTACAGCTTTTTATTTTTGTTTTCCGTTTCAGTTTAAAATATTCAAGACTAATCTTCCTCCTCTCTCTCTCTCTCTCTCTCTCTCTCTCTCTCTCTCTCTCTCTCTCTCTCACACACACACACACACACACACACACACACACACGCAGAAGCACAAACATAAATACAGATTTACACACACTTGACAATGCTGACTTGGCTGAAACACAAACCCACAAACAGATTCACGCGTACAAATTTAAATGAATTGTCCACATTGGAGTAAATGGATAAACATGTGAGTGCTTACGCTGCAAGAGAAGCAGGTGGCTTCTGTGCAATGCACAGAACAGCGGAATTTCCAACGGTTCTGGTTGCGTGCCACAGTAGTCTCACGCGCATCCTTATGTAGGGCAAATGCTTTCCAGGTTGTGGGGTATGCATAGGAATGAGTGAAGGGGGCTTTGTGGATGTGGAGGAAACATTAAAAATGGAAACGCTGAAATTATCAGAAATGCATAGAAAAAGTTCTGAAGAAACTAATTAAAAATGTCAGCACCAACCATTGAGTTCTACTGCTTTATAAAAGTCACGTACACATTTGCTTCTTTCCTAATGATGGATTATTTATGTAAGGTTATTTCACGGACTTATGATAAATATTTGATATTCATGGATCTTTTGTTAATTCCCATCTTCTTCCTATAATTTTAAAGAAATGTGACGTCATTGATATTAATTTAAGGGCACCCAGTTGAGGTGTATCTATACCATGTTCAATTATGGTTTCTTTCAGGAATATTTTCTTAGAAACTATTAATTCTATATACAATTTTCCCCCTAAAATTATCTAACATCGTCACAAACATTAACAAGACGTTTTTGCGAAATCTGTATTATTTTTGAAAATATGCATTTTTGAAAATGTGTGAAAATTAGACCCCAAAAATTTCTAAATTTCGACAATTATTTTAATTTTTTAAATCTTCCATTGTAGAAAGCATTTACTTGTGTTTTCTTAAATTGAAAATTTAGAGGGAATAGGATTAACAAAAACAGAATATGTTCCTTATGTACTGCAAATTTCAACTTACGGGAAACGGAGATCAAAGATTTTCAATGCATTCCAGCACCAAATATCGGATTGCCATTTACAGTGTCACCTATTAACTCATATCCAGACAAAGTCTGTATAAGATTTAAAGGTACTTTGTTCGTCAACTACCTCCAAATGAGTAGCGAAGAGGTACTGGCGTGTTTAACATGGAGTCACTGGAGAAAGAAGGCAATTGAAGTATAGTATAAGGGTCATGTCATTTCTGTTAGGGCTGGAGGAAACGTGACAATTGATGTCTATCCTCTCATATTCTCTTTGAGTCAACCTAGCCTTAAAAGCGTAAATCTAAAGTTCCTGTAACCATTCTTATTGAGATTTCCTAATCTGGACAGACACAACTTGTGGAAACAGTGTACGTGTTAACAAGCCGACGGCTCCATACCTTTATTTTATTGTTGAAGCTAGGTATTTGAATATAGATTGACCTTCACAACAGCCACAGTGCTCACCGGCAACGAGTGTGATCGAAATCTCTCCGGTCACAAACTGGCTGAGTTTAGCCAGCATTGCCACAATTAGTACGGCACCTCTCACCGGGAAATCCCAGGGTTCGAGTCCCGACGGTTGCGGATTTACGACTCACGCCACACAGCGGCGTCGAATTCTGCCGCCGTCTGGAAGAGAATTCTAGCGGCTGGCTTCTGTGATCGTGCTTTCTCTGGTCAATACCTGGTGAATTGCGGAGCAATGACCTAACAAACGGACCGAACGCGATCTTTCTTTCCCCTTTCCTGCCATATCCTCACCCCTTACTTACACACACTTTCACTTGCGTGCACTACACGACCACATGTCAGGAGACCGGTCGGAAGCTTAGAGCTCGTCGCGGGTGGGGCGCTGCCTCGCTGCGAGGGGATCCCTAGAGGGGGAAATCTCTCTAAAGCAGTACGTAGGTCGGCGCCGGATCTCACCATCAAGCGCTACACCGCCACCTCCCGTGATAAAAAAAATCAGTATACTAACGGCACCAATGAGCATAGAAGTGGACGTGGCCGGACACCACCGATCGCTCCTCCCGCCATGGAGTCTCTGAGCGTGCTGCGAGTGTGGCGCCGCGCCGCGGCGGTGCGGCTGGCTGGTGCGCTCGGCTCGGCAGCGCCGCGGACGCGCGCGGCTGGCGGGGGGGGGGGGGGCGAGAGGGGGCAGTGGGAGATGCTGCGCGCGTCCCGAACTTTCCTTCGCCGTCAATTGCGCGCGCTTTCCAACCCGCTCGTGCGAGGGCAGCTGTCGGGCTTTTTCGCGTTCTCTTTCTGCCGCTGTTGGAGCATTTCCGGAAGTATTGCCCTTTTTCCGTCTGCGCCTTTCTATTTGCACACCCGTTGACCCTGCAAATGTGCTTCATTCCCGGAAGTATGAGATAGTGATTTTGGGGTATGGAAAAGTTCATTTAAAATTTGTCTTGATAACTGTGATTTATCAACGCTACTTATGTGATAAAATCAATGCAATATCTGTCACTGTTTTACCTACGTCATTTAAGCTATCTTTATCACAAAAATATTTCAGTTGTAAAATGTAATAGTTATATGCGAATTATAAAATAGAATGTTTTTACATATCATTAATGTAGAATAGTGTAATACACGTAGTTACTAGTTATTTGCATTAAAAAGTCTTATTGAACTTTGGTATTGCTTATTGTATGATGTTTTACAATTCAAACGAGTAGTAATAGACCGGAACAAAAATATTTTACTTAATATGGACATTCTAGCGGTGCAGATTTCCTTTTCTTCTGAAACATCTAGGCCTAGCAAGAAATTGTACATAATATTCTGAAATATCCGCAGTAAAACTGACGATAAAGGAATGTGAGTTGTCATGAGTCTCGCCAAGGTAGATGCGAGTTCTTCAGGTATGAATATCTTGCTAACCACGTAAATAATTACTCTCTCTAGTTATGCCGTCTTTCTCGTCACATCTTCGTAACGCATTACAAGTTCTGACATAAGTGAGCCCCTTTCTCTCGTTTCTAAAATCTCTCGTGACCATTATGAGCACATTGGAATAAGAAAACGAAGATGCATATGTAATCAAGTGCATTATTAGCAGTTCTTCTGAGCCTCACTACACGATGTAGGTACTATGACTGAGGATTTTATCCGTGTAAAATGGAAATGTATCCCTCTTCCTATTCACATTTCCCACATTCTAATCAAAACCTCTCGGCACAATTAATGGAGATGACGGTATTATTCATTTAACACACTGATAATATTGATCCAACCCAATACTTTTGGATTTATAAATTATTCACTGACAAGTTGGTTTACTATTATGCATTTTTTAGATTAACATATGTTACATAAGTTTTAGATGGAATTGCATAATTCTCTGAACTTCTACGACGGACTCGAATGTATTTCATTTCTGCTTTTAGTTTCTCGCTGACGTTGACAGCAAAGGGATGGGAAGAGAAATACCTTACGTCCATGACATGACTACATACATTTGCGCGTCAAAGAACTGTCTTGTGTACGAAAGACGGCTTGCTGAAGGTCCCGTCATGACATATATACATCTAGAACAAAGGCGTCTATCTGGAAGGAGGGCACGGGACACGCTGTCATGGAGACACAGAGGGCTGCGGTCACTCCCGTGGTAAGACGACCGAGGTTCGACATGCTTCGTCTGCGAGCTTTGACTGCCTCGTCCACTAGTTCACGGAAGACTGTGCGCCATTTCTTCTTGGCATATTACTTTAAGTGGGGAAAATTTCGACAACCATTGTCTTCTCAAAATGATTTTTTCTGGTTAGAATAATTTTCTTGCGTATTTATCCCGCTTACATAACATGTAGGTTACGATCCAGTTATCGGATGCTGGAAATAAGAGACAAAGGTCGTCACGAAATGAATAAGAAAAATGCGGATCGTTTGGAATTACTGTTAAGAGTATTAAGAAGCGCATGCAAAAATTATCTGGGGTATCGGGAGGAAAACGACTGTTGCGGGTCTGAAGCTGTGGGGCGGGCGGCGGGGGCAGGGTTGTCACGACGTCGTTACGTGATCCTCGTAACACAGATTTGTTAAGAGGCGCATTGTGCGGTCGCTCCTGCGCGAAAACGGAATCCCGCTAGTGGCGACTGCGCGGGCAACGCCGCGAGTGGGTTTTTCCCTCTCGGTTTCTTAGAAGCAGACCGACCGCGCCTGGCGACTGATAGTGCAGACTGAGACATCATGAAGCCTCAAATTTCACGCACCGGGAGAGGTAGCTTAGGGCATCAACTGTTGTCACTGCAGAGCCTCTGACCGGGAGGTCCTAGGCTGCCACTCGCGGCAGTGGCAGGGTTTTCGACGCTAGTCTCAGCTATGTCGAATTCAGTTGCTGTCTAGAGGAGAAGAATTATAGCGGCCGGCTGCTCTGATCGGTGGTTTTCCGTGGTTTCTCCGATCAACCTTAGGCGAATTCCCGAGCAGTACCCTAAAAAACGGGCTCAGGAACGCGATCTTTTCTTCCTCTTCCTTGTCCTATCCTTACCCCTTACACACACTTACACTAACATGCAGTAAACTACCACACATGCAAGCAGACCGATCGGGAGCTTTGAGTCTGTCTTGTTTGAGGCGGTGCCCAGCTGGTGGGAAAGACGTGGTTGAGGAAAACCCCGCTAGACGACGGTAGGCCGGATCTCACCATTCAGCGGGGGAAGATTACCGCCACCTCCCGAGGAAAACATGAACTACATTTACGGAACTAATGACCTTAGAAGTTGACGCGCCAGGAATCACTAGCAATTAATTAATAATCTCAGGTTACACTCCTGAGCGTTAGAGGACAATTAAATTGGAAGGTATATTTAAGAGTATTCAACATGAAATTCTAATACACTGTAATACCATCCAAATATTAAGGAGAACTGTTGGCCTTCGCAAATATCTTGGCTTATCAACTAGATTGAAGATAAGTTCTCTTTCAAATGAAACTGGCGAAAGCCATCATCCATCATCTACTGGTACTCAGCGTCTACTGGAGATGGTACAGAATTTGGTTGTGAGGTTTACGACCCGAGAAGCATTTATATGTGAGGCTTACCTAATGGACGTTATTGAGCTAAAAATGGATCATAAAGTGCATGTATCCGAATGTTTAGCGAGCCCTGGATCCAAGTTCACTTATCCGAATGTTTAGCGAGCCCTCTTTTTTCACACCTTTGGCGCTTTAATTGTCACGGGTGTTGGTGCATCTTCCGTGTACTCGGTGCGCTGCCGTCTAGATTAGGAGAGCGTCAAACACGAGTGGACCATCCACAATCTCCCAACATTAGATGTTGAGACACGATGAAGGAAGGCTCGCGTGCGGTCCGAAGTCCGTTATTTATGGCAGTACTTCACCCCCAGGAATTAATGAGCTTATCTCTAAAAAGCCGTATTTCTAAGAAATTAAATTGTTCAGGAAGAGAAAATTTTCAAATTCATGGTTCAAGATTAGATTCAACGGTTTTCGAATATCATGAAATATAGGACAATCGCCATTTTTAATACAATAGTTGGCAGTATACTGGAGAAGCGACTTGAGAATATATTAATACATAGATCTAGAAAACAAACGGTATTATTGATGTATGAGAATTTTATTGGACAATTCCACTGAACTATTGCTCAAAGCAGTCTTGTTTTTTGAATTATGATCCCGGCCGTAGCACATGGATCGTAGATTATTTTGGTGAGTGGAAAATTCCCCATCGACGTGACTCGATGTCATCTACGAAGATGACATCGAGTAACGAACGTTCGCGAAGACACTCGCATCCACACTGGTAAAGGGTTCGGGGGAACATAACGATAACTCATTTTTCAAATTTCTTATGTGTTGTAATTTTGGAAGCAAGAGGGGACAAATTATGTACATCCAAACATTTCTCAGTTTGAGTTATCAGATTCAACTTACTGCTTCTTTCCGTGCACACATAATGTATTAACTTTGCGAAAACGTTTGTACGTACTCATACTGATTCCTTTTAATACTCTTCTTGGCTTAAAATTCATTTCATTGAAATTTTATTTCATTTTAATATTTTCGCTGTTAGAGGGTGGGTCTCCATACTCCATACCAACAGATTATCACTCCATTACGATTACCCAGAACTCTCATGCGACTCGGTGTGGATTTTTCCCTATTCCCTAAGAGTATCCGCAGGACATCCAAATACCGGTTCAAACGTTCTTACTTTCATTTTGTACCTTTAATGTGTAATATGTTAAGAATTTATACCGAGAAAATGTATGTTGAGTGTTCCCTAATCTGTAAATTTTGGAACCAGACCTTCCCATGATGTGATATTAAAATAAAGTCAGTTTAACCAATCAGTTTAACCAATGTATAACGTTTGTACATCTTTTGGGTCATAATACATTCATTTTTAGAGGGAATTCTAAGATGTTAATTTTGGAAGCAAAGTTCCTTCGCATGCAAAACATGAGATGGCGGCGGCTGCGCTGTCTCCGCCCCCCCCCCGCCTCGGCGTCGGCCCACTTGCGCGTGCGCGGCGTCACGGCAGGAGCGCGCGTGCGCGGCCGGGGCGGGCGGGGCGGGCGGGGCGTGCCTTCACGGCGCGCGCGCGTACGCGGGGGCGGAGGCAGTGGGGCAGTGGAGCCGGCTGCGGCCGCTTGCCCCGGTCGCCGACCCCGCCGCCCCGCGCTCCGCGCCCCCCCCCCCCTCCTGCGCGGTGGCGCCCAGCGCTCCGCGGCGCGCGGCCTTGCCTCTTAGCCAACAGCCGCCCGCCGCCGCGCGCTGGCCTCCGCCGCCGTCTCGATGCGATGCCTCTGACCGGCAGGTCCTAGGGTTCGAGTCCCGATGGTGGCATGAGTTTCGACACTAGCTTGTCAGCTAGGTCCAATGCAGCCGCTGCCGGGAGCAGAATTCTGGCGGCCGGCTGCTCTGATCGGTAGTTTTCCGTGGCTTCTCCGATCAGTACCAGGCGAATGTCGGAGCTGAGCCCTAACGAATGGGCCAAGGACAGCGCGTGATCTTACTTTCCTCTTCCTTGCCTTATCCTCACCCCTTACTAAAGCACACACTCACATTCACTACATCACAAAATATGTCGGGAGACCGGTCGGGAGTTTAGAGCTTGTCCCAGTTGGGGCGGTGCCACTCTAGTGGGAGATGCCTGGTTGGGAGAAATCCCGTTAGGCGACGTAGGTCGGCGCCGGATCTCGCTAGCCAGCGGGAGACTAATGACCTTAGCAGTTCAAGCGCCCGGAATCACTAAACAAGGAAAATGAAATCAAACGATGCGATATATTTGGGTTGCGCGAGATAAGTGACACATCTCAAAAACTGTCATTTTGAGTCGGCAGGAGAAGGCTTTTAATCTAAGCGAAGCTGTTTATTCCTCGGCCAAGCACAAAATATATTACTCTATATCGCGTCTAAATTGATAACTCTATAATTTTTTTAGTAAAAGGATACTGTTTTTTCTTCACATTCTTCCCTTTTCGAAAAAACACTAAACGATTTTTAGTTCACCGATATATTTCTTTTTTTGAACTTGTGATATCAATAGCAATTCTCAAGTTTGATAATGGAGTGGTATCGATGCCTACGAGGAAAAAAGTAATGCCATTGAATATATTACTGGTTGCAATACTTTTAAATAATTTATGGCAGTACGGATTAAATATGAAATAATATCTATTAAAATTAAATTAATAATACGAAAAATCAATAGCGTGTGAATTTAAATTACGTACAATAATCAATTAAAATATTCTCAGAAATCTTTGCTTTGTTTTAACAGTATACTCTACACACACATTTCAACATTTTACATCTTTAATGAGCATCATTCTAATATGCGGTTGTCGACACTTGTCGATGGTGTCGTCACCAAATGTATCGGTTCGAAAACCTTCCGTCCACGTCCACGAGGCGCGGGCGACCGCCTTCGTCTTTCGGGCGACCCGGGCGCGGAGGTTGCAGTGCTATGAAGCTTGCCAATTTTGCGTCAGGGGCACTCCGCGTAGGATGTCCTGTGGGCAAAACGGGTTTGCGGCAGGTTTTCCGGGTGACGTTATCCTCTTTGATTTGTCTCTTGTTCTGTTAAATTTTGAAACAATATATTTCCTATAGGTGTGTACTACCTAAAACAAAAACGGGTCGACTACATTTCAGGGCCCCTCTGCCCTCTTTCGGCCCCCTTTCTCATTACTGTTTTTTTTAAATTTGCGAATGAATTATTTTATTAGTAAATAAATAAAATCTAATACAAGGAGGTTGAAATACCATTATTGATGCAAATAAAAATACAATTGCAGTTGAACCATTTACAGTGAAGCCAGATAGTTTGGAGAGCCTCTTCCTACCAAATGTCGTCTATTAATACCCCAATTTGTCAGCTTAAAAAGGAAGAAAACATGAATGCATCAAATTTACGGAAATAAAATATACTACGTGGGACTACGGAACCACTTTCAAAATATTTAGGAGGACTACGGGCCCCCTGTGCGCATGCTGGTGATCTTTCCCCATTTTCAAAATATTTATTTTAGTCATTCACTTATTATCTCACTAAAACCTTATTATTTAATGTGTAATATATTTGCTTTCGATTAAACATGAAGATATGGCCTTAGGGCTTTCAGCGACAGTGTAAAAGGGAAAAAAAGTACAGAAGAACAGCTTCAAGTGTAACCGAATTCAGTCAGTGATGATAGTGATCTACCGGCTGAAAAAAAATATTTAAAAAGTTAAAGTGGTTCGAAACCACGTATTTTTTGTACTCATAAATAAATAAATTACAAACAATGTTTTTGACCAATAAACTATTAAACTATTTCCATTTTGCTATTTTTGTACGTGGCTGCACTTTAAACACTTTCCTTCAGGCTAAGTCGCTTTTACAACTATTTGAGACTGGCAAGATTGGGAAGAGTGATTATTAATTGATATCATTTATTATCTGTTATTCAAAATGTAAAGTATATCGGCGGGTTATAATGAATTATAATTATTTCCTGGGTGAATATTATATAGTCATAAGAAGTAAATACATTATAGGAGACAGGAAACATTTTGATTAGGGAAGAATGGATCTCAACTGATTTAGAACTGAATTCACTGAGGAGAAAATCATCTGTGAACCGAGGCGTTCTGGTCGAACTTCGGACCGAATTGGGTTTGCGATGAGTAGGCACAATTCAGGCAAATGTCACCTACTAACGTCGTACAACCACTCTCCGTTGTGAATTGCTCTCGACATACTACATCCACATTTCTGCACGCATGCAGTTAGAGGGAGAACGGTACAAAGGTATGCAGTTGCAAGAACAATGCAACGAACATCAATTGATGTATCATTTGTCGGAGAAATCTGAGGAGAACATTAATGCCATTTTGTTTGTGGTAGAGCCAATAGAGCTCACTTGAGAAATTGTTTTTTAAGGAGGGAAAGTTTGTACAATTGTATTTCTTTTGAGATTACCCTTTCCGCTTTGAAGATGTATGGCATCAGTAAGCTTGATGTACCGCAGGTATACACAACTGATTGTTTAGAAACCTTAATCGATGCTCTTGCACTGCTTTCGACAAGAGTAAGAAGTTTGTAAGAACTCTTGACACACATGAATGGGTCTGAGTACCATTCTCGCATGCAAGGGAAAGGCTAATCATACGAGTGTAACTTATCTCTGAAAATGCTAATGGCAAATACATAGGTTCTTGCTGTCGGTAAACTCTCTTTGAAATTAACTTCTCCTCGACACATTTAAATACTGTGGATATTGAAATGACACTTACGTTAAGACCGCAGTTCTTTTGAAAAGCTATTAATACGAATGCAATAAATATCCAATAAACGGAATGCTAGCCTGACTGTGACACTGATCCAATTCCAATTATCTTCCGCTTTCTAGCCATTTGTCACTATTGAAGTAACATATTACATGTGTAAGCAGGTCAATACAAACAGATCCTTATTCGAAGACGAGATTCCAATCTACTGTGGAATGAGTTCAAAGCCGATTTGACACTGTTTTTTAAAGAGCAGGGTTTGAACGTTCAATCAGATGATGAGACCTTAAATGGAAGAATGATTTGTAAAAGCAGTAGAACGCATTATGACAATACTGGTGTGCCAGTTAAAATAATATTTGTACCAATTTTTTTCACAATAACAAGAATCAATATTTATAATAATTTCTATTATTACTACTATTAATAATAATAATAATAATAATAGTAAATACTTTGAAACTTTCGAATCAGGAAACATTTATTGAAAATGTAGAAATCCATAATATTGCTGGCACTGTCATAATGTACTCGTATGTAATGAAAGATCTTGCGAAATGAGCTTAATTGAGCCTGAAGTATTTTGAGTTCAATAAGGGTGCCGCCCAGCAAAAGCTTTGTGAAAGATATTAATGATAATATTTTTTGTTATTATTACTTTAAATGATTTCTTATTAATATTTTAAGTTAAACGGAGATAAATTGTATTTGAAAACTCAATCACTAGGTATCGATTGTTTATCGAACGAAAGTTCCGAACCGCGCATAGAAGAGTTTTCCTTGGAGGCACGCCAGATGCGAGTGGAATGATTGATTGCTTGATTATTCCTGGCGCGACAACTGCTAAGTTCATTAGTCCCGTTAGTGGAGTGCATGTTTTCCTTCGGGAGGTGGCGGTGATCTTCCTCCGCTGGACTACGAGATCCAGCTTCACGTCGACTTGCGGGGTTTTCCTCAACCAGGTATCTCCCACCAGCAGGGCACCGCCCCAGCCGGGACAAGCTCTAAACTCCCGACTGGTCCTCTGGCATGTGTGATAAGTATAAGAGTGTGTGTAAGTAAGGGGTGAGGAGAAGACAATGAAGGGGAAGGAAAGATCGCGCGCGGTCCGTGGCCCGTTCGATAGGATACTGCACCGGGATTCGTCTGTGTCGATTGGGGAAGCGACATAAAACTACCGATGAGAGCAGCCGGCCGCTAGAATTGTCCTCCAGACGGCAGCTGAACTCGACCAAGCTGTGTAGCTAGTGTCGAAAGTCCTGCAACCGTGTGGACTCTGCAGTGCCATCAGTCGGCTCCTGAGCCGCTGGAGCGCGTGGGCGTGTCGGGCGCCGGGCTGGGAAAGTGGCCCGCGCGGCACGCCGGCCCGCTTGCCCGCTTCCCACAGCCGCGCATTGTCGTGCGGCCCACGCGAGCGGCTGGCTGTGCGTGCGTGGGTGGATGGGCGCGGGCGCGGGCGCGGGCGGGATGTATGGACGACGCCACTCGCAGAATGTCGGTCGCGCGCCCGTGCTTGGCACCAGGACGCTCAGTGATGCGAGAAATCGCATCCGCGCTCCTTTCCGCCTCCTTTCCAGGTCCCAAGGTTTGATTTCCGTCGATGGGGGATTTCCGACAGGAGGACGCTAAGTTGAATTCAGCCGCTGTCTGGAGGAGACTTCTAGCGGGGGACAATTCTAGTTCTGATGGGTAATTTCGATGCTTTGTTCCATCAGTACTAGGCGAATTCGGAGCAATACCTTAACAAACGGATGATGGACCGGGCGCGATCTTTCCTTCCTCTTCCTTGCCCTTCTTCTTTGCCCTTCCGTGCATTTTCTCCTTTTTTACACGCCCTTACAATTGCAAACCGGCGTGCAAATTAACGTCATACCTCATCAACTAGCGGCGGAGGAACACCGCCTCATCCTGCGGTAAGCATTCGTTACTCTAACAGGACTAATGACTATAGCATTTGTCAATTCACATCAGCAATCAATGATGTGTGAAATGGCATCCGCACTCGTTTCTTCATCTCCTCCTCCCAACTCCTCATCCTGCTGGTTCCTCTGCTTCCTCCTCCCCGCCCCTCCGCCTCCGGGAGCGGAGCCCCGTCGCTCCTGGGTCCCCGAGACCTACTGACCCCCAAATCGCACGACCGCGTCGCCGGACGGGTGATCGACTGTTCCTGACTGCGTGCTGCGAACGCCGAAGTAAGAATATTGGTGGGTGAAGTGCCTGCAATGTTTTCTTTCTCGAATGAGCACTTTCAAGGCGCACACTTCGCGATTGATTACCTTACAGTGTGAAGAGGACTCCCTTTTCAAGGGAATTCGATTTTGCTTTGTAATAACATATCGTAAACTCAACATGGAATGTATCAATAGCCGTCAATTATGGATGAAGGATTTGTTTTAAATACTTTTAAAAAGGTTATGATTTTTATATAAAATATATTTTCTAGCTATTACTAAGCAATAATAACGCTTTTTTCTGCGTAACTTATTAAATTCGACATATTTTCTTTGGCAAATATATGTACGTATGTGCCGACCTTGAAAGTCGCGGTGGTTAGAGCGTGTGCCGACTTACTGCCTCGGTCGAAAATGTCGCGGGTTTGAGTCCCGCCGTAGACATGGTTGATTGTCCCTTGTCTTTTATGTATGTGTGTTGTCGTGGAAGGCCTTGTGAGTCTCCTCACCACAGACCGAGAATCCCGCAAGTGTGTTAGTGTCTAATGGAAAGGTTAATACGTGTCCCCATGAGGGGCACAGTGGGTACTTCGTACGAATAGTCGGAAAATCGGTATGCATTGAAGCTGGAAAAGGCCCCCGAAATTGAAATAAAATATGTACATTGCAGGCTACTAAATATTGTTTAACGTATTTTTCATTCTTTGTAATTTTAAAATTAATTATTCATAATTTTAAGAATTCAAAATTTTGCATAAAAATCGCCAGTCTTATCTATTCTGTGCCTCATTGCTTTTGGAATATTAACGGAAAGGTCCATGACTCAACATGCATGAACAGCCAAGCATGTACCTCTTGCAGAATACTATGATAGTATACTTGCAGTATACTATCATAGTTATGTTACATGAAGAGTATACGTTGAATTCTAATACCACGACCTCCCTGAAATGCTTTTTTTTTCTGATGTACAACGAATGAGATGTGCCGTTGCTTTCGTGTGTGTAAGGATGCAACCTTGTGTTTGTTGACGGACACAATACATGATAGTCTGCGGGGAGCTGACATTTCGTTAGTCATCGTCGAAACCGTTGGAAGTAATGGTCGGTGAGGAATCTTTCTTCATTTAGTGTGTGAAAGGAAATGATGTTGGCTCCACGTTTATATACATTTATATTATTCTTTAAATGTACTTGCTTTGAAGTCTTTTTGCGTATAGAAAACAATTATGAATGCACATTATTTTTTAATTTTAAATTTTAAATTTCATCACAGAGAAACCAAATACCAGATTCAGTGGAGGGGATTCGCATTTGGAGAAAAACTTCAATGCATGCGCGTGAGCCAATGAGAGGGAAAAGCACACCATACCGTTGTTCATGTTATTTTATCACTGTATCGAAACGATACAGTAATAGAAGTACTGAAATGAGAATTGCTTATCGTAAGTCGGAGGTTTAGAAAATAAAGATTAGACTAGTATTATAGTTTACTGTCTCTGTTGAAAGTCAAATGAAAAGCTTCGAAGTTCTCATATATGGCGCTGTAATGACTACCACTCAATGAGCGAAAGTACTTCGCGCGTAATGTCAGGCAGGGGAAAGAGAAGTTACGGAAACTAGTATCAAATGTAGCCCCTGTATGTCCTTTTAGCATTCTATCGTAAGTATCTTCTTTCTTAAAAACACACAGTCGTTAGGGTGTGACAGATTCATGGAATCAAGAGCGAACCATTACTGTTGCGTTACCTTCACTTGAGCAAGAAATGAGAGACTGCAAACTTGTAAAGGCGCCCCGCAATGGCAGCCAGTCCAGCGAGAGGACGCTCTTCCCGCGCATTAGAAAGGAGGCAGAGGGACGGACGCAAGTCGTGTGTTTTTCTCCACCGACCGGATTTTTAAAAGCGCGATGCATGAGCAGCGAAGGGCGCGGGGCGTTTTTACTGCACGTCCCATCAGCACGCACGGAGCACCCGTAAGAACAAAGGCGCGAAGCGTTGGCCTCCTAACCGTCAATGGGCTTCGACGGCGACTTTCCCGTCGCCTGGCGACGCGCCAGGGCCGCTATAGTGTACGGAGGCGGCCAGACCGCGTAGCGGCATGGCCTGGATACCGACCTCCCGCTCGATTTGGAATAGCCCGGAAAAGTGAGTTACGGACGAGCCGCCCTCAAAAGGGCGGCTAATTACGGGAGTGGCCCGGGGCGAAGAGAGAAAACTACGAAGTAGAATACTCAGGCTTTTCACTGGAAAGTACCTCGTGTTAGTATTTCTGACATTTCGTTTGAAGTCACTTTCTTTCAGTAGTCAGTAAATAGCAATAAATGTCTACTAAATTACGAGCTTATGTTTATTAAAGAGATTCATATTATTTTTCCTTGTAGGTATGTATTCTGATTCTATGACTTAAGTGCCTGGCTTGTAGAAAGTTGTAACGACCTTTATGTTTTATGACGTACGATCAAAATTCATAAGACATGCCTTTTTTGAGACAAGTGTCTTTTAGTGCTCGTTTCCTCCACAGATAATTTCAGTTACATGCCCGAGAGTTTTTAGGCAAGAAATGCATCGCTTAGTGCTTTTGTCGGCAATTTGAGGCACCAGCCAGTCAATAACACAGATGGCTTCCTGCAGTTCTAACGGCACTAAGGAATGTGACAGCTGATGCACGAAGTCACTTAAGTGTCGTGCGCCAGAGCTATCGCTGAAAGCGAACGAGTCATCTGTTATTTTATGGAGCCTATTTATGTAACCGACCTCCAGTTCAGGAAAACGAATTTACTGGAAACATGGATATAACATACGAAACGCTTGTTTGACATCTTTCCAATCTACTCAGATCTTTCTTACCTTAAAGAAATAAATTAACTTATAATAGTTTTCTTTTTTAAATAGCATGGTAACAATGACTTGATTTAGAGAACGTCAAAAGAAGATATCTAAAAATTATTTCACACTTCTACTTCGAATTAACATTAGTTTTGTATAATTTTATCTTTATACGTATTTTTGAAAAACAAGACGATCAGAACACTGTGGTGATCTGTACTAGTTTGCACGGAATTATTGGACAGAATTAGGACCCACTTTTTCTTGAATGTATATTTTCCCAAAACGTGATGTAAAATAATCAAAAACATAGCATTCTATAAGCTTTCTTCTCAGCAAGGCCAGCTACAGATCGTGTAAAATCCTAAAACGTGCCCCATTATCATTTATGCAAGTACGCTCTTGAAACATGACAGGGAAATATAACGATTTCATTTGCTTGATGAGAATTATATTAGTCCAGAATACACACGCAGCAAAAGCGAGACTGAGAGTAGAATCCTTTGAACCAAAACGTGACAGTGTTCCTGTTTTATCTTCATCAGCTCCTCTAGTCAGCTCCAAGCTTCAAGAATTATATTTCATATTTTAACCTCCTTCCACTTTCAGGTTGTTTCCGTATCTGACCGAAAATCTCAAGAACCCGTGAACTCTGTACAGCAGTCAATCGCGTCGGACAAGTACCAGAAACCAAAGGAGTGTACGCGCGAACGGCATCAAGAACCGTGGCCGGTCGCTCAAGCTTCTAGTTCCGAGCGCCACCGGTTTTCCTTTCATCGAGCGGTCATCGAGAGGTCATCCTTAGATCGAGCTCTCCACGACTGCTCCCCTCCCCTCCCCCTCTTCACTCTCCCACCCTCCCCACCCTGCGCCTTCCCGCTCAACGCGCCACCCACCCAACGTATCCATGTGGTTCTGGGCAGATCTGAATGAAACATTGTGAGACTGACATCTACGGTCGCCAGAATTCCCACCATAAAAAATAAAGAATCAAACAAAAAAATAACGGAAAGGGCAAAAACCACCCCATTGGAAGTTTCCGGTAATTTTGTGTGAGGCACATTACTTCGCAATGTCTCTTAATGTCAGCTTTGTTACTTCACACTTTCTCTCCCTAGGGGAATATATGATTAAAAAAGCAAGTTATAGAGAAAGAAGAAACTCAAGAGATCAATAGAAGGTAAATAAAAACAACGTTATGAGATGCTCAGTCGTTTTCTACGGTAATAAAGCAACATTTAATGTTGTGACAATTTCGGAGTTAGTGAAATCTCACATCTTCAGATATATGTTCACTGGGAAAGTGCTCACAAGAGCAATTTTATCATTTGGATTACGGAATCATCTAATCTTATATAGCTTTCAACTCGAAAGCTGCCACTAGCCTACGGGATATATTGAAGGTTATTGAGGAAACAGATTCAGACTCCGTGATGAGTTTAATGGTATTGAAGTTTTTTTCTCTTAACCATCTTATGTTGCTATTCACGGATCGTGAGATGCCGCCCTTAAATAATAATAATAATAATAATAATAATAATAATAATAATAATAATAATATATGATTATATATATATTATGTTTTAATATATATTATTATTATTACTCTTATTACTCATATCGCTGTTGAAGTCCACTACAATATATACAAAATGACCAAGTCGACACCTGAAGAAGGGATTCAACATACTCGTCCATATTATGATGTGACAGTATTATTAGTATCTATAAGTATTATTTGTACTGTTGAAGCGGGAACGTCTAGTGTCGTCCACTAGTGCCCCGGCCGTCCGCGGCCCGGCGGAGCTTGGCGCGCGCGCGCGCGTGCGATGGCGCGCAGCCTAACGGGAACCGTCGCCGCGCGGAAGAGGCGCGGCACCGTTGGCGCGCCGTCGCGTCGCGCCGCCGAGAATGCGCTTCCTCTCCGCTTCCTCTCCGCCTCTCGCGCGCGGGTGCGAGACCGCACGCGCCAGTTATCAATCTGAGCTCTTGGTGCCGCGCTTGGCTCGGGAAATGGCTGGGTGATCGTCACAGCCCCTGCTTGCCTCCCTCCCTTCTCCTCGCCCGGCTGTAGATGGTCCGCCCCGCCGCCGGATATCGCCACGGAATGATTTGTTCGCTTTCTGTTGCCGAGAACTGAGCAGGAAATCCTGCAAACGTAGACCACTGGAAAACGAGACTTTTTTTGTTGACTGCAATCACGAATTTTCTGGCGTACATTACCTGTTAATAGGAAAACAAGACAGAAATGTCGTCCGGATGGCCGAGATACTTAAAGCAGTGGTGCCCTGTCAGCGATCTCGGAAAGGGTCGCGGATTCGAGACCTGCCTCAGGGAGGTTGTATTTGTATTCGTCCTTTCACTCCTCACCATCACTATTTCACATACAGTTAATGCACAGTAGTCGCTAATGACTTAGCTTTTGATGCGACCTTAAAAGGCAGAAATCTTGTACTCTTTGCCTAGGCTGAGAATACAGTTTGAAGCGCGTCACGTTGACCGACGGTGATTGTTCTGTCCTCCAGAAATCTGGGACTTCAGGCCTGACGAAATATTGCATATGTTGCTGCCAGCTCAGGGCGGTGGCGCGAGGGTCGGGCTTCAGCTAAATGGATGGGCCAAAGTAGAGCACTGCCTAGATGAGAATTCCGGAGGCCGGCTGCTTTAATAAGTCGTTTCTATAGTTCCTTTCCATCAATTTCAGCGGTTAATGAAGCAGTAGCTGAAACAACGAGCATTAAATTGCATTCACTTCTTCCCTCTGTTCCCACATGGCTAGGGCCGTGCGATTTTCCAAACCAAAATGTCCCAATCGCCGTTATCCATGTAGCCCCCGGCTGGCTCGTGAATACTGCGGATGTTCGACAATAGCGCCTTCAGAAGCAGAAAAGTGGAAGTTAGGTTCGAAGTAGAGGACATATACTTCACATATTTGGCTTAATTGTCTGTTGAACAGTTGTAAGAAAACACTTTCCTGCGTGTTCACAAACAGTTCACATTCCACAAACATTACCAACTAAGACGCGTAATTCAGCGCAATCTGCCCTGGTTTTTTAATTTTCAGGAAACTGATCGCGCATTCAGGAAAGATTTCCCGAAATATAAGGCGATTTATGATTTTGAATTAATGCGCCATCTTTTGCCTGTTCAGTGTTGGTCATAGTCAGACTAAAATTTTTTTTAATAAGAGAAGAATTTGGTACTTCGTAAAGTAATCTCCCTTCAACGATTAATCACGAATAGTGAACCAATTTGAAAATCCTATGTCCTGTTTGAAATCTAACATGGACATTTCGCACGAAATAAATTCAATTTTCTGGGTAAGGATCTAATATGTAATATTTTATATAACAAATTTAGTTCGTATTTTATGAGTTTATAAGCGCACATTTGTGCTAGATGTCATATTTAGAAAGGAGTGGCAGGAGGTTGATAAGTGAACATAACTAAAGAAATGTACTACATAGAACTACAACGTTTCGACGGAATGTTCGGTATACAAACATGTGTGAAACTCGCTTTTCAGAGAGTGAAAGGTCTTCTACTCCCACAGTCCCTTTACGTTTTCACCGTCGTTCCAGGCGGATGCCGTACAGGTACCCGCATAAACCAGGTCAGCGTCCGCAAGTCCTTTTCCCGGAAAGGGTGACCAACACTTCAAACCAAGAATAGGCCCCGTCGCGGGACGTTTCCAGAATCATGCTTTCATTAGCGATGGCCTCGTTCCTGTGTCGGCGCCTGTTGAAAGACGTGGAGCCGGATCAACACAAGTGCGAACGCGCAGCCGCTGTTTTTTTGACGAGCACCCGAAACGGAGAAACTTAGGCGTTGACTCAGCTCGCTGGTTCGAAACCAAATCGAATTCCCACCAGGTGGGGTTCATTTTGCGAATTTCTCTTCCGTTGAGTTGGCATTTTTCATTTTAGAATATTACTTTATGTTTATTTCATTTTCATTTATAAATGTTTGTTCATTTGTACAAATTGTGATGTTCCTGTTTAACTACATTGCACTATCATCTTTAACTCACACTACGCAAACTAAAACGATGCACATCATAAATTCGAAAGTAAGAAGAACATAAACCTAGAAATGTGCAAAATGGTAATTGTTTATACTCGTACACACTGTCGAAATAAATACGTATGTAATTACCGTCATAACAACACAACGTTTCAAAGTATGGGTCAAAAGTATCAAGTCACTTTTTTTCTAAAGGGATTGTATTGTCAAAAATACGTTCATCGTGGTTCCTTTCTCCCCTATTACTCAGCTTTTCACCAACCGAATTCCAAACAATAACGGGTTTTCTGATTGAATAAAATGAGAAAGTGATATAGCGTCATGAACGGAAATTTGGAGAAAATAAGTACTTCTTACCATTACAATGAAAGACAATGTATTCTTTACCGTACACTTTTTACAATTTATACCAAAAGGGGGAACAATAATTGAATAGATAACCACTACCGGAACAGAATATCTAAAAGAAACAATAATTTTGCACGTTTTCGCTAAACAACTGTTTTGGGTCCTGAAGAATAGTCCCTTGCGGTTCTTTCTTCACGTGCGTCTCTCTTTTTCGTTTTGTGGCGAACCGAATCCCAAATAACAACGAGTAACTGATTAAATGAAGCAAGAAAATGATTAAATGTACTGTTATTGAAATTTAGAAGTGTACACCCACAAAATGTATGAAAGAACTGATGATGCACAGTTAAGGTTTAATATCATAGATAGAAGCTCCTTACATCTTACTGCAACAAAGTATGTCTAAAAACCAACGCAAATTTGAATTTTTTGGCTAAGGCGAGTCTGTTGTGTCCCACATTCTTCCCTCGTGACACATTCCTCCTGTCTGCGGTCTTTCTTCGGCTTTTCAGCGGGTCGAACGGCGCCTTGCTCTGGAGCCGCGAGAGCGCAGCGTCGTCGGCACGCTGGGTGTGAGCCTCCATTCAGAGCGACGCCCCCTCGCCTCGCCCCGCCCCACCTCGCCTCGTTTGTTTGCGCGCGAGTGAAGAGCGTGACGACCTTGGCCGCCGCCGCGGCCCCGGAAGGTCGCCGGGAAGTGGCCACACGCTTGGGCGTTCGCGCGCAACTCTGCAGGAAGAGCCATTAGCCGGCGCGTTATCGGTCGGCAGCCGCTTCTACGCTCGGCCTCCTGCGACTCGGAAGTGGAGTTGCGTGGGCAATGCGTAACGTTCGAACGATTCACAGCGCCCTGTTATTTTTATTTTTTTTTATTCATATTTGGTCCCTGAAGGTCACGATAAAATTTCAATAGTCGAATATTTCGTTGTAATGAATTTCCAGCTGCCAATTTTACAATTTATAAGTGAAGGATAAGAGAGCCCATGTACTAAAGATTTCCAGTTATTGAAGATCCGTTATCAATTACTTGTGTGTTATAAGCCTTATAAGAAATTCAACACCGGCCTAGAAAATTAGAAGCTTATATCGTCTACTAGATATAGAATCGATATAGAAATATTGCGTATTAGTTTGAAGCAAATGACGCGTTCTCAATGGGCTGTAGGTCAATAGGTTAAGCGAGAAATGTTTAAATTAATACACCGTGAGCAAATACAAACAATGTACGAGTAATTAAATTTAAGTAAAATTTTTAATCTTTGAATTGTTAGTTTATTATTTTCACTAACTAAAATGTGCCAATGGGCATCATCAGAAGCTATTTCACGCTAGGCATTTTCGCCTACAGATGGCGCTAAAAGCGGTACGCAATACTATATGGAAGGCGTGCGATCAAATCAAAGCTTTTCGAAACCAAGCCCTTTCGCCTCAAACAGTAGAGATAAGACAAGTGCTGATATGGGCGTATTGGCTTTCTCGGTGGTAGATAAGAAAAAGAAAGCTGGCTGAGATTGGCCTTCAGTTTACCTCAGTACGGCGCTAGATAAGAGTACTGGCACAGGATGTTAACTAGCACAGGTGACAGGCGATAAATAGTTGTCCTATACGATACCACCATCGTCAAAAAATGGACGTCGCGTAGGTCAAAGCGATGGACACGACGTGATTCAACCGATAATACAAGATGGCTACCATGGTGAACAACATGGAATGACGTGTTAATTCTTGTTAACAAAAACTGTAAACGCCACACAGCAATTGGTGTGTAAATATTTGATTCGCAAAGTTCACACAACACTCTGCATGTAATTTGTAATTAAAACCTCGTATATTCATGTCGATGACTTGAGTCCCCCCCCTTCCAACGGAAGCCTCACGCCCAACTACGGCGCCTGACCCCAAAGTAGGATTGAGCACAAGCGGGTCGAACCATAGTGAGCGGTGAAGTGGTTACAGCGCGGTCTCCGGATTATAGATGTATCACCCCTCAAACACGCGCCGCGCCGCGCCGCGCGTCGCCTGCACCGTTGCAGCGGCGGCTTTGAGGCGGTCGCCGCGCACAGCCCGGCGTTGTGCCGGCGGATGAGGCGGCGCAAATAGTGCCTTGCTTGCCCTTCATTTGCGCGCCACTTTGTTGGGCTGAAGGTTGTGTTGCGTCGTGTGACTCGGAAGGCAAAGCGGAACTCGTGGCGCATTTGGTAGCGCATACGACCGCTGGGGTGTGGGTTCGATCCCCGGCCAATCCGTGCGCAATTTGTGGTGGACAGAGCGAGCCCCTCTTTCCCTTGCCTTTCATTATACACTGCTCATAATCATCGTCATCACTTTAATCTATGTAATATTCACTCATTGGCCTGAATAGTTGAAGCGCTCTTAAACCAAATTTAATAATAATAAAATTAATAGTAATAATAATAATAATAATAAATTGTAATATAAATACTCTGAAGTTAAATTTTAAATTAATATCCCCAAAAAGGCTATTTAAATATTTATCTGCGTATAAATAATAATTTTCAACTATTTTTCTTGCCCTTTTTTTGCAATCTGTTATCATTTACATTATAAACTGAAAAACAATAGAATTGAAAACAAGCAGTGACTGAGAATAAAATGGCAGAATTTCAGGATATTCTATTGGCACAGAGACATTCTAACATTACATTCATTTTACACAGAGACGGTATTTTTCAAAATTACCAGTATGATTTTTTGGACGGCCAAAACTGAAATAGGATAAAAATATGCCGATATTTCTATGCATAGGATTTAGGCGAAAATGCACTGAATTGTATACAAAATGTACTATTAGCTTAGGATTTCGAAACATTGGCATATAAAATATTTCCGTAATTAGCTAGACTTTGAAGTTGCGACTTTGAAAGACGGCAGAGTTTCTCTTGCTCACATATTAATGCGTTTTCTATGATTTATGGTCCTCTGATATGGTAATTTGGGCTTAAAATGTATTTCAATAAATATCTTCCATTTTAGATTCATTAAATTATTAGATAATAATGGTGAAAGTTAAGGTTAGAAATAAATATATCCACGAAAGAAAAATGTCAGACATTGAAAGAAAATATCTTTCATGGGCGAATTTCTTCCTCTTCTTCTTCCAGATCGATTGAGAAGGCATCTGTTTTACCCACAGAGCGGGCATGGGAGTCAAATTGGTTAATTTTTTATGTTTTTCAAAGAAAAGATCCGATCTCAACATGTTAATAGAAAAATACCGAAATTTAAAACATGCCATTCCATGATGTACGTCTGTTTATTCAGCATAGACGTCGGTTGATGAGGCATCTGCTTTACCTGCCTGGCTGGGGGGGGGGGGGGGGAAGGCGGCAGCAGCTCCGCGTGCCTGCGCGCGCGACCCGACCGTGGAGAATGGGGTTGCGCATCTATCCGGGCGTTGGAGTCTCCGCGCCTCGCCCCGCTCGCGCAACGCCGTTACCCGTGACTCAGCGTCCCACGCCGCCGCGCCACCCACCACCTCCTCCACCGTGCGTGCGCGCGGATGTGGGGGTTGAGGGGAGGGGCTCCCGGATGCGACGACCCTGCTCTCCCGCGCCTTTACCGAATGACGTCGCCGCTGCTCCGGGATGGGATCCGGCAAGTGGGCCGGAGCAGAAAGTGTTTTCCGCCGGAAGTTTCCCTTGTAACGCGTTCGCGATGAGGTCCGCTGTTAGGGCGTTTCGAGAAGGACTGCTGTATTCGTATGCTAAATCGCACTGCAAGGTGCCAGCGATTTCTCTCGGTGAGACAGTAGCGTACCGATGAGGACATTCACTTGGTGATAGTGAGCCGGAAGTCGTACCACATGAGAAAGTCGTAGGAATTTGAATATAAATAGTTTGATACACACTGCTGTTTCATCTCATGAGCGATATTATTTGAATCTTCAAGTATTACATTATAATTGTTGGGGAGCCATGTGGTCAGCTTTGTGTTTTTACAGAAGTCCATATTTTGTTTGACTATTTTAGACAATTCTGGACACTCGCTTAGAATTGTGACCCGTTAAGTATCTTCTAACGGTATATAAATTAATACCACTAATAATAATTTTTCCTCGTAAATTTTAGAGTTATACCTGTTTTTACTTCCAATGCCTAATTATGTTTATATGGGCATTGTACGATGTAAAATCGCAAACGTAGTTTTTCGTAGCACAATGATTCACAATGATATAGAAAGAAAATTAATAATCAATTGTTTCAAACTATTATAAAATACAAACACAAAAATTATGCTTATATTTATTTTTAGTACCTTTTTTGTTTTTTTTTCTTCTTTTTTTTCAAAATTAGAGTCATTTTATATAATACTTGATTGTGCGACTGAACGTTTTCACTATAGTGTTTTGTAGGGTTAGTTGCAGTAAACGAAAATATCGGGTGAGGCAAGCGCATCAGACTGTATTCCAGACTGGTCTCGCCGCTTGTGTGGACCGCCGGCGGCCGCTCTCTAGTGTGCAGGGGAATCGGTGCCGGCGCGGCTGGGGCCAGCCGGCGACTTTCGTGGAAGCGAGCCGGTCGGTGCTCTCCGAACCGGACTCCGACGAAACTGATGCAGCCAGGTACCGGTCCCTGCTTGCAGGAAGTGGTCGGAAGCTGTACAGGAAAATTGGGGGGTGTAGGGATGGGGGTTCCGCTTGATGCCCTGCTTCCACCGACGCGTCGTGCGTTGCTTTGGGGGCTCTCGTTTCTGTTTGAAGTTTTTTGACATCTGTAAGTAAAAATATAAATACAGTTTCTTAACTTCATTAAAAGATTAGGGAATTCGTATATCATATTACAAAAAACATTTACTACATTTTAATCCAGCGTGTAGGAAAGTGAGAAAGTATGTTATGCATCGCTACTTTAAACAAAATAATGTATGTTGTTTATTGATATATTAAAAATATTAAAGACCTATTCTCAGACCACTATATAGTAGGCACTAAAATAAATATCCCAGCAAGATGGATAAGAAAGAGAACAGACAAAAACAAAACTGACAAAATATACTTCAAAACACATTTGCTACAACAAGACAGTATAAGGAAATTATACTGCACAAGACTGCACAACTACTTAGACCAAAGAGCAGTAAGTTTAAATGTAAATGAAGAATGGGAAGACTTAAAGCAATTGATGATAAAAGTAGCAACAGAAGTTTTGGGAAAAAGAAGTAGAAGATCTAAAAAGAAAGGAATACGAATATGGAATGATGAGATAAAAACCATCATTGAAGATAAGAAAAGGGCTTATCTAAAGTACTTGCAAACACAATCCGTACAAGATAGGATAACGTATAAGCATAAATGTGCATTAGTTAAAAGAGAAGTTCGAAAATTAAATAGAGAAAGTTGGGATAGATACATAAGTGAAATCGAATATGATATACATGGAGCCCAAAATAAAGCGTACAAAATTCTAAAACATCTAAATAAAGACGAAAAAGACTCTGTACAAATAAATAATATACCCGAAAAGCAATGGCTGAGATACTATAAGGAATTGTGGACTTCAAACACACAAGAAGAAGAACTCGCAGAACAAGAATTTGCAAACGTAGACCCATTAGAAATGAACGAACTCGAAGAGATACTTATAAATTTAAAGAACAAAAAATCTCCAGGTAGCGATGGACTGAATATAGAATTATTCAAGTATGCACCTTCACAAATCAAACTTAGGTTTCTCTTCATACTAAATATATGTTGGAATACATATCAAATCCCAGAAGAATGGAAGAAAGCCATTATACACCCAATATTTAAGAAAGGAAATAGACAAGACTGTAGCAATTACAGAGGAATTAGCCTATTAAACTCTGCCTACAAAATCTATGCAAAGATAATTACTAGGAGATTAAATAAAATAAGTAATAACCTACTTTCGGAATTCCAAAATGGATTCCGAAAGGGACGTTCATGCGCAGATAGCATACTTATTGTACAACAATTGATCGAGAAAAGACGCGAATATAATCTTCCTACCTATATCCTGTTCATAGATTTTGAAAAGGCCTTTGACAAAGTCTCTCGGAATAAGTTATGGAGTATTATGCGTAATAGTGGATACCCTAACCACATCATAGAAACCATCAAAAGCTTATATTTTAAAACCACTATCAGTATTGACAAAGGAACAGTGAACAACCTAACTGAATATACAAACCAAGGAGTCAAACAAGGGTGCCCGATGTCCCCGACCCTCTTTAATATATATATCGATCATATTATTCAAGAATGGCAAAGTAAACTAACCACACATTTTAAAATAAGCAATACAATTTTAAACACTACTCTTTTTGCAGATGACCAGGCCATTTTTAGTACTTCAGAAGACGACCTACAGAGAGCTGCCCATTACCTCGAGTTAACAGGGAAAAATTATAACTTGAAGATATCAACCTCTAAAACGAAAACAATGGCATTCCAGGGGAAAAACCATATTAGATGTAAAGTAGTGATAAACGAAAAAAGTATTGAACAAGTAAACAACTTTAATTATTTAGGATTTAACATCTCATACTGCGACAAAAAAGATATAAACATAAAGATCCAAAAATTCCAGAAATTGTGCGGTACTATACGCAGAGCACTAAGACAAAAGACCAGACAAGACACCCAACTAAAATTTTACAAAACTATGGCAGTCCCAATGCTAACTTATGGATGCGAAAACTGGACAGTCAATAGGTCAGACAGAAGAAAGATCGAAGCGGCAGAAATGAGATTCCTAAGACCATTAGCAGGATATACACTACTAGATCACAAGAGAAATGAAGACATCAGAGGTGAACTACAGATCTCCAGCATACTGGAGAAGATCGACTCAACGAGGAAGAACTGGTTCGAACACCTAACCAGAATGCCACCAGAACGGCTTCCCAAGACTATCCTCGAATACAAACCAAAGGGGAAACGATCCAGAGGCAGACCCCACACAAGATGGAAAGAGACTCTTGAGAGCGGAACGGGCCACTAGGCCCAAACCCTGTTGCTGATGATGATGATGATGAAAAATATTAAACCATTTTGAAAACATTAATGCTGCTCTTTTCACTTTTTATTTTTTTCTTAGTACGATGCTTTTCTGCCTTTTAGATGTTTGTGAATTTCAATTTGTACAGAAACATAACATTTGTGATGATATCTTCCTAAAATGTTTAATTTATTGTTATACTTAATTCAATCAAACACACGTACATGTATAAACTACTCGTACATATTTTTATATACAAAATCATTCATACGCTTTCATTTTCACATCTAGATACTTAACATTTATAAATTTGTAAATTATATTTACGTTCTTGGGTTTTATTAACTATTTTACTAGCTTTATTATATGAAAAAAAATCTTAAAAATTGAACATCTAAAAGGGTTTAAAAATATATGAACAGCAATCAATCTTCGTATTAGGGGAAATTCCTGTTGATCTATCAAGACTGGGAAGTTAAAGAGGGCTGAAGATTAGACGTCTAATCAACTAATTGGGGCTTAGGTTAATTTCCAATTATTGTATTATATGGCAGTGGTAAACGAATGTCTTAACTTAATTTAATGTAAAATAAGGAGACAAAACTCTGAGCTGAGATCCGAGAGCACGTTGCCTTGCCGAGGAAGCCACCCGGACGTCCGGAGCTGAATGCTCGGGTGGCGAGTCGCCCCTCCGCCCTCCCAAGGTCTGCCACGCAATTCTTCTGCACTCATTATTCTCAGTCCTACGCTGAGAAGATGAGGATTCTGTTTGCTGTTCCACTTGAACCATTCGAACGCGTTGTGGCCAGCAATATTGTAACTCACGGGCAAAATGTGATTAAACAAATTTAAATTTCTAGTTGTATTCTAGCTGCAGAAGCGAATACATTCGCGTATCCTTGGTGAAGAGGGACCTCGCTTAGACCTGCAAAGTTTTTTATGGTGTTTGTTTCGAAGAAATAGGCGAGGCATATTCCTCTGCAGCTTTTTCTTTAGTTTTCAGGCGACATTAGTATCATGAAAATTCAAAGTGCAGTGCTTCAAATCAATCAATAAAAGCATAAGGACAAGGGAGCTTGAATGAGGACGTAAAGTATGTACGTTCGTTGAAAGTGTATGTTTTGACGCTCTCTGTGGTAGTAATGAAAACTGCATATTCTGCGCAAAGTAGATGTGCGTTTTTCTTCGTCTATCGTTCTAATTGAAGGGGGAAAATACACTTTTATATAAAATCGTGTTGCTTCATATATTTGGTAAAATACGAGAGAATAATGAAAATGTACCTTTCAGGAAGATCCTTTTTCTTACATTTTATAATTAAGGAACTGCTTGTTGAAAATAAAATGAATGATTGAATTAAATTTAATCCCCATGTTCTTATGATGAAATATAACACATTGTTGAAGTGGACGTAGGAATGTTTCTTAACCTAAAAAATTAGGTTAACAAACAAAAACCTATTTCAATATACTAAAGTATTGTATCATGCAATGCTATTTAGTGTTGCCATGACTAATATTGAACAAATATTTTGTTTACAATTAGTACATTTAGTGTCTCTGCATGCCATTTTTGTGTATATAGTTAACGGCACGCACTGCTGAACAAAGACTTTCCGCGCAAAGAACTGGAAATAAATGGGCAGCAGAAACAAGATTCACTCTTAGCAGAGCGTGCGACATAGGTCGTTATTCTCCGCAACCACATTGTGTTGGATTCGGACCATTGTGCGACACCATATATCAACGGACGCCATCCGCTCATGGCCTTCTTTAGGACTAAAATGTTTTAGAACTTCAGACATTTCAGGCCTATTCAAACCCACGAAATAATTGTAACGTTGCCGCGTTGTAGCCCGGGCAGCAGTGACCAAACCCAGGACTCTGCTCCAAAATCATTATTTCGTACACTGAGAAAACACTTAGTTACGAAACAAATGCGCGTAACTCGTCGTGTTTGTCGCCCGAGCACAGCGAGGGTGACAAAAGACGAGTGCGCGAATCAACTCAAAATAGCCTACGTTTTTTTAACATCCTTAGCGAAACGCTATCTGAAGTCATTTATAAAATTACTTTTACAGAAATGAATGGATTGCAGTCAATACCTATTTGTATTGTATATAAATAATAAACACAGACGTCTTCAAGATGAAAGACAATTGCGAAACATTATATAAGTTTCGCACGCTATTCGCGATATTTCGCGCACGTTTCGTAAAGTTTCGTTTAGAATGAAAAAAATAGTTATTTCACACTTAGAAAAACAAGCATGAAAAACAATGTTTTGCGCACAACGTGTTTTGACAGTATATAAAATTCCCAACAAAGTTAGTACAGTTGCAAAGAAAATATTTGTTGAAAAGAGAAAATGTTAAATTGAACTGATCCGTTTTTACGAGAATGGAGAGTGGAGAATAATAATCGTGCACGTTGCTTCAGCAAACGAAATATCTGTTTGGTTCTTTTTTAATTAAATTCCCATATACAGCGTAAACCGCCTGTAGTGGTTGAGGGCGTAGTGCGCTGACTTCACATTCGGGAGGTCCCCGGTTTAATCCTCTTGTCGGCCATCCTGGCCAGGGTTTTCGTGGTTTCCCTCGGTTATCCAGGCGAATGCTGGAATGGTTCTACTGAAAGGCAACGATTGCAAAACCGACGTCGCTAACCGAATTCGTTAACTACGTGAAGTCACGAAGGTTAAGCAACTTCGAGACGTCGCCTGTTCCTGGTTGGGTGACCGACTAGGAACCCCGTGATCTAACGGCGCCTACGCCAGTACGGGGCATATAATCGCTAAATACAAATACAGCGTAGATGAATCTGATATCAGCAAACTATCACTTATCTCATAGTGGCCTTCTTTAGGACTGAATTGCAGCGCGGAGACAAAACGTTCTTCAAATCCCCACGCGTTGTCATCCGCACGGCGGTGGCGTGGCGTGGCGCGTCGGCGGGGCTGGAGTCGCCTCGGGCTGGACCGCTGGCGCTCGAGCACGACTGGGCATGCGCACACGCGCTCGCCCTTCCTCGCTCGGCCGCGCACGCCCACTCGCGCACGCCCGCGAGCGCGCGCGCTGCTAGTTTGGAACGGACTGCACTGCGACTGCACAGAACACGCTCCGTGACAAGCGGCGTTGCTTTGACACGCTCAGCAAACGGAAGGTGTTAACTCTCCTGTTATCTGTAACAGAAAGAGTACTGGTTATGTGAGTGAGTGTAATATTCTCCGACGAGTTGTAAATAAACAATCTGATGGTATTTCAATTGTTGGTCGCGAACTTGACTTTCAGCTCTTTGAGTACCATAATTTGAATCTTGATATATCCGTCAAGAAACTATAGTTGACAAGGCAGGTTCTCAATTCTCAAGGAAGTTCTACAATTTTTCCTGTCTTTGACTTTACTGCTCCAACATCGTATTAAATTATAACTTAAGCATCTGTGTATTTATTTTACGTAAATCACGCTTCGATTCCACATTATCAATAATAATAATAATAATAATAATAATAATAATAATAATAATAATAATATCATACGGAAATTTGCGCTTTCATTAATATCTTCGTTTCCAACATTTCTTGAAAAAAAGCAACTTCTAAGACTTGAGGCTACTCTTAGAGACTCCAGGGATTTTTCTCCAAAATAGCAAAGCAATTTAATTTCCTTTCTCATTTATGAATAGAAATAGGTTTATTATTCTAATTTTGCGAACTAGCGGATTCATGAATATTCGTCTACATTTCAATGCTGTTTCTCTCAGGACTTTCGTGATTTTTGCTACTCAACGAGAATGTACCAAAAGACCCTGCGTATGTTGTGAATGACCGGAAAATAAAATGCAGCAATTTATCAATGTGGGAGAATCTTTCACATCTTTCATTGTGATTCTTTAAAAATCTCACATTTCATTACAAAGATCTTGAGAGAAATATTTTTTCATGAACGAACAAGTTGCGGCAGAGAATTGACTTGTATCTTTTCGTATTTTAGTTTGCTTTCTGTGTAGATTCTATTTCCATTTTATGTAATGTACCTATATACCAAGATATAATGATTCGTCCTTAGCATTTTCTATTATTCAACTATTCAATGGATGAGTTATTTGTTTTAAATTAAATTTAATTTAATTTAATGTTAAACAAAACGTGAGATTTTATTTACTTGACGTATAGTTACCGTTCGCTTAGAAATATATAATATGTATGGTTATTCATATAAAATATTATATGAGAGAGAAGTTCGAAATAAAATATTTCCCGTGTTTTCATGCTTATCAGACTTCGTTAAGCAAAACCCTGCGGGTTTAAGGTGTCGGTAACGGAACTACGTATACCCAGGGCAAACATAATGTTTTGTGAGGTTTGTTTCTTTGGGGCCAGCGCGAAGTGGACCGAAGCGAGGCCTCCTCCAACAGCTCCTTTGGCCGAAAAGGGTTTTTTTATGAGCGCCGCCCCGCCCCTTCGGAATGCAGTCCCTCCCCCCTCACAGACGTCTCTGCGGCTCCGTGGGGTCGCCGTCACGGCCCACTGCTAGTCTCGCCGCACAGGACACCGCCCCCTCCATTTCTAAGCTTTAACCGCGTTGTCCGATCAACTTACCTCACGACAGTCACTCCATTGTCATCAGTGGAAACAACATTGTCGTCGCTACGGAGTAGCTTTAGAGCACATACACACACACACACACACACAAACAATCACAAACAAAAACAATATTCTATGGAATGACAGTTTAGGATAAATTGAATGGGATCGTGGTCGCCATTGTGATTATTTGCGCGTGGGTTTCAAATCATAACACTTCATCAACGCCTTTGCTTTGGGTGCCTGCAACAGAAATAAAAATATAAAATGGAAAATCAAAATAGAATCAGAACATGAATTGTTTTCAAACGCATTTTTATGTCAGTTGAAATTTTTCATTAACAATAAAACTTGTGAACTTTTTACATTAAAATGGCCTTTCAGTCTTCAACATTTACAATGAATTACTGAGTAAGAAGCAACACAGTTTTCGAAGATATTGCCGTAAATATTTCCTTACGAAGAGTCAAACTATATAAACTTTGACACTGAATTTGAACTTGGAACAATGAATTTCTTCGTGCACTTACGTTTCGCAAAACTCTTTAACATTTTATTTCAAATATATTTTCATACGGTGGAATCATACATGCACCGAAAAGAACGTGTCGTTCCTGTAAACAACGTACTTGCTCCTATGAATCGCAATGGTGTCAATGAGGTACCCCCGATTCCACTATGATGGCGACTTTTAAATTATTTAGGGGTATTAGCACTCTCAATGAGTCTATTTTATCTTTATTCTAACGGCGACTTTGACTCGATTTCTTTGAAAGTTGTACGATGTCTAATAAATACTAACAGAACCCATGGAGATGCTCTATACTAAATAATGTTTCTTGGAATATGTTGAATCCTTCAATGTGCGAATGATAACTAAATATAATGACGTTTAGATAATTATTTCTGAAGAGAAATAAAACAAAAAAAGATAAAAAAATAAGGCACGTTTTTCTAAAATTGTGGAAGAAAATGATACAGTAAAATAATATAGTAAATAATAAGTAATTTCATAGAGTCATCGGTGAAACAGTAAAATGTCAAATCAATGAAAATATAATTTTTAAAATTTCAATTGTCTCATTCCGTTTCCAAAATAATTCAATCATTTTTCAAAATTTAATTTGTTAATGAAATTTGTGAACTTTAACGGAGACAATCTACGAAAAACAATTAAGAAAATGTAGAATCTAATAGTGAAGTTAAAAACATGTATAAATTTTGTTCCTAATGGTATAATATCCTTGGAATCCTTTATTATTGAGAATTTCCGTAAGAAATGATTTATACTAATATAATATCGTGTATCATGTTTCAAAAAGAAACGAATTTCTTATGAAGAAATGCTTAAGTTCGATCTTAATACTGATATGGTGATGACGATGAAGATCGCAAATTCAGCGTGTTGTGTCTTTTCCTCCGCAAGGCGCGTGGGGTCGCGTGCAGGGAAGTTGAGAGCTCTTGAAGTGGAGTGAGGCTCGAGCCGCCTCCAGGCGGACTTTCGACTTGCAGCCTGAATTTTGATTCGAGTTAGACGGGAATAGCAAGTCACACTCCAATCCCAAATTACAACACTTTCGAAAACTTGACCTTGCGTTTACTACTCTGAAATTTTACTATTCATTCCCAAGTAGGGAAATCTTGTCATCAAGTTGCCCTAGAATTTAATATTCTCGTGAATATGCAAGTGAATGTGAATATATGTGTAAATTGAATGTATATCATTTTTACTATTGGTTTTAATACGACTAGCTGTTTCCGTGTAAATAATTTGCAAGAATTTAAATGTTTATATAATTTTATTAATTTCTCTTCATTCTCTACAATGTGTTAATTGCCGTCAAGAATGAAAACGAAAACGCGATTTTTATCGGTCTTTTTGGAGTCAATAGTGTTTTAGCTCTGCAACTGTACAGTTCTTGGTAAGCAGATTTTCCAACTCATTTCTTGCGCAACGCAATTCCTCTGCTACATATTTTTAATTTTAAATGTCAAATTTGTAAAGCATAATACTTACGTGGCAAACACAAATTATTATTTGACAATAATAGTGAATACTCGGCATCGGAAAACCACTTTCATCGTACTAATTTATGCAGCGGTTATCAACATTTCTGATGCCAATTTCATCATATTCGTTTTGTATTGGAATAAGTGTATCCCACTAAATTTCTCATTATTGACCACCCAAGCGTTTTGATATACATTTTGCAAATCAAGAAATTAGATATAGGCCACACACCACCTCTTACCGTTGAGGCTTCCGTGCACATTGTGAAGCGATCGGATCAATTCATGCCGGAAAGAGGGGAGGCTATAGGGAATTTGTTAGCAACACGCCAGACCGCTGCCGCCCCCACCCCCTAGTTAGCCGCGCCAACCACGCCGGCCACGCCCTCTCCCCCGCAATCGCAGTACCTTTAACGTTTCGACGCGACCTCTCCCACGAAACGTCTGCTTTTCTCCCGTCCCGTCCCCTTTTCTGACACTCTCCCTAACCTCGTCCCTTCCATGTCCCCGTCACATACAGGGAGATTATTTTAATAAGGAACTGCTATGACAGCTACTGATTCGCCACTGTTGGCAATGTACCTGCAAGCTATGTCCTATGCACTCATTTTGTCAATGCGTTGGTTTACAGTTACATCATTTCTAAACGACTTTATCACTACCTCTTGTAATGTCATGGCCCTGCATGACGTTCATTTGTTTCCCGACCTGTCAAACTGGTCCCCTCTTAGTGACTCCTCTAAGGGCCCCTTCCCACGGCTCGGCCGCGGCGCGCTTCCTTCAAGCAGCAGAGCCCTTCCGACGCAGCCACCGCTGGAGCCACGGCCGCACCGCCGCCCGCCGTGGAAGGGGGTGGGGTCTGGGGGGGTAGGTTTCGCCGACCCTCCGGCGACGACGAACAAAGGGACCGGAGCAGGTAGAACGCTGCGGCCGCGGCGCAGTGGGAAGGCTCCCATTTAAAGCTGTGTTCTGCTAGCCGTGGCGCGTGGCCCCTCCTCCGCTTCGCATAGGGCCGCTTCCCACGGCGCGGCCGCAGCGCGCTTCCTTCAAGGAGCAGAGCTCTTCCGACGCCGCCACCGCCGGAGCCACGGCCGCTCCGCCGCCCGCCGTGGAAGGGGGTGGGGTCTGGAGGGGTAGGTTTCGCCGACCCTCCGGCGACGACGAACAAAGGGACCGGAGCAGGTAGAACGCTGCGGCCGCGGCGCAGTGGGAAGGCTCCCATTTAAAGCTGTGTTCTGCTAGCCGTGGCGCGTGGCCCCTCCTCCGCTTCGCATAGGGCCGCTTCCCACGGCGCGGCCGCAGCGCGCTTCCTTCAAGGAGCAGAGCTCTTCCGACGCCGCCACCGCCGGAGCCACGGCCGCTCCGCCGCCCGCCGTGGAAGGGGGTGGGGGTCTGGAGGGGTAGGTTTCGCCGACCCTCCGGCGACGACGAACAAAGGGACCGGAGCAGGTAGAACGCTGCGGCCGCGGCGCAGTGGGAACGCTCCCATTTAAAGCTGTGTTCTGCTAGAGGTGGCGCGTGGCCCCTCCTGCGCTTCGCGTAGCTGGAGTGCGGCGTCGGCTGCCGCAGCAGCCGCCACCCGCTGCACGTGGGAAGGCCTCCATTCAAACCAATGCTCTGCTACGCGCCGCGCTGCTGCGAAGCGCGCCGCGGTCGCGCCGTGGGAAGGGCCCTAAATCGCGTCACGGACCCTGTCCCGGTCCCCACCCGCATCCCCGACCGTCCTCACCCTCGCCCCCGCCACCCCCGTCCCCAGGCTGCGTGCCGATCGGAGCGCTTGGGAAAAGCCGTGCGCCTGTGGGAGCGGGGTCTGTGCCTGGGCCTGGGCCAGGGGCGGGGGGTCACCTGGGGAGCTGCGTGCTGGGCTGCGCTTTGGACGCCAAGTGGAGCAAATTAGCGCGTGCGGCGGGAGGAGGGGGAGGGCTGCGCTGCAGATGTTTGCGCTCGACGACTTGCATGACGGCGCCATTCAGATCACCCGCAGGAGAGAAGAGGGCCGCGCCGCGCCGCTTCACCCACATCCGGCAGCTTTGTGCCCCGCGGTCCTGTTTTGTTGCTCGCGTGCCTGTCGGCGGGTTGTTTCCTGACTGGCGTTGCGCTTTTGTGTCGACGGTTTACTCTGCAAATCGCCCACTCTTCTCGACAAAAGCGCAGAACTTATATAACAACGCCATTTTATTCTTTCTGCTGTTTCACGTTATGCCCCTGTGAATAATTGTAACAATAATTGGCAAACCGTAAGAGAAATACCTTTGTGAGGTTCTCATTCAGGCGAAGTTAAATAACTCTGATATGAAACCGGAGGTCGTGGGAATTTCAAATGTTCTTCGTCCTAGATGAGGTAAATGATTTTCATTGGATTATCTGTGTTGTTTTACGTTGACGTAAATTGTGTACATTCGTTTCTTTGAAAAGCAAATTATCAAGCTGTTACTTTGTCTGAACGTTTACTAGACTCATATCTAAAACTAAGTGCACGTGCTTCACATTTTACTAAGTTGTATGCTTACATGTGAAAAGTAATTTGTGTACGGCTATGTTGATTTAATTTGTACTAAATGAAGTACAGAAAGAGCAAAAAGCCATAACCGCATTTATGGTTTTGCAATATCATACTACACATTTACCATCATGCTGTGGCATAATGTTTTTACTGATTGTTTGCCAATTTGAGAAAACGTTTGTTGTAATGGTTGCACATCGTTCGCCTCAGTGATTCGAAATAAAATATAGTTTATGAACTGCGCTTGTACGTCTCATGTTCCAGAGATGTGTCTTTTTTTCTGAGCATCAATGTGATAAAAGCATATTTAACGTGGAAACCTTTGTAAAGAATATTGTGTTAACTCAGTTTGATATCTTGGCAGATTTTGAGAGTTACTGTATTATACAAATGTGTCATTCTAGTTAAAAATTACTAGTGTTAGAATGTGTTTTCTATTAGTCCTTTCGAATGATTTTTGTGGTTGTTCCACATTCAAAATTCACTTTTATAACTCTAAAATGTTCGATCTATTCCGTTTAGAGCTGTAACTGGTCTTGATGTGAAATTGAGTGAGTTTAGTCGAAATTAAGCTAAATGATCATTCTTCGTTGAAACAAACTCTTTGTTTCAACTCTTGTTTCTAGGCTCCCAACATGTTTTATACTTAGTATGGATACACTGAGTGTGGTTTCAAGTTAATTTTTATTTATCGTAATCAATTTCTTTTCACGAGTAAGTTGTCATATTAGTGTATTATTAAAGTAAGTTTCATTCGCACCGTATTTTTTTAAATAATCTGTCAATGTCTTCTTAAATGAAATGGAAAGTGAATGAACGACAACACTATTATTCTAAATTATACGATGAATGATAATCTGCTCGATCTTTAAATTTCTAAACCAACAGATGCTTCCTCGTTTACTGTGCCAACGCAAGTGATTTAGAAACTTCCAGCCGGAGTGGAGCGCGGGACCCTGCCCTCGAATCCGGCCAAGCGAATAAACCTGTTAACCGTCCAAAAAGGATTTAGAATTGTCGTTCCGCGTTTAGCGCCGGGGAAAAAAACTGCAAATGCGCGTTGTGCACAACATGCGTACTTGGACACGCGGACTTGGCTTGCAGCGTTCGCGGAGGCGCTCGCGATGGCTCCTCCGATTCCGCGCAGGGAAAACGCGTCGATCCGTCATGCTAGAGACCGGATTTCAATGTAATTGCATTTTTTTGCCTTTCTACTTAACCGATCTCAAATTTGTAATCTTGACGAATTCTCGCCTTCCTTACAGAATATCAATTTTTTTCGTTACATAGTTTTAGGTATTCTGTACTATATTACATATTTTGGTATTTTCACAAAATATTTTTTTCATTCTGTCAATTTTCTTCAATTGTATTGCATATTTGTCACGAAAAGAAGTATTCTCAAAAAAATCAGCGTTTTTCCTATATTATTATTATTGCGCGCTGTCTACTTCAGGTACCCTATACGAACACAGCCCGCCATGTTCTCACAGTCCGCCGCGATTGTTTCAGTTATCGCAGTGGGGGGAAGTGCGCGTCAGCGACTGAGATCCTTTTCAATGTAGGTGTGAAAAGTATCACTGACTCCCTGTATCGTGACTTTTATCCTTCATTTCGGAGAAACATTGGTGATCGCCGACGTTTAACATTCAATTAGAGTTATTCACGCTGCAGTGTTCGTTTGCTGGTCGGAGATATCACCAGTTTGGACCAGGAATGATGTTAATATATTTATTCCGCGTAATCAGGCTGCAAAACTACGGACCTGAATAGCAATAGACGAAGCTTCTACCATAGACGGAAACATTGTATTGTGTAAAGTGTGCAATGTGTGTTATATTCTTTTTAAAATTTGTTTAGAAAATGTTTTATAAATGTAATTTTGTATTGTGTAAATGTCTTTTTTAATTAGTGAATTTTAATATGACATATTATATCCGATTTTTTATATTTATTACATATTCCTACAGGTTTCATTACATATTTATGTTCATATTTTGACGTTCCATACCACATATTTTTGCAGTCTCTAGTCGTAGCCATTGGAAAGGCGGCTCACACTGCACCGAAGTAAGCCAATAAGAGAGGGAAAACGAGAGGAAGGACATTAAAAATCTAAAACATAGAACCTCGAAATACACAAGGTATGAGTATGTTTGGCAGAACGGCCTGCCCGGTAGCTGAGGTCGTTAAGGCGTGAGGACAGTATCGAGCTCGGTTGGGCGGTACTATGAGTATTGAGTGCCATGGTACTCAATAATTAGCATATTTTGGCTGAGAGAATTGGAGGTACTATTTTTATCATAGGAGATGTGTGCAACTTGAGCAAACTTCTAAAGTAATATCGTCATTTTTAATTTAATTTTTATTGATACATATTGCCGTGTGCATTCTTGAGTTTGGAATATTTCAATATAAGTGCGAAAAGGCGTTCAGAGAAATTAGAGAGTGATGTGTAGCAATTCCAAACTCAGTTCGAACGTAGGAGTAATTCTGAACGAAGATTTGAAATTACACGAGTATCCCATTTAACCATTACATATTACATTTTTAAGGGCTTCTTAATCATTTTGTCTTGCCATAAATTTCTAAGAAATTGTTACAAGAAAATTATCTGAATTATTTTACAAGACGAAAATAACTTTATTCATGCCGGTCTTTTCAGAATTCATTTGTTTCCATAGTATAAGATAATGTACAATTTGCTCCACTGAAATGTCGAAATGGTTCTTTGCCGCACAGTTTCTTTCTCAGTACCGATATTTCATTTTGAATATTAATATTAGGTTGGTAGCAACTAGCTAGCTATGTTCCCCGGGTACAGACTCTTCAGCGGAACAGAACTATTAGATAAAATAATACCTACTAGCTTCTCCAGTATCATTTCTTCTGATACCATATGCTGAAAAAGCTTTCAATTGGTCGAGTCTGCATGCTATCAAAATTGTAGCACTATTTATTATGTTTAACACATATCTATGAGTGGCGTCTAATATAATTTTTTGTAATAACTCATTTTTGATCAATTGTTTTGCCTTTCCCGACCTCTCAGCGATCCTCTCGACACAAAACATATTCAGTCTCTGCGAGTTCCCGAGGCGGTCTGCCCCGTCCTAATTCTCGCTATTTACAGTTGATACACGGAGGTTTGGAGAGCTACGACATGCTACAACTCACAAGCAAACCATACATGCTGGAGGCGGATTTTGAATTCGCGACCCTTCCAGGCAAAACCGGTAAGATGAGTCCACCTTAGTGATTTCGGCTACCCGGATCGCCAACAGAATAAACAATTGCAGAGCTCATTAGAACGAGGGGCTATTCCACTCTGACCTAGTACTGAGACTGAAGGCTTTACTAGAACTTTCGTAATATAACTCTGTGCCCGTTGAAACCCAGTGGTCTTGCGAATAAAACCATTGGGGATTTAAATAACATCCTACACTAAAATAATATTATTTGAAGTTTTATTTAATGTCAATAACTCCATATAAAAAAAATAATAATAAAATAAAAAATAAAAAACAACAACAACGTGGAATAGCCCCATGTCCTACTGAGGCGTTCAATTTTGGAAACAGTAAAGCCACGCAATGCATTCCGGATGCCCGGCTTTGCCCCCGGGGGGGGGGGGGGCGGTGACGCATCGGAGAGAGCTCTCGCTGGCAGCGCACGCGGCCAAGCGCCCCCCAGCCCCTCCCAGGCGCCCATCGCCCACCGGCGCTTCCGCGAGCGGCCGACGCGGCGCGGCGCGGGCTTTCTCGACATGGGACGAGGGCGGCGCCGCGCCGGGGCACGGGGTGACGGAGGCGGAAGCGCGGGAGGCAATCTTACGACACTTGGCTTTTGTTTTCGCGCGATTGAGTAATTGAAGACGATACCCCGGTTTAAAAGTATTGTACTTTTTTTTCTTCTGACGCGATTAAATAAAATAATATGGAATTTGTAAACTTTTTTTTCGTATTCACCAATTTTGCAGCTTTCAGTGACTTGGCCATCTTCTGATCTGTCGTCTTGAGGTCAGAATTCGACTAGTAGACTAAATGTATAGACTAACCCTGGACCCGCTCTGGCATATTTGAAGATGATGGATAAGCCATCGAAACCTGCTTATGTCTCAAATAATAATGAAAACACATTTTTTCAACTGTTTGAATATTTAGGAAACATTGCTTATGTAAAGCAGTGTGGTGCTTGGTTGCTGAGCGAAGATGAGGAGGAGGGCTTACGCCTTTATGCTTGTCCTTTTCATGGGGTGATAAATGAGCCTTCTGCTCCCCGTACAAGAACTAGGACCCTCTTCCAAGTCTATGAGCCACGGGAGAATGTTCCAAAGTACCCAAATATCGGGCGGTAACTACGGTGTGGATAAAATGCCTGACTTTTTTCAGCTTCGTTACGAACATGTTATTTTTTATTTATCTGTAAATATAATACCAGAAATAAGTTACTGGTATACTCTAAAACGAAGACATGACAAACGCATGATGTAATTATTGTCTTTATACGAATGTAGAATTATGTACACGAAATGTGTGATATAGACATCATTGTAAAATTGGAAATGTTAAATCCTGAGAGTGATTAGTGTATTAAACTGAAACTGGAATGAAGCTTTCCCTCTGTATGTTACATACAAGTTATGTCCATCGGCATTTTATTATAATATCCACAAGTACTCTCAGGGTCCAGTGAGAGAGAACCCGATGACGTTACATCACGTGGTAGCCCACTTGTGAACAATAAGGCGGCGAACCCGCGCCAAGAGGTGTGGCGTGCGCCAATGGGCGGGCGGCGGTCGCCCCCTGCCGCTTCCGGCGCCGGCGTCGCGCTCTCCCTTTGTACGCCGCCCACGTGAGCATCCGCCTCGGCGACGCACTTCCGGCACGCCCTCCGCCCGCCCTCCGCCCGCCCTCCGCCCGCCCTCCGCCCGCCCTCCGCCCGCCCTCCGCCCGCCTCGCCCCGAGCACACGCGGCCTTCCACATTTCGAAAACGGATGCGGGCCACTTCTCCGCGGGTAGCATTAAGGCAGGTTATTGTTAAATAGCACCTGTCACGAGTTCCATTGATGGCACGCCAACTGCTACGGTCGTTAGTCTTGTTAGTGTAGTGAATGATTAATCCCGTCGGGTCAAAGCACACATCACACTATCAATGATGTCTTTTTTTACGTGACGACGCTCAGGCCATCTAAACTTGCTCTTCCACCTGTCCACGCACCTTTCGCTACTCTCCTTCCGCTGGTCGAGTAGCAGAGAAAGAATGTGTCACTCGATGCTTTTTTTAGACTTGGGAATGAAAGTAAATCTACGTCATGGTGCACCCGGCTTTACATTCCCTTCAAAGGAAGGCAAGATTTTACCTCCTTTTAAAATCCACAGTTTCAGTCGAGTATGAACCCGTGAACTTGGGTACAGCAGTGCGATACTAACTCTTTAATCGTAGTCAAGTATGAATGAGAATTCCAGTGTGATGTGTGCAAACACGATGCAAGAAACAATGTTATTTCAACATTATGTATTAAACAACTTCGGTTTATGTTACCTCAACTACTGGTTATTTTACTTCATACCCACGAAGGATAATCATTCCCAAACGTCTTTTGGTTCTACAAGGTTCATTTGGAAACTGCAGATATTTTAATGTATCAGGTGAAATTTGTATGTTATCATTAATCGGTGTGTTCGCTCGAACACTTAGCTACTATTGCGAAGGCGTCATCAGAAAGGATATTGCTCTAAAACGGCGCATTAAACACGCACCTCGGTTATAAAATTTAAGTGAACCTTCCGGATGTGCCACATTATCGAAAGAAGGGTCTCCATATTGCGGTCAAGGCTTCGCCTAAAGAACTCTACCCGGGCGGGTCGATAGCGCAGTTCCGTCGTGAGAAATAAATGAACAGGACGTATTAAGAAACTCTTCGAGTACGTGCAAACGAGGTCGTTTAACGTTTTAATAGTGTGGTGTGGAGAAAGGCATAAGTCATGCAGTACGTTCCATGAATAGTCTTGTTTCGCGAGCGCAGATTCGTCGCCAATGACTAGCGGCCTCTTTCGGACTTCCCTTCCTGGAAGTCGGAATAAGACAAGTCACCGGCGCGGCGATTGCTCGGTGCTTGGTCAAAATACCGCCTTACAGCGCAGCCCATTGTTCCGGGTGCGATGCGAGACATCCATTAGCGAGTGGGAAGAGCCGGGCGTCGCCTGGCCCTCGGGGGCTCTTGCGCAGCAGGTGCGCGGGCGGAGACAGAGGCAGAGAGACTTGTTGTGGACGGCCGTTGCTCCGCAGCGGAAGCTTCCTGGGTTGAACGGAACTTTACTGCATTTCAAGGCACTTCTAATTATTTTTTTCTATCAATCGCTCTGTTCCTCTTCCGCTTTATCCCCGCCTTCCTCCTTCTCTTTCCTTCTCTCTTTATCCTTATCTCTTCTTTCCTCGCTTCCCCTCTCTTCATACCTGTCTCTACCTCCCTCCTCCTCCCCCCTCTTCTCCCAAGTTCTTCAATGCTGACCTCTGTTTCTCTCGCCCTCCTTCTCCCTCCCTCTCTCCTCTCCCCCTCTCTCCACCCTTCTTTCTTTCTCTCCCTCCCCCTTCTCTCCCTCAAACTTCTTTCCATTCTCTCCGTCCCGCCCTCTCTCTTCCTATCTCTCCTTCCCTCTCACTCTTCCTCTCACTAGTTTTTATTGACACCACAGACGAAAATTGATTTAGGCCTGAAATCCACATGCTTTCAGTGCTGGGCGAGACTTTTCTTGATTATAGGGAATGAGACAAAAGGGATTGGAGGATCAGTTCATCGCCTGTCCCTATAGATTGAAACGAGAAATTAAGGATCTGATCGGGAATTGATCGAGAATGACCATGAATATGACTGATCTGAGCATCTGCATTCTTTAGTGTTCAGACTGACAGTGGCGTTGACAGGTTCACGCACTTGGCTGGTCTCGGATATGCTACCGTCGGAACTCGAACCTGGAATGTTAGGTTGCGGTTTCACAACGGTATGGAGCTAAATTCATTACTACAAATTATAATTATGAACGTTCAAAATAAACGACTTGTTGAAATGCAACTGTAAAGTGTTGCAATAATTGTTATATTGCAGTTTGGTAGAACTGAGGAATTTTCGAAATGTCAAACGTCTGAGATGACGAAACAATTTCATCATTTCAGTTCAGATTAAAACAACATGACTCTACGATGATTAATTAGAAAATTGGACGAGAATAATGATAAACTCGTACTTGTTTGGATGGTGTAGTCTGGAGATCGTCGCGAAAAACAATAGTTATACATTTTTTTACCATTTATTTCTTAAAAAGCGACAAAGATTTCAAGACGGATTCTCTGAGGTAGAAGGCAAAGACTCATGCAACTCACGATCCGAACTTAGAGGAGGTCCGTCACGTATTGTATTGTATTCCGACGTGCTGCAAAATGAGGTCAAACGTTAGAAGGGAAAAGTTGAATCGAAGAATGTGCGCCCAAAAACCAAACTCTATAGAAGCCGGTGCGTCTCACGCGAAACCGATGCCCAACACTCCCCCTCTCTGCGGCAGTCACGCCAACCACAACATACCGAACTAACCCAACCTGTGAACAGATACTGAGATTGCACAGATACTCAGCGTTGGCCGCATAGTTGGCTTCTTGAACCACATTTCATATCGACGCCAAACAGAGGCCAAAGTACCAATAGGCCGGTGTAATAGAATCCCTATCGTAGAAACATTCTATTTGGAATGGTTAGAATATACGATTGTAAATAATTATATGATATCGAATAACTCACAAATTATTTTTAAGATAATTTTAATAAATTATATGTTGGTAATATTTAATTTACTTAATGATGTTATATTACATCAGAAAAAATCATTGCACCATTGCTTTGCCACAACAGTAGGGAACCCATAAAAGAGAAAATCGAGAGAATTTAAGGAAAGAACATCGCAATTGAAATATCATATCAATTGGGAAAATTGATGCATTATTTGTGAATAATCTTCCTTTTTTTACAATTATCGATATCACGACAATACGGACATTCGACAGTATCTCACAATACTATCTATTTGACACGCACTGACATTGTAATTGCCGAAAACAAAAATATTGATTCTGTAATTACGGGAATGTCACAGTGACCCCCACCCCCCGGCAGCAGCAGCACGACGGGGCAGCGCCGGAAGGGGCGGCAGGTACTGAAAGGGTAAAAGTAAAAACCGCAGGTCGTGGGTCGGCAGGTTGACGCCCGCCGCTGGGGGGGGGGGGGATTGTGCGGGGCGGGGCGGGGCGGGGCGCGGGAGGAAGGAGGGAAGAGGGATGGGGGAATGTGGGCCGCCGGCCGCATTCCGGCGAGTCCCGTTAGCCGCCGCCGGGAGCAGCCCGGGCGCTTCTCGCCGCCTTCGCAAGGCCGCCGCCCGCTGCCGCCCGCCGCCGCACGGCGTCTTCCGGATTATTAAGCCCTATCGCCACACGGCGCGCACGTCCGCGTCGCTTTGGCTTTGGGAGGAAGGCGGCTCTCTCAGCGCCCGAGTTTTGTCCAGTTACCCCCTGCTCCTTCTCGTTATTATTTATTCCACTAATTCACGACTAATGATGTAAGTCGCTTAAAAATAAAATCTACTCCGTGTTGCCACCAGCTTCCTAAGGGGTAGACTGTCGGTGCCTTTACAATACTTAGCGTAGTGTGGGCAGTTTCCCTTATTATTATTATTATTATTATTATTATTATTATTATTATTATTATTATTATTATTATTATTATTATTATTATTATTATTATTATTATTATTATTGTTATTATCATCTTAATCTTTATTATTTTAACACGAAATTTGATCTAGCAGTGAATTGCTATCACGTACTTTTTTCACCATTCATGAATTTTTCAGATTCATATAAATGATGATTTTCTAGTTCGATCAGACGGGTGTTCAGTTATCAATCGTTTACTCAGTCATTTTGTGTTGCGTGTTTTATTGAGCAGAAAATGCAGGGAATTTTAATAATAGAATTAAAATTAATGAGGATAGCTCGGAACTTCTGTTTCCAAGATTTTGGTTCAGAATGTGTGTTTATTGTTATCTAATTTCCATTTCTGGAAGGTTTTGCTATTACTAGATTCTGTCTGCTGAATTTTATTTTATTACACAACATTCTTTGTTTACCCAACATGTTTATATCGTACCCATCGGCCTCAGAAGCAACTTCCCTAGTTTAATGAGTTTTGGAAAGGGGCAGAAGTCTCTTTGAAGTATTGAAATTGACATTATTTCGATATGATTTAATATAAAGTGAAGTTCTTAGAATGATTCCAGTATTTGCAAAAAAGGCTGCAGATTATTAACTACAATTTTCCTACCACTCTCAACGCTGTCCCAATTTCTTAATTTAAATGTTTTAAACGATGTCGACAGTCGAGTCTTTCAAATGTGGGTAATTTGTTCTCTTGCATATTGGAACGCGTTCGAATGTTTCAGGTCGCCCTAAAAAGTTGTTGAGAATTTGAATATTTGTTTCTTGAGTTACCGTACATACTGTCTTTTTATACTTTAGTGTACATTTTTTTCGATTATACCTCTGATATTAAACGATCTATTACTACTACGAAACAGTATTCTTGTAGTGTGATATGAATGTTTGAAGGTGTCCAGTAATAAAGCGTGAAGATGAAAATATTACGCCAGCATTTTGTATTGGAACTTTATTTTTGTTGATACGTTTTTAAAGAAACAAAACTCATTAACAAATGCGAGAAAAAATCAGGAACATAATCATATAATATTCCTTTCCACAATTGGCTGATTAACGAAACTAATTACTTTGTGGCAGGTCGACGGTCGTCGTTGCATGCAGGGTACAAACCCCTTCGTAAATATGTTTTACATTAAATTTACCTCATTTACGCTTTCCTAGAATACAATGAGGATACGAACTTAAAGTAGACGAAGTTATAAAACCTTCCAGGACTAATAAAGGGGTGCAATGTACCTTGATTTTACTACCGAACTTGCATCTAAACACCTCTGATATTCGCCATTGACGTATGATAGACACGAAAAATCCTTGAATTTCATTACAAAAGTTATACAAAGTGCAGAAAACGGATTACTGAAAACGCAGAACGGAACAAATTATATAGTGTCTCAGAATAAATGTTACAAAACTTATAGAGCATGTAAAGAAGTAGAATATGATCACTTTCTTCCAACGAATATGTAGTGGCGACTTGCATATAAAGGAGTTAAAAATGTGACATTTGCACCTGATTGTGAGGCAACCCCTTATACACGTTGTTTGCCAGGTCAATAAAATCTCCTCGACTGCGACAGAACGTGACCTGCCAAACATTTGGACATTAGAAGTTGCCTAGAAATTAGGACTCATGGACCAGTCTCATTCGAAGAAAAAACAATATGGTTATGGCCGTATGTGAGTGAAATTTGGAGTTGCGGTAAGCACGGGAGAAAACACGCGCGGTATTTTGCGACTTGGATTCTATTGCACAAACTTTCGAACAGGTTTCCGGCAAGTGACAGTTCTTGCGCTGTGACACATGTCCCAACGCGCAGGCGCGTCTGCTTGCTACGCCTCCCTTGCTGCGTGCCCCGTATGAGTTATTGCAAACAACAAACGTATGGACGCTTCTGGTGTGCAATACGTTTCGAAGAATGACCTATATTTTTTTATTAAATTAGTGTAAGTTGATATATTTATTATAGCAGAATAGCAAGTTTTAAGAGCAGTGTTTCAAACAGAGGTGTTAATAAAAGTATATTTAAATGCTAATTAAGTTTTGTAATTTATTATTCTTAATAATAATAATAATTTTTTGTCAAAGTAAATAAAAATACAATTACACAAGTTATATGTAATTTTTTTGTGAAATGTCAATAACCTCTTTGTTAATGAAGGTCTACAGGAATGAGTATGCCAAGTCAAACGTCGTTCATTGCATAAAAGATTACACATGATTAAGGGGCCATTAAATTCATCGTGTACTCAAATAAATTTGCAGTGCCTCAAATCACATTTTATCTAATCCGAACTGTCGGTAAATTCTATTAACTTTACTTTTAACATTCTGAAATCTATTAAACAAGCTGAACTTTTTACAATTATCTTATGACCTTTCACATTCTATTTATACGTAAGTGCTATTACGACTCCAGTACAACTCAGTTTTATTTTCACAAGTCACCAGTTCAAATATGAATTAATGTATTTGTGGTAAAATGCTTTTTTCTATTTAGTTTCCTCAGATACTTGCGCTCTAATGCAGTATTTACTTCACAAAACCGTTTCAATTCTTTCATTGTTTCCCATATGTAGTTATTATGAATTTAGTTTCAATATTTTACCACTCTGTTACATTGAACATTGGGTATTTATACACTGTACCCTCAAATGATCAGATATTATTGTTCACAGAAAGAATTAACACATTTAGTTTTAACACAAGTGAATCTTTGAATCCTATTTCCTATTTCTTCACGCATCATCCATGACCGATTAGAGTAATCTTGAAGCTCATCCAGTTCTTACTCATGCCAACTTTCCGTCTTTTGTCCGGGACATCTTTACGGAAAGGCGCTCTCGATGTATGGATAATTTGCGTGCTCTCGCGAGGCGTGTAGGCGTGTCACGCAACGTGATGCAACGAGCCAGCAGTGTCCAGCTAAGTGCTACACGGTTCCCAGTTTCACTACTTCCGGTACCCTATAGCTTGATTGTTTCAGGTGGTCTCTCTCGAAGGGAATGACCTCCATGGAGAGATAAATTTCGAAAAGACGAAACTTGTTTTACTTTCTCGCTACGGAGAAGAGAGAAAGTAATGTAATGCTGCGTGGAAAAACGGCGAATTTTCGACAGAAATACTTTTATTACAGAACTCTGGTAACAATAAAATAGATAAATCCAGTTTCTAAATTTAGGGGTGGGGGATCCCCTAACACGTGGTGTAGCCAGAATTCATGTTTTGTGGGTCCTTGATGCCGAAAAATCAAATGACGGCAAAATGTCTGACGGACTATCCGCTTGTCCGTCCGTCCGTCCGTCCGTGAACAATGCTAGCGATTAAACCGTTCGGCCAATTTTATCCAAAATTGATATTCCCCAATCGATGTGGATGACGTCGCAGCCTCTTTACATGAAGCCCCTGGGACAGTTTCCAAATTTTCAAGAAAATGGCTCCATCGATTTTGATTAAATTTATTGTTGGTGAGTATGAAAGACATGGTACAGGTTTAATGTGCGTTAAAAACTCGAATTTTCGAAAATTTTTTGGACTCTTACTACAACTAAAATATTAAAGGAAGGATTTTTTTTTCCATAATGAAATCTCGTGAAATTTTTCATATTGTTGTATTTCTGTATTGTATGTATTACCCGTACTGAGTTTTCAGTATGTGCATACATTCCGATTGCTTTCAGTAAGAAAAGTTAACGTGAATTGTGTTACTTAAGTGATATTGCTGGATTAATTTCATCACCATCAGCAGTGTGATAACACGAAGTTTCAAATTCAGTAATGAGACTTAATAGGCGACGATTCTAGGGGTGAACCCCCACTGTAGTAGATTTTGGACACCAGCTGGTAGCAGGGGCAGGTGTTGCCACTTCCTGTGCGAGAAAAACATCTTACCGGTATAACTGTACAAATAGATGAAGATTAAATTACATATTTAAGAATAGGAATCAAGATGGGCCATTTGTGTTTAACATATTTAAATGGTTTGAATAGTTTATATTGTTTGTGTATTAAATGATCCTAAAAGTGACTGTTCAATATAGTACGTATCGTTTTCAAAGTTGAATAAAACACTGTATCAAGTGTTTGCATCGTTCTGTATTATATGAGTGTGATTATGATTGTAAAAAATTTAGAGTAGAAATATTCAAGCTTGTAGCGTATGTGAATGTTAAGAATTGTTCATATTGCTGAGTAAAAATGTTCTCATGTTTTGCATTTTCCTCTTTTGCAGGTGAGTCACTGTTTATACTTCCCTTTCTCAGTCAGTCATCTATTATGTACGTCATAGTGGTGAGTGTCTGCTTCGGCAGCTTTTAATCACATACATTGTCGTCTTCCCGTTTGGAAAAACATCGTTTGATACTAGCCTGAACCCATCCATGGGATATATTCGACATCAGCTAAACAACTGGACAGACGATGTCATTACCTAAATGAGGATTGTAGAGGTTGGCGGCTAGTGTCAGTTGGTTGCATGGTTTCCTTCGATCATTTCCACGCAGATGCGGGAGTTGTTCTTTAAACAGTCATGGGAGTACGCGCGGTTTTCCATTTCGCATTCTGCTCCCACTAGCATCAATAGTGATAATAACATACGGGAGTACGCTAGCTTAATATTTGGTTGATGCTCTCATGAGAGTGCTCTTATACTTTCCATTGTGTCATGCTATTTAACATTTTTCTTACACACTGGATAAACAGCGTTTCAACATTGCAGCAACCTTATAATAGTAGCCAATTAGTACAATGACGATTCTAAATAATTTTGTATAAGGGTGTAACGTAGAAAAATATATGCAATGATTATTGAGCCTTGATCACTCCTCGAAAACAAAGGATTATTTCAATATTTTTCTAGCAATAATGAAGTAATTAAACAGATAAACGGACACACACAAACATAGGACCAAAACACATCGACATTGCTTGCGTTCGGCAGTAACATAATAAAGTTTATTATTTAAAACGCTCGTCATTCTTATACATAATTCCAGAATAGTTAAAACCCGAAACCGAAATGCGGAATATAGTGAATAGTATACGTAGGTGAGCTTTTCCACACACTGGTTTCTAGTCGAAGGCGTGACTCAAAGACCAAAAGATAGAAGTTAATTAGCTTGCATCAGATATGAAAATAATAATATTGGTAAACACGAGTCTGCCTCCGAAGTCTCCAGACAAGGGTAAAGAAAAGTAATGATTCAGAGATTGAAAAAAAATGAGTAGGACCAGAGATATGTTTAGTGTGTTTTGACAAGTTGGTGTTATTGAATATTTAATAATCTTAATTTGCAATGTATAAATAAACAGTAAGCTAACATTAGATATATTTCATCTATTTAGGACTTAATACTCGGTAGTGTGTGTGTACTTTGGCACAACAGCCAGCTAGATCTTTACGAGCTAAGGCCTACCAGAGGCGTCTCGGTCTTGCGGTCGTGGGTTAAGGGATATTTGTGGTTAGCACATAGCCATCCCGACGCTGTATTGCTGGTATTCTCAAACTGAGTAGTGTGCTTTCTCATCGTCACACAGCAACAGATACTGGGACTTTACAAGAAATGCGCACAATTAATTTTGCCCTGAACGGAATCGAAGTCGGGATTGCGCCGTGGAAAGCGAGCACGCTAACCAACGAGTCACCGAAGGCTTAATACTCGGTAGTAGGTTTATAAAATACAATCCTACGAATTTCGTATATGGCAATGGCAGCAGCGCTGGCGGCGGCGCCGGTGCCGGCGGCTGTGGTGGTTGGCTGTGGCAGTGGCGAGGGCGGGCGAGCGTGCAGGGCGGTCGTGGCCGCTGGCGTCCGTTCCAGGAAGTGGCCGGGCAGGCGGGCGGGCGCGCGCTCTCGAGATGCTCCGTGGGGCGTAGCCTCCCGCCGCGGCCGTCGGCCTCACCGGACACCTCGCTCCCCACCCCCCACCCCCCACCCAAACGCACCATGTTGCTTCGGGGGAAGCAGCCGGACGCACGCCATGCGATGGCGCTGGCCAATGCCCGAGCATCGTGTCGACAATCGTTGCTACCGTGCGAGGCATGAAGCACTAGATAGTTGCTTTTACTTTCTCGCCTTACCGCCCGGCCGTGTCCGGCCGGCCGTCTGTGGTCATCACTAGCGCCTAAACCGTTCAGACGATTTTCTCCAAATCTGATATTGCTATTTTATGTGAATGAACTGAAAGCCCCACGAGTTTAGTGTAGGTATTTTTAATGGAAGGTTGGGCAACTTTACATGAAGCCTCAACACTTTGAAACTTTTCTCGTGAAAATTCTTGATTTTTCAAAAATTGTAAGCATGGATTTTTTCGTAGGGATAGAGTAAAACAGCGCTTAAAATGGCGCAGGTCTCACTTTCTTTGAACTCTCTGAACGTTCGAAAATTGCAAACGGCAGAAATAAATCGAGAAAGCATATACTGATTTTTACTTATACGCCCTAGTTTTTACTGTCTTCTTTTGTTGGCTACTACAGAGAAATTCGAACAGATAAGACCTTTTGTTGGTGTGTCGGAAAATTTCCTAGATAACTTCACGACTGTTTCATTCATCCTCTTAATTTTTCTATTCGCATATCCGGAAGATGAACATCATTTAGAACTTAGAATGTTTGGTTCTTTTGTAGAGCAACTTAACGATTTCGGAGTTGTGATGACGCTTTAGTTACTTTCGATACTCTGCCCTTATGAAATAAGAAACCAAAACTTATTTCCAATGACCCATGCTGCAAGGAGGTTATTATCGCACGGGTAAACGAACCACTGGAATTTATGACGAGAACACTCCTATATGCGAAACTTCTCCCCAGAGAGAGTGCGTTGAGTTGCCGGTGCCGGCGCGACGGAATTTACCCAGCTGCAAAATCCGCCACTTTCGATTGGAGCAATCTGTATCGGAGAAAGAGCAACACCCGTGGCGGCATTGACCGTCAAGTGGCGTATGACGTAGGCCTTGTACGCTCTCGCCCGCTGGGCCCGTGAGCGATGCCTGCCCATCTTCGCTCTCTCCGCCGCCGCCGCCGCCGCTCTTTCTTCTGCGAGCCCCCCCCCCCCCCCCCCCTGGGTGAACGCCCCACACCCGCGCCGCCAACGCGCTCCGGCCCTCAGCGCGCACGTGAAAGTGAAACGCGAACGCGAGTGCAGGTGCAAGGGCGCGATGGGACGCGGAGATGTAGTACGAGCAAACGGATGCCCTTGCAACACAGCACAGACCAGCCAGGTGCGACAACTTGCTTTCGAAAGCGAATAAGTCGGCACTGCAATATTTTTCGAAGGCCAAACCCAATGAATGCTAAATATTGAATAAATAAAAGATGTCTTTTTCTTCATAGATATGCCACGAAGTGAAGAAGTAACAACCTTCATTGAGCTTCACATCAAGATTCCAGATTTTAATATCCACGTACGATGTACGAAGTACAAGTGCGATGTGTATAGTGTATTGTACGATGTACAATGCACTATTTAATACCTACGTACGTCGAATGTATCCTTGACGGCCAAAGTCTCCGAAAACCCGCTAGTCCCAACAGACTCACTACTCGCTGAAATGAATATATATTTAATTTTCTAATTACAATGAAGGTATGAACTTGGAATGATTTTACTGAATCCTCCCTAATTAAATGTCGATTTTCGTTGATACATTGCGATATATTAAACAAATTTTCTATTTCAATATGTCACTATTCTGAATTGACGATATTTTCATAATTCTGAATTGACGATATTTTCATAAAACTGATTTTACCAGTCATAGTTGAGGAGAATTGTGGAATTGAGAATACGTAATTAACCTTTATTAACAAAAACAACAATCATCATATTGTTTTATTCCATGTCTGTTACAATATATTAATTTCAATTACAAAAATAAATGGGTCATGGCAGTAGTTGTAACAAGCAAAATGTGGATGAACTTTTAAAATAAATGAATATAAACATATAATAATCTACACAGTTATTTTTGAATAGTATGATCATATCTAAAATAAATGTAATAAATAAATGAATAATTTATGCTCTTTAATTCAAATTAAAGTGTGGCCATTAATACCTTATTACATCACCATAAAGTTGCAAAAGAAGAATAAAGCTTTTGCAGTAGTGAAGCAGCACCAAATATTAACATATACAGTAAAGAATATTTTAACTTTTTGACAGTCACCTCTGAAGTTGCGTATTACCGATTATTTATCGTCTCTGAAGTAGTATTTTCCCGATCTAGATAATTGATCCTATGTTTTTTCCTTATAGATTGTTTCACAATGTGAAATAGTAACAACCTTCATTGAGCTTCAGATTGTTTGATAATATGTATTACACGAGTGTTAAAAGTGACATTTTGTTTTGCGAGTGAGAAATGTTGCGACACGAGGCCGATAAAAGCACAGTGGATCAGTCTTATGAGCAAAATAAAATTATTTTTACCACTGGAGTCAAACATTATTTTCTGACAGCGTTCCTGACTTTTATTTCATTTTAATCCAAGTATACAAATCAGTTAATTGGGTACTATGTTACATTAAGATTATAGCTGATCAGACGAAATAATTTTGTTTTCTTTGTTGCATTCACAGTTTTATTTAAACACTTGAGTATCGTCTAACTTTTAGCACGCGTATATACAGTAAAAGTAACCGCTTTTATTTCCGGTTGGCTAAAACATTCTTTACAGAGTAAAAACTTAGTCAAACAAACTCACACTCTACTTGCTCTACTTTCCTCGCTTTTTTGCCACTACACTCCACCTCGGGTAGTGATCCGCTCTTTTGAAAAATTTAACTTTTTGGCCGTGATAAATAAACAACTATTGTGTGAAGATAACATTTTATAAACTCATGGTTTGTAGCAGCAAAAGATCCTTACCTATTTAGTGGCACATGAAAGCACCTAATTAAAAAATGTTGATAAATTAAAATGTATTCTGAAAAGTCATTTTCATTTCAATTTTACTGCCTATTTAAGAAATTACAACGCATATTTTTGCCTTTTAAGTGCCTACTTTAGTCCCCTAAGTGGGATATTTTAAAGTCTAAAAATTCGAAGTCTGATTATAATCTAACTAGAGTAATAATACCGATACTGCACTTGCTTCGTTTGTAACGAACAATAGCGCTCATTGACTTAGAAAGGTGATTAAGATTTTGAGGTATAGTGGTTTCCTTACCAAAGAAATTACTTGTGCAAGTTGCAGCATAAAGACTGCGTTCACATTTCTCTTTTCCAACTCTTGCAGAAGAGGAGAAACATAGAGTGTAGAATCATTGAAATGTAAACACACAAAGTGTAGATCTAAATAGAAATATCATTAGTATAAAACTAGTCATGCTTTGAAGGGCATCCTCCATCTTTAATGTGCCTAGATGCCCTGATCCATGTTTTTGAAGAGTACTGAGGGTTGTTACTTTTGAAGTTTTATTGCCGCAAAGTAGGATGTCGAGTCCAATGAGGAATGTCAAGTGAACATAAAACTCACTTTTAATTCTTAATCAGTAACCACTGACTGGTAGTTCTCATGAAGTTTTCTGGAGACTGATGGAAAGTGTGTCAAATGCACTTGCTGAGTATCCCATGTAGTGAAATACCTTTAAGAAACCGACGTCATATTTACTTGGCTCCTTTAGATCTCCCATTGTAACAGATGTAGCACCGACAAAACGAGCAAGGACCATTGCGTGTTTATTACCTCTCCACCTTTTTCTCACGAACAGGATGTAGGGCGTGTGATTTCTAGCTCTTGCATGGGTCTATACACGTAAAGAACTTGATAAATGCGTACATTGGCTCATTTGGAGAATAATGAAGCAGGTAAATTCTTTAGCAAACGATGTTGACGGCACTTAGATTCAAAGGCTGGGAACGAAAGCATGGAGTACTACACCTAATTTTTATTTTATGAAGAGAGAAGCATTCTCTGTGAAACGCACACACACACACACACACACACACACACACACACACACACACAGAAAATGGACAATTTGAACACGTTTGTGGTTCACACGCTTAGGGTTCGGTTATCTCCATCTGTAATTCGGGTGTCTGCAGTCTGCCTCCCAATCGGGTAGATTCGACATACTACATACAGGGTTAATATTTGAAAATTAGTAGTATTGTTAACAGAGTTTAAAAGTTCTCCTCAACTTGAGACATCGGTGATTAGCAGAAATTCCAAGACTCACATGCCACTAATCCTTTTTCCATTTTTATCCCAAACTAGATAACTTGCATTCAATGCTATTTTTTTCGAAATCACCGGTATTACGACAAGGTAACTTATGTGTACAATCCGATGATCAATATTTCGAAAGAATTGTTAATGTTAAAACAACAATATTCCTGGAATATAAAGACATACAAATTATAAACCATCTAAACCTGTCGGAAGTTGTAGAGGGGAATGTAGTTTCGTTTTCGCTGCCGTTCGATCAGCCGCAAGAGAAAAAGCGCGAGTGTCGGCGTGCAGCGCGGCCTTACATCACGCCTTCCATGGCTCTGATGGCGAGTGAGAGCTTTCTCGAATTTCCCCAAGAGAAGCCCGGCCGTCTGCGCGGGCGTCTGGCGCAAGGCCACACGCGGCTGCACCTCTTCTCGGCTCGGCTTCTCAGGCGAGGCACGCTCGCTTCCTTCCAATAATAAGGAATCGCAATGGACGGGCTGAGCGAAGTGGCTCAGGGCGTAGCGCGCTGACGTCGCATTCGGGAGACCCAGGTTCAATCCCCCCACCCCACCCGGCCATCCTGAAACGGGTTTTCGTGGTTTCCCTCGGCCATCCAGGCCAATGCTGGGATCGTTCTACCAAAAGGCCACGGCCGCGAAGCCGGTATCGCTAGTCGATTTCGTTAACCACGTGAAGTCACAAAGTTTAAGCGAATTCGAGACATCGCGAGTTCGTGGTTGGGTGGCCGACTGGGGGCACCGGGATCTAATGGCGCCGAGACTACATGCCCTTCGCGGAACATATAATATATAAATACAAAAATAGGGGTATTTGGCATTTTTGGGCCGACTTCTGCCAACGAGCGGTGTTCCTAGGCATGGGCCCTGTTTTTCTTTATTATCTAAGCCTGGTGGTTGGCATAGAGACTGTGCCAAGCATGACGAATTACCTTCACCGTACCTGGCATATTTAATCTGCCTGAGATTTTCTTCTTTCGTAACAGAGCTATAGAAACTGTCACTGTAATGGACAGCAACAGCTCTATTTTTGCCCCGACCGGAAATCGAACCCGGGATCGCGCCGGAAAGTTGACAGTGAGCCACCCGGGAGCTAAATAATAATAATAATAATAATAATAATAATAATAATAATAATAGTAATAGTAATAATAGTAATAATAATAATAATAGTAATAATAATAATAGTAATAATAATAATAATAATTATCATTGTTATTATAAAAACAACAACAATAATAATAATGATAATAGTAGTAACAATAGTAATACATGTAGTTATTAACCAGCTTACCGTGGCTCATCGGCCGGATAATTTTGCGTTTTTAAAAGGTTTATTTGTTTTGCGAATTCGTAATAAAAATATATTTTAAACTATTGTATTTACCTGACTCGTCCATTTTCTGGCAAAGCAAGTCACGTCAAAAAGTATCGATTAAAATATTTTTTTAAATTTTTGTTTCATTAAAAACATATTTTTAATTATCGCCAATTTGATGAATCAAATTACAATTATTCAAATAAATTTTGGGAAAGGAGTATAGCGATTCACGGCGTTTTACCAATGTACTCGTCGGTGCTTTGAAACTATTAAAAAATACGTATTTTTCTAGCAGTTTTCCAGAATATACCAGTGGAACCGGCTAAGAATTGCTAATCGATTTATCTTCTTGAGAGGAATACAATTAATAGAATTCATGTTATTACTTTACTAAAGATAGAAAGTAATAAAAAGTAAAAGAAAATGGAATATGTAACTTGCCTCTAAACTCAGTATATAAACACACACTGTTATATTAGTAATAAAGAAATATCTTATAAAGTGCCCAGTGATATAGTATTATTGTGTCACTAAACCATTTGGTTTGTCCCAAACGTTGTGCCCATTGTCCCTTTTTAGCTTCTGCTTCTGTTTCTCGGATAAAAAGAAGGAAAATATTCTACATTGGAGAGTATTTCCACGCGTCAAAGGCTCTTTAACGACATCCAGTTATCGCAAAAGCAGGCTTTTCAGGGATAAAAGTTGCACTTAACCAGATCAACTTTTTCTCCCCTAATTGGATGAAAACCTGGCTTTTACTATACATGAAACAAGTTATTCGCGATCTAGTACATAGAATATTACGTCTGGAATTCTACAATGGGAGTTGCATATCAACAGGGCTGTTATTAAAGATTCATAATCATGGTCTTCATACTTTTTAGCCTTTTATGTGGTGTAGAGAATGCCATGTAATACGGTAACAATACTACCAACAAAACCGGACACAGGACTTTCTGCAGTATGAATATTCCTTGATCGATCTGTTTAATGTCACAATCCTTGTGGTTTGATTAGGATATTTAACTTTGGAAGGTACTTTACTTGAAGCTAGGACATTGTCAAAATTGTCTCCCTAATGACTCAAAATGTTTTTAATTGATATTTGCTTGAAAAGAGGAAGTGCGTTTCTAAAATCGGTGCAATTTTGAGGGTCCTTTACACGAAACCCTGGGACATTTTCAAAATGTCCAAAAACGTCTCTACGTTTCTCAACAAAAGTAGGGGCTAGGTTTAAGTCTTCTTTAATATTCTTAATGGTCTATTTCAATTTTACCATTAGAGCACCGAAAAATTGAAGAAATGTCCTGTATGCGACAGTAAATCGCAGCTGAAATGAGAGTGAGGCAAAACCGAAAAAATAGTCTAGGCTGAGGAGAAAAGTTAAGTAACTAGAACAAGACACTGCCATTCTGTAGCACCACTAGTGTAAAAAGTGCCACGATGTATCGAACATGATTTTCGTAGAGCAATAATATTGTTCACCTTCTGTTTTGGAAAAATAATTTGAATTTCCTTTCTTCTATTTACCACCACCAATATGTCAAATCAATTACTCAGTATTTACCGGAAAATCTAGACTTCATTTTTGCTACTTTTATTGAGAATTGGGGATTTTTTGTAGTACGCTTACTCTCATGACTGAAACGTAAGAACGGCTGCATGAGAGAGAGTTGTCTTCGAGCCCTCGAAAATACCTGGTCGACTTCTACTGGCAGACGAAAGCTGATACTGGTACTGTCCTCTTTTCTGAGCATCCTTAAAATTCTGGTTCTTGTGATGCTGAATTTATGACTTCCCCGTTCGCTAGTTGCTCTAACAAATTAGCTTCTTACTGTGCCCAGAAAAGTCGGTTGACATGGTAGATGACACATGATTTGAAGTACAATAGAAATTAGCTCTAATAAGGTATGATTGTTCATATTGTATAAGCCGTACTAAAGAAACGATGTGTTGAAAAAAGTAATCCTATTGAAAACTCAAGAAAATCGAACTTACATATCGCGACTCTTTGCTAAGACAATTCAACAAAATGATTTCATTGTTTAAGTGATTATTCGAAACATCTTACATTTATTTGAAAAATAATGAGTTATCTTCCTAAACTGGTCGACGCTTTTGTTGAAAAAGACAGAGGACGTAGTATGTAGGAGTCACACGCGATAATACACGATACGATTACAGCAAATGAAGAGCAATCTTGGTATTTGACTGCATTGTCATATTGTTTTGGTTTGGTCGGCAACTGAATAAAACGCATTATTGAAACAATATGAAGCTCCAAAGCAAATCTGCATTTACTTTCGCTACCTTTGCAAAGACAATGCAACGATTCTTTAATCGGTTAAGTGATATTTCGTATCCCCCCACATCGTTTCGCAGAAGATACAGAGGAAGACAAATTCGAACGTCGCGTCGTTACAGAGCAACGGAATCACGCGAAATCTTTTGACAATTTCACGGAGTGGGTCACGGTGCGTCGAATCCAGTTTCCTCGTGGTGCACCTGGACACAGCTCCCGCACTCGACAGAAAGCCGGCGAGTCGATTCAAAAGCGAGCGGTTTTGCGGACCGGGTCTAGCGCCGCCGCTAACAGGAATGCCAATCTCGAGCCCGTCGCATGCGGGTCGCGCGCGCACGGCAAACCGCGCTGGCATTTGAATACACAATCATTAGTTCCGCAGGGACCGCAGCGTCGGCAACAGTTCTCTGCCGCGCGGATCCTGGAACCCAGGGACGGCCATTCGAGAGCGCAAGCCAGTAGCGACCCTGATATCATTTCATGCGAACCGGAAGGAGATACGAAAAAAATAGTTTAGCACATTCAAATGCATCTCATGGCAGTGCTGTATGGTTCTAATCGGCGAAAAGTGTGCTGTAAAAAGAGTGGTGTTCCCTAGAGGGAGTATTTTTTAAACTGGGGAAATTAAACAAGGTAAATTATATTGCTTTTAGAAGCTTTTACCGATATTTTTGACAAGCGTTATTAATTGAGTGTGAATGTAACAACACAAGAAGCACTATTCAGATAATATTTCTTGAAAAGAATATCTTAAATTCGGTAAATAATTGTAAATGAGGATTGCACCCGGTAAAAGAGACCAGAAGGAATTTAGAAAAATGACAGACTAAACCTGCACAGAATACTTTTTTCGATATCTATATACTGCAATTCCATATTGTTTAGTGATTTATTTCAATTAAAATGAAATAATCTTCCACAAAACAAAATAATGAAGGAATCCAAACAGTGAAGCATAATGAACGATTAAAATTTTTTGGAAGTATATTTTAATGAATTATTCCTTAACTAAATATATTATTATAATTTATTTTCGCTCTTTTATTTAGCCCTTTGATTAATTCATGTTTCCGATCAAGTCAACTACTATGGTCATAATCTCCGTTGGTGAAGTGAATGTTTTGTCCTGGGATGTGGCTGTGGCCCCTTAACCGCTGGATGGTGAGATGTGGTGTCAACCAAGAACTCGCCTTGTGGGGTTTTCCCTCCAGGGAAAGAAACGGGGCATACCCTCAATCGGGACAAGCTCTAAGCTTCTGACATGTGTGGTATTGTAGCGTATGTAGTGTAAGTTTGTGTAAGTAAAAGGTGAAGATAGGACAAAGAAGAGGATGGAATGATAGCACGCTGTCCGTGGCCCGTGTGTTAGGGCACTTCTCTGGCACTTCTCTCGCCTGGAGTTGCCGGATTCGCCTGCATTGATTGGAGAAACCGCTGGAAAATACCGATCAGAGCAGACGATCACTAGAATTCTCCTCCACTCTGACCGGAAAAGGTGGCTCAGGGCATCAACTGATGTCACTGCAGTACCTCTGATTGGGTAGTGCCAGAGTTCGAGTCCCGACGGTGGCACATTTTCGACACTGGCTTGTCAGCTAGGTCGATTTCAGCTGATGACTGGAGGAGAATTCTAATGGATTGCTGCTTTGATCGGTAGTTTTCCGGGTTTCTCTGATCATTTCCAGGCGAATGCTGGAGCAATACCCTAACAAATGGGTAATGGACCGCGCGCGATTTTTCCTCACGTTAACGTGTCCGGAGACCAGTCGAGTGCCTAGAGCTTGTCCCGGCTGGAACGGTGCCCCGCTTGTGGGGAAAAAACCCGCAATCAGACGCAGGTCGGCGTTGGATCTCATCATCCAGCGGGGGAAGATCACTGCCATAGCCCGTGATAAAAGCATGCACTACAATTAAGGAACTAAAGATCTTAGCTGTTGATACGTCCGGAATTACGAAGCAATCACTTAGCAAACCTCCTGTCAGCATCTGTATCCAACTCGGCTTTAACCTATACCTAGTGTCAAAAATCCTTCGCCATCAATCCCAGGTCATGGCTGCAATCGACCTTTGGAGTTAACGGGTAGTAACGCAAAACAGAACGCGCGAGACAAGTTAAAAAAAGTCGCCCTCCCGGCCAAGAAGTTGGCCATCCCTGCGTAATGGATGGCGCCCGCGGCAGCGCACGGCGGCGTTGCGCCGCTCTCAGGCCATGCCGCCCCCCGCCCCCGCCCCCGCCCCCGCCCCGCCCCCGCCCCGCCCCCTCGCGCCCGCCGGGATGTGTATTTCACGCTGAGCCGCCCGCGCGAGGACGCGGCGCGCGGAGCCTAACTGTTCCCTGTGAAGGCAGGCGACGCTGACGCCGCATGTGGGGCAGTTGACATCACCGCGCCACACTTACCGGCGCGCCGCGCGGGCTGCCTGCTGTTCGCCATTGGTGACGATGAGGATGACCTTCCTTTCTGACCTTAGACGAGAAGAAGGCTGACGTCTGAATGTCCCAACCGGGGCGATGGTCGAACTCTTCACCTTCCGCCTCTGACCTGACCTTGGACGAGTAGAAGGCTGACGTCTGAATGTCCCAACCGGGGTGATGGTCGAACCCTTCACCTTCCGCCTCTGACCTGACCTTGGACGAGTAGAAGGCTGACGTCTGAATGTCCCAACCGGGGCGATGGTCGAACTCTTCACCTTCCGCCTCTGACCTTCTGACCTTGGACGAGTATAAGGCTGACGTCTGAATGTCCCAACCGGGGTGATGGTCGAACTGTTCACCTTCCGTCTCTGGTCCCGCTGTTGAGATCCCCGCCCATTCACGTGGAATTTGTAGTGGGCAAAGCGGGTTCACCTCATGGTTTCTCGAGCCTTTCCCAGCTTTTCATTCCATCATTCCTCCTTTAATATTCATTTTATGTCAACCAATCAGCCGTCCATCGAAACTGTCTTCCTATGTATGTTCGAATGGCTAATTACTATGGATTATACTAAATATTATGTGTTATTTATCCTGTCCTGGAGGATCATGAGGAGTATATGATGATTGCATCAAGTCCACAGGCAACCCCAAGGCGCCTGTTTGCATTACATGAAGCAAACTATTAAATACTTGGATCTGTGATCCATCACAATAACAAGGGGCAGACATGATTTTTATTTGGTACCCACAACATTCACTCCTGCAGCTGATACGTTAAATTTGGAATCGCAAATAAAAGCGGAAATATCTAAATAAAAATTAATTTACGATGGAATATTGAATACTATAATTTATTTTACCTTCTTTGCATTATTTATATATATTTCTAAGAATCTTCACAGAGTGTATCACTTCCACAATGAAAATAGATCGGTGAGTTTGTTATTCTCAAGAAAAGAGCCATTCACTTTCCATGGAATAGGCGCGATGACGAAAGAAATAAGATATATTACATAACCAGAAAATTTAACGTACAGCAGAATTACTCAGCTATTATTTACACCATGAATCATGTTTTCCAGTTATTCTGGTTTACCTACATCTTTCTATAAGGTCGTTAAAATTACTCTACTTCCCTGCATTTTTCGAACGGTTAGATACTGTTTTCTATACACTCTTTTGTACAAGACCTTCAAGCTGCATTTCACAGCGTTTTGTAAGCGAGTATTACAAGCCATTGTCTCTACAACACCATGTGCACCTTCTTTTCTTACCCCTTTTATGTTAGACGCGAATACTTCTTCAGTGGAGCTTTTTTGTCTGTTTAAGTTCAGTCATGAAATCAGAGGTATCTCGGTTACTAGCACGTATTGCTCTACCTGATATAAAAATGAATCTTGAAATTATCCTATGGATATCTGAAAATATTTTACTTCAAAATAGAAACTGAAAAGAAAAATAACGTAATATTGCATCATACTCGTAGTTATATTTAAAGTAAGTCACAATCAAAACTAAACAATTCCATTTATGAAGTTTTCAATAACTATAAATAAATTACTATATTTTCCTGTCAACCTCACTGCGTACGCAGTAAAGAGAAAGTATTGTAATCGTGCGATGTAAATCAGCGATTTCTCAATATGGGGGATTTGCTCCGCACGATTACAATACTTTCTCTTTACTGCGTACGCAGTAACGTTGAAAAGAAAATATAGAAAAGAAAGACACATTCACCTATATTAGTCGTATCTGTTTAGCAGTCCGGTTAATTGGTGTGCAAATGATATAATGGAGCACCATGGAGCGTGTGCCAAATAATGGGAAGGATGCATTAGATAAAGCTCCTTTCGGAATCCTCTTACATCCCTTCTGCCGTCCATAATTCCTCATGGAAATGAGCGGGATTGGAAAGTGTGCACTCGGGGGGGGGGGCGAGTGCTTTAGTCTTCTTGAGGCTGCGGGTGGCCGAGGAGGCACTTTCACGGGGTGCGTGGGGCGGCGCAGCGCAGCGCGGGCGGCCGGGCGCGGGTGGTCTACGTCCGCCCTTACCTGCTTCGCACCTCAATCTCTCTGCCACCCGCCCTCCACACACCACTCGCTCACCCGTCTCCACGATTGCTCTGTCTATCCATTCGTGTTACTATATCTGTCCGCCACCAGGCCAGTTACTTACCCAGTCAATTTTTCCGTTTTTTTCTCTTATCTCTTCGTTACTCATTTTCTACTCACCCTGCACTTCCTACCCTTCTCATCTGATTATCTATCCTGTCTTCTAGTTAGCTCATCGTGTGGCCTGGCATCTCACCTCGAAGCCAGCGTACCTATTAGCCTGTCCCCTCCTAGGCCTTCCCGTTCCGAATCTGCGCTCCCCACTTCTGACGTGTCCATCTCATCGCCCACCCGACCTGCCTCTAAGCAGCTGATCACTTCTTACACTGCGATTTTCGCAACTCTGCCCCTGGCAGGTATCAGCTGTTGACAGTTTCATCCAATCGGGATCTTGAACGTCAGCATAGCACGTCACTATGCTGACGTTTATGCTTCCGATTGGATGAAACCGTCAACACTTGATACCTGTCAGAGGCAGAGGTGCATAAATGGCAGTATAGTCTGCCTCGTCCCCCCCTCCCCCATTCCTTCTCGTATTCCGCTCTTCCCGTCCGCTCGCGGCCTTGCACCGGCTTCGCACTCCGCCCCTTCGCTGTCTCCTCGGCGAGGAACAGCGCCTGTGGACGCAGCTGCTCGGAGGAGGGCGCCTTTAGAAAGCAGCGGTAGCAGCCACCTCCCCCCCTCCCCCGTGCCCAGCCGGCCACAGGAGTGAATTGTAGATATGTACAAGTAGAAATGCCAGCCGAGAAATCGCTTGCGACCTTTGCGTGAATGAGCGAGTATGAGCTCCGGACGTCTTGGAGAAAGGTACAGCCTTGCGGATCCTGCTGCGTTGTTTTAGGACTTAAATGGTGTGGTAAACTGGTACCATTTTAAATGACATTCGTGTTTCGAGAAGGACCACTTAATGTAAGAGACACCTTTGAATGTGGGTGAAAGCACTCGTCTTTCACGTTCATTGCTCCACTGACGTGCGTGTGCAAGTTTTATTTGTGAAGGTCATGCTTGTTGGAACCGTCTTGAGAGCCGACGAATGCAAATCACGAAGAAACGTAAGACTGCTATCTTTCTTTTCTTTTCTTTTTTTTTCTTTTTTTTTTCGATGTTCATATTTGCCTTTTCTCACTCGAATAGAAATGCATCCACACATACGCATTCATTTTAATGTACTCTCTACTCCCTTACTTAATGCCTCGTTGCGAACTTATCTTTCTCAATTGTTATGCAGCAACCGAATGTTCATTCACCTTGCAACAGACTTTCTGAATAATTCATTTTCACATCGTTGCTTCACTTTACCAATCTCTGTTGCAGAGAGAGGTATCAGCTCAGCGGAGTTCGTGCTGGAAGTAATGCAATTGTGCATACTTAATAAAATATGGAAATAGTTTCAGGTAAAAAAAGCGATTTTTTAAAAAAAAATTCTATCATGTTGTCCTTAGAGATAAAATACAAGTTGAGTCGGCAATGAATACTGCTTTTGGAAATCAGGACTTGTATTTAACCAACAAACGTGATTTATATCACCTGAAATAATTAATATATTTGTGTTATTGACGTCTCCCTACAGTCGTATGATCAATGATAACGTTTCCATGTTTTGCACGTACATCATGTTATTCTTTATTAGCCAACTTGCAGAAAGATCGTAGTTCGAAATGTAACGTATTCTGAATTATTCATTTCTATTCCATTACCACACCATCTGGCACACTCTTCAGTTTCTTACATAATCCATCACATTTCCTTTACGGGTTTAATGTTCATTTAAAGTCATTGCGTGTATGTTACCACTCTCACTAGTCAATTTTCACCTATTTTTCTTTTCGAAAATTCAAAGAGTAATAGAGAACAAAATAATTTCCAACAATGAAAATCCGTTAAAAGAACCTTTTATTAGATTTAATTTTCATCGGTATTGTCAAGTCAACTATACAGACAGTGTAACGCATAAATTTAGTGGTAAGAAGTTGCAGTACAAAGTTTTATGATTTTAAATTTTCGGTTGATAATTGTGTTAGAATTATGAAAATATTTCCGTACGTAGTGAGGTGTAAACATTAAACCTATTAAAATGTCTTCCTCCTCACATGGAAATGGATTTATGAGTTGTACTATCAAATTGAAGATAACCTTAATTTATTTAGCGTCCTTTTTGGTGCGTGAGAGTTCAAATTGAAACTACTCGTATTAATTCTTAGCCTTCCGCTGCGAATTTCGAACTTTTTGACGGAGCTTCAGTGGCGCGCCAGCTACTTAAATCATTAGTGCCGTAAGTGTAGCGCATATTTCCTGAGAGGTGGCGGTGTTCTACATCCACTGGAACGCGAGATCCGTCGCCGACCTGCACGTTGACATCGTTTCCCCCCTGCATGATAATACATATTTGTGTGATTGTGTGTGTGTGAATGTGTCTTCGTGTGTAAGGCGAGAGGAAGGGTCAAGGATCAGGGAGGAAATATTGCGCGCGGACTATGCCCTTTTCATTTGCGTTGCCCCGGTTTCGCCTGGTACTGATCGCTGATAGAACGAAAATCTACCCACGATAGCAGCCGCCCGCTACCTCGTGACCTCCAACGTCTAGGCTCGAACCACCTAAATCCCGGCTAGGAACCCCCTCCGTGGAGCCTCGAAACCTGGGCTCTCGCGGTGAACGATGCTGCAGGGGAAGCGTGTTGTCGCTGAGCTACTGCGCGTCACGAGCTTCGCATAGCGGGCCAATTCTCCGCGAGACAGCCACGACGGGTTTTTACAGCCCTCGTAGCCCACGCCTGCGCGGAACGCGGTCTGCACCTCGAAGGGGACAAAAACGGAAGCTAGACTCGTCGTTGCTGCCTCTTCGGTCCGGAAGGCAGCGGCGCCGCTAATCGTAGTGGCAGGTACCTCGCGGTACTTAAATACACTAAGTATAAATATAACTTGTAAATAAAACTTTTATAAATATAACTTTTATAATCTAATATTAATATAACATTTTTAAATATTGCTTTTATTTTTTTCTGATGCGTTATTGCTCGTTATTGTATTCGATGTGGAGTTCGGCATACACTGCATAACTTGGGTGAATCGAGAGGATCGTAGTTACGAGGGAAATATGAAAACAGTTGAACGGTGCTACATGTTCTCTTATGGATGGAATTAAGCGAGGGAGTTATGAAAGGGAATTATGGGGAGGAAATATGAAATGACAAACCGAGTCAAGTTAGCAACTAGTTAAATAGTAAATAAGTCAATCTGAATCATTAAAATACGTAAAAAATAAAATCATCTAAATCTCGGGCGACAAAAAGCCCTTGGGGTCAGGGTCCTTCTCGCCGCCCGCCAGTAGAACCCTTATAATGCCCTTGATACGTAAATAACTCTCATAAACCAATATAATTATAACTTTTATATACAGGTGTAAAGGTTTATCCCGTAGGGGTATTATTATTATACACTAGAGTGTACAACAGCGCTAGTGTGCGGTTACTAATTGAACTAGAAGAAGGCAGCCATTTTAATGGCGACATGCAGTGTGAGTAATTGAGTAAGATAAGAATATTGTGTGACGTGTGTTTTTACCTGGAAGAAAATCGTGAAGTCTTCTTCATTCCCATTTACAATCAAAAATATTCGAAGGAAAGTGATGTATCATTTTATAGGTAATCATGTAATCTTGATTGACAGACCTTCACGTACTAATGTATACATTTCCATTATATTTAATGTAATGATTTTCTTGTAGATTCACTAATTGTAATGCAAATTTAAGAAATGAATAGTTAAGAAATACACTACGAGATAACATGAAACGTTCGAAATACCATTTCATTTATTGATAACTCTTCAATCAAATCAGGTGTCTATTAATAGGGAAAGATACCAGGTAACTCTTCTAAGACCCATCAACTCCTTTTACTCATTTTTTTAAGAATCGACAGTTCAATACATCTTTACAGATATTTGGTGTCACGTCTCTTTGCACTGTCCGCATATGAATCAACTTATGTAATAAATTCATTTGTCGGCTTTTATATTTTTTTAATTATTTAAAAATAAACAGCTCTTTGCTCACTATTAATAATACTATCTAACCTGTTATTTGAAATGTGTTGGCTCATCTATTTCAATCTCAGAAGCTGTTGATATTTTAACTGTTGATTGTATAAGGTGTGCAATTTTAGAACGTGCTCCAAAGAGACAAACAAAAGGAGAAACACAAAATTCCAACAAAAAGGTGTAAATCACTTTTTTAACAAAACCCACATGTCAGGGCAGGACGACACGGCAATATACGAAATATCGTTCAAAAATATGTAGTTTATGTATATGATAGTTATTTATTTGCATTTTACTATTCAAAAACAATAAACATTTGTCTTAAATTCTGCTTGCTTTTTCACTATGTGATAACACTTGGCACCTACATACAATCTTTTCAGGTAATATTTTTGTTAGAATATTCTGTTCCCGTAATTATAAGGTATGTAGAGCATACGATTTAAATTACTTCTAACTTCAAAGCTCACTATTTATATTCAAGTAACGGACGTGTTTTGTGTAGCGTAATGTTGTTAGCGATTACGTCCATATGAAATGCCATAATTCTAACTCCTGTGCGAGGTACCTTAAAAATGGCGACTAACTCTTGTATTTGCGACCAACATTCTGCAAGGTGTGCTGGATGGTAGTCCTAATTAACCGGCCCACGGAGTGCACCGCAATAATATGAATGCCGAGGAAACATGGCGATAATGTGTTTATTAATTAATTAAATTATTTATTTATTTACGGTAAAAATAGTTAAAAACTGTGCGTGACGTGCTATGGGGAGAAGTTAATTTGAAATTACATTTATTTATTCAATATTGCACACAGCGACACGCTGATTTCGCTTTCATTGATGGATTTATCTTTCTGTGCACCTCAGCTGCTATGGTGAGTAGTCAACGTCAGTGAAGTTTGTTGTTTATCTCGGAAGGTAGCGGCGTTTCTCCCTCACTGGATTATTAGATGTGGTGCTAACTTGCACGTTGTTTTGCAGAGAATTTCCTCCTAGAATCCTCCTAGAGGAGCCAAGAGAACCTCTAAGCTCCAGATTGAACTCCCGCCATGAGCGGACGCCAACGGCGGCGACGGATTAAAACGAAGACCGACAGACCGTCGTTCTGACGGGTTCCGTGACGGAATTCCGAAAAACACTCATCTGTATATAAAATTATATTATATAATCGTTTGCGGGGAGCTCTAGACGAACACATGTGAATCAAGAGGATGGAGAATAACGGGAATTTATCACACATTCTGCTGCCCCAGTTCGGAACAACTTCCATTTAGAACGAAATGTGTTAAGAATCATTTTACATGCTATTGGTTACGTGATTGCCTGATAACGTTTTACGCCCTACTATTCAAAAACTGTTATCGCGGCAGCGACACCTGTACCCCGTGCCGCACGCCGCCCCTCCTGCCTAGTTCAGGAGGTCGATACTAAAGAAAATTTTGATCGAAAACAAAAGGGTTGATCCTTCAAATGTCCACACATTTATTACACTTCAGTTTTCAAGTGTCGCGTCTGTACGTGCCTCTTGCTTTGTGAGTGAATCCTCCGCCAGACAGTCTCCGAGTTTTTTAAGACCTCTTAGCTCATGTCTGCAACAACACGGCCTGCGATTCTGAAGGAACAAAAACAGAAACCGAGTAGCAAGGCTCGGTGCTTCTAACGTCTTTACCGCAAAGAGAGCAACGACTCTAGCCATACGTAGTCGCAAAAATTTTCCAATAGTTAAATGGCTATGATGTTTGGTTTCTAAATCAACGGCATTGAGTATCTGTTCTTTGTCTGAATTAAACGTGAAGTATCAATATTCTGTATCATTTGATATCGAAACTTGATTAAAATGCAGAATAAAATGTTAATTTTACGGAATATTAAAAAATCTCTGAGTACTTAAATAAATTAGTCATTCCATTTAATTTGTATTATACGTTTACTGTGCCTTACATTTAACTTAAGAGTGAAGAACTGGATGTCTTTGCCTAGGCCAGTTCTATACTGACCTCTTGAATTTGTGAAGTACCCAAACATTAATCGTAATTATATGCAAGTTGGCCAGGTTTTTTAATATCTATACTAGTACTGCTGCTTTGATATTAATATTGAGATATTATCAATTGACTACTATTCATGCACTTACTGATAAAAGGAACATTAAGCTCATCGTAGTGTACAGCAATGGACCACAATCTCTTGACCAATAGTAGGTGAAGATGAGAAAGAGGTTTAGGTCGAAATGAAAACAATTCCGGACTGTGGCGACAGAGTATGAGCTAAATTTCTTTAATGTGTAATTATATAATTAGTATTATTTTATTAAATAAAAAATACTAATATCGCATATGTTCACGTATATATGGAGAGATAATTATACACCGATAAATGCCACTAGCTTGAGATTCCATCATGGAAATATAGAATTAGCAACATACTCTGCCGCCAGAGTTGTGAAATTCGATATAGCATGACCGATGATCGATTAGCATGCGAAATAAATCGCCCGCTAAGTCTGGCGGCGCTATCACTTCGAGTTCGACTTGGCGCATGCGCAAAGGCTCAAAACTGCATTCGATTGTCGGACTCTTGATCGAAAATTTATGTGTCGTAAGTATTACAGTATCTCTACCTCGCCTTCGTTTAGCGGGCGAGTCAGCCTCCGCGAGGCAGCCTTTTTTCAATCCCCCTCATCCCACGGCAGCGCACTGCACGGCTTGCGAATCTCAGGGGACGAAACCAGAAGGCGAGAAGCGAGGCCCCGGTGCTTCTGCCACCGCGAGCTTCTTGCCTGCGGAGCAATTTGGAGCCGCAGAATCCGGAGACGGCGACGGCGACGGCCCTCGTTCTAAACGCTTGCCGGGGCTGCTTTTTTGGGGGCGGGTCCCTAACGCAGTGGAGCGCAGAGCCCGATGGACTTGCGCGCCGTTCGGAACGGGCCCGGAGGACAGTGGCGCCGCCGCCAAAAAGCGCCCGTTCCGGCTGCAAGTGGAGTTAATTTCGGCCACAAGGCGGTTTGGAAGAGGCAGTTGGCGCGGGAGGGTTTGAGGAAATTCAGGAGCTAAGTGGATCCTCTGCCATTTGGTGTTTGCTTACCTCCTTTCTCCATTGACTAAAAAACAAATGATCCGTGCTTTTATTCTCGTAGATATATTACTCTGATCTATAATAGTTTTAGAGTATTACTGATTACATTTATGATTTTTATAGAACAGTTCAGTTTGTCAAATGTTCATTGTGGTCATATGGCCATTTTGAAAATGAGGTAGTGCTGGAAAACGTCCAGGGAAATTACTTGGTTACTTGCTCTTCTTCCATTCCAACTCCTTCTTACTTTATCGTATACGTACGTATATACAGAGTAATACACCGAGTGTAAAAAAGGTTATGTAATGCTGCGGAAAACCATTTTTGAGATTTCAACAGAAATCCACATTTGAGATCCCTTGATATAGATAGATTAGCCCAAGAGCAGACCCGTTTGACATACCGGAAAATTAAAAAAAGTCGTGTTGGACGATGGATTGCAAGAAGTTGTGTCGAAAGCATTTACAAATAGTACATTCGGCGCACTCTGAGTATTTATATAATTGAAAATAAAGTCGAACTGGTACATTCGCATTTCTCGCAAAATGGCAACAATGCTTGGAAATTCTCTGGATTTTTGTGATTGTTGCCCGTCGTGTTAACTCTATGATATAGATAAAATCCTTATGAAAGGAAATTGATGGAAGGAAATAAATATATATATAACGTAGAACTAACAAATACATTTCTTTTACTTTAAGAACTTTTGTTCGCTAATTATGGTACTCAGAAATTGTTAGCTCACTTCAATGTAATCAAGGCAAGTGTGAGTGCAATATTATTCTTTTCTCTGTATGTCCTACAAATACTGTAAGAGTTAAATTTGTTCATGTTTCATTCATTTGTGCAAGTTAGAAATGTATACTGTACCTGGCACAGGCGTTTTGTTTGAATTGAACTTTTTCAACTTCTTAAATTAGAGTTTTTAGTACGGCACAAATAACAATATTTCATTGCGACGTAATTATTTACAATAATGCGAGAACGTATGTGCCGTTGTGTCATCTCTAGATTTTTCCTGTCACGGAAATCGCTTTTGCATTTCAAAAAGTGTTTTTTGGCTTTGGCAAATACTACACTAAAAGAAAGATTAGGTAACAAATTTTGAAGTATGTTACATAGTATTTCTAGCACGAAATACTAAAAACCATACGAAATATGTGAATGAATATAAAAGCTAAAAGATTGGTCTTATGCCTTCATGGCAAATGGGGGCGTAGGTTAAAATACTAATTATTTTATTTTTTTTAACTCTAATATTTTCTTGCTTGTATATCGTCTACATCTAATAATATATTATGTCTAATATCTAAAGTAATGTCAACTGAACGCAAGTTTACCAATCAACCATTGAAAATTCGATTATTTTAGGTATTTTAACCATAAAATTAGGTATTTAGTTAACGTCTTGTAAGTAAATACACAGTTTCACATAACTGGTAATCGCAATTACTATTAAATGGAATTTAATCAATACCAAATAGCCTAGTATTTTTTGTAAATTTTCAGCAAGGGTTTTGAAATATGTTAAATTCAGATGCTAACTGTAGAACGCAGAAAACATCGTTGGCACTCTTCTAGCGGTAATTCTGTGTCACAGCAGGAAGAGAAAAACGCTTATCTAAGCGGACAAGCTAAAATATTGTGCGTATAAGATCAGAGTAGATAATACACAAGAGCATTCCTGTTTTAAAGGTCTGCACTTATTCGCAAGAAGAAGCACAATAATGAGCTCTTTATGAGCTCATTTATATTGAATACCAGTTATCACAATCAGTGTTGGAATGGTGAAGAGGTGTTTGACGCCAGATTTTTAACATCTTACAATGTAATTAATATAGTTTTTATGTTTAAATATTTTTCTTTGCTTATCTCATCGATGAGATTATCCACCTGAGATGCTGCCTTATAACAGAGAACATTTATTACTGTCATAAGGTCAACACAAGAGAAAGAAAATGAACTATATTAAATTGATTCTTAATGCGATTTCTTGCCAAATGATACTGCTAATACTTTTTTGGTGTTTTATATTCTAATACTCCGAGATGAATTCCGTACTTTTTAACATTCAAAATTATTCGTTATTAGATTTATTATTTTGAGTTTTCTAGTGTGTTATTATTTCCTTGAGTCTTGATAGTGTGTTTGTGACAATACCTTGATACGCCTTAAGTTACACGAACGTTAACGGTAGGAGCTGGTTATGATAGGTAACACCTCGAGTGCTTTGGAAATTGTCGATAAACCGTCGATTCGCGATGCGAGGTGGGGATTAATCTGAGAATTTTGAAAGAACGAGTGGTATTTAATAGGACTATTCCACGATTGAAATTATGTCCAACTGAGTTCCACTATGCGCCAAATATTGAAAATAACTGAAAGCTATGTTAAAATTAAAGAGGTTTTGTTATCGTACATACATGGTTTGTTGGACATCGACATAGCGATCGGTGTGTACCGCCCCCTAAAATAGATAAGTCACAGTATATGATTGGCCAGTCGGGAGGATACAAAAAACCACAAACGTTTTGAGATACATCGCCCTGATTGGGCCATTTTGAATGTATAGTTAAACACTATAGGTTTTGATTTCACGAGTGGAATAGTCACTTCAAACACCTAGGCACTACAGAAGATTCATTTTGCAGTGGTATCTAGGACATATTATTTGTGGACATTGTGTGAAGATGAGTCATGTTCTGAAGAGGAAGTCTTTCAAGTTCTGTCTGAACATGGATTTAATAAAAGAAAGCACAGGTTTAACCTGAAAGAACGCCGTCGTTTTTCTGTTTGCAAATGTTTCAGCAAAAACATTTTTTGAAATATTTTCTTCTCAGCGAAGTTTGCGGAAACATCCGGTTCCCTAACATTCGACGAGATGAATCAGCATTATGAGCCCGTGTCCATACGGGTTCTTTTGTTCGGCTACAACGATTCGCGCGTCCAGTCATCGCTGCGCGGCGACATCTCGGAGGCGGCGGCGGCGGCGTCTTCTGCGACGCGGCCAGCGCGCGATGCGTTCCCACTGCGGATTCAGTCGCCGCTTCTTGGCAGCGGCCGGCGCGCGGCGCACCGGTCGCAGGAGCGGGTCTCTGTAACTGTATACAAATTGCGGCACTCCTGCTGGAAGGACGACGGCTCGGGCGCACACGCCTTTTCTAATCGATTCGAGGGAGCGCGAGACATTTCGGCCACGTTCCGCTCGTTTCGTTTTTGGCGAAATGCGATTCGAATTTCTCAGCCGATGACTGCTCGTGGTTGAGTGAAAAGATGGGAACAAGTTTGCCTCAAAACTTGAAAGAGCAACTTTCAGTAATATTGTGAAACTGGAAAGTGATAAGTAGGTTTTATATCAGTAAATTGCTTTATGTAAATGGTTTCACACAACCTTCCTTAAAATTCTCTACATTTATTTATCATGAATTACAAATCTGACTTAAATATCAAAATATATTAACTTGTAAATAGCAGGTAAGGGATTACAATAATATCCAAATATTGTTTTCTTTTTCAAATGAGGGAAAGTAGTGACTGAACACTACGATTATCCCCTTCACAGTTCACGAGCCTATTGCAGTGTTGTGGCTAATGACGTTCCCTGACCAGGAGAAAATTCGTCCACCGCATAAGCATTCACTCTAGTCTTTGTTTTATGGCTAGAGACAACCTGCGTGTCTGGCTGCCCTCGCCAAAGTAAACAAAGCGCTCGCTCGCTCTGGCGGCTTTGGGCGGATCTCGGCCGCCTCAGCGAGAGTGCTTGCGCGAAGCGAGCGGCAACAATTCGTAAACACGGGCGATTTCTAAGCGCGCGCCGCGCTCCGTGCGGCACCGGGCACGACGCGACCGCGTGGCTAGAGCGGGGCGGGGGAGCGGGCGGAGAGAAAGCTCGTGCGGAAGGCGCGGAGGCTCGGGAATTCGAAGAAGCTCCTTCGCCAGCTGACCACTCCCCCCCCCTGCGCGCGTTGGCACAACCAACCAGTTGTGGTCAGGGTTGCCGGCCCACTCCACACGGCGCGCGGCGGGATAGCGCGGGGCGGGAGGCGCGAGGTTGGGTGAGCCGGCAAGGGTGGTTGGCATGGGGTGAGGCGGGGCGGCGCGGCGTAGGGCGGTGGGCGCGACGGTACGGGACGGGGCGGGGCGGGGCGGGGGGGGCGGAAAGGGACGCCAGCAGACCGGAGCGGGACAGGCCGAGGTGAGGCCGGGACGGGTCTAGTTGGGACGAGAGAAGATGGGGTATTCCCACCCTGCGGTTAACGCCTTGTGCCATTTTCTTCATGTATAATCGGCGACCAAGTATTCAAGACCTTTACCGAATAATTGTGAAATGAACGATGATTTAGATCAGTGAGGACCAGCCCGTGGCCTCCGGACTGCATGTGACCTTCTTACCCATTTTTTATGGCCTTTGGCTCCCTTGCTGTTTGTCGTCAGGAATCCTTAGAATTTTTGAAACTCGTATGTAACTTTATCATCTTTATTTATTTATTAAAAAAACGCAAAGAAAAAATTAAATAAGTTATAGGTCGAATTATTATTCTTCACATTTCCATACACACTCCTTAGGCATTCGGTGTTTGGTTTTATGAAGTGCAAAGAGGCAATAATTAAAAGAGAAAATGGTTTTGTTGTACTTCGCTATCGTATTACTATCCGCTCGTAATGATGGAAATGCAGTTTTTTGCAGACATCATTATAATTATCTTTACTTTTATAAAACATCTTAACATATTCAATATTACTTTTAATTAGAAATAAATACAAATAATCACGCTCCTAGGTTAAATTATAATTATCATTCTGCAATTTCGGCCATTGTCTGAATTGCCAATTGATTGATGTAATAAGTATCTCCAGAAATTCTTCGCTTTCTGTTCTATCATCGGGGTGTGCTTCAATTAACCTTGTTGCGACTGCTTCACCAATGTACTTACTGGGAGAACCTCCTGCCATATCTCCTCCAGCGTGCGTTTCTAAAGTAGCCTTTCTAATGTCCTGTTTTCTTCTTTCGCCAATACCTGTTTCTTGTTGCATGCCCCCTGTTTCTCATCGATTACTCATTCCATCGATTTTTTTTCTTCAGACAGAAACTTCATTCAAGGTTCTACCTTTGGCCTCTGTGATCATTATTCACAGATTTCGGTGTTTGGTAATCTCGGTATTGGGAGATTCAAGGTCAGGTGCCTCCACAAAGGTGTGCTGGTGGTCAAAAGGGCTTCAAGTTATCACGAAATATCCTGTCCTGTTTCATTCCATCACTTCGTTCATGGTCATAGAAGTACATCTATCACAACGTCGCCATGATCTAAGTGTTAAGATACGTTTTATGCGGTTTGAATGAAGAAGAATCGCTCTTCGTGCCCTTTTTTATCACATCACATTACAATCTACGTAAATAATCAATACACGACCTACAATAGAACTTCATAATATTTCATTCTTGCCTATGATTATTCTTTCTTTGCCTGAGATCAACTTAATTTTTGTTTACCTTCTCCACTCCCTGTTTTATGTTCTTGTGTTTGAGTCATTTATCTTTCAGCTTTTGTTTTCGACAATTTCTGCTTCAGTCATAACATACTATCAAATTTGCTTCTTTTTATTAATTTCTCTGCATTGTTTTGCATTTCTCAGACTTACTTCCTTTCCCCTAGCAGTTCCGAGAGGCACTTAAACATCGAGCCTCGTGGCTACGTTATCAAGTGCGCTTTCGAGTACCCGGACAATGACCGACTCCTCCGCCCCCGCCCCCGCCTCAGCGCGAGAAAGTTGGGGGCGTTGTGCGAGCGAGGCCTCGGGGGGAGGGCGGGGCCACCCACAAGCGCGGGCGCGGACCCCTGGACGGTGATTATATAGGGGCGGTACAATACTTCGGTAGAAGTATCCAGGATTTCGTTTTCGATATTAGCGGAGTGGATATCGATGTCATGATTTCGATACCAATTCTGTAGTATCAGAATATATTATCATTGGTGTACGGATACAATTCATTATTTTGGGACCTCATCAAGCGCTTTCTGTCATCCACCTGATATTCATTATATAATTCAAAAATATATTTTAGTATTAATAATTGTATTTATTTATTAATTATAAAATTGAATTACATTATTATAAATAATTAAAAACAAGCTTTAGTCATTGCAGGATAACATTTTATACTGAGCATAAATAATAAAGAAAATCGATTTGATAATGTCGAACTATCATTTTGTTGATAAGGACACCAAGGAATCAAGTATTCCCTCATCGTTAACGGCATTATTTAACTTGTTACGATGCCTTTGTAACCTAAGCCTTTGGACATACCCGGAATTAATGGATTACTTCATTGATAGGTGATAATGCTGTTGACATGCTTTGAATTGTGATGGTTGGATGAATGAAATAGTTGAATAGGAAGTAGAGGAATCGGGAGAGCAAGTCCGCTTTGACCTCCGCCTCGTGGAGTAGGCGAGGTCGACGGTAGCGAGAACAGTAGCCCGGCGCTGGCGGCAGTGGCTGTGGAGGTCGTGCTGCTGGAGAAAACGCTCTGCAGGGCCTGCCTCGATTTCCCTCGTACTGACGGTCACGTGTCGCACTCGCATCTGCGTCCCGCACAACTGTTTGCGAATGCTCGTGCGATCGTTATTCACCACACACCGCCTCCGCCTTTGCCACCGTCTCCGCCTCCATCTCCGCCTCCGTCTCCGCCTCCGCCTCCATCTCAGTATCCGTCTGCATCTCCGCCTCCGCCTCCGCCTCCGCCATCGCCACCGCCACCGCCTCCGCCTCCGCCTCCGCCTCCGCCTCCGCCTCCGTCTCTGTCTCTGTCTCTGTCTCTGTCTCTGTCTCTGTCTCTGTCTCTGTCTCCGTCTCTGTCTCCGTCTCCGTCTCTGTCTCCGTCTCCGTCTCCGTCTCCGTCTCTGTCTCCGTCTCTGTCTCCGTCTCTGTCTCCGTCTCTGTCTCCGTCTCTGTCTCCGTCTCTGTCTCCGTCTCTGTCTCCGTCTCTGTCTCCGTCTCTGTCTCCGTCTCTGTCTCCGTCTCTGTCTCCGTCTCCGTCTGTCTCCGTCTCCGTCTCCGTCTCCGTCTCCGCCTCCGCCTCCGTCTCCGCCTCCGCCTCCGTCTCCGTCTCCACCTCCGCCTCCGCCTCCGCCTCCGTCTCCGCCTCCGTCTCCATCTCCGCCTCCGTCTCCATCTCCGCCTCCGCCTCCGCCTCCGCCTCCGCCATCGCCATCGCCACCGCCACCGCCACCGCCACCGCCTCCGCAGCTTTTCGCTGCGACAGAGCGCTATGGAAACGAGGGCCCGACGCGTAGTTGTCGAAGGTGACTGGCAAGTGGCGAGCCACGAAACACCATTCGGTCGTGTGGTACGTGTGCATTGTGGGCTAAGGAGACATTTGGCTACGCCGGAAACTGCGTTGTCGGGCTACTGTTAGCGAAACGGTTCAATGGCTATCTTTGTTCGCTTTCTCTTTGAATATTTCTTGTCTCTTCGCTTCAGTGACTTTGCTTTTCTTCTTTATATTTTTACCAAATGGCGCGACTGTCTGATATTTATTTTAATTTTTCTCGTTTATTTTATTTATATTTCTTCGCTATCTTTGCTTACATTAACATAATCCCATGTGGATGTTCACGCAGTGTCGTGAACAATGAGCCAAGGACTGCTCTTGATTCTTCCTCTATATCCCTATTGTCATTTCCATTTTTAGGGTCAGGAATGCCTATGGGGCTGATCCCCATGATTTTAAAAAGCAGGCAAAACTACGATTAGTCGTATATCAGGCGGCGAATGGTTGTAGAGCCAATGAAAGAAGTTCACTTTTGTTCATCCCTCCCTCCTAATTTTCTTTATCACAATGTATTTCTAATTTCCTAATTCTTACAACACACAAAATACTTGTAACCAAAGATGTTGCATAATTTTCAAACTGTTGTGTAGTATAACGTGCAGATGACTCGTATTTCAAGTGCAAAACTAGTCCTCTCCTTTTTCATTCACCTAATTGCAGGTTGGTTAGACCATGTTGAGCCATCATCGTTATAAAGTCAGATTTTCTCCGCTATAATTTTCTCCTGATGTTTTCGTTCCTTTTAATGTAGTGGGATGTAATCAAGAACATGTGTCTACTTAAACATTCATCTAATTCCAGACTATGGTAGAACTGCATTCCTACAGTACTTGTAATGTGCACTCGTCGTCGTGTTCAAGTGACCGCATCCTTCCTGTCGGTTTGTAGAATGTTTTAACATGCATCCCTGCATGATGTTTTTCATTTGAGAATTTATAGGAAAATGAAAAATTGCGAGTATATTAGAATGACATCAATGGAATTTAAATGTTGTCTATTATTGTTTTCCAGCAAAGAAAGTATTTATGCAATGCAGTATTACCAAGGAATTTCATCATTCATGAATAGTGTCTAATCGTTCATGAATTGCACTAGGGTACAATGTTTAAACTGACGTATGATAATGATCTGCGATACACTAATTGAAAATTACTTAGATGATGAATTCCAAACTCCGTTGTTTTCCCAAAGTGAAAATATTTATGATGCATTTATATTTTAAATGGACTTGAGAATGAAAATATGCCCAAACATGTTATTGGGGAAATAATGATGCATTGATACTAAATGTATCTCTTTCCTCCCTACATTCGTTATCTAATTGTGTCGAATTCAGCTGCTGTCTGGAGGACAGTTCCTGACTGGAGTGGTGCCCCATTAGGGGAGGTACCTGGAGAAGAGAAATTTTGGAAGGTGGCGTATAGGTCTGCGCCGAATCACATTTCTTTGGGAGAGGTACACAACCATCTCCCGTTCATAACATGCATTACACTCACGGAATTAATGACCAAAACAGTCGCCCTCCCCCCCAAAAAATCAACTTGTGCATGCAGCATATAGGACGTGGAGGCAGTGGAGGAAGAAATAGTAGAAAAGGAATGAAAAGAAGCAGAGAATTAAAAGGAGGTCCCGGAGAAGTGACCTTGCGCTCCTTGCTCTGGGCGCGGCGCCTCGACGCGACTGGGGCCCAATACGGCGCGGAAAGCGGGCCAACCCGCTTCCCAGTGCGCCCTCGCCCCGCCCCGCCCCGCCCCGCCCCGCCCCGCCCCCGCCCCCGCCTCCTACAAATATTAATCCATTGTGAGTGGCTCGGAAGCGGAAAGGATGGAAAGCAAGGCAGGGTCTCCTGTTTCGGCGGGCGAGGCGGGAGGTGCTTTCCGGAAATGTAGTCTCAGGTTCACACCGTTGAGTCGCAATGGCAAGGTCGCCTTTTCTGGGGCGCCCGTGGCTGAAATCAAGTAGTCGGAAGCCCTGGATATCGAATAAGCTAAGGCAGGTGGCTGGTTTGATCGAATGGTTTTTGATGGGTAGATGGAATTGAAATTATGATTATTCGCCTTAGTGAGGGCAGGACTATTTTTCTTCTCTACTAATTTAACTCTTACACATATGATGGAGAACATCAAATTACATCGTAAGATTTTGTCTTGGTCTTCGGGTATTGTAAATTTGAAATCTGTTACAGAGGACCGTCAATTTTTTTCTCCCAATTAATTTCCGAACTAAACATTCTCATTGTCCGGAGAATGCTTTCAAATCCAAATCCGAAGGATTATTATACAAATTTCTGTCTTTTGTAATGATGAAAAGTTTCATCACCGAGAATATCTCTTTTCCGCTTCTGATCCTTCCACCAGAAAGAGTTCTCTTCGATGGAACCGTAGACAAGCGACACCTGCATTACAGCATCACGAGTGTTTTGGCCAGACCTTGATCTCGGGTAACTGGTCGAATGGCCCTTAAAAAACGATAAGAAAAAATAAACTATAAAATTATTATGACTAGAAAAGTAATTCAACACTTCAGTAAATGTTTAAAAAGACAAAAAATATTCATAGATTTCATAATTTTGAGTCAATGATTTTTTGTTTTATTGCATATCAGATGTATGCTCAGAATGCCCGAATATTTACTATATGTTTAAAAAATTAACTTCAATAAAAGCAAATTAAGAACTACAAATCCTTAATAATTAAGTATATAATTATAATGTCATAAAAATTCCGCATTGTAGCTTAAAATTAAAAAGCAATGTGCAAATAATGTGCTCCGGATATTTTATTAACGACTGTTCGCGTTCCCGATCAACCGCCACCGGGGAGGAAAAACTGCGCTCAATGGACACGGAAAGAGAAAAGGAAAATATCGATACTTGCTCACCCGCATTCTCTCTTGGAAGTAAAAAACAAAATCAAGTTGAAAAGACGCGTCTACCCCGCGAGGTCATCGACTCTGCGGCGTTCCCTCTGCGTTCTACTCAGCACTCGATATCATCTCATTCTCTGACAGGTTTCCTCACTGCGTCTTTTCTCCTTTCATGCGGCGCAAGGTCGCTCAACACTTCAAACGCAAAGCAGGGTATCATATTGCTTCTTCTGCCTAGTAGTCAGAGCCGTTATCATTAGCTTCGCGGTTTGAAACCAATGAGAAGTATACTTCCTTATGCCCTCCGTACGTCCTTTCCATTTATTAACCACTATACCCGACATTGACAAATAATACATTGATGATTGGTGGTGGACAAAGTGAGTTTGCACTTTTTTCTCCAATTTGTCCTCCTCCGGTATTGTATATGCCACCTTCATTATTATCTTCTGCTCATCGAATCATCCATGTTTCCTAGAATAAGCAAAAGTTCCGGAAAGTGGAATCGAATTTAAATAAAAGTTAAAATAAATATCAGCATTTCTTGTATCACTACACTAAGATTGTCATCGCCCCACCTCCACTACTTTTACCACTTTCCTCCATCACCACATTTCCCCCTTACAGCCCCTTCGCAGAAGCCAACACAGCCATCCCTTTACTGCCTTCATTCTTATCTCCTCGTGGATTCCTTCACAACCTTCATCTCCGTCTTCATACGCTCCATTCCCGTCACTGCCTCCTTCCCAGCACCTTCCCCCTCTGCTTCCACTGCACCCACCTGCGGTTACAACTAGTTTCCCCGGCCGGCGGCGACGACCCGTCATTGCGGCCTCCTCGTCAGTCTTTTTTGTCGGCCGAGGACCCACCCGACCCCCGCTCCTTCCCGCCCCGCCCCGCCACGGCCCGCCCGCCCGCCCGCCCGCCCGCTCGCAGCCCGCCCGCAGCCCGCCCGCAGCCCGCCCGCAGCCCGCCCGCAGCCCGCCCGCAGCCCGCCCGCAGCCCGCCCGCAGCCCGCCCGCAGCCCGCCCGCAGCCCGCCCGCCCGCCCGCCCGCCCGCCCGCCCGCCCGCTCGCCCGCCCGCCCGCTCGCCCGCCCGCCCGCTCGCCCGCTCGCCCGCTCGCCCACCCGCCCGCCCGCTCGCCCGCCCGCCCGCCCGCCCGCCTAACGCCGCCCGCCTAACGCCGCCTGCCCGCCCAACGCCGCCCGCCCGCCTAACGCCGCCCGCCCGCCTAACGCCGCCCGCCCGCCTAACGCCGCCCGCCTAACGCCGCCCGCCTAACGCCGCCCGCCGTGCAATTGCTGCCCGCGGCGCGGCGAGGCAGACGAGCCTCGCGAATGTGGGTTCTCCGCGAAATGGAGGACGAGGCCTGAATCTGCTACACAGTACGTGCCATGTGAGGACTGTCGGGTGATGAGCCCCTCATTCGAGGTTCATTGAAACCACACTTTTATTACGATATTTTAAGAAAGTTGTCGCTGTCGTGTCGTCGAGGAACACGGGAAAAAACGCAGTATCGAGCAGCCGTGCTGCTTACTAGCTTAAGACGTTGAGAAAAATATTTTGACGGGGTATGCACTCGTAGTAAGCAATGTTATTAACTCCTAATGTCTTCTCGTCATGATGTACTATTTTTCGCACGTTTTTATTGTTTAAACTTCATTTTACTACATTGAATTGCTTTAGAAGTCCATGGGAAAATTGTCAAAATTGGCGAATAGTAATATTTCATAGAAAAAACGTGAGTGCGAACCCATTTTCATTCTAAGAGAGACAACATGAGAAAACGTACAGTCGTAATTCATATAAATGTGAATGAAAAAGAATAATTTTCTTTCCGGAAGTGAATTCTCCAATTGTTCCTCGAGTACCGTCTTGTTGAGTTGACCACCTTGGTTGTTTCTCCTTTCAAAAGAAACTTGCGGCTTGCGTGGTCCTCTACACCCTTTGTGCTGTCAGACTAGGACACTTTTACGAAATTCCAACTTCCTCTTCTTTTTGAGAAGTGCTGAAAAGCGACCTTTGTTGTATTTCGTCGTTGAAGAGGATGCAAGAGGAGAAAGGAAGTTCGTGGACCTCTTTGCTTGCGGAACGTAAGTGAATTTCATCACTTTGAAGTAGTCGCGAACGAATTAATTTCAAAGAAGCCCGTGAAAATGTGCGGAAGTTCCAGGTGTTTTGTGTGTTTTGCCTCTGAAACTGTCGCAACGAAACCCCTATTATTTTTGTCTCTCTAGAATAGTATATCAGGTTGGAATTTCAGGTTTAGTGAACAGATATAAAACTCGATAGTTATAATGCCATAAATACCCAAAATTTGAAAAATAATGAATTAGATCATGTGTTAACAGTACGCTAGAAGTATGACTGTTTTAACATTCTGAAATTATATTTTATCGTATTAATTAAATTTTACAATTATAAAATATAATTAATATTATTTTTTTTTCATGTATGAAGTTTCTTTTACTGGATGGTTTTTATGAGCACTGTCTTATGCTTATGGTAATGGTAAAATATTTCGGTATTATCTAGAATCTAAAATTATCTAGAAGAGCATGGAAACTTATTACCCAGGAAGCGCCGAATCAAGATATTCAGTTCTAGAGGGATGTCCCGTCCCTTCCCAGAGGAGCCTGTTCGCAATGAAAAACCCAAAGAACAACTTACCCACACTGCACAGTTGATTCCGAGGGGCAACCATAGGTGGATTCGTATTCCTCGTCAAGTGTCCGAATGTTCTATTTGGATGATTCAAATTCTTGAAAGACAGTCATGTCAAACAAGGATGAATAAATTATTTAAAAAGGAAGTGACAAATCGAAGCCTACGTCAGTGAAAAAAAAACGTCTGATGCTGATTCCTCGCTGCTTCTATTTAGTATCGTTTTCTTAAAACGTTATTGTTATCGTTATTCTGACAAAATGTTGATGACAATTCAAATAATGGCATGTATTATTCAGTGAATGCGGTTCTACGGTCGACTAAACATCAAACCGCATTCTCAGGAAGTACTAGTTTCCTAGTACCACTTCCCGCTTGGTCACCCACCTCCCGGTAGAGATTTGGCACTAGGAAAACAAAACAACCGCGCCCCATCCATCTTCATTCCGCCACGCCAAAGGCAGCTGACATCTGCGGCTCCGCCACTCCTCGCTTCCTTCCTCTGCCGCCGCCACCGCAAGCGCCAGCGTAGCAAATCGAGCGACGCGAGATCGCGACTTCGCGGCTATGCGGGCGGCCGCGCGCAGACCGGATGCGTTTCCAGGCGTCCCAGATCTTACCCCTCCCTGTTCCCTGGGCCCGGCCGACCCACGCGAGGGTGCCACAAGCCCCACGGGCAAGGTCATAGTCGGGCGCATTACCCTTTTTTATTTATATATACCATATTTTACTGGGAAATAAATAAAGCGTTATTTCAAAACACAAAAAACAAAAAGAGTTAAATTATAATTTTATTGATAAAATAATAACAGTAGAGTCCTGGTGATCTGAGCCTCACTGATCCGAGAATTCGAGCAATCCGAGATGGAATGCCTGAGCCAAGTAACCCAAGGAAGCAAACGTAATGAAAATCATATTGAAAGCAAGCGGCGATAATCTAGAGCTAGCTCGTGATGGGTTGATAAATCTGCGTCACAGCTCACAGTGTGCGGCAGTGGGTGCCAGTGTCAGATTGATTATAGTGATTGACTCGCGCTTATTTGTGTTGTTCATTGTACAGTGTAACTGCAGTAGGCTTAATGTAATTTGAAACTTAATGTAAGAATCTGTAACTTTAATGGTATCTGCACATTACATTTGACTTTGTTTTACATTGTAGTAGAAAATTGCGTTATATATTTTCCTTTTTATCATGTAATTAGATTATTTTTGTAATCCGAAGTATCATTAGTCTCGTATTAACGCGACTCTGCTGTAAATAAATTAATACAACTGTTTTTCTAATGAACTAATTTCAGTGATGCTAGATATTTGGAGTCTCCAAATATCGTGAATCAACTTCTCAAATTGTCATTTTATACAAGCTAAAAATATTCACTTAATCATATTTACGGAAATGAAATGTTTCATTAAATAGAGATAAGGGGGCTCTTTCAAAAAAAATTTCAGGGTGCAACGGCCCCCCTCCCCTTGTGCACAATTTTAAGAGCGTCTTCCCTGCGATTTACAGCTGTTTGGGCGACACATTTTTACTTGTAAAATTGAAAATTAAAAATTAGGTATCTGAAAAGGAAATGTCTCATTTCTCATTTACTTTCGTACAAAAAGTAAGAGCATTCAAAACTTACGCTTAAGGGGAGTGTGGTTTGAGAATCATTGGTAGAGACATTTTTCTTTAACATACCATAATAGCCCTTTTATGCGTTTTAACTAAGAAATTACATTTTTCTTTTAATTTATTGTGAATTTATTATTAATTTATAATTCACGAATACATTAATAATTTTCGATAAATTCACGCGTTTCTCTATAACGAAGGAATTTACCAGGAAAAACAGTACACGTGTGACATACGTGTTATAAGATAATTCTCCATATATCTCCATCTCAGTACAGTTTAAGACTGCGCCGAATATTAGTTTCATTCAATATCCTTTAATATTTCAGTTGAAGAACGGACGTCTACTATTCCCAATAGTAACGTACAACAAACTGCCTTGATTTAACAACGAATTTGATTTGTGCTGTGGTTGACATATCGCGATTTACGATTGGCTAGAAGTAAGGCGGTAGTAAGAAAAGGCAGTAGGAAAATTCAATATTTTTACATTTAACTGCCTTGACTGATGCATATCTGAGATAGACGGTGCACAAGAAAAGTGACATGTAAATATCGTAATTTTTTGGTGAAATGAATAAATGTGATTAGAAAATAGTATGTTTTTCACTACTAAAAATTGAAAAAAAATTCACATGTCAGCCGATACGTAGAGCAAAATACTATTTTTTGACGCGATATAAGCGACTCCACTCGGTATAAAATCGTTTAGCTTCAAATGACTCTTTTTGATATGTGTCACTTTTCTTAGGCAACGACAATATATTGTTAACACTAGACACAGAAAAACACTTTCTCGCTGCCACCATATTTTAGTCCGCTAGGTGCAGGTAGTCCCTTAAAAGCGTCCGAAACACATTCAGTTCACTGCAGCATCGTGGTCGTTTATTGCATAAGTGCGCTTAATTCAGGAATCAGTTCAATCTAATATTTCCCTTTTTCATCATACAAACATGTTCATTCCAACTATGCCATCGTTGTTCTTAGTGAGGGGTACGTTTTTCTCACTGTATTGTTAAACATTGAGTGAGGTGCAAGGCTGTTAGTTGTCGAGTAGTCTGCTAAGGTCCTCACTATTTACTTGGAGCCGAGTGCGCGGGGCGGGGCGAGGCGGGTGGTGGAGGAGGAGGAGGAGGAGGAGGTGCGCGCTGTCTCGCCAGCGCGTAACTCGGCCGCGACCTGCTTACCAGCGCGACGACCTACTCAGGCGGCTTCCGCGCGCCATGATGCTCCGGCGACGCCGTCGTTACGTCGTTCTTGTTCCGGGCTCGCACCGCCTCGCCCCGCCTCGCCCCGCCTCGCCCCGCCTCGCCCCGCCATGCCACGTTCCACCGCCACGCCGAACCCTACCTCGTCCCGCCTCACCCCGCCTAGTACCGCCTAGCCCCACCTTTCCCCGCCTCTCCCCGCCTCTCCCCGCCAAGCCTCGTCCCGCCTCGTCCTGCCTCGTCCCGCCTCGCCTCGTCCCGCCTCGTCCCGCCTCGCCCCGCCTTTCCCCGCCTCACCCCGCCTAGTACCGCCTAGCCCCGCCTTTCCCCGCCTCACCCCGCCTCTCCCCGCCTCGCCTCGTCCCGCCTCGCCTCATCCCGCCTCGTCTCGTCCCGCCTCGTCTCGTCCCGCCTCGTCTCGTCCCGCCTCGTCTCGTCCCGCCTCGTCCCGCCTTGCCCCGCCTTTCCCCGCCTCACCGCACCTAGTACCGCCTAGCCCCGCCTTTCCCCGCCTCTCCCCGCCTCTTCCCGCCTCGTCTCGCCTCACCCTACCTAGCCCCGCCTTTCCCCGCCTCTTCCCGTCTCACCCCGCTTCTTCCAGTCTCACCGCGCCTCGCCCCGCCATGTAACGTCTACCCCGCTACACCTCCTCCGCCACGCCGAACCCTACCTCGTCCCGCCTCACCCCGCCTATGCCCGCCTTTCCCTGCTTTTCCCGCCTTACACCGCCTCTTCCCGCCTAGCCCACCCTTGTCCCGCCTCGCACTGCCTCGCCCCGCCACGTTTCGCCCCATCTCTCCCCACCTCGTCCCGCCTTGCTCCACCTCGCCCCACCTCACTCCACCTCGCCCCGCCACGCCTCGCCCCGCCTCTGCCGCCGGACGCGTCATTTGGTTCTTAATTCAGAAGAATCTCGCTATTAGCCCCAGAGGATGCCTACCGACCAGGAGAGGATTCAGAAAGGCGGGTGCGTCACGGGTAGTTATGATCAAAGTACCTCGCCTAAGCCCTGGAGGATGCCCGTGAGTTCCGTGGAGGGAGAATCCATAATGAGGGTCTTCGGTATGAGAAGGGATGTGGTTAGTACAACCTTCCGGCTACTTCATTCCTGATACATTCCAGAGGCCTTTGAAAGATGAGTGCAGGTGAATGAGTCTCAGAGTCAACGTTGGTGATCGTCAACGAGGAAGAATTTCCATGGTTCTATAACTATTAACATCTCGAAAGTTCAGACAATAAGCAAAGAACTGCTCACATTGCCACAAATTGGTTTAACTCAGCACAGTATTCGACCGGTAAACTCCCATTGACGTCTCTTTCCCTTGTTTTTTCTCAATTGAGGAATGTGAATGATAAGTGTTTTATATAAAACGGGGCCTGTGAATGTAATTGTGATCACAAAAATCAAATAATTTTAATCACATTCGGGTTCTATTATTTCAGCAGTTACAATTAAAAAAGTGTGTTCTAATGTTTCTTTTACATGTTTATTCTTATCCGCATCTTAGTTTCTTCTGTCGAAATAGGATTATTAGCGTTTCGCAGTAGCGTCACGCCGGATCGCTTCCTTTCGGCCTGCAGGATGCTGACGGTCAAGATGGGCGTTTGGGCGTTCCTGGGAGCTTTCAGTCAACTTCGAGGTCGCTGGACTTAATGTAGAGACTGTTAAGGGGAACTGAACGATTATCGCCAAGATCGTGTAATGACGAACTTCCCTGCTAATTACATTCCGGGAGGAAAAAATACGAAGTGGGTACAGGTATTCATTAAAGAGGTCAACCAAGATTTTCCCGTAAATTCACGAACCAATGGGCTATCCCATGGAATTCCTAATATAATATTCCACATTACATTCGACGCTATAGTGGGTTCAGTTTTGATAAAAAAATATCACGAGTTGATACCGATGAAAGAAGTATAAATGTTTCGATCATGAAAAACAGCTATTACTTCTATTTTTGATACTTACTAGGTATCATTTATACAGCATATTGTTTTTAAGATGTTATCAAGTTAATACAGTACAAAATAGTTCAAAACATTTCAAATAATATAAAATCGACTGTAATTGATTCACTTTAAATATCTTTGTAGAGTACATTTACTCCGTTACCTGACCTGCTATTCTAAAGATACAACAAGATTGAGATTAATTAATCATAAAATGTCCGACCGCTATATAAACCTGTCAACCATTGAAATCGTTTTTGATAACAATGAATCGTAGAGAATTTCAAGTCAACTTTCAAATATAGATACTTGTCACTCGTGGAAATGACAGTAATCACTTGGCACTTCAAAATGAGCCAAAAATTCAAGCTTTAAATAGAATAAATAGATTTGTTGCGAAAAATGGAACAAAATGACATTAAGGGTATCGCTTTTATATCATTTTATTATCTCACATATACAGCATTATAGTAATAAATTCCTATTATTATCTTTTAACCTTTAAAATTTATATTGACGTAGTCGTTGGTCATGATAGTTAAATGAATTGGCATTGGGCCTGAATATTCTACCTTAATGATTTTTAGTAACTTATACAGCGTCTCACATTGAAAATACATATATTGTTGACTTTTTCGATCGCCAAAATCCGTTGATTCTTTCAAATTCGTCTTATTAATGAGTTGATGTGTCTGTTTAAATGGAGCTATTTAAATTTTCCATCCTTCGAACGCAGTTCTTGAAATCTATGTATAGACACGTTCATGTCTACTAATTTTCCAATTAAATACAGTTCATACTTTAATATTAAATAATTAAGAACATTTACTTTTCTGTTTTTTCGTTTCCTCAAAATGTGCTACGACGAAAATAGTTGCATTTGAACAAACTCGTGCATTACAAAGATGGTACGAAATTCGCTAGTGCACGACGTAAAACGTAACTCGTCTTTCTGGATGCAAGCAAGTAAAACCCTCTCTGTGAATTCGCACGCGGCAAAGCTTGGGGAGGTCACGCGTCGTTCGTGCATCTTGGCGGAACCGACGTCCCCCCGCCACTTCCTAGCGCGCCTCAGCACCGCACCGCACGCCCCGCACCGCCCCCCCCCGGGGGGGGGGGCGAGGCGAGGCGCAGTGGGTCACGGAGGAACCTGGCAGGCAGAGGCGCTGTAGATTCGCCCACACACAGAGTAGCGCATTCCTTTGCGCCGTCGATTTCGCCATTTTGTATCTAGAAATCAGAGAACTTTAAACTGTGCAATATAGTGTGTTGTTGGCAGGGACGGTTCCAGCCGATCAATTTGGTGGGGCACATCATACATTTTGTTAAATAATAAAAAAATGTTATTTTATTGTTTATAATTTTTGTAGTGTATATATCATATTATACAATATTATTTTTAAATTATTACACAATTCTAACATATATAAATATTTAAATCAATTTGGCCAAATAAAAGGACGTAAAAAACGAAAACCCTAAGCCTTTTGGAGGGGGCCGTGACCCCATGACCCTCTTGTGGATCCACCAATGGTTGTTGAGAGCCACTAATTTATCTAAAATCAATATTAATATATACGAAATATTTCATCACGCCTCCAGTTATTGTCACTTCTCCTCAATTCTTGAATAATTCGGCCCGGCGGAGCCAACCGGTGAGCAGACATAAAATGGCGGCGGTTGCGCTACCCTCTGAATCCGGGGGCTTCTAGGGCGCGGCGCGGCGCGGCGCGGCGCGGCGTGTCTCTCGTTTGCGCTCGTGGGATGACAACGAGGAGCGCGGGGCGTTGCCTCATCCGCGTAAACACAAACACACCACGTCGCGCCGCGGCGGCGCCGAGGAATCAAGCACGCGCCAGAGCCTGCCTGGCTTCTCGCCTCGTGAAGAAACAGGTTGTTCGGGTTTTAAGTCAGAATTTTGGGATGGGCAGCAAACGATTTTTGTTTGTTTTTTTGTTTTTGTATCGCAAGAAAATTAATGTCCGTTAAATGCATTTTTGTGGATAAGTCCGCGGTGAGCGGAAATCTGATACAGTAGAACCCCGGTATTCCGAACTAATTGAAGATGTGGTGGGTTCGGATTCGGAAATGTTTGGATTATCCGAAAAAAAGTACCGTACAATTACATCTATAGTAATACCAGAAAAAAATGCAACGTAGCGTGCGATGTGAGAAAATAGCAACGTAGGGTAGCAACATGAAGTGGCAAAGGATTACCGAATTTGTAAGTTCCTCTTAAGTGAGAACTACTGCTATATAAACATGTCATATACGCAGTAGTTAACAGTAGTTAAAAGCTTAATTTCGACTCCTTGTTTCAATAATTAGTTGTTTAGTTGTACAGTAATTATGAAATCCTTTCTTTACACTACAAATTTCTTTCTTTACACTACACGAAAAAAGTCACTTTCTTTATTTCATTTATTTTTCCTCCATCCCAAATTTTGATCGGATTTTCCGAAATTTCGGATTTGCGATGTTTGGATTAGCGGGACTATATTGTAAATAAAAATAGAAGTAATTACATTAGGAAATTAAGACACTTATTAAAATGAAAGACACCAGCACCCCCAAAGATTGTTGCCTTTTTATTTTATTTTTTTAAATTTAACTCAAGTCAACATCATTTTTTCAAATTTAACTCACATCAACTTTTAGGTCATTAGCGACCACTATTGCTTGTAACGGTATGGTGAGGATGACATGATATGATGATGATAGGGGGGTGAAAGGACGAACACAATACAACCATGCCCGAGGCGGGACTCGAACCCGCGATCCAAGTTCGCTGCGGCACTACTCCCTTAGCGATCTCGGTCACCGGATCTGCGTTGCCTTTTTTGTGAAATGCATTAATAGCAAAGATAGAATAAACACTTTTAAAGGCAAGTGACGAGTCTATGACTGTGCGTTGTCTGCGAACAAGCTGCTTCCTGAGGCACTTGCACCAGCTACAGTCCACACCATCATTATATCTACAAGATGTGAAAATGTTTCTATCAGCATTGTTTAATGGTAGGCGCATGGTCATGTAAGAAGTGAGAACAATGTGATATGGTTTTCACAAGTTCTTTTTACATTTGGAAAGTGTTTTCCCCATAATCCTCACTGATGAAACTGTCTATTTGCACTAATAAACCGACGTTTCAATAAAAATGTGTTCAAACACTCAGAAAAATCACGTATCAATTAAAATAGATATTTAACAAAAAAAAGTCTGTAAAATACTTTTTTATTTAAAAAATAATGTTTACATAATGCATTGTTAAATAAATATATTTGTTTGATAGTTTCGATGTTCAAATCTGCAATTTATCGAAACAATCGACACTTAAATATTGATTTCTTTCAATAAGTAAATAAACCGTTTCCTTTTTTCAAGCATCGAGTTCCCAGTAAGCCAACGCCCAAAGAGGAAATTGCAAGTTGCACGCACGCACACCACGCCGTTCGGATCGGCGCGTGTCGTTTTCCGGGCGCGTGCGCTGCCGTCGCGCTGGCACGCGCACGCTTCTCACGCCGCACGCCTCACGCGCGCGCGTCCAACAGATGCAGGCGCGGGGCGGGGCGGCGCGGCGCGGGGCGGGGCGGGGCGGGCGCCCTGGCAAGTAGGCTGCCTACGCACTAGCACTGGCTGTCTGCCTACTTCCGACGCGGCACTTGAGGTACACTCCGATTGAAACACGGTGGCACTTCAAGCTCACGAGCTGGATGGAGAGACGGGACACCGTTATCCAATGGGGAACTTCGTTACTTGGTTACGACTTAAATTTTTGGTTCTGGAGCTCCCGATTAGATGACAATCTTTCCCTCTCCGTTCAGCTCGTGACCGTGAAGTGCCACTACGTTTAAATTGGAGTATATGATATTCGTGTCAGTTGCTAGTCCAGTACTTAACCATTTATTGCAACTATAAATTAACAACAGCTCCTTGTAAATGTAAATGGAACATTTAATTATTTATTTGTAGGGAGATAGAGTTACTCTTAGAATAACTTTGGTTTCCGCAATTTTCTTACTTTCTTCGTTGAATATCAGACCGTATGGGTTTAATGAAAAAGAAACTATCAAGTAGTTTGTGCTAACTTCATAAGAAATTTTAAGGTACTGAGGTTTTGCATAGTATTAGGGAAAATGAAGTGCTGAGAATAGCATGATTTTTACCCGAGTCGAGAGTTAGTACTTCCAGTTGCTATGAATTCCGCTGCAGTTTTTTTTATAAATTACTCCTCGGAATGTTTGGTAAAGTATGTCACACTTTAATAACATCTGATTCCCCAAAAAATGTGCATGTATTAAATAAAATAATAAATGTACTTTGACTGTATAACTTCAATATCTTAAAAAAAACTATATGTGTTCGAATGTTCACCTAAGAGAGTGTACTAATTTAAATTTATTTTATTAAAAATATACTGTTAAGGACCAAATGTTTTCTTTCCAAATTAAAAACGTAGAATTTGTTATCATTTAAAGTTTTTGGGTGGAGGGACACTTTACCGTGGTCAGTTGAAATATTACTTTAAGTAGCGCCCCGCAGGGTCGCAGTCGGTGGCGTCTCCTGGCAGCGTGGAAGCTCTCGGCTGGCGGAGTCATTAAAGCGACATTTAGCAACGAATTCGTATTCGACACTTCCAAGAACAAAAGAATAATTAAAATCATTAAGTGATGACGATTCAATGACTTTTATTAACGATCTTTATGAACACGGAATGAAAACCCCTTAGAGGTTGCAAATGTAGTAACGAATCATTTGCTCCAGTTGATTCGTAGTTGTGTGGACACTGTAAACGAGATTTTTGTAGACTAGTTTTAGTTGTGTATTTCTGAAATTTTGCTTTGTTGTACATTTCCTCTGAATATCCACGACTCTTGTGTGTATTTTCGTAGTGCGAATAATATAGTGCTTATAGGAATATAAAATATTCCTCAAATTTAGACATTATAGCTCGTATTCAATATTAGTGAGTGCCACTTAAGAAGATAATATAAATTGATTAGGAAGAGGCGGAATCCGGAACGCCTTAGCATTCGAAATGCATTACCTTAGGATGGTAAATGAATCGGGAGACCAGGGATTAAAATGTCTTTCATCATTTAGCAATAACGTATGCCCGTCCAATGAATATCCCAGAAAACCCTTTATACTTGTATGGCTTTTGTCATGAAAGCAATAGTTTAATCTGCCTTACAGAGATGGCTAATACTTACAATATTTGTTTTAATAATTTTTATATTTTAATTTAAAATTTGGCTAGAGAGTCTTTATTAATTTAATTCTGATTTATTTGCATACATCAAGCTAGGAAAAATGTTTCAAGAGATCTATCAAGTTTTACAATCTAATCATGTAAGCTTGGAAACAAATTGTATGCGGAAGAGAAGGGTGAAGAGCTAGTAAAGGGTTTTTTGTAATTTTTCTTCATAATAATTGGGACAAAGAATTATAAAATTTGGGAAGAATGCAGCGAAAGTTAATGAACGAAACACGAGTTTTACGACTGTTAATAATGGCCATTTATCCTGCTGAAAAATCTATTTACGATCTAGGATTTTATTGTGCTCATAAATATTTTCTAGTGGTTCTCTCATTTTACAGTTTTTAATTAAATGTTTGGGTATATAGTTTTAAAAAAACATTTTTCTGAAATGGAATTACCTGACAATAAAACGGGTTATTTGGAGCTATGAAAATATTCAAATTAGTTTATTTTTTAGATCTCTGGCTTGCAATACGTGTCTTCCAAAGATCATTAGTTATTAACAGAAAATTCTAAAAAAATACTTCCTACTGTACAAAATTGTATTAATTATTACTATCATCATTGTTTATTAATCTCATATGATGAATGGTTAAGAATGAAAGTTTGCACAAACCAGAAATTCTGGTAACCAAAAGTTCTGACTACTAGAAATACATTTAAGAGTTCTGAAAGATTGTGACAATGACCAGAAAACGTTTATGAAAATATTTTAGAGAAGTTTTGATGGAGAAAATATGAAAAGTCGTTGGCATGATGATCGTGCAGCAAAAAATGCGAAATATTCACCAACTACACTCAACGAGCAAAATTATTGAGTAGGACTTTCTCAGTTCTATCAAACTGCAATCTATACGAAAGTATGCATACACAAATGCATTTTAAGCGCATTAATATTTTGTGAAATCATCACATGTAATGGCTCCTGTTTCCTTTGGCAAGCGAAAGTCGAAGGACGCATAATCGGCTTGGCTCTAAGAAGACCGATACCCGAGGAGAACGGCAGAATACACGAGTACAAACCACCCGTCAAATGATATTCACATTCCGTTGTGTTCTGCGGGAGAGGGTACAGGTGGTACGCCTCGCTCCGAGCGACAGCGCCAACACAAACAACTGCGGTGCGACAGCGGGCGGACGATGGTCGTGTAAGAGAAAACAAAACGGCTGGCTGGTTCCCATCGCCGCAATTACCGAGTCGAGGATTGAAAAGGAAGATGCATGGGAAGCCGCTACAAACACAGCGGGAGACTTCAACGCGCGAATGGAAAGCGAACCGTGTGTGGAACAAAAGAACCCGCGAGGCGAGGGGGCGGAGGCTGGGGTCGACTAGCGGCGTTAAGTGCTGTCGACGTTCTTTGCACTCGAGTGGGTTCTTGCTTCGCTGCTTTTTACATGGTGCTCTTCTGCAAATGACCCTACGTACTCGTAATTGCAACGGACTTTCATTACCCGGGCGCGTCTCTGCGCCGGTGAAATCGTACGGATCGCGCTCGCGCGAGGAGACAGCGGACGATAACGCTCACTTTCGATTTCCAGATAATGAGAACTCCCTTCCACGAATTCTACGAAAACGATGTCGGAGTGGTATTGCAACTGGGAAAGAAAATATGGTCACGGGAATGAAGCACGTGGCTTGCTATTCTCTACGATCAGATGCTACGAGGTTGTTTCATTATTTGTTATCCCGAGACTTATTGAAATATCAACGGTTTTAGTTCTGTTGTCATTAATTTAGCAGGTTTTTCGGAAAATATTTCCAGTAACGGAGCAGTATTGAAGAGAGATTTGTCGTTTATTTCAAAAAGTGTGTAATGTTTTACATTTGTTTATGTTTCATTGAAATATTTCATTATATTTGGTTCAATTTAAAATCTGAAAGCTTACTATTGAATTTTTGTAAAAGTAGTTAATGTAACATTTTTTTAGAACGTTGTGCTTCTTAACTTAAGCATCACTTTCACTGTTAAGATATTCTGTAAATACCAATTCTTAACCAAATTTTATATTTACAGAGAAAAAAAAATTCATTATTATTGACAAAATAGTACAAGGTAAGCAACCGTACACGTAAGCTTCCGCGTCCCGAATCCATAAATTCTCGGCTATCCGGGAGACGCCGCGTCGTTGGCTGGGTTTCGGGCCGACGTTTCGCCTGACATGTCGCAGGCTTCCTCAGGGCAGTCGCCCTTGATTGACCCTACACAAGCTATCAGTTATTTACATTATTTCGTTTAAACTTGTAACGTGAATTGTGACAAAAAATAAAACATTTCCCATAAAAATGTGGCCTTTGGATACAGACTTTGCCGCTAAATGTAGGATTCTGGATGGCACCGGACACGTCCTATACTTCGATTTATTCATTGTGGCGCCTAAAGACCAAGAGCTAATCGAAGAGGGGCACACTGTCATCCAATCGGGAGCCGAGTTACGATTTCAATGTTTGGTATTGGAGCTACCGATTGGATGACAAGGTCCCTCTCATCCCCCCTCTCTCTTCTCCTCCCCTCACCCTAGCTCGTGACCTTGAGGCGCCACTGTAAATAAATCAAAGGATAAAACTCGGTGTATACGTGAAACCCGATAATGAATGAATGGCGAGCGTGCGCCAGGGTCGTCGGGCGGTGACCCGCGGCGCCGGTGGCAAAAGCGGCGCGAATGCCGTCGGTGCGGCGTGGGCCGGCGAGGCCACGTGCGCGCGGCGCCGTTGCGCTCTCTCCACCTGCCGCGCGCCGCCCTCGGCCTCGCCCGCCGGCGCCGGCGCCTTACCGCACGGAGCGAGTGGTAAGGCGCGCGCCCGTCCTTGGCGCGGCCGGCCCCGGCCGTTGCTCCCAGCGCGCGGGGGGCTTTGAACCCGCGACCGATCGCCGCCGGCGGCAGGTTCTCCGGGTTCCGGTCCAGCTAGAGCCGACCGGCTGCGCTGGAGGGGGGCGAGGCGGGGCGGGAGGCGTATGTAAATTGGGGACCAGAAGGAAAATAAGAGTTTAACCCATATGTAAATTGGCGAACGACCGGAAGAAGGACATACGCCAATTGGGGACCGAATTCCTCATCCCCTTCCAGGTAAAAGTGGAGGGTGACACTTTATTTTCCAAGAACATTGTCATAGCCATTATTTTTAAAACACAACTCCCTTCCCAGATGGCATTTTTCTTTCGAAGTGTGATTTGGTTAAAGTTGTTTTTTATTCAATAGAATTATTCGTTGATTGATTGAATTCTGAATATTTTGATATTTTTTCTTCCTTTTTCTCAGCTAATATTCTATAAAGCGAAACATGAAATTTGGACAGTATTTTAGTGCTTTATATGCTTTTTATTTTGATTTAAGAACAAGTGTTGAAGATTTTGAATAAGGCTCAATGTAAAGCTGTACATCAGCGCTGCGGCAGCGGTGACCCCATTAAACGGATTACCTGCACAATTAGACCCCTTCCTTAAATTGGTTGGTTTGTTCCTCAATTTACACGAAGAATTAGAAAGTAAGTTTCGCGAGAAAAGATGAGGGGATAATTTAGTCCTGGATTTACATACGGCCGGGGCGGGAGGACGTCGGCGAGGGTGCTCGAGGGAAGGAACTCCCTGCAGCCTCGCCAGCGGAGCTCCACCCTAGCCTAAGCACTCAACTAGCCTAACGTGTGTGGTTGTCCAGTACATCCATGTGTGTGTGTGTATGGGGTTAGTGTAAGATATAGTAGGGGTCAAGGATGAAGAAAGAAAGACTGCGCGATGTCCGTGACCCGTTTGTTACGTTACTACTCCGGCATGTACCTGCCATTAATGGGAAAAACACCGGAAAATTCAAGACGAGAGCAGCAGGTGAGGATTATCTTCCAGACAGCGGCTGCACTCGACCTATCTATCTAATGTCGAAAATCCACCACCGCTCGCACTCGCACTTTAAGATTTTCCTGCAAAAATCTCTGAAGCGGCATCAGTTGTTGCCCCCAGCAAACTCCGTAGTTGGGTGTTTCGGTGTAACCTGTTTTGGTAGGAGTGGTCCCTGTTACGGGAGAACCCCGCTACAAAACTTGATGCTGGGGCCGACCAGTCACGCGTTTTTGTAATGTTTCAGATGTGACCTATTGATGACACTCTGAAGTATGTGATGAAATATCTGCAAGACATTTCGCACCACAACACAAATTAACAATCAATTTACGCCACGACGCTCTATTATTTGGAAGGGTTGAATGTTCGTGCTTGTTGGCGCGGGGGGGAGCACCGCATGTAATATTCTACGCTCTGGATTGGCACCTTCAGAGAAGAATCGTGACAACGCGAGACCGAAACTGTAATTCGAAGCACGGAAGATGCGCGCTTCTCTTCGAAAACGAGGCGTGAGACGCTAGGAGAAACACAGCTTTTAAGTGGTCAGTAAAAACTGTATTTCAAAACTGAACAATTGGGTTTAATTCTTCGGTACACGCGTAAACGGGATGGACAACTCACGTTAGGCATTCTTATTCACCAGCATCCAATAGCGCTATTCATTTTCTCTTCTTTCATCGCCCTCCTCCTCCTCATTGTTCTTCTCTTCACATCTTTTTCCTCCTCCGCCTTCTCTTTTTTTCTTTTCTTCGCTTCCTCTTTTCTCTCCTTTTCGTCCTCCTCCTCCTTCGTCATATCCACTTCCTTTCCTTTTTTCCTCATTTTTGTTTCTTTTCCTCCTCTTCCTTTTTATTATTTTTCTTCCCTTTAGTTCGTTTTTTAGACCTCCCATTTATAAACATCATTCGTTAATTATTCGTATTAAATAACGTCACTCGTTCCACTGAAACATCTTTCACTTTAGACGTGAACTATCACTATATATTTTTGCTAAGGTTTTGTATGTATATAGAATATAATTTTATTTTATATGTATCACTCTCATGAACGTCAGAACTTTTTCATAATAATGTAAATGAGCTTATTGTAAATCTATAGGAAAATAAAATAATATTAAAATGATTGAAGAGAAATTGGGAAAAGCTTTCGATAGAAGTAGAAATGAAAGATGTGCATATAAGTAGATAATTTGGTGTTCTAATTTGTCGTATTTCATTCTGAATTATGAGTTTTTAAATGACTCTTTTTTTCTTCTGAACTAAAGATACATTAAAAAGTATTGATCCTGTTTAATGAAAAATACAATTTCCGTTTTAGAGAATAATTAGTCACAATGCGTTGAAGGGAGTTTGCGATAAAGAGGTAATTATCAAAAATTCCATTTTCAGTGAAGAAAACTAAAAACATAAATAACCCTTCGATCAGCTCGGAACCCAATGCGAGGAGTGTCTACGAACTAGTTAGACTGGCTCTCTGGGACATAAAAAGAAAACATACCTCCATTAATGGTTATGTGTATCTCAACATAAAATGAATCCCTCGGTTCTTGGCAGGTTACGTAGTTTCCATTGAATATATAGTTGTCTAACCGGTGAAGTTAATGCTTATTGAATTTGCATCACTAATTATCCCGTTCATCATCTCGTTCGGAATTTGTTGTGAAAGAGTGTTATTGTTAGAAAATTTAAACGTGTATTATACATTGCTGTTTGTATTTTCCCAGAAATTATGCGAATTTTGACATGGTACGAAGCACTCAGCCTACTTTATTTCTCTTTTTCTGCCCCGTGGTTTGTATCGCTATCGAAGCGAGTCCGCAGGTGGTCTGCGAGTGCCCCAACCGGTAACCGGGGCGATAGAGCTCTTCCGGCATCGGGGAAGTCCGTGCCCGGGCGGGGCAGGCAGGAGCCGAGAGTGGGAGGCCGAGGGAGCAACTGGTTGGTGGCACCGCAGGCCACCTCACTAAAATCGACTCCTAATAACTGTTCCCAAACGGATCCCGAAAGATGGCCATTAAAAAACGGAATCTGAAATTGTTTCTGAAAGGGCCTTATTTTTTTTAGCAAAACGCAAAGATGACAAATAATTGTATTAGCGATAAAAATATTTGTATTATTTCGCAGGTAGTTGTATATGACTTTTTAGCTCCAGTCTTGTGGAACGCATGAAAATATGATACAATGGTGATGGTATAAGGATAGAATGGAGTGATGTGGAAGGTTTGTCCCCCTCCCACTCTTTACAACAAATACTCGAAAATGATATGACGTGTTACGCGTTTTTAAAATGCATGTTCTATTAATTTATTTTTCATTACTGGTACGTTATTAAATATTTATATACTATTGAAAAAGATGTTTGAGTACTATAATCACAAATTTCCACAATTTGCACCTGCAGTAATGCAACCCCCCCCCTTAGGCAGCTTCTGACTGTGCGTCTGCAAAAAAGTCTAAAACGTGCTGGTACATGTTATGTTACAACAATGTCAGTATTAATAAGATGATAACAAATTCACATTTGCGTACAGACTCGTGATATACAATGAATTGTGACTTTGCTATTCAAAATGTTATGAGTCTGATATTGTTCTTAATACCTCTATTTGGATACAAACTGGACAAACACACTGGTTAAACAAACGCACTCGTACGTCCTCTTACAATGTTTATTGCTGACAGGTAGAAATAACTAAACAGCTCTGCAGATTGGTAAAAGTTTAAACGGGACGTTCAAGTAAAGAATGAGAAACTTTCAAAGATAAAGAAATTATTATATTATCGATAAAATCCGCATTCCTTTAATTATTTAAAATTATTTCATATTCGCATTATTCAAAATTATATTTGCAGAAGATTCAATTAGAATATGGCTAGAAACCTGGATTACTACGATTTTTTCTTCTGTGTCGGAAGAACCTGAAATTCCCCTGGGGTTGGGTCGGTCTACCTCCACAAAGGGACATTGGTGTCGCCCGTGTATTAAGCTTCGAGCCCTTCGTGAGCCCTTTTGAGCTTCGTTGCCCTTCATTAAGCTTCGAGTTTAAACTTGCCTGCCGTCCACCCCCGCTTCCTATGCATTCGCTCTCTTCTTCTCCGGCCTCCGGCCTCTCCTCGCCATTGTGTCTTGCCTCTGGGGGCTCTCTTCGCCGAGCGAACTCCCGAACCTGCTCGGCGGCAGCATGACGCGCTGCATCGAACCATCGCGCTGTAAACTGAACATTTGAACAAATTTTCTACTGAAAAGCCTCTCTAAAGATATATTACACAGGCACACACACAAAAAAGTTGTCAGGCCAAAGACTTGACACATGTTTCTCTATGTATGTCAACGCACTGAATCCGAATGTGCAGCCAGAATTGCGCCATCGTCCTCCTTTTTTTTAAAAATCGCGGAAAAAAACGTGAAATTTACCATTTATAGTTTCACGGGGAAAGGTCGCGATTTTAAAAACTGGAAGGTGATGGCGCAATTCTGGCTTCAGATTCAGACTCAGCGCGTCGAGATACACAGAAAAACATATATCTGACAACAACCCCTGAAAACACGGTGGTTTTTCGTTAGTTATTAATATTATAATATTAACTGGAAGGCGTTAGCGTAATTCTGGCTTCTGATTCGGATTCAAGGTGTCGACATGCATAAAGAAATATGTGTCAAGTCTTTGGGACTGACAACGGTTTGTGTGTGTGTGTGCCTCTGTTATTAACACATCATTTTGCCGAAGTAAAAAAATCTCACGAATCTCCTGCACGAGACGCTACTATGATTCATCACATATTTTGTGCAACAGGCAAAATTGAGTTTTGGGTTATATGTTTGGTTACATCTCATCACTTTTACGGGAGTAGTGGAAAAATGTATCTAAATAAAATGTATCATGAAATTATTATTGTAATTCTGTTAAATTTCTAATAGACGTAAAAAGAACAACAATACTAAATAGATGAGAACATTTTACAGCATAAAAATTAATGTTTAATGTGAAAAATAACGTTTAAAACGCTAATGAAAGCGGAATATGGTGTTTGTGATATATCGTTTTATTTTTAACTCTTTGTACATGATGTTTACGTTACGTAACACACACGTGATACAAATGTAAGCGATGTCTTTCATGAATTGTCAGTGATTTCTTTTCACAAGAAGTAGATCGTTCATGGATTTCAATATTAGCACAACTCGAAAAATATACATCCTTTTATTTTTGACATTCATTTTGTAGCATTGTATAATTTGTATCACTAACAGAACACTTATGACCCATTATAGTAAGTCTATTTCTTAATACATCGTTTGGGAAGCGTCTTAGCCCAATATTAAACTCGTTACTCTAAAAAAAAATCAACACCGAGTTGTGTCAGTGTTGTAGCCCGCGTCACTCCAATGGTATGAGGATGGCTGAAGGAATATACCCAAAGAAAATATTGGAATGGCAACCATCAAGAAGAAGAAAGAGAAGAAGGCCAACTCGGGAATGGGAAAATTACATCAAAGAAGCCATGTAAGTTTAAGACCTGGTGATTGGGAAATCCGACATTTTTGGAGGTCGAAAACGGCGAACGAGTGAAGGGGAAATGCTGAAGAAGAACAGAAGAAGACCAAAAAATGTTCTAGTTGTGCCAGTATTGCGTCCCATGAGCGATGTTGTGACCCTCGTGGTGTCGTTTCGGCCCACTGAGCGTCGAAGACGTCCTCTCCGCTTTCTCCCCGACTGGTCCTCGCGCCGCGCCGCCGCGCCCATGAAATCCGCCCGGGGCCGCCAGCGGCCGGCGACGCGCCTCTGCTATTGGCCCAAATGAGCGTCTGCGCGCCCCCTCGGCGCGGGGTCACTGGCCGAGGCTTCGGGGCGCGCTCGCTGACGAGGGCCGCTTGGACGGCAACGGGGTTCGCGCATGCGCGTGCCCCGGGGCAATCAGGGAAAGGAGGCACAGGGTCAACGGAAGGGTGCAGGTCGGCCGTAGGAATGTGCTGCGTTCACAGCAGTCACTTGAGTAGAAGGTGCTGGAGCACGGCGTATCGATGACTTCAACGGCATGTTATAGGACCCCGCAATCATCAACCATCTCAGTGCAGATGTGTTCTGAGACGTTCGTTCAACTGACGACTGTAAACCATTCACTATGCAAACATAAACATAAGCATGGCGTTAACATAAAAGTTAGTACTACGTCCATAAGCGGACTCATTCACAATGCATTCGCCTAAGCATAACACGTAAGATGTTAACTTAAAAGCTTGCAAGCTTCAAGCTTCTGCGCTTATGCTTAAGTAAGACGTACGAAATGAAACCGTCACAGTACGTAACTCAAAATCGAGAATCGAAATTGGAGCGAAGTCGATAGAAGTAACGCCATATGGGCCATGGACATAGTCGATACCTTGAAATAGATTCTCACGTCCAACTCAAAGTAAACCAGAATGCCTCATGGCCAATATAAACTCTTATTTTGCTTACGTAGATGTTAGACATTGTGAATAGTCTATCACTTATGTTAATGTTTATGTCTACGCGCTACGCTTATTTTTACGTTTGCATTGTGAATGGGTCTTAATTCTGATGAGACGATACTGACACAGTTAAGAAAGCACTTGTAACATTTAAATGACCGTTCAAAGAAAATTCATCACTCCCATTTCGCGAAATCCTCACTACCCAGTCAAGAATGTGCTTCTTCATTTTGTACAGTGTCCGGCATACTATGCCAAAATACCATTTTACTTCATCTACAGTAGAAAATTGACCGCATTTTCAATGAGACCGCGGGTTCTTTCCCTGTTCGCGTACAATATATAAAATATACTACAACAAAAAAGAGAGAATTATAACCTATAAATGAGGATATATAAACTGGATATAATCGGTAGTTAAAGGTCGTAACCGGAAGTAATTAGACTAGAAATAAATAAAGTTCACCGAGATCCTATGGCAATTGTAATGAAACGGTTATTTGAGGCGTAAACGATCCAATGGAGGAAAGTAGGCAGGTAACAACCGGACGCAGCAAGTTCCAGCAATGTTTGCCCTTTGCGCGGCATCGGCGATTTCGCGGGCAGCCGCTCTGAGAATCGTTGACACGTTCCACTTCCCGGGCGGAGCAGCAGCGACCCGCGCCAGCCGGAGGCAACCGCCGCCGCCGTCGAAAACGAGAGGAGCGCGGGCTCCACGGCGTCCGGAGGCGCACACCCCGCTTCCTCGCTCCGGTGCGCCCTGGCGCGGAGCCGCTGCGAGCGAAGTCGCTTTGAGCAAAGTCGCTTTGAGCAAAGTCGCTTTGAGCAAAGTCGCTTTGAGCAAAGTCGCTTTGAGCAAAGTCGCTTTGAGCGAAGTCGCTTTGAGCAAAGTCGCTGACGCGGCGCAAAGTAAAGGGCATATTGTGTCGTGTGGAAGGTGTGTTAGCTGTGTAAATAAGTGTAAATGGACATAAGTATGAATGCATGAATGAATGAAAAAAACAAACAAGATGATTATAGAAAGAAAACATTACTAGATTACGAACATTACTACATTCGTAGAAAAGCATGCATGCGAATCTTGATTGCAGGCCAAAGTACCGGCGCGGCGCCTTCCATAGTCGAAGTTAGATATGTAATAAAATCGTTATTTACGCACTACCCCGTTCTTTGCCGCAAAAGAAGAAAAGCTGCGACGCATGTGTCTCCTGCATGTCAATAAAGGACCGCCCTGCCAGGACTGCTGACGAGGGGAAAAGATGAAAAAGCCGCTCGTAAGTTTCTCCGCGGCGCGCAGACGGGGTTGCAATAGAACGAATGATGGGCAAGTGGAGTCATGCGGGGTTCATGGCGCAATGGCTAGCCGTTACCCCTTTCACCAGTTCCGGGTTCGAATCCAGCCCATCCGAGTGCAATATATGGAAGGTTTTCTCAGTTTCGCCGTTCACCATGCCTCTCATTCCCGTTTTTCCCTACCTTTATTTCCCTCATAGTTTCTGCTAACGTCATTACGAGTAGATCATCACATTTGGATCACAGCGGTTGAACGGCTTAAACCGTAGGAAATGAAAGATACGCAACCAAAGTGCAATGACCGTCTCGCTAAGATCATTCGTGTACTTACACCAAACTTACACACACACACACACACACACAGACACCAAAGAAAATGATAGAGCACGTCTCAGAGTGGCTGAGCTAGAAAGTTCTCCTCGGAGCTCGACATTTAAACATTGGACATACGAATATTCAAGTAGCCTTCCCCAGCGGCACGAGGGCTTGAAGCTATGTACGTGAAGGCGAAGGATGAGAGTTCGAATCCCGAGTAAGGCATAGGCGATTTCACCAAGTTATTGTGGCATAATTGGCTGCATATTTTATTACCGAACCATCATCACGTTCATAAAAATCAATCCATTATCGTATACCTCACATAAATCAGCATCGAGCGGAAGGTAATCGCAAACCACCACTGTGTTCACGTGCCAAGGAAAGAGGATGTTATGCAAGTGTAAGCCATACGTCCGGGCATGGCATGCACCGTTATCAACAATGATATCACACTGGCGGTAATCTTTTACCTGATATTTCAGGAAACGTGGATCCGACACACATTTCATCTTCGTTTCAATGAAATGTGGAAGTCCTTGATCTCACTGATTCAGTTTAGTAGAAGATAAATATTCTCTAAGTGGTAAAAATTAATAACCGGTTTCGCTAGCGTAGGGGCAGAGTCCAAGTGCGCCTTTGAAATGAACCGTCAACGAAGTGGAGCAGAGTAAGATGGAAAACGATGAGCGTGGCCAGACGGAGGTAATGAGTCGGGTTCTGGGGGGGGGGGGGGCGTGGTCGGGCGAAGCGCGGCAGATCGTCGCTCCGCAGCGTCGCCGCCTCTTCCGCCACCATCGCCACTGCAGCCGTCGCCGCCGCCGCCGCCGCCGCCGCCGCCGCCGCCGCCACCGCCACCGCCACCGCCACCACCGCCGCCGCCGCGCCGGTGGCTCCACCGGCTGCCCTACATCCGGCCGGCCGTGGCGCGCGCCCGCCCGCCCGCCAGCTCGCGGTCTCGCCTTTTCCTGCGCGTCACACTTTCCACAGGGCTGGGAAGAGAGGTCCCCCCGTGCCCCTCGCCCCCGTCCCCCATGCCCCGCCGCCGCCGCCGCTCGCAGTCCGCTCCCCGCCACTCGCTTCGCTTCGCGCCGCGCCTCGCCGCGCCGCGCCAGCTGTGAACTGGGCTTCCTGCGCGTTCACAGCGGAAGCGGCCTTTGTGCGCGGAGAGAGGAGCCCCGCGTGGCGGCCGCCCCGCAGATATTCCACCGCCCACGCTGTGTCTTTGCGCGTTCTTGGCGTCTTCAAATCGAGCTCGTTCTTACGCGAAGGTATATCCACAAGGGTGTTGTCGGCAGTGCGGGTGCGACATCGATGTCCATCTGTAGAAAACATCAATGTTTTTATAAAATCATCGATGTATTTAACAGCAAGTATTCGAAACAGATGCTTTAATATCAATGTTTTTGACGTGGTCGATACTCTTTAAATGGAAAAAAGTACACAACATTTTTTTAGTGATTTCCAGATATCCGTAAGTTGAATATCGTTTAGACCGAAGTGAGCAAGGATAAAAAATAAGGTCAATAAATAAGTCTATATATTTTTTTATTTATCTAATTAGATGATCAGCATGGTTAATTGTCCTTATGATTGTTTTTGTTATTAATTAACTAAAAATTAATAAACTAGGCCACTTTCAAGTTAAATCACTCCCGCTCCAAATCCGCCCCTCCCTCAAACCCAAATATTCAGTGGTTGATAGGGATAATCTGCGATTGTGCGTTGAAGACTCGTACACAACATCTCAAATTGTTATGTAAAGCAATCTTCTTAGGACACTTGCATATTTTTATTATTGTTTTAGCGGTATAAACTTGAGTACGCGCGTATACAACCTGGATGGCCGAGGTTGCTAAGAGAGTGTACCGACTCAGCAGTTCGGTCCGAAGGGTTGTGGGTTAGAGTCCCGCCTTGGGCTTGGTTGTTTGTCCCTTGTCTCTCAAGTATCTGTTGTCGCGGAGGGCCTCGCGCTCTGTTGACCCCAGATCAGAGGAGCCCGCAACTGTGTTGGTGTCCAGTGTACGGTCAAATATGCGTCCCATCGGGACGTAAAGAACAACCGGCTGCAGGCTGAAAAAAAAAAGCCCTATAAACATATACGTATATAAAACTACAAATTTTAAATGATTTTGCCGAACTGCAATTATGTAACACAATTCCAAGTTAAAATTATATGCTTCCTTGTAAATGTTCCGGAAAATAACACAATAAACATAAAGAACGTTGTTTTTTCACGTTGTAACTCCATGAACTTTCATAATGTACCATAATATATTGTATGAATAATGAAATTCATCCAGTAATTTCGGTCCCAGCAATTTATCTGGTTAATATTATATTTGGTTAGCAATATTCATGTGACTATGAAAATTCGTTCTTTCCGCAATGTGTAAGTTCCCAGAGGTAGTTTTTTTTTCGTTCACACTAAGATATTGTCATTGTTTGTGTTCTTATCAACTGCGCAAAGAAAGTGCTTGAATGAACTGAAATCGCGAAATGACTCAAGAGCGCTGCGAACTGCAGTGAGTGAATCGGGGCGCACGGACGCTCGAGATAACGCACGCAGATCGCGCCCGTGGGAAGGGCCTCCGTCGGCCGCGGCCGAAATGCCCTCGCGCCGCCCACGCGACCCGCTGCCCGCACGCGTGACGCCCGCCGTTAGCCCGCGCTCGCGTGCCGCCCTCGCCTTCGCCGTTCGCACGTGTCCGCGTGAGATCGGGGCTGTGGCACTGGCAGCCATTGCTGGAGCCGGAATTTCATTTCTACGGGAACTGCTCTAGTGGTCTTTGGAATTCTAATCTGTCGGAGACTTTTGTAATATCTCCCTATGGTATTTTGTCCAGACGTTCGTAATATTTCCCTCTGAATAATAGTTTAAAAAATGTAGACCAATTTTCACCTCCTCTAAAAGTAAAAGACTGTTATTATTATTATTATTATTATTATTATTATTATTATTATTATTATTATGCTCACGAATCGGCCGACTAGGACCACGCATGCATGCATCCTGCATTTACCGAGGCTCAGTATCATTATCACGGTGGCAGGTGCATGTTACTTTAATTGGGGACCAGCATTTAGCTGAGTCCGATTTTTATTCACCAGGGTTGTTAGCCCCGGGGGTATGGAAGATGAAATGATGATGATAATGAGGGGTGAACCCGCGATCTTCTGGTCCGAAACCACTACGGCACTACTGCCTTAGCGATCTCGGCCATCTGCTCGGCATTATTATTATTATTATATTATTATTATTATTATTATTATTATTATTATTATTATTATTATTATTATTTTCGTTAATCGGCCAACTAGGACCACGCTTGCAAGCATCCTGCCTTTACCGTGGCCCAGTTTTTATTTATTCTCACGGTGGCAGGTGCTTGCGACAATTTTGGGGGGACCAGCATTTTCAGCTGGATCCGGTTTTTTAACCCCCACGGTTGTTAGCCCTGGGGGTATGGAGGATGAAATGATGATATGATGGTAATGGGGGTGAAAGGACAGCACATACAGACGTACACAAACACACAGATATACCCATGCCCGAGGCGGGACTCGAACCCGCGATCTTCTGGTCCGAAACCACTCCGGCACTACTGCCTTAGCGATCTCGGCCATCTGATCGGCCTATTATTATTATTATTATTATTATTATTATTATTATTATTATTATTATTATTATTATTATTATTATTATTTACTAACTTATTATTAACGAATTATTTGATAACGGTATTTTTGTTGTAAATATAAAATGAGTTCATTTAACAGTTTATTCTACCAAAAATATAACATTATAAGGTCTTTAGTCTACCTCCAATTTCGTAACAGCAGGGAAGTAGGGAGATGCCAAGGGAATTATCTGCGATTATGTGATCCATGTGGTTGAAATAAAAGTTGGTCATGTCAAAACCAAAAACTCTGACAACCTTTCTTCGCTATTTCATTGGTGCATCCCCTGATTCCACCGAAAGTCGAACTCAATGCCCAAGTTGTTTGTTTACAAGTTCAGTGTATAAAGTAATAACTTATCCACTTCATTCATAAGATATCGCAACTTGGAGAGGAAATTCAAATCCTCTGTTGTTGTAATTATTGTTTATAACATTTCGTCCTTACAAGTCATAAATAACAAAAGACGTTGTTCACTTGCTTTTCTCTTGCTAATGTTTTTATAATCCTCCCTGAAATTGAAGTTTTGTTTCCTTATTCTCTAATTTTCATTAACTCGTTGCTGGTGATCAGGAGACGCAGACGGTGTCGCGAGGATGGTATTGTCAGTCAACAAATGGATGATGCGTTATTCAATCGAAGCTCGAAAAACAATATACGCACTGGTTGGAAGTAAGATGAAAGTCAGAAGTAAAAGGAAGTAAATGAGAGCATTTTCGACTGTAATTACTAAGTATTCACATTGCCCCGTCAATGTATGATAAGAAAAACTTATAGGCATTTTCTCCTCTTGGTAAAAATACAGAGTTGGAGTGAGATGTGACAATAGTCGTAGAAAATAAGGCGAAATCTAAGTAAAGCACTTTACAAATCAATAACATATCAAATTATTTCAAAATTCAGGCGATGAAGATGTATAATCTTAACAAAATCAACAGAGTTATCGAACGATACCGAAATCTCAGATATCGTTCCACAAATTCACGACGTAGGTTCGCCCACTTCACCTTCGCCGACAGCTGTTTTATGTTTCTCTCTGGGTTGCCCAGAGCGCAGCTCTCTTGGCTCACTGAGGGGCGAGTGAGTAGCGCGGGGTGCCGTGTTCGTTATTTCGTGTGACGGCGCAGTCTGGACTCCGCCCTCCCCCTCTCCCTGCCAACAGGGCCGGCTTGCGGCAGGTCGTACGTCCCCAGCCTCTACGCAACCAACCTCTCCCCCAACCAAACGACGGTGACGAGAATACATAGCTTCAGTACGCGAAGAAAGGGGATTGTTTCGTGTGAAACGCTCATGATCACTCTCTAAAAATGCCTGAGTTTTTGTATGATTGAAATAGTATTTTACAGGTACTCCTTAGATCTACAAAGGAACAACTAATAAAGTGTAAAATTCGATCCAAATAAGAATGTACTGTGAAGTTGAAAATAACTCGACATCATCAGTAATACTTTTTTTAACTTCATATTTTAAAATGTAAACATTGTTATTAATGTTTCTGTATAATGTACTGTTACTGTATCAATGTGTCTTGATATTTCATTAATTCGGATTACACTCCATCAATGTAACAAAATTTGTTTTCAGCGTAATGATTTGCTATCATAAAATTTTCTTTTTAGTTGACATCTGCCATTTACGTCAATTATTCCAGAACTATTAATGAAAGTCCATAATTTTAATTATATCTAATTTTCTGATGAAATTTCGCAGAGAATCTTCTCATTTGAATCTCTGAGAATCAATTTTAGATAACGGAATAATACGATACAAATCATTTAAATTAATTTTGTAAACATTGAATATATTCATATAAATAATAATTACCGTATGATATTTCATTTTTATGTATTAATAAACTTGTTATAATCTATTGTAATGTCGTGTATGACTATGAACTGCATTTATAGTCAATTTAATTCAAGCGCTGTTAATATATATGTTGCATATGCAGTAGAGTGACACAGCACGCCATTTAAAATAGTTATTCTCCAACTAAAATGTTGGTGTGTTCAGCTTACTTCTTCTACTAGAGGTTACATGAGTCACAATATTAGAGGCACAAAGTAAAATTCAACTGCAAGAAATGATGAGACAAGAAATCTGTACTTTTTCAACCCGTTGCGTACGGAAAGATAAATCTTCACAGCATGACTTGACTGTTCCTCGCCAACTTCTCGAGGGACACTTCGTGATCGCCGGTGACTTCATCATTGCTGCTGCTTACTCCTAACGAAATTAGGCAAGATCTCCGCTATTACCCTCGGAGTACCGTTTGAACGCCCGGTCTCCGCAGTTGCAGTTTTGTAATCGCGACAGTCATGCGTCTTCGAACCCGCTTCGCCTCCCGCTAGTGTGCACTGTTTGCGCTGTCTTTCCTGCCACGTCTTCCACCACGACAAGTCTTATGCGTTAGTGGCACTTAAAAATATATGAATATGCAGTCTAAATTACTACGATACCCCATAACGCGAATAAACATTTACGAAATTGAGTACTTTTTCATATTAAAAATATTTATTATATTAAAAATGGTTTGTAAATGTCGTGATATTTGTCCATGCGCATTCTGTTGTAAACAAAATTATAAAAGAAGGAAGTTACCATGATAACATAAGTCCACTGATTTTGTCGACGTTCATTTAATGCTTAGTATTTTCATCACAATGTTAGTCAAAAGGTTTGTAGAAATCGAAACATATTTATTAATTGAAATATCCAGCCATATTTTTTTTTCATATTGTAAAGATACTAGCAAAAATCTCTGTTTGAACATTTCTTTTTACAGAAACTTTTTACAGAAACGAACTCCAATAGATGATAAATTATCACTCTTTTCAGTAGATGCATTTATTCTATTTCTTAATGCACTTTTGTAAGTATTATCGTAGGTTTTCTGATCGTGGTGTGACTAAATAGTTTGAGCAAAATACTAATTTGGAATTATAAGTTCCGTATAATATCATCCATCATGTCGTATTGCTTTTCATTCTTCTAGGGCAAATGTACTTTTTTGTAAAACAAGAGATACCTCAGCTCATTGACTCTGCACCACACCATTTGCCGTGCAAATTCGAATTTTTAATTCATACTATATTTTAAGTAATGTTCTTAAAATACATTGATTTTTTATTTAATTAAATGATTTCTAAGTATTTGATTCTACCAATATCTGAATCTAGGATTTAGAGAATGTGCACATTATCTAAAATGGATGGATAATGTCAGAAGTAGAAACAGCTGCTAAGCATACTTCGGTCTTTAGCCGGCTGAAGTTCCCATTAGGCAACTCGAAGTTGCTGAGGTAGCTGCAGTGCGTTACAATGACAATGAATATAAGATATTATGAGGCAAACAGGAATCAGACTGATAGTGGGAAGTTTCCAGTGAGAGACAATGTGTGTAGGTTCGAGTTACACTGACTCTGTAGTAAATCTCTGTTTACATGATATATATTACACTCTATATTACACTGTATATTTCAGTTGCCGCTTTGCTAGGAATTTCCGATTTTGGTTGACCAGGCTCCGACCTTCGCGATTTATATAGAACAACCTTGAAACTGTACATCACATAACTTTCAACGCTTTTGTATTAAAAAATACATCTTACGAACATACCACACCTCTCAATCGGTGTCAATCTTATCTCATCAGTGTCGGTCTCAATCTCATACTTTAGCCACAGGGATGATATTCGAAATGATTCGTTCGTTGTCATCCATACAACTTTATACAAACTGTCTGGTTAATATGCGAATTATCTGGCTTTAAAAGAGATTCTTTAGGATTTTTTTGTTATTTGAGGTCGCATCAACATTTAGGGCATTAGCGATTATTGCATTTAACGGTATGGTAACTGTGAAGATGACATGATGTAATGATGATAGGGTGTGAAAGGATAAATACAAATATAACCATGTCTGAGGCGGGACACAAACCCGCGATCCTTTGGTCCGAGATCGCTACAGCACTACTGCCTTAACGATCTCCGCCATCCGGACCGGTTCTTCTAGATTTTATTATTATTTAAATTAATTTCTCATAGCACGTTAATGCAGGCACACTACTTCGTTGAAAGTCATTGACAATTTGTTCCGTTCTTCTGTCCAGTGTTGAACGTGGCGGCGGGCAAGGCGCCCATGCAGAGCAGCACGGAGGTGGTTCCGCAGCGCGCCGTCGACGGCAGCACCAGCGCCGCCTTCAGCACGTCCACGTGCTCGCTGACGCGGCCCGAGCGCGCGCCCTGGTGGTACGTCAACCTGCTGGAGCCCTACATGGTGCAGCTGGTGCGCCTCGACTTCGGCAAGTCCTGCTGCGGTGAGTTCGGACCCCGCGCCTGCCCCTGTCTCTCTCTCTCTCTCTCTCTCTCTCTCTCTCTCGCTCGCTCGCTCGCTCGCTCGCTCTCTCTCGGGTCCTTTTGGCGATCTTCAAGGTCAAGGAGAAATTTCGGGAATTCGGATCACTATTAAAATTTGTCCGTAAAATTCAAGACACGTTACAAGTTAAACTTTCCCGCTCACATAATTATCATTACATTGATTTGTACACGGAATGTATGTCATACTTCTTTGATTCTTATTTAATTGATTATTCTCATGAATAACTTGTCGCCAAAAGTAGTTAATATAATTACGAACACATGAAAACAACGATATCAACCGTTTTATACCCTTTTCAAAATACCCTTTTCAAGTATGTCAATTTGTCCTGTAAGCCTAAGAAAGCATTTTAGGTGTAATAAAAATCCTGGTGAATAAATTGGAAATATTTCCAGGGCAGAATGTTCTACTGAATATGAAGTATATATGATCTGAAATCTGTATCTTCATTGATTTCTCACAAATCGACATTGTCACACTTAGACCAGATCTGCACGCTTCATTTTGACGAGCGAAATCGGAATTTTCGGGATCGCAGGCATGCGCAGAGCGACTCTGCCGCCCCAGAATCCCTCTGCGCACGCCCGCGCTTGCAAACCTCCAAAATCGATCTTGAAAAGGAAGTGTGTAAATCGGGTCATATACAGATGTTTCATAATAAATTTAACAAACTTCTAGGGAACGTAAAAGTGCCGAAAACTATCACTTTCTGCGAATGAACATGTACTGTGACGGAATCTACATGTGAGTTACACATTTGTCCCTCTTGTTAATCAACACTTATGTACAGGTGTTAGACAGGTCAGGTTTTGACACAGTCACGTAGATTTTATGTGCCTGCCGAACACCTGTGCAAATAGACGGGATGGTCAAACAATCAGGGGCAATTGTCACATGTGTAATTCATTATATAAACTTTCTCAGTATTCGGTGACAGAAAATGATATTTTCGGCTCTTCTAGAAGTTTGTAGCATTTACTCCAAGACCCTGTGTACGTCTTTACACCGTGAGCATAACATCTGTGGTCAGGGTTAAAAGTTCTTAAGAACATTTTTGGTTAAATTGGGTTAAGTGCTGAAACTACAAGTTAAGTGTCTACATTTTATTTTAGTAAAACGACCGAATTCATGTTGTCTCCTAACGACAAAAAACGTTGGGAAATACTACAACTTAATCGTCTTAATATAGCTTACGGCTTAATAATGTAACCCTTTTTTCCTCCAAAATAAATATTTGACTTAAGACTTAAGAACCCCGCGACCACAGCCATGCCACCCGGTGTGTAGGGCGCAGGCGATTCGCCAGCAGCGCAGAGCGTGAGGGCGTGGGGGTGTGGCTTGCCGCAGGCCAGCAAGGCGCCGCCACGGTGGTCGTGCGCGTGGGCAACAGCCGTCCCGACCTGGGCTCCAACCCCATCTGCAACCGCTTCACGGGCCCGCTCACGGAGGGCCGGCCGCTCTTCCTGCCCTGCAACCCGCCCATGCCCGGCGCCTTCGTCTCCGTGCACCTGGAGACGCAGGGCGGCCCGGCGCAGCTCTCGCTCTGCGAGGCCTTCGTCTACACCGACCAGGTGCGTCCCCAGGGGCCCTCTCCCGCCGGGAGGGGAGATCCGACGCCGACCCAGGAATGCGGTGTTTCTCCTTCAAAGTATCTCCCCCGCCGGGGCACACCCTCAACTCTTGACTAGTAGTGTAGTGCATGTGAGTGTACGCGTGTGTAAGTAAGGGGTGAGGTAGGACAAGGAAGGGAAAGGAAAGATCGCGCGACTTCCGCGGCCCATTTGCTAGAATACTGTTCCGGCATTCGTCTGGCATTGATCGGAAGAACCATGTAAGACTACTTATCATAGCAGCCGGCCGCTAGAATTCTCTTTCACACAGTGGTTGAATTCCACCGAGCTCTACCTTATAAAGTATATTAGTTGAATTCAACAAACAATAAAACTGTGTGCATTGCGTTTCAAGTATAAATGAATTTAAAGATCTAAACAGAGTCTGATTTTGGAATACCTCTGGAGAGAATAGTATTTAATTGCCACTGGTATTCACTCTTATGAATATTAATGTGCCTGGCCATGTCTACTTGCTTAGCTAATAACTATTAAAACTCTGGTTTAAAGTAGGTTGCATATAAATTAAGGTTTTGTGTTCGTGTGTTAACGCGTATGTTCCCAGACGCATTGTGTTCATTACAACTATTAAAGGAAACACTTCTAAAATTAAAGACATGCCATTGTTTTGAGATATCTGAGCCTAGTATTTTTGTTTTACCTTCCTTTGTTTGGAAAAATTGATTTGAATATTAATTTATATTCGAATTACGCAATTATTTAAACAATAATATTGTATAGTATTATATATACTACAAAAATAATATTCAATATAATAACACATGTTTATTATTTATCAACCCCCCCCCCCAAACAATCAGCTGGATCTGCCCCTGTCTTGGCCTGACTGTCTCGTTTGAGGTATACATCGTATTGTAATATCATTTCTTAAAATACTCACATCCCAAATATTTATTTTCGGTCCCTGTACGTGTTTTAAGTGCAGCCACCTTGTCTACTTTCGCGATCGTATTATTCATCAAGAAGATTTTTAGGGTGGCAGCTTGCAAACTGCAAATGTTTTTTTTTTTTTTTTTTTTTTTTTTTTTTTTTTTTTTTTTTTAGATTCGCAACTCCTCCCCTTGTTTTCGTTGGCGTTCTGTTCGTTAATGACATTTATATGATTAGCCTGGAAACAGGGAATGTCAGGATTGTGCGCACACGCACGTTCTTTGAAACTCCCGAAATTGATCGTCAAAAGGCAGCCTGTCAATCGGATCTTGGTGCGTCAAGTCCTTATTCACAGCAAGGAGTAGAAGCACTCTGGTCCCGTTGTACAGATCTGTATGGCGGGTTGCCTACAGCGTCATATCCAGACGCTGGGACTGCTCACTCTTGTAAATGTTGCAAGTTGTTTTACATCAATTGTAAACACTTGTTTCAATAGCTACGTCGTACTCAGACGCGTATACATAACATGCATTAAGAGCATTCCTGAAGACAAACCCTTTTAAGTCGTTAAAATGTTTCTGTGAGACATTTCGCTTATATTCGCTCGTATTTCAAGATTGAAATACGAGGCCTAGAACCTGTTTGTGCAGGTGAGGATCTCCCAAGAGCTCAGGAATGCGGATCTTGGAATGTAGCACTAGCACGCATGTAAACTATTCGCAAGATCATATTGACGTGGATTTGAATGTGAAGGGCTTAAAATCGAGAAATTCACTGCAAGAAGGCTTTCGGCTTTAGAAGTATTCTTACGGTAACTGTTGCCTCCAAACAGGTTGAGTGAGTACTCATCACTTAAAACGTGTTCTCTTGCGACTTGCATGTAGATCTTGAATCTACCAAACTGGTATGATTTTCACTTTTTATGGGTCATATGTTTCTCGTTTAACATGTAGTATTTCCTTCCTAAACTCCTCAGGCTCATTTTATTGCGTTTTCCTGCTGACTTCTGAAGCTGAAGAAAGATATTACACTGTCATATTTGAGAATGAAGGAAAGAGAGACGTGCTTTGTACTTAGAACTGATAACTAAGTACTTAAGACTTAGAACTATATTTATAATCATGTACAGAAAAAATTGGCAAATTCTGTATTTCAAAACAACGCTAGTCGGAGTATGCTCTATAAGAGAGTACATCTTTAGTATCTGACCTAATAAGGAAAATATATTAAAGATGTATATTGTTTTATAACAGTGAATTTGTAATGGAATGAAATGTTGAAGTTAACTTCTTTGCGAGTGTATACTTGAAATAACAAACTATTTTAATGACAATCTCACTCATGAAATGAACGTACGGAACAATAAATCTGTAAAGCCCCAATTAAGAAAGTATATTGAAAAATCGCTTTTTCTAGGCAATGTTTCATACCATTTCCCTCCACTAGTCAATATTAATTCCAATAGATCATTCGTAGGAAACAATGTATACTAAAAGTGCAATTTTTATTAGTAATATAAACAATATTTACCTTATTTAGAAACTCATTTGGAAGTAATTTAATTTGTGGAGTAGCCTTATTAAATACCACTGGGGCATTGGACACTTGCAAATGAATTCTCTCATTGCTTTGCGTCTCGGCAATTTGTTGGAAATTTTCAATGTACACGAGATTGATTGCTGTTTCCGAGAGCGGCAGCTGATATTGTCATTAGACTGCAAACTTATAACTACTGTTATAAGTGGTGCATGTTATCACCCGGAAAGTGGCAGTGTTCCTCTTCTGCTGGAACGCGATTTTCGGCGCTGATCAGTACGTGCGCTTGTGGGGTCTCCTTCTCGCGGTACCTCCCCTTAGCCAGACCAGTTATGTGCCCGACTGGTGGCTCTACGATCAACACCAAGCGACCCTAACAAACAAGCCAAGGACCGCGCACGACCTTTCCTTCCTCTATACTCACCCCTTATCTACACACTCACTAACATGCACAACACTACCACTCATGCCGGAAGACTGGTCAGGAGCATAGAACTTGTCCCAGCTGGAGCGGTGCCCCCTGGAGGGAGATACTAGATTCGGTTTTAAAGTATGTATTAAATTATAAGATCCATGATATATTCCACGTCTTACCTGAATATAGAGACAAACGAAGAAGAATTATACTCCATTAGTATGTATAGTTCGTTATAATCAACCATAAAAATTGATTGGGTTTTAAAGTAAAACCCCACTAACCGACGACGGTAGGCCAGCGCCGGATCTCGCCTTACAGCGGGGAAATATCATCGCCACCTCCAGAGGGGAAAAACATGCACCACACTTACGGGCTTAATGACCTTAGTTGACGCTCGGGATCCCTAACAATCAATCAACCCTCCAGACAGCGACTGAATTCGTCCCAAATACCACAAAACCTCCAGGAGTCGATCCCCAGGACCTCCCTGTCCGAGCCGCTGCATTCGCTTAGCTCCGGCCCTGACCTGCCCCCGTGTGTCGCAGGCGCTGCCGATGGAGCGCTGCCCGCAGTTCCGGGACGCGCCGCCGGGCAGCATGGCGACGTACAACGGCAAGTGCTACGCCTTCCACAGCCGCACGGCGCTGCCCTTCCGCGAGGCCCTGGCCTACTGCCGCGCGCGCGGCGGCACGCTCGTGGACGAGAGCAACCCGGCGCTGCAGGGCTTCATCAGCTGGGAGCTCTGGCGCAGGCACAGGTACGCCCCCCCCCACACCCAACAGAAAAATGCCTTGTCGCATGGACAGGAGCATACGTTCTGTTGAACATTTTCCGTAGGATAGTACTCGAGAATAATCTTCAAGTATATTTTAAATTGCTTTGTTAATATCATAATGAAGGTGGTGTGTTGACGGCAATATTGTGTTTCTCTACCGCAATTTAGTTGCCTCGGTTTTTAGAAAATGTCTTACCACTTTGACAGTAGCATGAGTGCTCAGTTAAAGTTTCCGTAGAATGGTACTCGAGAGTAATCTTCATCAAGTATATTTTAAATTGCTTTGTTAATACGAGTATCATATTGAAGGTGGTGTGTTGCGGCAATATTGTGTTTCTCTACCGCAGTTTTGTTGCCTAAGTGTTTAGAAAAATGTCTTACCACGTTGACAGAAGCATAAGATCTCTGTAAAATTTTCCTTAGGATGGTACTGGAGAGTAATCTTCATCAAGTATATTTTAAATTGATGTGTAAATATTGGATTGAAAGCCTTGTATGTTCACTTCTCAAATTACATTCTGTTGATTTGTTCACTGATTTTTTTTGTTTTAATTCGTTTAATTTAAGTAACATAAAGTGCTAGATTGTTGGCAATCACAATGGGACATAATAGAACAATACTTGGCTGAATAGTTTTTCTAAGAACTTGATAGTTTGTAAACATGTTAGAAAATAATTTTGTATTTTTTGTGATGTTCATTTAATGCAATGTTTATTTCCAATACCTATTTCAATCTTTAGATCATTATGAGTTTTAAACACATTATGTAAAGAAAACAAACGCTAACGCTGAGTCTATACAAATCAAACAGATACATTTAATTTCCTGTAAACACGTTCATATGAATCTTAAAATGAAAATATGATTTGTAGATACAAACACACTTTATTGATTGAAAGTATAGAAAGTATTATGTCTGAGAAGAGACTAATTGAGAGATAGATGGAATTGGAGTAATAGATTTTCAGACATCTCACAGATGTTTAATACGCTACAGTGAAATAATACTTCAACTCGCGAGAGAAAATATTGCAACGCACAAAACGGTCCGACAATTCACAGCAAATATAATTCCTGAGGCAACAATAGAAGCAACTTACGAAACACGTAAACCAAACACTCGAACCAAATATTTAGAGAATTTTTCGTACACGAGCGAGCAGTGTAACCAGTTTTTATTGCGTTCAAGACCTTTCTAGTGTTTCAACAGTGAATGTACTTGAAGAAGCCCAAAACTGTTTTAACTAGATTAATAAAGGCGACTTTAAATTTCTTCCGCCAAAGTAGATAGTTGTAAGGGACAATGCTGTAACAGAAATGTCCCTAGGGAACGCCATGCGAAAAGTGCGAGAAGGTGAGCGCGAGCGCTGGCTGTGTCCGCAGGAGCGACTCGGGCAGCCAGTACTGGCTGGGCGCGGTGCGCGATCCGGCCGACCGCAACAACTGGAAGTGGCTGGGCGGCGGCGACGTGACGGTGTCCTTCTGGAACCTGCCGGGCGGCGACCAGGACTGCGCGCGCTACGACGGCGCCAAGGGCTGGCTGTGGTCCGACACGCCCTGCGACGCGCGCCTCGCCTTCATCTGCCAGCACCGTGCGTGTCTTGCCGTGCCTTGCCTTGCGACCCTTACTTTCTTTCTTGCCTTTCTATTTATTTATTTATCGTCAGTTGAAACTATGCGACATGTGGGGGAGGAGAACAATAATGTCCACTTTTTTTTTTTTTTGTCCGAAATCTCTACTCCCAGTCGATGAAATGTTTCCTCGGACTAGCAACCGGAACAATTTTCTTAAACAACTAAATATTTACAATGTTTCGAATTGTTTATCTTCTGGGCGTAAGATATGAGTTAAAATATTGTTTTCTGATTAAAATGGTTAAGGATTTTTAATTTATTGACCAAGAGAGTTCGTGAAAACAATTCGAGAACGTGTGTAAATAATTAGCCCAGTCTTCAAAATACGTCCTAAAAATACTGCCGTTACCAGAGTTACTTAGATGAACCAAAAATCAATTGACGTCAACTACAGGTTAACAATAACAAATCTAGGGGGGGCCTGGGGACCATACCTCCCAAAAGTTTTCGTTTTTTCCTTTTTTATTTGTAAAAATTCATTTAAATATTTATGTTAGAATTATGTAATTATTTAAACAATAATATGTTACTACAACAATTATATAGTAATAAATGTTTATTACTTGACAAAAAGCTATGAAGACACCCTTCAAAATGATCGGTTGGATCAGCCCCTGCTGGTTAGTTGAAATTAAATGTAATGAGAATCAGGGAGTCATAGTTCAAGAAATTAGTGTCTGAAAAATCATATGAAATAATTCCTTATAATTAATTTCTTATGATATTCGCTTTCTTGTTCTATTAACTTGTAGCGTTTAAAATCCGCGTAGTAAAATCCGCACCGCATTGGAATCAGGAAAACAGCATGACAACAGAAAAAAGTCTCAATTATCTGTATGCACGCAGTTTTAGTACGTAGTAAATTTCGTTGAACATTCGGGGAACTTCGCTCTATGAATATGTTGACTTATCACAAGACAGAAAACATCTGCCCTGCACGGACTGGCATGATTGCACACGTCACTTGAGGTACTTACGCGTGAATTGGCGGATGAACAGTACTTTCTCTCTATTATTGCGCCCCTTTGTCTGGCAGGACTGAAATCGTGAGAAATCCTCGGGTCATCCACGGCCTTTTCTCACAGTTAAGCCAACGCACGTGCAAATCATTGATGTTCGGGCACGCACACGGCGTGAGACAGCGCTTCAACATTGAATCGCCAACCCAATTTGTCTCTGCATACTCTCTTGCTACTAAAGCCATCCCAGTGGTCGTCCATAATTCACAATCTTTGAAACTATATAACAGACGTGTTTCAGTCAAATCTCCATAGTCCCCAAATGTTTAATTAAATATTTGAGGCTCTCTTAGCAGACACTTTTAAAAATTAATGTCCAAACAGAAAAATTTGCGACAGTTAGGGGAAAATGCGAGCGTTCTTTCCCGTTTCTTCAGAAGTTCGGGTATTTTCGAAATTGAGTCTAAGAAACCATTTTAATACGAGAAACTTTTTCGTATTTTCTTTTGCAGACTAACAATACTAGAAACAAGGATGTTAAGTGGTTTATTACTGTTGTAAATATCTAGTGAAAATCTTGTCTTTTTCCTCGGAAGCACCTGGCCCCGCGTAATGAAGCAACCTCGGTAACCTGTAGTTTTACGACGCGTTCCGACAAGCTAGAATTCTTCCCTTTCCGTGACAGTTTGCTGCACGCCAAAAACAAGTACATAAAACAACATTATTATTGGACAGCTAACCATTTTTTGCGACAAATATTTCTTAAAAGAGAAATCAGACAATTTTTTCCTTACGAATAGTTCCTGTAATCGTCTTCGTCTGTACTTGTTATCTTCTGCTTTGAGTGGCTTGGGATTACTTTTCTCAAAAGAGATATTTTCAATCCTGAAAAGGGGAATACATTCTAGAGATATTGCGGAGTGTCAATATTTTCAAATCATTTTAACGCGATTTGTTTGCCTTAGGATTTTTTAAAAATATGTGGGAAAATGCATCAAGTAAGAAAATATTCTGTAAAAGCGGCAAAAAACAGTTGTACATTTTTCACGTAAGTTTATCCTGAGTGTGGGATTTCAAATCGTATTTACTGTATATTATACCGACAAAATAACGAAACGTCTTAGAAAATTCAATTTCTGATTTTTACTGAATCATAACCATTTATGTGTGCTCTTTAGTATGGTAAAACCCCTTTTATTCTATGATCTTTATTTTGTTTAAATTTTGAAATTTTGACTTAATTGGTAATGGATTTTTTTAAATTCGAGTTAAATTAATTATTTTTGTGTATCGTTAATAAAATAATCATCCATTATTCTTAGGAATTTGCGAAGGGATGCGTTTTGTTTTGTGTTGGTGTCTTATCGTGCTTGTGCTTGCGTGGGGGTCGCAGAGCCGACGGCGTGCGGGCGGCCCGAGCAGCCACCCAACTCGACGCTGGCGGCGCCGGCTGGTTTCGCCGTGGGCGCGGAGGTGCGCGTGGCATGCGACCCGGGCCACCTGCTGGTGGGGCCGGCGCTCCGCTCCTGCCTGCCCACGGGCTTCTACGATGAGTTCCCGCCCGTCTGCAAGCGTGAGTCCCCCTCCCCCTCCCCCTCTCGCTCTCGCTTCTCGGGCGCTGACCATTCATTGGCATTGTACAAATTATAACACGCTTTCATTCATTCAGTATTTAAGATTTTACTAAAGATTAATTAATGTGTTATATATTTTCAAACTCTAATAAGTAACGTAAGGTAAATTTTGAAAAAATCTGTTCGAAAACTTTTTTCATTAATATTTTAATAATGTTCTTTTAATATTCGATAAATTCTCCTCGTTACTTTTGTTTGCCTACTTCACTCATGTTTGATAATTTAGAACAATGTAACGATTTAAAACACATGTTACATCTTAAAACACTAAACATTAAAGTATAATGGATCTTCATAATTTAGAGTTTCTCATTAATTCCATTCCATCCACTTGGTCCATCATTTTCTGAACTGAAAAACTTATCGTACACTGTTCAGTTAAATATCTATTTCAATGTATTATGACTTTTCGGATGTTATCTATAGATGGTCTCCCCGCAAATAAGTTTTAATATAGCCCATATTCGCTCCAATCAAGGATGAACTTGTCGATAGCAACGTAGGTTGCTAAATGCGTAAAATCTTGCTGTATCTATTTTCGTAAATTTAATTTCTTACGTGTCCTCCCTGTGCGAACATTCGTCGGGGTGTTGTGTAGCGCGAGCGCGCGGCTGAGCGCCGGTGTGCGTGCGCAGGGGTGGAGTGCGGGCTGCCGGCGAGCATCGCGCACGGCTTCTACCAGCTGCTGGACGCGGGGTCGGTGGGGCTGGGCGCGCGCGTGCGCTACGCCTGCGACGAGGGCTTCGCACTGCGCGGCCGCGCGCTGCTCACCTGCGACGCCGACGAGCGCTGGGACGGGCCCCCGCCCGCCTGCCTGCGTGAGTACTGCCCGCCGCCCAGCGCCCCCCCCCCTCGCCACACCTCACCACACCGCACGGCACACCCGCCACACCGCGCATCATACACCTACCACACCCCAGACTACACTGCACGACACACCTCATGCCACTCCACACACCACAAAACATCATACAACGAATCACACACATGCACCGACGTACACAACACACCACACCACACCGCACGGCACACCCCTCCTCGAGCCGCTCCACACCACAAAAATCATACAAAGAATCACACACATACACCACCCTGCACACCACACCACACGACACATTCCTTCTCGTGCCGCTCCACCCGCCACACCACGCATCATACCACTCCACACTCCAGGTCACACTGCACAACACACCTCATGGTACTCCACACACCACAAAGCATCATACAACGAATCAAACACATACATCACCCTGCACACCACACCACACGGACCACCCCTTCTCGTGCCGCTCCACTCGGCACACAATGCATCATACCACTCTACACCCCAGGCCATACTGCACAACACACCTCATGCCACTCCACACACCACAATACATCATACAACGAATCAAACACATACACCACCCTGCACACCACACCACACCTCACGGCACACCCCTCCTCGTGCCGTTCCACCCGCCACACCACGCATCATAAGACCATCATACCAAATACCACACACATACACCACACTACTCAACACACCGGATTACGCACCGTTCCATACACCATCTCACACTACACAACACACTACATCATTCCACAGTATACCCTACACATCTCATCACCCCTCACACTGCAGCACACACCACATATCATACACCAAACCACACCACAATCCACGCCTCACACCCCATCATACCATACCGAAATAAAACCGACCTGAGCGTGCATTTACCAAATAAATATGTACCCCCAAATACCACACTGTATTCCTTTGTAACCCAAGAAACTTGTTCCCATGCCCGTGGCGTGTGCGCATGTGTGACGCGTGTGTGTTGCGCAGCGGTGCGGTGCGAGCCGCCGCCGCCCATCGCCAACGGGCGCTTCTCCGCCGGCGCCGGCAACCACTCGGGCGGCGTGCGCGCGGGCGGCGTCGTGCAGTACTCGTGCGCGCGCCGCTTCGTGCTGCACGGGCCCCGCGCCCTCACCTGCCTGCCCTCCGGCCGCTACGACCTCGACCCGCCCGTCTGCAGAGGTCAGTCGCGCACTCGCTCGCTGTCGCCTGGGAAGCGACGCGATCGACCAATCGGCGGTGCCTTCCGCGAGGGCACGAGGGCCTGCGACCCCGAACGTGGAGGGCTGACACGCCGATGTCACCAGTCCATGCCCAAATGCACGCAACCACATCACCACACCACACCATCACCACAGCCCGGTCTCTCGCCTACATATATACGAAAAGAAAAATGTTACAGTAGGGGAAATCGATAAACAAAAAGAAACGCAAAGAAAGGTTTGGGCGTTATCAATTGAAAACAATACGACTGAAGACGATTGATGAGTCGACAAAACGATTAAAACACGATTAAATTGATCATTATAAAACTTTAATGGGGTAAATGTTTACACAGGTTATTCACTTTCGTGAAAACACACAATTCGATTGTTGTTGCCAGTTCCTATAAATAAAATTCATTAACACACATTATATATATATATATATATATATATATATATATATATATATATATATATATATATATATATATATATATATAAGTTAGGTGAAGTATCATAACTTCTGTAGTGACTAAAAAGACAAAGAATAAACTTGATACTCTCTTCTTAAATAATTCCAACCAAACGGTTAAAAGGTGGATATTCAATCAAAATATTGTCAAACATTTTATAAATGAAATGATATCAATATGGGATTTGCACCTAATTTCGAGATATGCTATAATTGCTACGATTTCCTGAACTTCATATTCTGTACTCCTGTACGAAAGTAATCTATTCCAAATTCCTTAATGTGTTAGATAATTATCAGAAGCGTGTATCATTTTTGGGGCAAATATATTTTTCAATAACTTGCCCCTCCCCAAAGTAATATGTCACAACGTATTTATTTATCCATTCCTTTATCTATTAGCACATACACCGATACATTTCTGGTTTCATTCACAAAAAATACGATAGTAATACACGTGCTTTCCCATGTAGTAACTATGTATTTGATGTGAAAGACGCTACAAAGCTGCTTTCTGTGTCCACAGAGGAGGCTGCGTCGCCGGTGCCCGTGCCGGCGCCCGCTCCTTCCCCGTCGACGCCAGGCGCCCGGCCCACGGGCACGGCGCACCCCGCGGGCACGCGCCCGGCGGCCCCGCCGGCGCCCAAGGCCACGCCCCCGCCCCCGCCGCCGCCGCCGCCCGCGCCCGCGCCCACGCGCGCGCCCTCGCCCGCGCCGGCGCCGAAGCCCACGCGCCGCCCGCCGCCGCACATCATCGGCGCCACGCACTCGGGCCCGCCCGCGCACCCGCAGGACAACGAGGTGCCCGACAGCGCGCACGTGCGCAACACGGGCTCCCCGGGCGCCAACCTCGTCCCGCCGCTCGAGGAGGAGCGCCGCGAGCCCGGCGGCGCGCGCCTCAACCTCGGTGAGCGGCCAGGGGGCGCTAAGAAGTGCGAAGCGCTTTCTAGAACGTAGCACACTTGGCACTGGCACCGACCGCCGCACGCGTGACCTTCGGCCGCAGTTTTGCCATCGCGTTACGAGTCAGCTCTGGATTATCGCCGCTTGCTTGCATGATATTTTTCATTATGTTTGCTTGTTTGGGTGACTTGGCTCACATCTGGCTTTTTCCATCTCGGATTGCTCGGAATCTGGAATTACTGCGACTTTACTGTACTTCCAATTCAAATCTTCTTTCTGCAAACTTCAGCAAACTCTGTGGCAAAATAATAATATTCTACCTGCACTTTATTACCAACTAGGTAAACATAATCCCCATCGTAAACGACTAAAATGCAAATTACCAAAACAATTCTTCGTAACCTCATCCTTTCGAATCTTATTTAACTTCATGAAGTAGTGTTGTTGTTGATGCGTGAGCTTCATTTATAGTGCTACTAATTTTCTAAATTTAATATTCAATTTATTCATCTTCAGCTGCCAAGGGTCTAATTGCCAAAAGGCATGTAATTATTCAATAAAAATAAACGAAACTCATTTTAATTGGCCAATTTGTATTGATATGTTAGCTTCATAAGAATTAGTTTTTGCACCTAATGCTCTGCGATTTGTAACGATTTTTACAGCTAATTACTGAGATGTGTGAAAACAGACAGAAATTGCTGTGTAATAATATTACGTAGGCCTAATCAAGGGCGAGAAAGTACTTGCTGTTATTATTATACTAATAACAGCAAGTACTATTAGACTATTAGTTAACGATATGTGGCCCAGCGAAAAATGTTTTTATAAATCCTAACCTTCGTTAGATCACAAATCGAAACACGATTTTCCTAAACGTTCTTGTCCTCAGCCATATTCTCTACGTGAACATCATCTTTCAAATGAACCTTTGTGATATTAAGTAATCTTTATTTGGGGTGAAACTTCTCACATAAGAATGTAATGTACGAAATTAACTCGGATAAACTTAAGTGATAAAAATTTTGTGCGTGGCCACTTTATACTTCATAGTACAACTTTCGAGCAAACTCAACCTTCAGGGGGCAACCTTGAAGTTAATCAATTTCCTCACTTTTTTATCTGCAAAGGTTCTTTCCGGAAATTCATCGATTTTCGGGTTTCTATTTAACTTTTCCTGATGTAAAATAAATAATACTTTCTGAGCTTGTCGTAAATACTCCTTAGCTCTAATGTAATTGAAAGTCAATTTGTATTATATATTTGAACTGATCTCAAAATCTGTCTTGTGAGTTCTCGCCATTGGTAATTGCTTCAAATTTATTTCTTCATTTTTAACCAATGTAAAATATTAGCTGAAATATGGTGTTATATCATTAATAAGAATTAAAGTAATTACTTACCCACTTTTTTCCTCTTCTTCTTCACACAGGAGCCATCATTGCCCTGGGAGTGTTTGGCGGATTTGTGTTCCTCGCTGCGATCATCACCACAATAGTTATCCTTATCCGCAGGTGAGTGTTTCGTATATTTTTCATATTATTTACAGTAATTTTTCTAATACTTGAAGCCAAAGATTGAATGTCTTTATTACTTGTCAAAATAACATTTTTCAGAGATGTAACTAATAATAATATGATACAGGCCTAAGAAATTCTCTTGATCTATTGCTACTTTATAAAATAAACAAAATAATATGTAGTGATTGCTTCAAACTTTTTTCAAATACAATAAAATTATTTATGAAACATTAAAAAATTAAACTTAAAGCATGTTTTTTCATTTATTGCATGTGGCAAACTAAGCTCCAATTAAAATGTACTTGCCCCTGTAGTATTAAAAGTAACTGCAAATAAACTAATATTACCTAATACCTCGTAAAGTATAAAATTTGAAAGGTTTTGTGTGATTAATAAATATATATTTTGAATTAATAAACTAACAATATTCTTGCCTTATGTTCTATGTAAGAGCTCAAACATCTGGGTAACTTGTTCCTTGTCGCTCTTTAAGAGCATAAGGATACATTGCTTGTTTTCTGGCTATTCTTTCCCCCAACCAATCCCCATGAGCATGCCATCTGTGAACCTGCAGTGATGCACGAATGTGTGTGAGACGATTGTGTGAATGCATGTGACTCTTATAACAACATAAACACACTTCCTCACTAACCTTTCACCAACCATGCTTAAAATAATAAAGAAGTACAATAATAATTCTTCATATTCTTTCTTTCATGGTTGTTGTTTGACTGAAGTCATGTCAGCCGAAATCGGAATTGGGGCTTTTAACAATCGTGAAGATTCCTGAGTGTTCAAAGAGGTGTTCAGTGCTTTTGGATTGATCTACAACAGTGAAAGTAACTTTGGGTGGACTGTCTTTCGGACTTCTTCTAATGAGAGAAGATAACTTTCCACTGTCAGTTCTACGAGAGGTGTGATGAGAGACTAAAGAAGACCTCTCCTTCAAGAACATTTTAACGAAATTTTATGCAACTACTTTCGACGTAGTTGTCTCAAAAGGAGAATAAAAGTTTTTGTGCCGATAATTCGCCGTTTTCCGGCGCACGATTACAATGCTTTCTCTTCTTACGCTGGTAAGTGCGAGAAAGCCAAAGGTTCACAGATGGGGAGAGGAGGGAAAGGAATCGTCTGAAAACAAGCTTTGCAGGGCCCCAGATGCAGGAGGAGGCGGCGGCGGCGGAGGAGGAGGAGGAGGGCTGGGCCTGTGGGGAGAGGTGAGGGATGGGTGTTGTGTTGCAGCGGGCGCAAGCGGCGCGCCCCGCCCCCGCGACCGCCCTCGGTGCCTTCTCGCTGGTACACGTTGCTGGCGCTTCCGTTCCCCGACCAGCAGGTCGGGCGGAGGGAGCTGGCGCGCGGGGCCGGGTACCGAGCGCGCGCCACGGCGGGCTATTTCTCTAACCCTCTCTAAATGTGCCATGGCTCTGCAGGTATAGTACCCTTCTTGTACATTTCGAGAGTAAAAAGCTTGTTTTCAGACCGTAGCCTTTTCCTCCATGTGTCTTTCATGTATTTTCTTCTCATTTTATGTTTTAAAAGAATGTTCTTTACCCAAGACATTTGGCTTAAAATATGATTGTGAAAAGTAAAATAAATGTATAACTAAATTATATAACAATAATCCTTCTGTCACTCTTTATCTGTTATTAAACTATTGTTTCTCTTCTTGATTTATACTGTCTTTTTGTATGAATGATTATGATGTGTTGTTGCTTGTTATTTGCTCCTCTTTACTTTTTTGCTTATAAATTGTTCATGGTGCTTGTCACTTTATTTCGTTTCTGTCGAAAAATCACAAAACTACACTGTTGTTTCTATTCATGCACAAACCTTCGCGTAGATCTGCAACATTTCATCGCAGACTCTTGCAATGCAGTGGCGGCGGGATTCCGGGTGGGGCCCCAGGCTTGCTTGAGGGTTTCCGTGGTAAATATCACCCCTTGGCACAATGTTGCCTCTCGGTAAATGGCAGGTTCAGTGCCTCTCAGTTGGTCAGTGGTCCATGGGGGTGCATGACCCCCTACCCCCCAAGGCCCAGTGATTTCGTTTGTTACCTTCCTTTATTTGGCAAATTTGATTTAAATATTTATATTAGAATTATGTAATTATTTAAAAAGAATAGTACGGTATCGTAAGTACCCTACAAAAACGTACAATATAATAACAAATAGGTTTGTTAATTAACAAAAATCTGTGTCCCCCTCCTAAATGATCGGCTGGATCCGCCCCTGCATTCGGTGGAGGTCCTTTTGGACCCTTCAGTATAATAGTTGGGAAGATGCGACCTCCAGTGAGGTGGTGGGGGTCGGCCCCGTCCGAAGCGCCTGTCCTTCTATCGCGGCTCGCGAGCCAGGCGCGCCTGCGGGAATCTGTCGCTGCCGCCACTTGCTCCATTGCGGGGACAGCAGAGCAGGTGGCGTCGGCGGCAGCAGTTGCGGGAGGCACCGCCCGCCGCGCCCGGGGCTCGCGAGGCCGGCGTCTCATGTGTCTGTCGTCCCGCCAGGAGCCGCAGTGCGAAGCACTATCGCCACCGCGCCTCCCCCGACTGCAACACAGTGGCGTCGTTCGACTCGTCCGGCTCGGAGGGCCGCGCCGGCCTCAACCGGTACTACCGCCAAGCGTGGGAGAACTTGCACCACCAAGCGGGCGGCGGCGGCGGCAAGAACGCCCTGCGCCGCCAGGAGACACTGGATGAACCCGTGCGAGGGGCAGGGGAGCTGCTCGTCACCACCGGCATGTCCAAGCCCGCCCCGCCGCAGCAGGAGAAGAAGCGCCACCACCACCACCACCATCACCACGGGCCGTCCTCCAGTGGAACCAAGGAAACGAGCAACGCGGCTGGGGATTGGCGCAACCGCCCCAGCAAAAACCGATACTGAACTGTCGTAGGAAAAGGAAACCCCGAGTCAGTTCTGAGTGATTCTGTGTAACCTGTGGTCTTCCATTTCTTGTAGATGTGTGGATACTAACATCTCACAAGATATAATAATTTAATAATTTTATTGCATTCCAAAGAGAGATAAGGGTATTTATTAATTTAAATTGCCTAGATACGTTTACCACAGGTACATAGAACATTCTTATGAGATGCACATGAATCACAGCAGTGCTCTAATGCGTTTATAGTTGGTTGGTAAATTATAGAGACCAAATGACGAAAGAGATGGTCTTAGGCAAGGTACCAGCAAGTTCAAGAAATGAAGATTGTTTGTTGGCAAGTCAGGATGCAGCTCATTTTAATTTTGACTAGTGTATGAATCGTTTTACGTATTGTAGCATATATTTTGCCATTTTGAGATTCTTTACAGTAGGAAATCAGTTTTCTTATCGTGTAATTTCAATATTTCCCCCCCTTAGAATATGTGTAGTGTTTACACATGTTAAAAACATAATTTGAAAAATCTGAAATTAAAATATCTTGCTAATTATAATAGTTTTACTAATTTATTATGTATGTAGAATAAAATTAATGTAAGTTGTTACCTTACAGATAAGTAGCTAAGTGTGAATCTGTTATAGATATTTATATATGTTGTAGTGGTAGCAGAAGAGAAGCTGATTTTCAACTGTAAAAGTCTTTTTTTTTTTCAATCATATTAACTACTTAGAGACTCATAGGAATAATACATCGAGTTTCATTCTGAACTCCAGGGAGTTTGTTATGTTAACATGATGTAATTCATTATTTACGTCAAGGAAAACCCTAATTACTCTATGACATGAAATGACTGTCTGCACAACTTATAGTTTTTTGAAGTATTCACAACTGACTTACGGTGTTAAGATGCATATGAGCCACGTAAAAGTAACATTAATGCATAGCATTTCGGTAGAGTATTATCACCGATGGAGTTTGTATCCAGGGAAAGATGAAACAATCTGGGAAGTGGTGCAGCAGCAGGTCAAGTCATGCACCCCTTGGCTGTTCTCTAGCTAAGAGAGGCCCAGCTGATGAAGTGCATGATATTGCTCTCCCCAGAACCACTTGATGTCTTGGTGAGTGCTATTACTCTGCCCACAGCATAGTTGCATGAATTTTTTTCAGATACCTATTTCGACACATCATTAAAACTACTAAGAAGGGCTTTAGTATATGTAAGTAAAGGCCCTTTCTTTTCAATCTAGTCTTTTGATAAGAAATCTTTATATCAAATAAACTGGTATAGTCAAAAATTATATATTATGTCATGAAGTTTCATGAATTGAAATATTGAAATGATCTTTATATTCAGCTGCATTTTTATTGTCTTGTACATACTTCATATATAACTCATAAATAAATATATACAAAAATTACAAATTTATGAAGAAGTATTGACATACGAAAATACGATTACTTATTATTATTTAATAAACCTATTTTAGCATATCTTTACATTTGTGAGGTGATATTCCTGTCAAATTGTATGTACCGAACACATTTCTTCTTTTCCATTGGCATTTTGTGGTTTCTGGGGTGGTTCAGTTAATGCAATAATGCAGCAAATGAAGATTTGGTATTTATTTTCCCACATATTTTCATATCATATATTGTAGACATGATGTTACATGTATTGATTTTTATACATAAAACATGAATTCTTAATCATTTTTGTCGGTATTTTTCTGTACGAAACCCCCACTTTAATTTTCCTAATTTCCAGGACCATTAAAATTTTGTTTTTCATTACATTTCAATACGTTGTTACTGAGAAAAACTTCATGCTGTCTATAGGAAACCAAAGTCAATATGTTTTAACCAACATGAAAATCCATAAAAATCTTCACAGAAAAATGTTTCAATAGTATGTAAAAAACAGTTGAATAATAAAATATAGAAATTATGATGAAAACAAACAAATTTGAATATTGCATATAGTGTAAAAGACTCTTTCTCGTATGTGAATATAATTAGACATCATAAATCATAGATGTCAGTGTCGTGTATGTATATATTTACTGCATCTGTAAGGTGCAGAAGCTTCTTTCAGAACCATATTTTAATTCATACTTCCATAGGAACATCTGCACGAGAAGCAGACATTAGTATATCGTTCACCTGTAGGAACATCTGCTTGAAAAGCCAAAGTATGGAAATACCTGCCTGCGAGACATCGCGAGTATAAATAAATAATAGTTTGCTTGAAAAAGTCGTACGCCTTAACTGATATGTCTCTCTCTTTGAATGTTATATAAGCACACTGAAGCACTTGCGGAGGATGAAGCTTACCGTACTTATAACGTGCCCAGTGATAACAATAGAAACATTATCTGCCAGGTCAAGCAGATGTTCCCACCAGAAGGTTAACACAACTGAGGTATAGAGGCTGTCAGAAGTATTTCCTCTTTTATGACTATTGTATTATGAATAATTTATTGATTTTTGAACTTAATTGAGTATTATAAAGAACGAAAAGTAGTAGGCAGTTTCTTATGATCAAAATCTTTGGAAAATTAATGTATGTAAAGTCGTCTATATATATATATATATATATATATATATATATATATATATATATATATTAAACGGTTAATATGTAATAAAACACAGAAATTACAAAAACACTCATTTATTTACAAAAATACAAAATTTATGGTTATGTTCAATTTACACAATAAAATATAAAATTACAAAGTTGATGTGAAGCGATCTACCCGAATATGATAATGTTATGCGCGGAGAGAATGGAATTGGTGACGACCAGCGCCACGGTGAGACAAATGACGGCGATGACGTTGTTGGCGAACGCGGGGCCCTTGCTGGCGTCCAGGGCCAAGTCTTCCTCCTCCTCCTCCGCGCCGCCCGCGAAGAGCGCCTTGGGCAGGCGGCGCGCGTAACCGGCGTGCAGTCGCGCGTAGAGCAGCGGCCGCGCCAGCCGGCGCCCCGCCCCCGCCTCCGCGCTCCACTCCGACTCCGACTCCAGCGCCGTGTCTGCCGAGCAAGGTGCGTACGGGAGAGAGTTTCATTCCCCCCCTCTCCGGTTGCTCGGGAGAGGCAACAATTTATTCATTATTCTGCGATTTTTCTAGCTCTGCCCCTACTTCACGGTCGCGTTATGGCACTGCATTTCGCGTCTTTCTCGGTCGTGCCGCTAGATGTCGCATGATCGCGACCGTATCCAGCACTGCTATACGGTCGCGATCATGAGACAGCTAACGGCACGACCGAGAAAGACGTGATAAACAGTGACATAATGTCACCGTGAAGTAGGGGCCTTGAGTGGCAGAGGTAGAAAAATCGCAGTATATCCTGGGGTACATAAATATCTGCAGCCTTTGTGGCTTATGCGGAATTGAAAGGGCCTATCTTAAAAAGCTATCTTATAACTAACTTATATCTATTCTATAAATATTGACAAAAAGTATCTTTGAGCTTAATTCAGTTATACATTTTTGTTCTTAATATTTTTTAAGTTATTAGTCATTAATTTAGTCTGTTTCCAAATGTTTTGAAAGACTAATACGGTCAAGACTTATTGAATTCCTCAATTCTACCAACGCTATTCCGTCAATTCAATTCGCGTTCCGGACTAATCACTCAACAACGCACCAACTCCTGACTCAATCTACAGCGCAAGGCTACCACCATAAAAACATACAGCAACAGTTTTCCTGGATGTAGTAAGTCAGGCGTACCGTAGTCTAGCACTCGGGCCTAATTTATAAAATACGAGAAGAGTTCCCGAGTACTTACAAAAGGTTATCGAAATTCTTTCTTCGACCTCCAACCAGCATGTATCATTGCTGCAGGTGTGCCACAAGGATCGATACCATCTCCCATTCTGTTCAACATTTTAGCTACGACTATCTCTCTCTATACTTTATCTCCACTAAGGTTGACTCCAAGATGGGCATTGTACGCAGATGATATCACCCTCTTAGCAAAGCCTAGCGACATTGTCGTAGCCATTCCCGGCATATAATGCGGGTATGATGGGTAGCTATACTCTCACGAAACATACCGAGTGGGCAAAGTACCCACTCGTAATTCGGTAGAGAGAAATATTCCATAAATGTGAAATTTCATAAATACGTTACTCCGTATTGCGGCCACTCAAAACGTACTCGTATGATCAACTATGTTGCAAGGTCGGCTCACCAGTATTACGATTTTACATGTTAAAAGCAACATGACCGACAAAATTGATTTGCAAAAATTGTTGAATGAGTTTATACTTGTATTTAATGCAAAGCGCAGTGCTGCTCTTGCATTGCAAAAATGAACTGCTTAAGTTACATAAAATAATAATTCAGTGATAATCATGACATTTTCAAAAAAAAGTTTTGCATTTTCCCCCTTTATGTGCGTTTTGAGTGATGGAGGGGGAGGCAGAAGCCTTACTCGGGTCGACTACCCTTTTGGACACCAATCGCCAGGCCTGGCCGAATCTAAGGACTGTATTCAAAACACACCTAACGCGTATGTTAACTGGAATATACAAGTGTTACTACTTGGAGACCTCATCTAGTGCCTTTCACCTAAAGGTACGTTTACACCAGCCTTTTATTTTCCAAACTTCGTGTACCAGAGAAAAGCAGTTTCATGTAGTAGTGAAATCTTTCAGAGCATTTACAAATAATGAGAGAAATTATGTGCTGTTGTAGCTCAACTAGTTTTATATTTTTTTGCTTATATCAACAAGTTACGCGTGTTCTCGCGGCTAAGTCGTTAATTGGCGAAAAAAAGCTTTAAGGCATATGAAGGAACTATATCTTCTTTTATTTCATGTAGAGCCATCATTTACAGAAAATGGATGGTTTTTGAGTTTTTTAAGCTGAAAAAAGGAGGAATTTTGATTTTAATTTTCTGCTTAAAATAGTATTTCTAGGTAAATTTTTTGTTGGTATACCTTATATTCGCATTAAGCGACCCCCCAAAAACATTCATGAACAAAATTTCAAAACTACATCAACGACCCCTTATTTTCTATTTGACCGGACTACTACATAGAATTCGCTCAATCGACACGTCTCGTACACACACACTCAAAATTTTAAATAACCGATCTTGACCCTGATCCGACACTCAATTGCATTTATTTAGTCTCAGCCTGACTTAAATATTTTCACTACCCGATACATACATTTCACGCGGTCTGCCATTACGTCGAAACTACTTCATCCTTTGGCATCTTCGCTTTCATATCTCATTAGAAATAACACATATCATATAAAGCAATCTTATACTTATTTGACACGTTTACATCTGATTTTATATTGTGTATTACAGAGATTTACTTGAATTTCACGGAACTATTTTATTACGCATATACTTGAAAATCTCGGAGGAGGGTTGTCTATAGCGGACTTGCGGGCAATCACCGACTGCCTATCCAAAGTGGCAATGTTTACAACCATTTTAATCCCTCGTTGGATAAAGAATAGCTACATTTTAGAAAACTCGTTCCTCTTTCTTATTTTAAGGTAGATATTAACGTGTACAGAGAACATGTCAGAGAACGTCTTCATTGACAGCGTTGAAATAAAGAATCTGATGTAATAGCAACACCCTCATCAATGGTTACTTGAAGTGACTTGAATTTTCCTGTCCTCATAACCGTAAAAATAATTTCACGAAGCAAATATAACTTATAGTTTGAGAGATAATAACTAACATATCAACATAAGAATATTTTCGTCTCAAGGGGGCGTCGTACCGGAGTCGTCGAGCGGCTCACTCCAGCCGTCCACGCTCCGCCAGCGCCGCCACAGTTCCTCCTCCTCCTCCTCGTCCTCGTCCTCCTCCTCGACCTCGTCCACCGGCCACGACTCCGCGTCGCTGCTCGCCAGGTCGCTCGTGTCCGAGCTGTCGAGGGCGTCGTCGGCCCCGAGGCGCCCGCGCCACCGCACCCCTCCCGCACGCGCGCACGCGCCCTCCTTGCCTTTGCTATTGAAACAAAAGACGAATCAAGGGCAAATATGCAGATTGATTTATCATTTCCTGTTTCCGGGCACGCTAACTGCTATCGATATAAGTGTAATGCATCTTATATCTCGGGAATTGGCATTGCTTCTTCCCTGCTAGAGCGTGTTGAGCTATAAGTCCACTTGCGGTGGGTTTCACCTCCAGATATCTCCCCCAGTGGGGTACAGGAGCAGCCGGAACAAGTACGAAGCTGCCCACCGATCGATCAACGTGTGGTAGCGTACTTATTGCATGTGAATGTGAATATATGTGTGTGCGGATGTTAGTAAGACAGAAATGGAAAAAGAACGATGAAGGAAAAATTGCACACAGTTCATGACTCGTTTCAGGTCAGTGCTTGACAACTCAATGCTCTGTGATTTCACAGAAATTTACTCTCCTGTTCCGAACCGAGCCGCGGAGCAAAGCAAGTGCCCGACGCGGTGGCGTGTTCCAATGACGGTACGGAAATGGGGGGAAAAGGTTCGCTTGGAAAATAGATAATTACGTTTTTAAATAGTTATTATCATTTAAAAAGTTCATGATTCAATAACATGAAACATTATATAATACAACATACATTATTACATAACTCAAAGTAATATACGACTGTTTATCATAATCAGTACAGTAATTCCATTTCCATTCTTCTATTAAATAACATTTTTTGGAAAAGGTTTAACAGAGTAAGACAATAATATTTTATACAATGGTATATAGTATAACGAATTAGTGCGTTCTGAAACAATGATTAATATTAACAGATACATAACAAATAGACACCTGGTGGGGGTCACGTGAGAAAATTTGGACCCTAGGCTTGATTATTTTTTACCGATAGTTTTGTTTGAAAATGTAAGCACGCGTGGTTTTCAGTATATTTTCCATAACCTTTAATCTACAAATTCTTTTACTCATCCCATGACTGCGGGCTATGTCAATTCTCAGAATTTATTTTTATCTCGCAGATTTCTCTGGGTGGCAAAACCTATGTAATGCATCTGTAGGTTGGACTCTTTAACATAAAGCAGTTCTTTGGAATACACTAAACACTTCGCCACTATTCCAGTATCTACAAAAGGTAACCTTTCTTCCAAACCGAAAGAAAAGTAACGGGTCTCTCGTCCATATTGCATGAAAGACCGGCAAAGGCCCGCTGCCAAGGTTTTCGTTGTCGGCGACCGCAGCGCCGTCTGCCCCCTCCCCCTCCCCCCTTGATCGCACTGCTTCTCCGAGCGCCTTGTCGCGGAGGGAAATTCGACGCTGAATTCATTTCTCCTCCGGTTACAATCGCTGGCTCATGCATCCACCTGCTCTTGATAGGGGGTATCATGGAAAACGACCGATTCTCCTCATTCTTCGTTCCACAGAGGTGGCGAGAGACAGTCAGAGCTCTGCTGTGCGACCCTGTCAGATGTTGCGATAAAACCGTTACTTCGTAGTTCTCCACTCCATTAACGGAGTGGGGGGGGGGGAGCCACACTAAATTATTATCTAGTGAAGTGAACCACACAAGTGCTACTGACAAATAATACTTCGAAATAATTCCGGCGAAGTGCGACTCAGTGCAAAGTAGTGAAGTGAATGGCATGCAGCTATGACCCTCCAACAAGTGAAGTCGTAAGTGCTGCTTTGCTTGTTCTTAAAAACAGTGAGAACCAGCCAGATACAATGGAAAGTTTCATCCCAGATAACACAAATCAGTTCATCGAAGACGAAATGGAGGTGACGCTGGAGAACATCAATCAACATAACACTCCCGGCGCCGATGGCAAGGAACCGATTCAACTCAGCAAACACTCAATCGTTCAACTACAAGAAAAGGACTCCTCCGACTCCAGAAAAAGGTCAGTAACACAATGATATAGAGCGTGAACCCAAAATATTCAGTAGCAATCACGATAGTTAAGTGATTAAAACTGTAATAAAAACTGTGGTAAAATCTGACTCTATTAATTAATGTGCCGGTGAAAAACAGTTCCGTACCTCTAAATTAACTTGAAAAGTAGCAACAGAAAATAGATTCGCTCGTATCAACAACCTTCCTAGTACTCAAAGTGAAACACCCAGTAAAATACCACCAAACATAGGAGCAGACATCACCGACATTAATGCATTGATCAAAGAACTTAAATCTAAAGTCACTTCAAACTTCGTTGCAGATCAAAAAACAATAAAATAAAAATTAATGCAAACTCGCCCACGGACTTCCAAAACTTAATCAGGTATCTAATTAACACTCATCGAAGTTTTTATTCCTTCAAAGACCCATTAGATAAAAATAAATCTGTAGTTTTCAATCACGTCAACCAATACATTACTGACCAAGAAATATATCAACACCTAAAAAAATGATTTCATTCGCTGATAAAAATCACCAGACTTTACAAAGAAAACAGACCTATCCCAGCAGTTGCAGCTGTTTTTTCAGGACAAGATCCACTTGACAATATTCTAGCCATTAAGCAAATTTGTAATCATAGAGTAAATGCAGAAGCAAGCAAAACCCCACGGTCCCGTACAATGCCAGTGGTGTCTGGGTTATGGCCATACAAAGAATAATTGCAACCGCTCAATTCGCTGCGCTTTTTGTTCGGGTAATCGCTACTTGGTAACTTGTTCCACTACAATCTAACTCATTTCCCTCTTCTTCCCCAAACATCAATTCTCAACAACTTCACTGATATTTCTAGCATCACATCCCAAGCCCACCCAAATCCTATCAACAATCCAAATTCAACCAACCTTCCCCAAGAATCACCACAACTATCTCAATATAAATACAATAATTAATACAATTACTTATTATATAATCAATGCGACAAACACCCTGTTACCCATCACAATCAACTCAATTCAAAATTAATTTTCCGCCTACATTAACGGAAATAATGGTAACACAACACTAAAGGTTTTACTTTTACCAATTAGAATGCTAACTGCTTAACGAAAAACAGAACTAACACACTTCTTAAATTCACACCGTGTAGATTTAATTTGCATCACAGAAACTCACTTAAAGGAAAAAAATAAATTTGATATCCCAAAATACTCAATTTACAGAGGTGACAGAAACCTAAATAAAGAAAGAGCGGTGCTAATTGTCCATCCATAAAAATATACAACATTAACCAATAATTCTCCCTTGTACTGGTAATATAGAAACTGTTGCCATTAAATTAGAAATGAAAAATAAAATATGGACTATAATTCAAGCATACAATCCTCCAAATTATAAATTAGATCTCGATAACATTAGTAAACTATTTCAACTAAATAACACCATACTTTTAGGGCACCTAAATGCCAAAAATACCAACTGGGGTTGTTCGAATACCAACGCTAATGGGAAAATATTAGCTCAAATACTAAATTGAACTACTTTCAAATTAATTTCACCTCCAAGCCCCACATATTACCCACACGATCACTTTAGAAATCCCGACATTCTCGATAAAGGAATTACTAACACTAAAATTAAATTACACACTACTATGTTATTCGAACGAGACTCGGATCACATTCCAATCTTACTAACCACACAACAAATACCCCCACCGCGCACACCCAATTAAATAATGCCCATAATGCACACCACAATTAAAGAGTGCGAATTCAAACCAAAGAATTCTAACAAAGATGAACAATATAAACTTCCCTCAGAAATAATAAATCTAATACAAATCAAAAACAAAACCCGCAAACTATGGTCACAACTAAGAACCCCAGGACTAAAACTAAAACGTAACATACTAATGAATATTGTACAGAAATAAATTATAAACTTCAACAATCAGCATTTCCAAACACTAATCCAATCACTACACACTAACAACAAATCCATCTGGCAATTCACAAACAAAATATTAATAAAAAAGATTACCATCCCCCCACTAGACACCCCAACAGGAAAAATGTGCACACCTGCTCAGAAAGCCGAAGAGCTAGCTAATTACTTTACATCCACATTCACCTTGAATAATACTAAACCGCACCCTAGTCATCTCACAATCAACAAAACTGTAAACGAACAGACTTATGGTATCAAAAAATACACAACACATCGCCTAAAGAAATAAATACAATCATCAAATCACTGTCAAGAAAGCCCCTGGACATGATAAAATTAATAATTTAATATTGAAAAACCTTTCTCAAACAGCCATTTCCGTATTTTACTAATATCTTCAACTCATGCCTCAGACTTGGTTACTTTCCGCCAGTATGGAACATGCAATCATTCTTCCAATACAAAAACCAAACAAGAATGCATTCCTAGCTCCAAGTAATCCAAAATCAGTTCCTGCGCACCATCACGAATGCCCCATGGTCAACTCCATAAAGAATTCCAGCTTGAACCGATAACCAACCATATAATTTTTGTATCCACCCACTTCTTCCAGAACATCCCAAATATACCCAACCTAACCCCGTTAAGACTCTGCCAAAATGCAATACACAGAACGCGCATCAAGAATAAACTTCCTTTCCATACATGCCTAAATAAATTCTCAGATCTCGAACCGATGTAGAGACATATAAAGATACATCTATCACCCTAGTAGTAATGTAAGTTGTATTTTAAAATTATTAGTAAGATTATTGTAAGTTAATTATAAGTAGATACAAGCAACTATAAAAAAATGTAGAGTGTATTAAACACTCTATTAAATAGTCCTGCGTCTTCGCCCGCCGCTGTCAGATCGCGAACCCTTGCACCGCGCTAACAGAGGCGCAAACGTTGTTGCCCTGAGCTATGCCAACCGGCCGAGGAAGCAGAGGAAGAAGAAGAAGAAGAAGAATAGAGAAAACGTATAGTAGATAAATAAAGAAAACAGCATTCATCGTTTCATTGCGTGAAAACTTCTTTTGATCTACCCTACATATATTTCAGCGTATGTACGTACGTATACGAGAAAGTAAAAATCTATTAGTTTTTTTCATAATTTCTGCTTGAAGTTAATGCAATGTATAAAAAACATGTTCTCAAAAACGGCAAACTTAGCCCTACATATTTTCATGGTTGGAGCAGAAGTCGCTTAAAAAATAGCGCAGGTCTTATTTTTGTTGAATTCTCGATATTGAAAAAAATTAGGAATAACGCGAGAAAGTGCGTGCTGTTCTAGCCCCACTTATTTTGTACGAAAACACGGATTCTGACTACAGTAGTTTTTGAGAAAGCATACGCATATGAGTAACAGTTATCCACTTTTTCGGTATCCGGGATATAGAAAACTAGTATTTTCTCTCGAAAAATCTGTTTCGATGCAGCATAACAATACTAACTGTACGGTACGTTGTCCGGGGAAGTGAAAGTGGAAAGAGGGAATAAAAGTAGTGCACCTGAAGGTGTGGCGGTGCGGCTCGTGCTCGGGTTGGAGGACTGCGGAGGGGCTAAGGGCGGGAGCGGTGGGGGGGTCGGGGTCAGGGGGGTCGGCGGGCGACAGGGCGTCGGTCGAGGCCGCGGCCGAGGGCGGGGGCGTGGCGCGGCGCGTGGCGCTGGCGTTGGCGAAGGGCGCGGGTGGCGCCACCGCCTCCGCGACGGACGCGCAGGACAGCTCTCCGCGCTCGGGCGACGGAGGTGGCGGCGGCGGCGGCGGCGGCGGCGGCGGCGGCGGCGGAGGGGGTGCTGGGGGCGCGGCGGGTGGCGGGGCAGGTTGCTCCTCCAGCTGCACCAGCACCGCGGACTCGTCGGTGGTGGCCGGCCACCACTTGGTGGCGCCCTGTTGCGACGAGGCGTCGCTGTCCGTGCAGCGCAGCTCCGTCGCCATGAACACCAGCTGCAACTGCAGCCAAAGCGTCGACGGGTGAGAAGAGACCCCCGCGCAGCACGACAATAGACGCGTGCGCGCGCGTGCGCCTCACCTCCTCGCGGCTGCGCGCGGTGCGCAACGCGTGGGCCGATCGCGCGCAGGGCGGGTGCGTGCGCGGGCGCGGGCGCGCGGGGCGGCTGAGGGGCGACGGGGCGACGGGCCCGCGCGCCGCCTCCCACAGCGAGCGCACCGTCGAGGGACCCAGGTCCCCGGCCCCGGCCTCGGCCCCGCTCGCGACGCTCGTCTCGTTGCTGGTGGGGAGCGTGTCCCACTCGCTGCCGCTGCTGCTGCTGCGCGCGGAGCGGGCGAGCGGCGACGCCGAGGCGCTGGACTCCAGACTGGACGACGCGTGCGACGCCGGCGAGTGGGCGGCGTCGCTCTTGCTCGGGGTGGGCGGCGGGCTCGCCTGCGTTTGCTTGTCGGCCGACGCCGGCGCGCACGCGCTCGCCTTGGAAGCCGCCGCTTCGCTTCTGGCGGAGGCCGGACGCTCCTCCGCCGCCACGTCTTGCCTGGACTGGCTGGGGCCCACTCCGACCTCGACGGTCCTCGTGCCGTCATCCTGCGGTACGAGTTCGGCGGTAGTGGAGGTTGCGATTTCTCTAACGCTCGGGGCAGCTATCTCGCTGGCAGAGACGGCTCTTGAGACAGTGATGAGTTCGGCTTTCTCAAGGGTTGAGTTAGGCTCCACGGTCGTGGCTGGAATTGTCACGTTCACTTCGCTCTTGTCAGCCGTGATTTGAGAGACTGCAGTGTGATGTAGTTCTTGCGGGAGGATTATGGGACTCTTTGAACTCTTCTCCGAGAGTACGTGAGTGTTGCTAGTTTGACTATGTTTAGAACCATTTTCGCTCTTTGGAGGAAGTTCGTTTGTAGAGTAACGTGAATTGAAATTTGTCTCGGAACAATTTGATTTCGTTTGATCGTCAGCAATCTCTTTTCCGGCAGATGTTTCTGCACTCAATTCTTCTGGAGACGTTTCTCGTTTACTTTGAACGTCTGAAAAACCGACCTCTTCTGAAATGGTTTCAGGGGCTGTGAATTTCATAAGCTTTATTTCAGAGTTACATATAGATTTATACATGGCCAGTTTTTCACGTGCAATCATAAGAGGATGGAACTTATCAGGTGGGCTTAGTGGTCTATTTGTTTGGCTATCTGGAATGAACTCGTTAGGTTTTATATTAATTTCTGTTTTGACATAGAACTCGAATCGAGAATTATCAGTGTCAAATTCTTCCTGTAGAGTTATTGACTTTCCTGCAGGATCCATTTCATTTAATGTAGTTTCAATGTGTGTTGTAATTCTCTGCCTAGAAGAACTCGTCAGAGAACTTCTACTACAATGAAAATCTTGCGGTGGGCTCACAGGTCTAGACAAACTTCTAGAAGAATCGACTTCTTTGCAGTGAACACCATGCGGTGGGCTCACAGGTCTAGACAAACTTCTAGAAGAATCGACTTCTTTGCAGTGAACACCATGCGGTGGGCTCACAGGTCTAGACAAACTTCTAGAAGAATCGACTTCTTTGCAGTGAACACCGCACTCAAAAGGTTTCACTTTTATTTCGCTACTGAGTGGCAAAGTAAAAGGCATGGTTTCAGATATTTTACTGGAAGAAACCGTTTGGATCTCTTGACTTTTTTTGGAGTAATCCGTATCGTCGGTCGATTCAGAACACTCGAACTCTTCACTATTATTGGTAGGCAATTTGCAGGAGTCCTTCTGTATAGCAATCTCTTGAACCGCTATTAACGACGTTTGTGTTGCAACAGAATCCATTTCTTCTCGAGTAGTGCTGTAGCTCGAAATTGTTTGTTTTTCAGTAGTGAATTCAGCTAAGCTCTGACATGGATAAAATACTTCCTGCCCACTCGATGGTCTTGTTGAATCTCTTGAATGATCTTCACTTTCAAGAGGTTTGTTGTCTATTTCATTCGTATCTATTACTTTGTCAGAAATATTGGTATTTACTTCCGAAAAAAACGTAGAATCTAAACTTTCATTTTCAACTAGGATTTCCTTGTTAGTTGTCAATATTTGTTCGCGAGACAAGTCAGGCGAGTTACAGCAGGAATGAAATTCCTCTGAAGGAACCATTGATTTTACTCCATATTTCTCCAAATTAGATTCACCTTCATATTTCGTAGGGTATGTCATATACATTTCTTCTAGATCAGGAATGTCTGGTGAGTTTCTGCACGAGTGAAACTCTACAGGAGGAGTCATAGGTCTCGTGTCATATATGTTATGATCAACAGAGTGACAGTTTTCATTATAAAGTTTAGTTTTGTTCTGTATTACGTAAGTCATATCGCTAATTTCCATTATGTCATATAATGAAGAATTATTGACTTCAAATCCAGTTGTGAGTGTATGATCCGAAGAAGACGAAATATTTCTCATTTGAGAGAGAGCAGAATTAATCATTTCATTCGTTTCTTCTTCTGTTGAGGTTTCCAAAACTTCAGATCGCGTGCGCGTCTCCACTTCCGTTCTCTTTCCCATTAACTCTAAGCTCTTAGACACAGGAGGCCGATTAGGGGTGAACGTTCCATCACGCAAGGTTTCATTCGATGAAGAGCTAGACGAAACTATTTGACCATGAAGTCTCTTATTCTCTTTCAACATTTTACTGATGAGGCTCGCAGCATCTATAAGAAATGTGATGGCAAACCCTTCCAACAGAGCTGGTTTCATGTCCGGAATGTCGAGGAGAGTGTTCAACGATGGCTTTGGCGGTGTGCAGAACACCGACTGTTCACTAGAATCTTCTCGACATATTTTAAAAGCCTCAGGTTGAATATGAGCGTCAGCAAGACTCTCTTCATCTGATAGCGAAGTTTTCCCTCTGGGCGTTGAGTGTTTGTCCTCTGACAATATTTTTTTCTCCTCACAACTGCCACTAGTTTTTTTCGATTCATCACCATCTTTCATGCTATTAGTTGAAGTACTAGAATCATCTTTAGTGAGTGATTCCATCGTAAATTTAGAGGAAGACAGAAGAGTTGCGAGATGTTTCAAGGAAATAGGAGCAAAAACCCTAGAATTGCTGCGACGTGATAAAGATATGTTATCGTCCATTCCGTCGTTTGTTTCTGTGATTTCTAGTGTTTTTGAGGTTTCAAATTCAATATCTCGAGACCAACTGTCTATGGAATGGAAGCGGTCCTCCCCGCTCTCTTCTATCGAAACGTCAGTGGTAGAGATTAAAGGAGTTGATGAGATAGAGGAAGAGGTGTTGTAAAGACAACCGTCATTTTTCTCTCTGTCATTTTGAGATGAATTTGTGTGTTCGTGCATCTTCCGGTCAAAGTTGTCTTGACTCGTTATTTTCGACGCTTCAGATTCAGAAAGTGGAGTTTCGTACGGAGAACGATCATCCTGCTGACGTTTGTGATGAATAAACGATTTTAAACAAGTGTTTACCTCAACTTGGTCCAAAATTTTATTTAATGTATCCCACTCTGAAAATAACTTCAAGGACACAGTTTTACGTTTAGGCCGCATAGAAATATTTTCGGATGAAGCCATTTTGAGGTCAGTTCCCAAATGTTTCCTGTCGTGAAAAGAATCTCTTACATTCGATATCAGAAATGAGCTAGGCGGATCAGTACTAGCATCGCGCTGAACAATTTCATTAATTGTATTACTCTCTATATTATAAGAACTATCTTCAAAGGACATAGAATCATTTATTTCACTTCGCGAACCAACGTACTCCTTAAGTTCTTTGCAGAAATTTGAAATACTTTCTATTACATTTACGTCCGGATGATAGGTTCCTATTAGGCATGATTGACTGTCGATATCATCCAATTCCTTCATATTCAAGACGGAAAGCACTTTAGAAAACACATCAAGGTCGCTTTCACCCATTTCAGGATACAGCTGAGAATCACTGGAATGTATTCTCTCCATTGAGTGTGAGCTAACTCTCATCGTTCCGTTGCGATTTCTTTTTACTGGGACAGACCCTCCCCTCTGCATCGTAGTCCTTGAAAGGTTGTTTGGTCGAGACCATAGCTCTGTTGTACTGTATTTTTCCATTTGGTTTAGATCCGCTAGAGGTGTTTCTTCGAGATAAGGTTCTGGATATTTCTCTATGCTTTCATTGCTCGGACTACACACAGATTCTTTTTCCTCTGAAACCTCGCTGCTAGCGACGGTTCTAGGGCCATGCAAACTCACGGTAAGGACGAATTTAAAAGGAGAGGAAGGTTCTTTGAATGAGTCTCCGTCCTTCACGACAAACCGATTCGCAACTGCGACTCCGTCTGAGACGTCGTTGTCATCTGGTTCGCCCTGCGTAGTTAGTTCCGACTTGCAGAGATCCTCTTGAAAACTCGATATCGTGATTGTGGAGAGCTGCAAGGCACTCAGATCTTCGCTATTCTCTGACGTGTTTTCGAAAAACAGCTTGCTTTCGATTTTACTCGAAGAGGAAGTGAGGCTGCTCAATTCGACGTCCTCGTATATGGAGAGATCGCTGAGCGCGTGGCAACTTACCACGTCACGGCTGAGGCTTGCGTCATCGTCGGCGGCGGGCGGGTGATGAGGGATGCAAGGAGCGGAGATTCCGCGAACGGAAGGAGACGTTGGACACAAAGGGGGCATCTGGGCGTTCGGCGCATTTGAGGCGGTTGGAGAATTGGAAATGATCTGCTTGTTCACGTAGTAAGCAGCGTAAGGGAAATTTATTGGCTTGAGACCTTGTGTCGAGGGTGATACCAAAGTCATTGGACCGTGAGATCTAAGCACTTCTTCGCACGCAACCCCAGACTTCATAGGAGGATTGTCGTCTTGTTTATTTTGATCCTCTTCGCTAGAAGCGGGCACTTTATCAGGCGATGACATAGACGTTTTTCCTTCCGAAGCTTCTGCAAAAATTTCTGCTCCGCTTAAAGACGTATAAGATTCTTCATATTGTAGTAGTATTTTATCTAGAGCTAAAAACACGCCAGGTTTCTTGGGTGCTAATTCAGGTTCAGATAGTTTTATTGTTTCTTCGACTGAAACGTCTTGTGGCAAAGTTATGTCAGCATCTTTACTTTCTTTTTCAGCAGGAACGACAACTGATTCTATCACCTCACTAGGTAAGGAAAACGCTGCCACTGTCTTTTCTTTTGGTTCACGTTCATCCCGCAAAATATCCATCCCCTCGAAAAACGGCGAAATCTCTGAGTGGAGCTTTTCAACAGTAATTCTCTCCCTTATTTTTTGGATATCAATGATCTTCTCCGAATTCGCGACGAAAATCGACGACAAAACATAGTCGTCGATCTTTCCGGGGGGCGTGTCCAACGCGCTGTAGAGCGAGTCCACGGACGTTCGCTGCTGATCGGGTCGGGAGTCGCTGCAGTACGTGGCGTTCGTCTCGACTCGCGTGTCGGTCTTGGAATCGATTCCAAACTTGGAGTCGCTACCGTGAAGCTGAGCGACCGCCGCGTGCAGGGTTGCGAGCTTGGGATCGAGCCGCAGCTTGGACTCCGAGCTGTAGAAGAGAGAATTCGCCTCACCTCCTGTCCCGGAGTCAACCTGAAGAGCAGCGTCGCCAACGCAGGCGGGCGCGCTGGCTCTCTCGCGCGCGTCTCCGAGCGTTGGTTCGGCGCGAAAGCTGGCGTCGAGGCGGTGCACGCCGGGCTTCGGCCGCAGGTCGGCCGCCGGGGCGCCGCCTTCTGCAGCGGCGGCGGCGGCGGCGGTGGCGGCGGCGGCGCGGCCCTCCAGCTCGAAGCCCGAGTCGGTGCTGCAGACGGTGGCGTTGCTCTCGGAGGAGGAGGAGGACGAAGGGCGCAGGCGCGTGGGCGGCGAGATGACGTCGAGCGCGCACGTGGGCTCGTCGCGATCGCCGCGGAACTCAGGCGGCGCGGGCGCGGGCTTGGAGAGCGACCACTGCGCGTCGCCGCTATCGCGCGAGCGCGGCCGCTCCTCCGCCTCCGCCTCCACGCCCGCCTCCCCTTCCGCTTCCACTTCCGCCTCCACCGGCGCCGGCACCGCCTCCAGCTGCGAGGGCCACACACCCCTGCTCAGAGCGCGTCTGTTTTCTCTGCGTCGCGAGGTTAGACCAACATTAGAAAATTAACTTTACATTGGAGACTTTTCAGCCTTCGTCCGGGCTAAAATAATAAATGTACTCTATAATTTATATAAGAATGTAGTACATGCAAGGAAACATTTAAAGAGCAGAGTATTTTATGATCTTTAAACACTCTATCTTAAAACTAATATAAACAATGCCAGAAAAGACGTACCTCAATAACATCTGAATATATTTCATCATTTTTAATGTATTTATTGTTGCCCTGGTGAGGGCCAAATAGGGGACCAAAATGTCCGCGGTGCAAGATAGTAGTACCTGGTCGCGCGACATTTATGATGGCTATCGTCCCATTATGATTGCTAAATGTTCACAACAAAACTTACATGGTAGAGGACAGAGAGTTTGTATTCATTATTTACAATATTAGCCAATAAATTACCAAAAATATCACGAATGTAACTACATAGACGTATTCTATTAGACGACGAGTGTTAAAATGACATATACCGGCTATAGGTACGCACTAGGTTACGTGCATTACATTGGCTAGTCATACAATGTAAATACAGAGAATTTTAGAAACGGGGAGTGAGCAGAAGGGGTGGAGGAAGCTTTCGGCACTAGATGCGCCGTCTGAGAGACGACGCCTTTATAATCTGGGGCCAATAATTCCTAATTGCAACGCATGCCTCCAGAGCCATCTCCGCAGGGATCATGTGCAGGCTGAGCACGTCACGCAGCGCCTCCATCAGCGAGCGCTTGTCGCCCCCGCTCGCGTCCCCGCCCGCCTCGTCGCCCGCGCCGCCGCCCGCGCCGCCGCCCCCGGCCGCCTCCTTCCTCGCGTCGCCCTCGTCGTCCGACCGCAGGAAGCCCTTGGTGGACGACGAGCAGTGCGAGTCCTCCTCGGGCACGGCGGACAGCGGCCGGTTGGCGTACACGCTCCAGGGCTTCTTGGCGTCTTCGAAGTCCTTGGCGGGCGGCACGAGCGGCAGCGCGCTCTCGGGCGGGTCGGCCGGGTGGCGGATGACCGGCACGCGGTACGTCGCCTCGTCCGGGAACTCGCGCTTCCACTTGCGCAGCTCGCGCTTGATGCTCTCCGTCAGCGAGTCGCACCCGCCGGCCTGCGGCAGCCGCGTGTCCAAACACACGACGCGTTTGCATTCAAACATCAGTGTCCATCTATTAAAGCTGATTTTTTAAACACCGATGTTTTTGTTGTTGTTGTTGTTTCTTTTAAGGTCGTTTTTTATCAATTTTGTTAAATAGCGACCACTGTGATTGTTTTAACTGTAGGGGAAACTGTATGAAGAATACGCAAGGACAACACGCACATACACAAACATCCATGCCCGAGGCGGGATTCGAACCCACGGCCCTTCGAGCCGAAGCAGCTACGACCCTTCAGCCCTAGAGATCTCGACTAATCAGGCCGGCTTCGATGTTATGTGAATGAAAATTTTGTAAAAGTTAAAGTAGGAAATAACTGATACTGTCGGTGTGTGTTCGAGGTAAATGAACGCTGTTTGCACTACCTCCATCGATCACTCTCCCGAGACGACTCCAAGCCTGGCATCTCCTACGTCCTTCCTCGTATTTCGCACATAGAGAGGCGTTTTTAAATTAGTAAATCCTAAATATAAATTAATAAACTGCGTCAGTCTCAAACTAAATTTCGTTGCGGACGAATTTAATGTTAGGGATTACTAAACCAGCTTTAAAATATCTACGGTTTTTGGTGAATGTATTATTAATATCGATGATTTAATTTTGAGCATCGATGTTTGTAAACATGGATGTTGTGTTGTGCGTACCTGCGTGTCGTTGTGCGGCCACTCGCCCACGCCGCCCGCGAGGCCCTCGGGGCGAGGGGCGATGCGGCGGTGCCGGCCCCGCTGGCCGGGCGGCGCGGGCGGCGCGGGCGGCGTGTTTATGTCGCGCAGCATCCGCGCCACGGCCCGCTTGCGCCGCACGGCCGCACACGGCGCCGCGCCGCCCTCCCACGCCAGCAGCTGCGGCGCCCTGCGCGCGCGCCCCCTGCGCCCGCGCGCCCGCGCGCCTTGCAACCGACTGCGCCGGCTCTTACGCCGGCCTGGCCTACGAATATTCTTTTAGCTCTTTTTGATTTTGAAGTCATATTTTACAGAATAAAGGCATGTTTCTGTCATATTTGCATTGTTTCGGAGGAGCCTCATTTGAAAGTGTTTAACAGACGCTCACCATTTTCAATAAAAGACGTTTCATGTTTTTCCCCATCCAATATTTTGAGATGGAAACCTTCTCCGTGCATGATGCCAGCTAGAGAACTGATATAAGATTTAAATCCTTAAACTAAAGTTCTTTTGTTGTCGTCCCTATTTTTTTTTTATTTCTTCGGGCCAGTATATGTGTTTTATAGGGGTTTCTTTTAATGTAAATAACAACTCAAATCACAAACATACAACAGTGAAAGTAAATAACTAATAGAGACAATACATTTCAATCAACACTGGTACAAAGGTTAGCATTCATAAATTACAGTCACTCTTTAGATAAATAGAAATAAGGGAAGCCCAACAGATTCCTCGTTATTGTCAGTTTTTTTCAAGTAAGTTTGTGGTTTATCCCTTGCATTGTTTATTCCTTTTTGAACAAAATTATGGGGTGTCAGAAAATTGGATTACATACGAGTATTTTTCATATGGAAACATATTTTGGATATGTCTTAATTTTTTTAGTGTCTTCTACATAACCCGTGACCATTCTCCTAAGTGTTCTCCTACATAACCATTCTCCTAAATGCTCTCCTACATAGCCCGTGTCTTGTGACAAGTGTTTGCTTGTGTAAAATACGCCGAAAGTGAAGTGTTCGGATAACGTCCGACTTGGAGGATTTGGAAACAGAATTCGCGGAGAAGTATTTTAATACAGATGGGAAAATCTTATTTTTCAAATTGTTTGCAGTAAAATTTTCGGCCAAGAAATGTTTTATGACATAACAACACTGCGATTCTGCGAAACACAAAAACTGTATGGACAAGAAGTGGGTCATGGAAAAGGTACAATGACTGTCGTTTGAAACGACAGACACAATTTCTTCAAATGAGTTTGCAATAAAAATATGTCAAATAATTGATAATTCTTTGCCTTTACATAAAGTGAATTTCCCTAGTTTTGTAGTTTTCTTAGAAAAATACACAAAGCATTCCGTCCCCACCGAATTCTCACTTAGGAAAAACTATTTACGATTATGTTACAACAAATCCTTGGATAAAATAAGAAATTATTTTAGCTACAACAAAATAAGTCTCAATAAATAAAATCACAAACATCTAAAAGATATGTTGTCAATGCAGAAGGAACTCGCAAACACAATCAACCCAGAGTAATCTTTCTGTTAGCGTGTAAAGTGTCAGAAAGAGTAAACAATTCTTCAGTTGCTGTCGCGTTCGACAACACAACCAATGTGTATAATAAATGTATGGTGAAAATGTTATTCTTTGGAGATCTATGGAGAATAATGAACTTGCTGCACGACACTCGAAAAGTCTCGAGGACAACTGAGGTAAGAAACTGTAGAATCTAGATGCGCTTGCAAAGTAGCATTATTTGTTTAAAATATTGCTTATTTACATGACGGCCATCTCCCTCTACAGTGTCCATAACTTCCATCTGGAGAGACACAAATGGATTCACGAATGAAGATGTAGACGTTATTGTATCACTTGCAGATATGTGCTTCTAGGGCGTCATCAGGTTGAAAATAATATTATTCATTTTGTTAAGAAGTATTAGTGAAATTCAGTTAGTGAGGTTCGAGTAAATTTTTCTTATTTAAGTCATATGTCTTGTGTATTTATTGAGTTTTTGTGTTTCTTAAATTTGATGAATTGAGTAAACATGACAATTAAGAATATTTTTTTGACTTGGTAGAGGGCATAAAAAATACCAAAGGCCCGTGCAAGCGTAAAGAACAAAGTCCTGTGAGGGTATTAAGTATACAATAACGTGTTACGATTTATTTGCAAAAAAAAAAACACAACAGTATATTAGTAAACCATTAATTATATTATTGGTTTGGAGACCTTTTCCCTCAATACTTCCAGTTACATTTGCAAGTAAAACACTACGCGAAAGTAAAGAAAATAGAAAGTAAGGAGAATGAAGTAAGAGTAAACCGCGAAAGAAGAATAAATGGTACGCCACTTAATGCACAGCCATATTTCATCGTTGTATTGCGAGGATCGTATGGTATTGTATTATGTGATGTATTGTTGGTATTTTTGTTTGTTAGTTGTATGGTATTGTAATGTCTGATTGTTTTGTACGCAATCGCGATTCGAATTGTATTCCCAAGAGGGGAGGAAGCTCGTGTGCGCGCGCCGAGTCGCAATCGGGAGGCGGAGGGCACCTGCTGGAGGGCGAGCCGGACCTGGGTGGCTGGGCGGTCCCCAGGCCCACGCCCAAGCCCAGGCTCAGGCCCAGGCCCAGACCCGGGCCCGAGCCCGGGCGCGGGGGCTTGGCCTGCGGCGGCGCCCACGCGGCGTCCTGCTCGGGCGGCGCGCGCGGCGGCGACGGCGACGGCGAGGCCGAGGCCGAGGGCGAGGGCGTGGGCGACGGGCCGCGCCTGCGCTCCCGGCCCCTCTCGCGCCGGTGCTCCCGCTCGTGCTTGTGCTTGGCGTGGTGGCGCGTGCGGCTGGACGCGCCCGCCAGCGCCAGCGCCAGCGCCTCCGCCGACCCCGCCAGCGACGACCCGGCCGGCGACCGCGTGCGCTCCTGCGGCGCCTCCACCGCAAACAATTACCACGTTGGGACTGCAGCGGTCGACTTCGGCCCGTGGCTTCATCGATCATCGATTTAAAAAACAACTGCAGGGTGGTGGCGCCGGTCTGGCTTCAGATTCTGATTCAGCGCGTCGACATACACTGTGTGATCAAAAATATCCGGACACGTCCAAAATGTTGTTATGGTGTGGTCCTGTTTTTCATGGAGGGAGCATGCACCCCTTGTTGTTTTGTGCGGCACTATCACGACACAGGCCTATGTTGATGGTTTAAACACCTTCTTGCTTCCACTGTTGAAGAGCAATTTGGGGATGGCGAATGCATCTTTCAACACGAACGAGCACCTGTTCATACTGCGCGGCCTGTGGCGGAGTGGTTACACGACAAAAACAGCCCTGCAATGGACTGGCCTGCACAGAGTCCTGACTTGAATCCTATCGAACACCTTTGGAATGTTTTGGAACGCTGACGTCGTGCCAGGCTTCACCGAACTACATCAATACCTCTCCTCATTGCAGCACTCTGTGAATAATGGGTTCCCATTCTCCGAGAAACATTTCAGCACCTGACTGAAAGTATGCCTGCGAGAGTGGAAGCTGTCATCAAGACTAAGGGTGGGCCAACACCCTATTCAATTCCAGCATTACCGATGGAGGACGCCACGAACTGGTAAGTCATTTTCAGCCACGTGTCCGAATACTTTTGATCACATAGTTTACGTACATAGCGAAACATGTGACAAGTCTTCGGGTCTGACAACTCTTTTTATTTTATTTTGTGTGCTTGTGCAATTAATTTGGGGCGTGTTTCGGGACCAAGCATTTTATAAAAGAAGCTCTGTGTCAGTGCAATGGCACTGCCAAGTGCCCTACCTCGTGGTGCGCGTGCGCGTGCGCATGGGCGTGGGCGTGGGCGTGGGCGTGGGCGGGCGACGCGCTGCGGGCGGCGTCGCGCTGCTTGGACGCCCGCCGGCTCTTGCGCTTCCCGGACCTGTGACCAACAACGCTCGCTCGCCACGCTACAGTTCGTGAAAAATGCTTAGCTAAACGCTGCAGCAAAAACAAGTGAGCTAAAAAGATATTTAAAATATTTCATTAAAAACGCAGAAATGGAATTTAAATTAAATAAATAAATAAATAAATAAATAAATAAATAAATAAATAAATAAATAAATAAATAAATAAATAAATAAATAAATAAATAAATAAATAAATAAATAAATAAATAAATAAATAAATAAATAAATAAATAAATAAATAAATAAATAAATAAATAAATAAATAAATAAATAAATAAATAAATAAATAAATAAATAAATAAATAAATAAATAAATAAATAAATAAATAAATAAATAAATAAATAAATAAATAAATAAATAAATAAATAAATAAATAAATAAATAAATAAATAAATAAATAAATAAATAAATAAATAAATGACAAACGAGGCTGCAAATAATAACCAGATCATTCTACATGTAAATGAAAGTTCTAACTCTAAATGAAAGTTCTCAAAAAAAACTTAAAAAGACGTTATTAGATAAATAACCACGTGGTTTTGATTATGACAAACATCAACAAATTGGTAAAATCCATTGAAATTCAAGGATTTTTTAAAATTGAAAAATGACATCAAGTTGTGTGCTTTTATATTTCAATAACTTTACTTGTGAGATTCTTATTCAGCTACTCCCGCTGTTTCACATTCTGTTCGTCAATTTTGGCCCTGTTTCAAGACTAGACCCAAAGAGTTCAAGAGGCTCCATCACAATCAAACGTTTAAGCTTGCTACCGCATTATTTCACCGAACTATTCAGAATGGGTTCTTCGTAAAGGGATCATAAATTTAATGTTAAGTTAAATATAGAATGTCAACAAAACTCGCGAACATCGTGCCTTCACTTTCGCGTTAACATGGTTCGACAACAGTATTACTTGCGCAAGTTTTCTTGATATACGAGCTCCCTAGTCCTCATTCAGCGCTGAATGGCACGGCACGTTCAGATACTTAGGTTTGACTCGGAACGACACGTACCCATTTACAATACTGGCAGCAACCACCTCGTACTTTCAAAACAATCGTAGCATTTCTCGTGGCATGCTTTGGCGAATTAAGTTCATCTCCACTGTTGGTACACCGTTTTCAGCCGAGACGTAGCCAAATCTCTCCTCTCCCCGCACCCCCCCCCCGGTATGGAACATCAAAAACACTTTAACGTATAGTACACTATATCAGAGAACGGAACGAGTAAAGTCACGTGAGTTCGACAAGCCAGTACAGTTTGACAAGTCATTTCATCGTTGCTCATGAAATGATAATGATATTATAGCGTGATATTATATCACTGACATTCTAGCGTGATTACTTTTAATTTATTTACTGTCGCGATTGTTTGAATTTTTAGATTGATTTTGATTGATAGAATTTCTATGCAAATTATTTATTGAGTTGATAGGTGTAATGTCGATGAGTGACTGTCTTCAAGTACATTTCGAACAGAATTTCGAAATTCACAGCCATGAAGACAGGAATGGCTACGTTTGTCACATGTCTACGTGTCTGCGTCTATCTTTGCCAACGCTTTTTACGAGACTGCGCGAAGCAAAAAGGGTTATGTTTTTCCTGATAGCGTGCCTGGATAATGGTTACCTTCTATCTCCGACTGATTCACGTAATATTCCAAGCTTCCAGTCGTGTACTTCATCTAATATATAAAAATAAATGCTTATTTGTTCGTGTATTATGCACTGCCGCACCGTTCATCCGATTCCGATAAAACTTCGTCAATTTATTGCTTGGACTTGCGCGACGGTAATAGACATTGCACAATGGGAATGTGCGTACGTTTGTCGCACATAGACGCAAAATGGTGGCATTGTTGATGATTTATGCGCTTATACCTCAAGCGCCCCTAAACAGAAGATCTACGCAACCCGTCGTACCCTCAAATATTAACTGCGTCTTCGCTGCATATTCTGCCACTGCAATTGTGAAATATCCGCCGGAATTTCTACTTCAACGTTATCTCGAACATGTAAATAAAATTTCCCCCTACAGTCATAGTGAATGCATGCACAAAATTAAAGAAAAACGTTTTAACAAACTTCACAACCATGTCCAAACCACGACTTAGAAGAAACCCATACTCCTGAGAAAGTCTTTCATCGATTAAAAGTTTTACAGAGCGTAGCGTAAAACGTGAGTACCTATCACGTAACCAGTATCGTATGAAGTGTACACATTGCCGAGTACACAAGTAGGTTACATAAAATACCTAAAAATACAACATTGCGGACTCTGGGTACCGTGTTCGTCATTTTTTGTTTAAAAGGGTTGAAATAAACTCCTGTGAAGTATGCATGAATTCGTCTTAATGCCCTGCACGTCCCATGCTACAGGAAGTGACAATATGGCGGACATTAGGCTCCATTTTGTTGATGCTCACTTGGCGGGGAGGTCCTTGCCGCTGCCGCTGCGCGCGGGCGGGCTGTCTGCGCGCGCGTGAGCGTGTGCGGGGGCGGGGGCGGGCGACGAGGCAGGTGCGGGCGTATGCGTGGCGGGGGCGGCGCCCGCGGTCGCGTCCTCTGGCGACGGCGGCGGCGGCAACACCAGAGCCGGCAGCGCCGCGCAGAAGTCCACCAGCTGCTCTACAGGCGAGGCAGCTGCGGCTGCGGCGGCGGTGACGGGGCCGGGGGCGGGGGCCGGGGCAGGGGCGGCCGCAGGTTCGTCCTCACAGACGCTGGCCTACACGTCACAAAATCTTCTCAGCAAACACCCTGCTTTTGTTTGTCATTGTGAAGTTAACACTCCATATCAGATCTCTAGGAAAGTTCCTGCTTTATTTGAATAAACTTATTTAAAGACTACCCGTATCTGCTCCAATTGAGGTCAGAAACGGGCAAAAAAAACAAATTTATATAAAATTAACTTAAGAATATCGTTATATTCTGTGCATTTTGTTGCACAGCTCTGCATATTATTTTTATAACGAATGTATGACAATATTTAAATATTTGCCTGCTCACAGTGGAACTCGAAACGATACACCTTGTCCCTTAATAGTCTTTGAAACTTCCTGCGGGCAGTATAATTAAGGTCTATGACATCTGTTTTTTCTCGCCACCGTAAAAAATGTCACCTACCCTAGCCAACCCGTGTTAGCTAATATGTACTTCAATTAGCAAAAGTCAGAAATGTTTCGAAGTAATCTCAAATTCGTCGTTGTTTTAGATCATGTTACCTCTAACAGCATAATTCCGAAATTGGTCAGATTGGAATTTTAGACTAAAAATAAACCGTTTCTTCTGATTTATATAGACATATTGCACTTCTATGAAAGCATTTATACGTTTGGCTCAAAACTATATAGCTGTCCGGGAAAGCACGTGTCTTAGGCACAGATTCCAACATTTTGGCCGCCATTCTGCGACCTTCGCCATTCTGCGATCTCCCTCGAAATGGGCGAAATACCACTCTACGACTTTCCTCAGAGCATTTCACTGACTCTGTCCGCCGCCGAAGTCTACGGTGTCACGTTTGATGGTAAACTATCCTAATCTTGGATGTGTGAAATGAGGGTTACATTTGAATGAACTGGAGCAATCGAGAGGGAAATTCTCTCGCTTCGCCTCGGGCGTGAGCAGCTACATTTCGTTATGCAGGGTGGTTCTGCTGCTTGTGCGACTGAGTGGGTTGCTCATTCATAAAAGTAATAATGTGCAAACAAATCTCATTTCGTAGATCACGATTCAAGAAGCATGTACTTCGGGCCTGGAGAGAGGAGGGGCGAAAAGAGCTACGAGTGTAGACACATTTTTTTTTAAATTTATTTATTTTTTATGCACGGGGTCCAAGTGCGTTGCAGATTGCATGTGAGCTTTCCACGTTTCCAAGAGCGGTGCTGCTCACCTTGGACGTGAGCGACACCCCGCCCCCACCGCCGCCGCCGCCGGCGCCGGCGCCAGCGCCGCCCTCCGCGCCCGGCGCCTGCACGTCCGCCTCGGAGGCGAGCGAGCAGAGCGCGGGCGAGGCGGCGAGCAGCATGGCGCGTGCGCTCTTGGGCGTGGGCGGGGGCGCGAGCAGCGGGGGCGTGGGCGGGGGCAGCAGGGCGGCCACGTGCGTCGCGCTGAGCGCCCCGCGCTCCTTGGCGGCGGCCGCCGCCGCCGCGCCCGCCCCGGCGGGAGGCAGCTCGTTGGCGGAGCGCGACGTGACGGTCCCCGGCCCCGGCCCCGTCTCCGACACCGGCCGCGCCTTGGGCAGGTGGCGCTCCCGGCGGAGCTTCCCCGAAGGTGTCTCCGCCAGACGCTTCGCCGCCGCCGCCCCCGCGCCGCCTTCCGACAGCTGCACGAAGCTGCGGAAGGACTCCAGGATGAAGCGCGACTGGTGGTCGCTCCTCATCTTGGAGCCCTTGAGCTTCACCGGCGGCTCCTTGAGGTCGCGCGAGCTCTTCGCCTCGGCGCTCAGCGCCTGCTTCAGGTTCTGCGCCGACCGCTCCCGCTTGTCGGCCTTCTCCGGCCTCTTGGCCGCCTGCGCCTCCAGGCTGGCGTCGCGCCTCTCCGCGCGCCCCTTCTTCCACTTCTTGTCCTCCGCCTTGAGCCGCCCCGCGCTGCCCCGGTCGGGCTTCCGCGCCGCCTTGTCGTCGTCCTTCTCGGCCACCAGCTCCTTCCACAGCTCGATGGGCTCCTTGCCGTCCACCGCCAGCAGGTTGTCGTCGGCGGGGAAGCGCTTGGAGCTGGCGGACGCCAGCGCGGCCACGAGGGGGAGCGGCGAGCGGCGGGCGCGGGCGCGCCGCGCGGGCTTCTTGCGGGCGAGGGCGGCGGGCGAGGGCGAGGGCGAGGGCGAGGGCGGGGGGGAGGGCGGCGGGGAGGGGGACGCGGGCGAGGCGGGCGGGACGGAGGGCGCGGGGGAGGCGGGCGGGCAGGGGGAGGCCGCCTCGAAGGACGCGCCCGGGGTGAGGCGGCGCGCGGAGCGGCGGGCGGCGGCGGCGACGACGGTCGAGCGGTCGCGCGGGGGCGAGCGGCGCGCCGCAGGGCTGTCCCTGACGAGCGCCTCCCCCGACGCGGCGCGCCCCCGCGGACTGCGCCTGCGCACTGGCGCCTGCGCCTGCGGCCGCGGCGCGCTCGACGGCGGCGTCAGCGTCATCACGCCGCTGGCGTCGATGCGCTCGGGCGAGTACGGGATCTGAGGCACAACGCCACGCAGTCGTGAGGCCTAGGGGGTGGGCAACGGTAAGGGTGGGATATCGGAAGAACGAATTTCTCACGAGTACCGAACAATCGAAAAAGTTTGTTCAAAGACATCCATATTTCGATTAATATTATCTCAGCACCGATAATCGCGATCGTCTGCCAATTTTTTTTATGAAATAACGAGACGCATAAGCACCAGGTGCTATCGTGATGCTGCAACTCTGCAATTGTCATGCCACATTTACTTCGACAAGGAGGAAGGCAAGATTAGGACGAAGGAAAGGAAAGGGAGAAAAGTGCACCGAAACGAAGGGAAGAGAGAAAACAAGGGAACAAGAACAAGGAGAACACCAAATAGGTGCTAATTGCGCACCATGGGCTGCCAGGGGCGCCAGGCGTATCGGCGGTCGTCGCGCCAGGAGCGCGCCGCGTGGTGCAGGCGCGGCGGCGAGCGGGCGTGGGCGCGGCCAGGGGGCTGGGGCGGGCCGTCGGGCAGCGGCGGGCGCGCGCGCCGCCCGGGCCACCCGCCGCCAGCCCCCTCGAGGTGGCGAAGCGCCGAGCGAGACTCCGCGTCCCCGGCGGCGCCCGCCAGCGCCGGCGCGGAGCTGGGGGCGGAGCCGGAGGCGGAGCCCGAGTGGCGGCCGCGCCCGCCGCTGCCACGCCCACCCGCCGACGCCCCCGACGCGTCCCGCGCCCGGCCCGGGTGCGTGGAGTGGCGCCGCCGCGGGTGCGACCCGCTCCTGGAGAGGTGGGACCCTTTCAGTTGAAATACGTGCGAACTCCGTGCGTTGCCTACAGCTAATAATCATATCTTTGAAATTCAATTGTTTAAACAAATGTGTACGTATCTAATTTAGATAATTGTTTTAAAAAGTTTAAATTTGTTTTTGTAATTTTTTATAGATATTTACACTATTGATCACCTGAAGAATACAAACATTACTTGTCGAAATCTTGTCTTTTAAAGATAATGAGCTTTTAACAACTTAAGGTGTTTTATGTGATTTACGCTATGTAAAACACCGTTTTAACAAACTGTCTTTAATCAAGTTGAGACTTTATTTACTTGGCTGTCCGGGTGACGGACGACGGTCCATGGCGAAGGTGCCGACGTTTCGGTGGCCATTCTGCGTCCTTCCTCAGGGCGTAATGCTGGTAATAATGAGGAAGGTCGCAGAATGGTGACCAAAACGTCGGCACCTTCGCCATGGACGCGGCGTCAACCGGACAGCCAAGTAAATACTGACTCCGGCCGCGGACGCCTACGCTCTCAAGTTGAGGCATATTCTTTAATGTGAATGAGCAACAGATAATCAAAAATCAATAAAAATACAATATTTAGCGTATGGGATTATTTAGTGGAGGCGGCCATTGGCTGCAGTTCCCTTGACGTATATCGACAAAGGGCTCTTTTGAAGCCCGCCCCCGCAGCAGGTCTAGGTGATCTACCACAAAGTCCTCATAAACTACGTTGATTGGCCGCTTCACCTGGTGAGCAGGCAGCGCGAGATGTTGCCGCTCATGGGCACGAGGCTCTCGCTGCCCACGATCTCCCTGAGGATGCTGGCTGCCACGTCCTCGTGCTCGTCCTCGCCCTTGTCCCGCGAGGGCAGGCGCTTCAGGGCCAGCGCCCCCGCGCCCGTGCCCGCCCCCGCCGCAGACGCGCCGCTGCGCACGCCAACCACACGCCGCGTTTCCTTCTTAAGACTTACTTCATAAAGATAAATTATTGTGACGCTGCATCGGCAAGTGGCGATTTTTCGACAGAAGAACTCGTATTGTGGGGCCCTAGTATGGAAAATCTTATTCAAATCTGCAGTACTTTCTACAACATGTCTTCTCAGAATCCACTCTTTCCTCGAATAGGGAAGCATAGAAAAGTGGCGCGTCATTTTCGTTGAACTCTCTGAATTATTGAAAGTTACTACAGTAAACATTTTTCGGCGTATTCTATATTGAGGAGACAGGAGCAGGCAGCTCGGAGCTCCCATTCGTCTACTCACTCCACTCACCTTAAAGCTTGCAACGTAAATATAGCCGGAAATCTGGGGACCTGGGCAGAAGATTTCAATCCTCAGTCAGGACTTCCATACATGATGATCAGTTTATAAAATATAACGCTCTGGAGGTAAAGATAGATTCACGATAGGCAACTCTATAGGACGCTGGCGGTTACAAGGAGGTAATCTGTGTCGACGTTTATGTAGAACTTCTCCCTCAGAGCGTACGATCTGTTCAGAGCGCAAAACACGGACCTGTTATATTTTGGGGTCTAAATGAAACATTAATGGGCCATACAAGACCTGCGTAAAAGCTTTAAAAGTGAAAGAACTTTGCCAAGTACTTCGCGTCATCTCTTAGTTTTTTTAATCCTTGAGTATTGGATGTTGGCAACTGTGTTTCGGAAAAAAGACTCCTGTGGCTCAAACGAACTTTACTGACCGATATAATCAATTGTCTCTAATAAAAATGTTCCTTTGAAAGCTTTCAAGCAGTGTTTGAAAGAGCGAGTTACGAAGTATTCATTCCCTACGACGTTGCGGTGCTCTACGTTAAAGTGCATTGTATCCTCACTTCAAAACCGAAACTAACTGAATGAATACACCATTGTTTTGCTTGGACCATTCATGACGTAGGCCAGATTGGTTGATTAAATTCGTGCACATCAAATGACAAGGTCATTAGTTTCGTAAGCGTAGCGCATGTTTTTATTGCTGGGAAAGTAGCAGTGATCTTCCACAGTTGGTTGGAAAAATACAGCACCGGCTGACGTCGTCGTGCGAGGATTTTCCTCCACCAGCGTGGCACCTCCCCAGCCGGGACAAACATTACGCTTCCCACTGGCCTCTCGACATGCGTGATTGTGTGGAGCATGCGACTATGTGTGTGTGAATGTAAGTTCTGAGGAAAGGACGGAAGGGGAAGAAACGATCGCGCGCCGCCCGTGGTCCGTTTGTTAGAGTACTGCTCCGGCATTCGCCTAGGATTGACCGGAGAAACAACGAGAAACTACCGATCAGAGCAGCCGGCCGCTAGAATTCTCCTCCAAACAGCGGCTGAACTCGACCTAACTGAGAAGCTAGTGTCGAAATTCATACCACCATCGGGAGTGGAACTCTAGGACCTCCCGGTCAAAGGCACTGCAGTGACATCACTTGACGCCCTGAGCGATCTTTGTCAAAGTGAAAGAAGAGGGTGAATAAAGGGGGGTGATGAAGTCCCTGTCTCAGAAATGCTGTCAAAGGAGTCGCAGAAGCAATATTACATTCCCCCCTTTTTTCTTGGTGCCAGGAACATCCCATTAAACTGATCACCAACTACGACGCAAGTCCGCAGCCCCAACCCCCCCCCCCCCCCCGGCCGGTGCGATTCAGCGGAGTTGTTGGAAACCCGGCGCCGTCCCTACCCGCCGCCGCCGCCGCCGCCACCGCCACCGCCGCCGCCGCCGCCGCCGCCGCCGCCGCCGCCGCCGCCGCCGCCGCCGCCGCCGCCGCCGCTGCCGGTGACGCAGATGGGCAGGTTGCCAGAGGCGGCCGTCACGACGGGCTGCAGCTGGCCGTCCGGCGAGCCGTCTTCGCCGTTCCAGCGGAACTGCACCGTGATGGAGCCCGCGCGGTACACCGCGTCGCCCGCGGGCTGCTCGGGGTCGAAGTTGGCCTGCACCTCGAGCCCCGGGCTGCCTGGGCCGGGGCCGGGGCCGGAGCCGGGGCCGGGGGCGGGGGCGGGGGCGGTGGGCGGCACAGCGCACAGTTCCGGGATGCTGCTCAGCCCCTGGCTCGAGCGCGGCCGCGACGCCGACCTCCACCGCGCACCCAAAGCCAAGCATTAGGACCACTCTTGTAGATGCGATCGTTTTTTCATCATTTTCACCAGTACAGAAAAGCGACGAACCAGACTGGATGTTCAATGTGCCCGAAGAAATGGTGCGTGCTTCGTTTTTCGGTACGGATTTCACCCTGTTTGACTACCGCGCTCTTAGCGTCACTTGTCGGAACGTCTCGTTTGTTATGCGTGTGGTGCGATTTTTTTCTTTTTGTACAGTTGCGAGAGAGTTCTGATGTGTTGAATTGTAATGTGATTATGTAGTAAGAAATAAATATTGTACTGTGTTCTATTGCCGTCGCGTTCCGTGCTCAGTTGTAATATAACATAACGTAATTTGTTACCATAGATGCGATGTTCAAATGTTACGTCATCCGGAGGAAGTATTTTGATCACGGTTATGTAAGACCAGAAAGGGCCGTGAAAAAAACGCTGGTATCATTTCATCTAGTTTGGGCTCCGAAACATGACGCGTAGAAACGAACACCCTTTTTCCATCCACTTTCTCTACAGAAAAATGATGCAAAAATGACCTCGTTAAACAGTCTTTACGCCAAAGACACCGGCCGTGATACACTCGCACTCACGTACTACCTCGAGGAGCGAGGCAGGCGCGCGCCCCGAGGCGACGGCGGCGGTGAGCAGAGCAGCGGACGCGGCCCTCGCGGGGGTGACGGCGACGGCGACGGGGACGGCGACGGGGACAGCGACGTGGACACGGACGGGGACGGGGACGACGTGGGAGACGGCGACGACGAAGAGGTGGCGGTCGGTGACCTGCACAGAGGGAGGACGAAACGAGCCGATTCATTTATATTGTTTCAGTGTGAGACAACTGACATTATTATGAGCCCCGCTAGTGTAGTGAATGTTTCGTAACAGGAGGGGGCGGTGGTCCTTTCTGGAACCTGAGAACCGGCGCTGACCTACACGTGGGCTTGCGGGGGTTCACCATCTTCAAATGTCTCCTCGCAGCTGGGAATCGCACCAACCGAGACGAACTCTAAGCTCTCAATATGAATGGTAGCGTAATGCTCTTAGGTGGGGAGTAGAGGGGATGGGACAGGAATGAGGAAGAAAAGATCGCGCGTGAGGATGAAAAGAAACGCGGACTTCGTGGTCAGAGGCGTTGCAGTGGCACAGTTACTTACCCGAGCCATCTCAGCCGGTTGCCACGTTTAATAGGGGGCAAACCTGCACACCAGATACGACACCTGGACACCCACCACCTCACGGCGGTTCGAAGACGAATATTTAGGCCCCTCTTCTAGAATTCTACTGGCACTTAGAATGTAGGCATGGAACATTATCTCTTTATTGATAGCACTCCTAATTATAATGAGATTGGTGATGGAACACAATCAGCATTTGAATAAACGATTTGACATTTCGATAAGATATTGTTACTAATAAAACGTGGAAGATAAAGAATTATGTGTCAGAAAGATGTACTCTGTTTTGTAACACATGAAACTAATTCCTCGTAATACGTGCATCTATGTTCAAAGAAGCATCTGATACAACGAAGTGACTGTCAATAATTGACAGTCCTGCCGCGTGTTTCACATGTTCCAGGACAGTGCTGCCATCCTCTTAAAATAAAATTATGTTTTCGTGGATCAAAAATTACTGGGGTTTAATCAACGCCACCTGCGTAGATCTATTTAACTGGCATTAGTTGAATTCTCTGTCTACTCACGAAGATCACAGCACTAAAACACACAAAAGCAGGTTTTGGAAATTTCTGAGAATCTTCTGGCCGGATCCAAAAGCAAATTATCACTTCCCCACCAGAAGACCGAGAAGCCTCGAATGACACCTCATACCTCGATTGGTGTACAAGAAGTGGTCTAACCTTGAGTGATGGATCCGCACACACGAACACACGAACACATGCACACCCGCAGTTCCTCAAACACTGTATAGGGATAGTCCAATTGAAAAAGCATAATGTGCATAACAATAAAAAACTACACAAATCTTACTAAAAAATTCTTAAAAATAAAAGACACGCACAATGCCAATACCACTCTGCGTGGAGTGGCTAGGGTACGAGAGTCGCCTCTTTGCGGCAAATGAGGACGGTCTAAGAGACTAGGGAGTTTTAGCGCCAGGCGTAAGGAGATATCCTTAAACTCTATTGATCACGTGACTAACGCCTTTATACTGTCGTAATGAACAACGTTCAGAATGGTTTTAGGAATTGCGACATTGCGTTATGCATTACAACAAAGGAAACATTTCAAGCGTTGAACAGAGAAATTGCATAATATAACAAAGAGTGTAGGCTAGTGGTGAGACATTTAAAACAAGTTACGTGTCAACAGAACAACAAATATACTTTGTGCATGGAGTTTTTAGTTTTTGTGACCCTCCGTGTTGAGTATGCAGTCTGGAATTTTGAATCTGCTTTTCTTGAAAGTATAGGAATTACCGTAAAACAGCGTTATGAGCATAAGACATAACCTATCCAGAAGATATGATTTGAACTCCTTTTTCGCGAATTTCTTTCCTATCTCCTCTCCAACATATCCCGTTAATTCTTGCCAGCGTTCAGGAGTTGTTAAGGAATATGTGTAACTGCCTCACATACTAGAATCGGTTTACCAGAGATGGAAAAATTCAACTTTTCTTGTTTTTAGGCGGCCATTTTGCCGCGTGTAAGGTGACCGTAGAGACTCCCACAGGCGTGCACTATTTATGAAGCTATAAGGTCGTACCGTAGGCCTAAGGTAAGACGTTATGACTTCAAGGTCCGTCACGTGACTGTTAGCGCATAACGGCGCTACCTTCCGCGCGGCGATAAAACTCCCCAATGGCGGCGGCGCTCACCCGCAGAGAGCGAGCGACGCGAAGAGGCGCTCGCGGGCCACGGCGGAGGGCAGCGGCGGCGCCGCGGGGCCCACGATGAGCTTGTCGCGCGGGGGCGCCGCGGGCGACGCCCAGCGCCACGACGCCGCGCGCTCCAGCGCCTGCGCCAGCGCCAGGTCCACCTCGCGCGTCTCCTGCGCCGCCGCCACCGCCGCAGCCGCGGCCGCTGCCGCCGAGGATGCCGACGACGGCGGCGACTTGGGGCGGCTGCCCGCCCGCGTGCGCAGCGCCGCCGCCGCCGCCGCCGCGCCCGCCCCCGCGTCGCGTCCCGCGCTCGGCCGCCGGTTGCCCTGCTGCGTTTGCTGCGCCGGGCACACACGCGTGCAATAGACGCTTTTTGCACTCACCAGCTAACGCTTGCGGTTGTAAATAACGTAACTGCTTGAAGCTCAAAGAACGTTTTTACACAAACTCTTCATATTCATATGGTAGTAACAGCATTCTTACTCAAGTTTTGCGTCTTTCCGATTTCGATGATCGATTTTTTGGTTTTGTATTCTGTGATTTCGATTTAGCACTCCGCTTATTTATTTCGTAACCATTTTTTTTTTTCGGGAAAACAATACCGAGAACCGATTACCAAATGTTGCCAGGGGTTCACTTAATTTACACTCTGGTTATGTTGCTCTCTGCTATGGAAGAATTAATTGAAGCATTGGGAATTGCTTTGTAGCACTAGGGAATATTGATATGGACGATGTAGAAAATGCATTTGAGCTGGAAAGTTTAGAACCAATTCGACCTGGAATTATAAAGTCTGAAAAATTTTGAACGTTGAATTGCTTCTTATTTTAAAGAGCTTCCCATTTGCGAAACCACAAGAATTTAGATACTCCTCCTCAGTGGTTTCCATCCTCATAGAGTGGAAGCCAATACTTCCTTCATCGGCAAACATAATGTTTTGCAGAAAACCGCAGTTGACTTTTGTTCGCGTTCTTAGTTTACTAAGAACCCAAGAGAAGTATAACCGGCAAGCGATTCCGTTCACGTAACGAAGCCTCGTATACGGAACCGAACCCGGTTAACGCTTATATTTGCTACAGAGGCCGTGATTGGTGTTTCGGGCGTCACGTAGCCGCGTCCGCAAATTTTTAATTATCGGCGAGCAAAAACACTCTTTTGTCTCTGGCGACCAACGCACGGACCCACAGGCCGGCGCCACCGGGCGTGGGCCGGGAAGGATTCTTGAGACATATCGCTGCGCACGCAAACCGGTCTCCGTGGCTAGTACGCGATACCTAGGCCGCCCTTTAGAACAGTGTTCCGTTGGCGGAGACGCGCAAGCGTCTCTGCGCTGCAGGAAGCAAGGGTGTCTTTGAGGGTTTCCTAGACACCTTTCCCAAAGAGCCACTCTGTAGCTCCTCCGAGTGGCACGTATGCTGGAAAGCGCATTGGTTTAAATGGCGATATTCACACAAGCGGCACAGCCGCGCCGATGTGGCGTTTAGTGTTGCACTCCCGCGAAGAACACTGTGTCAATGGCGACCTTCTCCCTCGGTCATTCGGGAGCTCCGTTGAGATTCTCTGTAAATATGTTGAAAGCCATACGGGTACCGGCGCCATCAGCGATGTGTTTCACAAACCCTACCTTTCCCACAGTCTGTAATTGGCACTGAGCACTGACTCTGTATGAAAGACCTGCTTGCTGTCACTCGGCCAGCCACTGAGTTGAGCTGGTCTGGTTTAAAGGGAGGTGATCACACGACCGGTTAGTGGCGCACTCCCGCGCAGATGCGCTTCCGCGCCACTTCCAGCAACACACATTTCCGAAAGGCAGCCTTCACACGAGGCCACTCGAAAGCGCCCCTGAGCTTAGCTGATAGTCGGCCGCCGCTGTCTACAGCGGTGGCTCATGATTCCTTCCTTTTCCACGCCCAGTGGCATTGTTGGGGGCTGTGGAGGGGTTCGGCGCCTCTCGGTGGCGCTGCGAGTGGCTCCGTGTGAAGGCAGACTTACGTTTCTCCATCAATAGCTCTTCTATTCGGCCTCCAAACTGAACATTGTATTAGGTACTCAGTTTTTGTCTTACGTCTTTGTCTTACGTCGTTCGGCATTTCGGCATCGTGCCATTACAGCATATTGTCTTACGTTTTTCGGCATTTTGGGGTCACCCTAAAAATTTATAAGTAGAGCTGGAATTTTTTTTACATCAAGTAGTACCAAAATATGTACGTACTTAAATGTGGAGTGAAAATTAGGAAAACGTATTAAACATTAAAAATGCCTAATATTACATATTTTTATCTATACATCTATTATTTATCATATATACTTTATATCTATATATTAAGTTACAACACATATAATATATTACATATGTATTTTATATCTATTTAATTTGCTAAACATTTTTAGTTAACGCATTTTTTCCTTGGAGTCAATTGGAATCGGTTCCAGCGGAAGTCTACACTCACTAGCTCTGTTACGCGTTATTTGTTCTTGAGAAAGTTCCGTATTAGCGGCGATGGTGAAGTTAGTGAAGTGTGATGGGCGGTAGTGCAATCATGATTGTAACGCCGTTTTTTTTTTTCATATCGTCCCTTCTCAGTCATTAAGAAAACTTTCCTAAAAATTATGACCCTTCTGAAGCGTATTACCCGTAAATAACTTTAAAATAAAATAGCAATCTTATTTTGAAATGCTCACAAGTAAGAAAATGTTGAAATATTCTTATTTATGTCAAATGGTCTACGATAAGTAAAATGATTTTAACTATAAAGCAAAATTGAATTAAAATTAACCTAATCAACTAATTCCAAGTTCTTGTTTTCTCAGCTTCTAAGTAGCGGGTAATGTAATTGCATGGAAATCGTCTAGTTATAAGCTTGTCTCGCATAAATCTGACTGGGCGAAGTCGTAAATGTCCTCATCCGGAATATGTCATAGCATTTGCCTTGACAAAGACAATACTGTAGAAATAATGGAACCAAACCTACGCACAGCCGCAACGCTTAGAAAGACGAGAGCAAATAATCAGGAGAATTATCGGGTGCAGTGTGCATGACGCAAGTATAAATATTTAACAGTAAAGAGCACAACAGAAAAGGAATAATTTTTTTTAGACGAGCGTGATGTTGTTTTGCGTTAATTCTAGATTACAAAAGCTTCGTCTGTCAGACAACACAGCTAGTGCTAAAAGTTGCCCTCTCCCCTTCCCCACACTTCCCGTTTCAGAAACTCTAGGTATGTTCTAGTTCAATGTGTGACTAGCCAGGCAAATACACGTAACCTAGTGCACGTTCCTATTTCCGGTATACGCCATTTCAAACACGCGTTGACCAGTAGACTACGCCTTTGTAGTTAGGTCAGTGATATTTTTGGCGCTGTATTGGATAATATTGTATACAATGAATACAAACTCCTCCTTTTATAGTATTTAAGTGGTGTTCTAGTCTTTAGCATTCATAATGGGGCCATGGCGATTATAATAAAGGTCGCATGATGTACTTCTGCGGACGCAACTCAATAGCCATGTGTGGACCAAGCACCAGCACTAGGCAAATGTCTGCTGGGTTCTGCTCGTATCTATAATAACATTTAAAATGTATTTTGTAACTCCATATCACACATGTCTAATCCATTAAATTTAGTGTTTCATTGTAAAAATGATTTTTTTCTTCATTTTTACCCAAAGTAGTGTCAGACTACGCCTTCGCGATAATTGTTGGTACAGGTCGCCTTTGTAATCTAGGATTAATGTATTTTTAGGATTTCATAGGTTTTCTAATTGTTGAGATCATTGATAGTCATGAGAGATGACACCTTTGATTTTGCCAATGATTAGAGGAAATGGGAGAAGCTCTAAACCTTCCAAGAGCTCATTTTGACTATTAAAATTCCACTGCAATTGACTGAACTCAAATCCTTACGAATTTGAAGATGATCATCAGGTTTGAAAGATACAGTTTACGATTTTTCTCAAAAAGAATAAAAGCTTTGCCTTAATACTGTTTTCTGTAACATATGTTGAAAATTACCCTAATAAATATGTTTCTTTAAAATCACTGAAGTCTTGAAAATTGCGTAAGTTCATCTTTTTCAAGCTTGTCCTTCAGCTTCAATGTTGAAGCTAGAGATTTCTTTCCTTATGCAATCATTTCCTTAACTCTACATCTTTAAATCATTTCAAGAACATTTATTTGTCAAAATATTGATCGTTTTCACATTAACTTTGAATCAATTTTCCACCTTAGTATTAGAACCACCGCAAAATCTAGAATGCTTCGCAGCGGCTGTGAACCTGGAAGCCTTCACTCGAAGTTCAAAATACAGCCCGAGTAAATCTTTAAAGGAAGGAGCACGTTTTTTGTACGGACTGAGTACGTTCATGAGTGTTATTCGCTAGAGCTACTTCCATTCAAACTCTTGAATTTCCAAAAGTTATAAACATAATGAATTTTTACGAACCTCCTGCACTTCATGTGGTGATTGAGTATTGATACCGGACTTGTCAACTACTTAGGGCATTAGCCCCATAAGCGTAAGGAAATGTATATTCCGGGAGGTGGAGGTGTTCCTCCCCCGCTGGAATGTGGGACCCGGCATCAAGCTGCACATCAAAATGCTTGGTTTTCCCCTCAAGAGATATTTTTCAATTCAATGTTCCCCCCTCTCGGTAACACCATGTCGCACAAATTGGACACCGCGCCAAGAGGAATAAATTCTAAGCTCTCGACCGGTCTCCCTGGCCCATGTGCGGTAGCTCAAGTGTGTTTTTGTGTGTGTAGGGTGAGAGTAGGAACAAGGAAGAGAAAGGAAAGATCGCGCACCGTCTTCCATGTCCCGTTTGTTAGGGTACTTCTCCGACATTCGCATGTTATGTATCTCAGAAATCACTGGAAACTCCCAATCAGAGTAGCCGGCTGCCAAAAATATCCTCCTGACAATGAATGAATTCGCGCCAGCAATATAGAGTTGAAAACCCGTCACTGTCTGGACTCGAAGCCAACAACTTCCAATCAACGATGCTACAGAAGTAACGGTGTTGCCTTTGAGGTATCGCTTCTTCTCTCTTTATTTGATAAAAAGAGTTTTTCAACAGGCCGCTGAAGTATTAGAAGATAAAAATTGCAATATTCTACTACTTCGGAATCGTTACGTATAATCAGGGTAGTCCAAATGGCGGCCTGCGAGCCGCATGAAATGAAAAAAAGATAAAGTTTAGATTAAAGGATTTTTTCTAGTCAATTTAGAAATTCCAAGTCGTTCGAATGTGTTTCTCGAGTGCCAAGCTCAACAATACTGGGATGTCAGGTGTGGATCGCCGGAGTAATGAAAATGTGGCCTGCAGCTATATTAAAGGTTTTAGCTGTGGCCCTTAAGCCCTTGCATTTGGACATCAAAGAAGTGTGCGGTGTTATAGTACTAGCACCAACAGTTTACTCCTGGAACCTCTCGAACTGCATAGACTGAAATGTTTCTTAAATCAATAACAATGTAAAGTTGATTGATTTTCTTCTGGATCAATTGCAAAGAAAGCAGGGTAAAATAATCTCTAGGTTACGATGACTGAAAGAGGATGCATTTTTTAAGTTATTTGTTCATTCCAAACATTTTTCGGGTATGATGCAAACAATATTTTTTAACCCTTCTAATATTGAATGAATTTTTCAAGAAAGATTCAGAGCTAAACTTTCAAAACGTCTCTATTTTGACTAATAAAAGGGAAAATTATAATTAACAGATTAAAACACAAGTTCTACAAAGAAACCAAAAAACATTCTTGCAAGGCATCCTGTAATATTTCTTTTATTTCACTATTATACCAAAAGGTGTTGTTTGCGATTGTTTCATTTACCTGCATTATGGCAGCCCATTGGGCATCACTGACAATCTGTGACGTGATGTTTTTGGGGCTCTTCCGTACTTTACTTCTGGGTCGCCGCTCCCTTGAGTCGTGGACTGCTTTATCATGAGCCCCGCTGCCCTGTAGCCGCTGCATAGTTCCGCTTTTGCTAGCCATCGTGAAAGTACACAAAATGGATCGCTACAGATTTCGTGCATTTTCAAACGACCATTCTGAAACAAATTTTCCACATATTTCTGTAGTTCACTGGCGTTCATGAATACTATGTGAAATGTGGAGGCATTTCACCATGTATTGTTTATGTGATACCTATTTTTGATTTTAGCGTTTATGTGATAGGAAGCAATTTAAAGCATATTACAGAGAATATTTCCAATTATTTTATGTTCATTTAATGTTAAATTTCAAAGACATGTTTGCTGAAATACATGTTTGGTTTTCAAAATACTTCATTGATTAAGGTGAGCATGACTATCATTACTATTTAATAATCCCTACTAGAGGAGCCAGCAGAAATTTTGACTTTCGTAGTATTAGTTTCTCGATAAATGTATGGCATTTGGGCATTAAATTATACCATAATAGCGTAACGGCCGATCTGGATAGCCGAGATCGCTGAGCCAATAGTTTTGTGGCGATCTCGGATGGAAGGATCGCGGGTTCGAGGCCCGCCTCGGGCATAGTTGTGTGTGTTCTTGTGCCTGTATGATTGTGATTGACCCTTAACCTTCATCATCTCATACTTCATCTCCCAGGGCTAACAACTCTGGGATGTAAAAATGAATTCGGCGCCATTTCATCTCCTTTCGTTTCGCGTTCTCCCCTAGTGTTTTCTATCATAATAATAAGTATTTCCTTAGTTGGTGCATTGCTAGGGTATCTCAGAAAAATATGTGTCAATTTGAAGTAGCCCTTTCAAGTCATTATTGTCTTCTAATAATTCTTTGTGGGTCTAGAGTAAATGTAACTATCTTGTTACGTCTTTCATGACAAACAAAATGAAGGTAACTCTCCTTACGGACACAATCAAAATACTGCATCACCAATATTCTACATTTTTGTCATTTATTTTCACGTACTTACCAAACGTATGGCCCCAATCAATTACACTAAAATTGAATTTCGAACTTACTTTCCGTCTTTCCTTCCAAGATCTTCAAATGTTACTCAAAATATTCCTGATTTTACGATTCCAGATTTTTCTTGTTCTTAAATAAATGGGTGAAATCATATTCTTGAAAATTCAGTGGCATAGAACACATCTTTTAAATACGTGCCTCAGCCAGGAAATTCCTCCATATGAACAGAAACTAGCAGACTCGGATCCAGACCATGTGCGCATGTTAGATAATTGATATAACTTTTGAAGTAAAATCGAATCCTTTATTTACGTTTTTCTAAACGCCAATATTTGGGATGTAAATAACTGGTTACTTAGACACATTCTACTCTGATTAAACAAGCGAATGAAAGTGTAGATGTACATATATATGCATATCGTGTAGAAGAAGAATATTGGTAATTCTCCTGTTTCATATGATCAACCTCAGGAAAACGCAAGTGCAGATTTAAGATCCCTGCTGGGTTTGTTTATGCAACCAAATGCAAATCGGTTGAATTATTTCATCAGTTATAAAAAATCTTAAAATACTTTTTTTCAAGACGACTCGTATAACAATTGTAATAAATATTAAGAATCAAAATAAACTCTGATCTCACCTATTTCCAATCCAATTCATGCAGAAATAACAAAAATGTTTACTTAAACCTGTATATTTGAAAGGTTCTGACCATCAATTATTATTTTCAGTATCAACGTATCCAGAAAGCATTGTTCAGCGGATTAAATCTATATATCTAAATATTCTAAATATCTTCACACATTCTACGTACACTGACATTCGTCACATCAGTGGAACACTTAGTGTCAACACGAGTTCTTTTAAAATGATGTACTCAACTTTATTTAATAACGACAATTGAAGGCCATGTACAAAATATACTGATACCGTGAAATACTGATACCGTGGTACATATAAGTTCACAATTTCATTACATCTCTCTGACTCTCCAGCTTTGTACATGTGCTTACACAATTACATTACCTTCTTTAATCGGGTGAATGTCCTAGCCTCTCATCACTTGTCCATAATCGACACGTGTTAAAACAGTGCGCTGGAAAGAAAATCGAACGCGTATTAAAATCATGTCTAATTTAAAGAATGTTTTTATTCCTTAGAATTTTTATAATAGTTCTGATAAATTAGACTTAGTTATTTAATAAAATAAAACAGACCAGAGGTGTTCAGAGGCTATATATCTAGAATAATTGGAGGGACCATCTACAACATAGATTTTCCTTCAGTAATCAAAACATATATTTCCAGATATTTTCAAGTAATTATAAAGCTTGTTATTAGTTTGACGAACCATAATAAGTAATCCTAATAAGTTTGCATCTACCTCGTTCTCACTTTATTATAAGTTTAATGAGAAGTTTCCCCAGACTTCTGGTTGTCTAACGTTTGTCCAGGGGCAATACAACTAGACGTGACTATGTAATGTTGCGGAGAAGAAATTTCGAGATTTCAACTCATATACACCACCACCACTGATACCGAAAGAGTTAATATTTTTGTTTGTTTGTTGTTGTTGTTTATCGTGCTTTTTTTCTCAAAACGTCCGTCCATCCGTCTGTGAACAACACTAGTGCCTAAACCATTTGTAAGACTTTTTGCAAAATCAAATACCCCGGTATATCTGTCCTCAATTGAAGCACTGCGATTTTGAAAAACGCAATTTTGAAATTTTTTTTAAAAATTTGGGATACTGTACCTGGAATACTCTCAAAGCTTGCACCAATTTTTTCTTTAAATATTTTGTAAAAATAGAGTGATATATAATTAATTGTAAAGATAGCATAGTTATCGATATTTGAAGTTATTTTCCCGTTCGTCGTTATCCGAAGACAAGTTGAAGCACCGGCCGTGCGTGGGACGCCCACAGCTGACACGGGCGGCGAATGTAAATTGGGGACCAGAAGGAAAATAAAGAGTTTAACCCATATGTAAATTGGAGACCGACTCAGAGATAGACCGGAAGCCAGCAATAAAATCCACGCTCAAAGCTAAAACTTTTTGAGAAGTTAGCCAGTGTTATGAGTAACACGAAAACGCAAGTATGGAGGCATGTAGGTGTCGGCATTGCGTTGCGCAATTTTTTAAATATGTCGAAAAAACTATGCTCGAAGGGAATGAGTACACTACTAATTCTTCTTCTATATTATATATTAGATAGCCAAAATGTGAAGGAGTTGAATGTCGAACTGATTTTCACCACATGTAAGCCGTGTTTACTGTTTTGTTGACGTTATTTTGTTGACGAGTTATTAGGCGGAGAAAGTGATTATTATTTCGGTAGTATTTATTTTTCAATTACTTTTAAAATTAGTATGCTGTGGATCATTAGTATTATTTGATTTCTATATTTAAATATGATTTTACGTTAATTTTATGACAGATACAGTGCTGTTAATTTATGTGCAGATATAACTACTGTAAACACTGTTATATTAACGACGTAGAAAGAAGACACTGGTCGATCTACTCCTATGGTAAGTACGGTTGTACATCGTGCTGGCGAAAATAATCAATCCTTCGCGATTTATTCACACAAAATAATAACAGGTAGTAAAGTTAAAACTAAGTTTTATTGTTGGCCATATCTTTAATTGTCAATTAACGAAAGTATGGGGAAGAGATACAGATATTTTGACACGACGCATTTATCAAAAGCTATACAAGAACATGAAATGTCAAAAGATCACATATGTAATTCAGTGAAACTTAAGCGCCCGGAAAAAAATTGTATACGATTTCTGAATTATTGTCAGAGCAACAAAAGTCGCGACACTTTCTTAGAATCTGAATATATGGAAATCACGGTTGAGCGTACTTTATGGAAATGATGCTTTCGAATGAAATATCAGAAAATTACAAAAAAAAAAAATGATTTGAGGCGGTGCATGGCTTCCATGCCTCCTGCCCGGAATCCACCACTCTTCAGTAATCTGTTTTACCTACCCTGAATATTTGTTCAAGAGCCGCCACTGCTGATTATGAAGCAAATAAATTTGAGACAATGTATGAAAATAATTAATTTGATTTTAACTATGACTATTGAAAATCTCAATATTAATTTGATTTTTACTATATTCTACAATTTGTATCCTCATTGTATTTATGTATTTTCTTTTGAGAAATCCTCAAATCTTAATTGAAATTAGCCCAATTAGGTTTTCTCTCGAAAAAAATACGATTTAAATGTAATATGAAAGAAAAATTGAAAAAAATAGTACCATAACTTTTATTACGATAATTTGATATTACTATCGTATAGGGCATTATTGCTAAACAATGCAGCGTTGGATATTTGAGAAGTTCATTGTTGGCACTGTTGGCATTGTTGGCAACACGATGGGAGAGATACGATAAAGCGGCTTTATTTACTTAACGTTAATATTACAATTTCTCTACGTTCATTTAAATGGTATATTCAACTTTATTAAAGTCAGGAAGAATGTATATACATATACGCACAAAGTAATATCGTAGTTTCAGATGCATTCATAATGCAAAATATTGGATGGCCTCTAGTTCTGGATGTTCAATTAGTACATGAAATTACCCTTGCTTGTCTGTTGATGTGTTGGAAATAATGAAAGCAGTTGCAAATACCGCGAGAAAGTATGTGCTGTTGTTTAATCACCTCTAGTTAAATTTGATTGTCTCAACTTCAAATAGAATTACCTTAATTTCTATTCGAATTTGTGACCAAACTGTACTCTGCGGGGTATACACTTGTTTCAGGGTGTTTATTTCGTGAGTTGTTTCTACTACCAGTGGCATGGCATCAAAAAATGTAAACTGTGGGATAATCTGGGACACTGTGCCAGAACGTTATCGCTTTGATCATCCAGTTCAAAATAATTCAAAATGAATGTTTTTTTTCAGATACTCCTCATCTTTTGAGGTTAATTAGAAATCAGTTTTCTTGTCAGTTGTTTCATTATTGATGGTTCTCATGTGTAGGTATTCTGATCTCTCAGAGCGAAGTCGCTCGCCTTTCACCGAAGAGGCCCGTCTAATCCCGGTCCATCTCATGTGAAATTTGTTCGAACAAAACCAGTTTTGCTGCTTCACAAGGGCTAGACCAACCCCCGTGAAGTGTTCTTAACCCTACCCCAATCCTAATTGCTTCCTAATTCTGGCCGCTGGGTAGCTGGCCGGTGCTACCTGGCGGTCCTCTTGGCAACTGACTGCGACGAGACGTGACGGATATGATATATTGAAATATTAAAATAGGATTATTCCGGCGCCGATATTAATCGAGGATCACTCCGAAAGCGCAAAGGGCTCAACGGCTCCCCAAGGGGCTTGGAGACGCGTTGCGTGAATTGAAGACGCGACAAATTGAAGGAGAAAAAAAATGTAATGTATTGAAAAAATCTGACATTTAATCAAAGTTACCTGAAAATTGCATTCAAAGTAACAGAAAATCATTTGACACTGAGGGATAGGACAACACAAAAGTGAAAACTGTAAAAAATAACAGCGGTTTTCAAAATATATGACAGATGCAATAAATGGTGTGATACCCAGCTAATAAACGTAATTTGTTAGAGACAGTAACAAGGACAAAAGAATTGTTTATGTCACTTCATGAATAAATTACTTTTCGTCTCTTATACATTAAAGGCAATGCAAATTATCTTAATTTCTCGATTGTCTTGAAACGAAACGTAAATGAGTTTGAACTACGCAGACAGAATGACCTCCCTTCCACTTGTTCTTCGCTTTCGTTCACCGAATCCCGAAATGGGAGTCGACTCGTTACAATGAGACCCTGTATTTTACCGAGTTAGAAACATTCCTGTGGGTCATGATGTAAGATATACCATGCTAGGGGTTCATGTTGTATTACATTATAATATTACGTAACCATTATAAATACTGCGTTAAAATACCTGATGTTGTGGCCTCACTTGTTTTCTTGCGCAGGTTTGAATCATGTAATAGGAACTGCGGCGGCGGGAAACGATTCAATTTACAGTGAATGTGGTGCGCTCTAGAGAGTAGTGGTGAAACTCTTCCGTGGCATGGAGGAAATTGAAAAGTTGAAAACAAATTGAAGTGGTTGAGGTTAAGTGTATATTACTTGGATTTGTTTGAATTGTTATTACTAAAGGGTCAAGCGAGAGAAAGAGTGAAACGAAAACGTGACGAGTATTTTTTGTCCAGTTAAATGCGTTTCGCGTCCCGCTAATGGCCCATTTAACATTAAATCAATATTTGCAGCAGGTACCTGTAATGTTTGTATATTTTGAACTTTTGTATACAGAATATTTTAAGTATTTTTTCTCACTGACCTTTTTTTTCCAGATCGACAATGCTTGGAGAAGCAGGGATGGAATTTCCTTGGCGGTAAATTACGGAATTTTTGACAGTACTTGATTATATTACCAATCTAATAATTTGTAAATAATTAATGTTATTGTTTATAGGACTTTGTTTCCTTTCGACATGCCCATGTGGCGAGTAGCAAACTGCAAATGGAAAATCCAGAAAGCAGTGTGGAGAGAGTGCTGGAACCTCCAATGGATGAAATTGTTGCTGCACATCTGAAGTATTAGATCTTCTTTTTACTGAGAAAAATAAAATATAATACTTAAGTCCAGATTTCCAATCCCCCACTGGTTATTGGTTAGGTGCATTTTCTTTCATGGATGCAAGGTCTAATATTTGTTGTGGGATATTTTTAATTTGTGTACAATAGTATTAATCAGAACGTCACGTGTCGAGATTGAGTGGGGATACAAGTTCTTGTAAAATTATAATAAAACAAATCTGACTCCGTCAGGAAATGGGAATAATATCAAAACCTTAAAACTCTGTGTTGAAGTCGATGTTTTTGAATTTTACTTTACATTACAAAATTAGTTCATTGATTGCAACTGAAAAAATGTGCAGGTCCTTAGTAATTGCTTTGTAATGCCCCTCCCTTTTTTTAAGTATTTATGTTATTAATTGTCGATTGGCAGTGGCACACTGAAGATGAAGGGGGGGCATGGGGCTTCAATCCCTCGCTTTGAATTCAGTGATGCATATTAGGAAGTATAGATTATACCAATAAAAGTCATTCAATATATCAGTTGTTTACATTAAAATATTAAATGTTAGCAAATAAAAATATTTTGTATTCACCATGCTATATTCAGAATAAATGAAAAATGTTATATAAGAAAACTTCAAGTTGGTTGGGCACTTTACCTGCACTCCCAACCAGGGAAAAGTCCTATGTGAGCATGTGTCGATTTGCATTGTACAATTTATAACATTGTGTATGGTGATGAATACAAGGTGTCTTTATTTTGTTTGTCAATTGTAAAGTAATGTTTCATCAATTTTTTCTAATCAACACTTTGTAATTAATACTGATTATTATTTGTCTTTTATGATGCTGCAAAAAAAATGCTTGTCCTAAAATGCAAAAAATATATATATATATATATATATATATATATATATATATATATATATATATATATATATATATATATATATATATATAAATGAATGTTCTGAAAAGGCCTTAATTTGCATCCTTTTCTTACATATTAGAGAGTAAATGTGGGCAAGCATAATGCATACTTGAAAAATTCCTATGTATTGATTTTTGTGACCTCTCAAATGAATAATTGTCACATGTGTATCTCTTTGCAGATGTGTGTGGTATGTGAACAACCAGGACTTTGTTCAAGCATACTATTGTCAACAGTTATTAGTGCAAGCTTTTGTCAAAATATTTCAAATGCAGCGAGATCAAAATTGGGCTTTACCAGTGATGTATGCAATATGTATTGATTTGAGATTGCTAGCACAACAAGCAGATAAGTTACTTGCTCTAAGAGGGTCAGGGCGCCCATTGGAAACTTTGGAAAAGGCTGCTGATATTCTCATGAGTTGCTTTAGAGTGTGTGCGGCAGATAAGTAAGTTACATCTTGTTTGTAATTCTTCTTCTTCTTCTTAGCTTTACAGCCTGCGTTGATCTTTCACTTTTACTTCTCTTACTTCATCATCTTCCTTCTGTCTTCCTACACTCTCTTACTTCTACTCTCAACCATCATGTACAGACACTCATCTTCAACATGTCAGTACATCCTGTGCATCCATGCCTTGCTTCCACTTCCTCTCCTGGGAACTTGTTGGAATGTTATCTTCGATATTGCGTCATACTATTCATTGTTACCTCATACTATGCAACCTCATACTATTTATTGTTACTGTCTATTGACGTTTAAAATTAAAAACCTGATACATATAAATTATTTTGTAATTTGAGTGAGCAATTCACACCTGCAAATATATATTTTTTTTTCTTTTTTTAAATGAAATTATTAATGTATTATAACTGGAATAACATCTTTTCCAGTCGTTCTGCTGAGGAAAGTACAAAGAGATGGGGCATGCTTGCTCTTGTAAATCAATTATTTAAAGTTTATTTTCGAATCAACAAACTACATTTATGTAAACCACTTATTCGTGCTATTGAATCTTCACCGTATAAAGACCAGTTTTCTTTAAGTCAGCAAATAACATACAAATATTATGTTGGCAGAAAACATATGTTTGCCAGTGATTACAAATCAGGTGAGTTTTAAGAATACAAGTTTCTATTACCATTGTAGGAAGTCTAACACAAACCCAATTCATAATCTAATACTCAAAAACTATGATGCAACTTTTTTTTTAATTTTGCTAAAACAAATCTGTTTGTTTCCTTCATAACCTCTTAGAACTGCCACCATAAAAGAAAGTGGAAATATTAAGTAGTGTATCTGAATTCATATAGTTTATCCTTATAAAATCCTAAACAAAACTACTTGTTTAAAAAATTCTTTTTAATGCAGGTTTGAATTTGACAGCACAAAAATTTAGAGTAATTAATTATTATCAAATAGACAGAATTATTTGTACTGTATTCCACAATTTAGTACATGTTGCATACACAGATATTTAGTATCTACTCATAAAAGTGTTTCTATAACTGTGAAACTTCATTTTGCGTTTCAGACCTTATGTTAGAATGACCATGTTTCTGTGAGAGTGACCGGTTTTCATGATCATATAGTTAGAAGGTAGAACTCACTTTTGCAAAGATAACAAACCATTCACATATTCTGATAATACCTAATTGAGTGTAATATGGGACGAAAATTTTCTGTGTATTGAAAGGCAAAAATGAAATTCATTGAAGAAAATAAGAAATCATTTCTAAGTTTTTGTTGTTTAGTTGTCTTGAAAAAAGTGCAATAGTTTGTATCCCCTTTAATTGAAAACTTTGTCAGGAACATTTTTATTTATTTATTGTACTTTTGGTGTTTTGCAGCTGATATGTACCTGACATTTGCATTTGAACGATGTCACAAAAAAAGTGTGAGAAACAAACGCCTGATTTTAATCTACCTTATACCAGTGAAGATGCTTCTTGTAAGTATTTATTGAATACGAATAGGAATGCAAAGCAGCCCTGCAAATACTTGATCAGGGCATTGTAGCATCAAAATTGTCTTGCAAGCTGAGCAACATGTGACTGTATCTTTTACAGAGGTTAAATTGAAAATTCACGAGTAAAATAGAGCATTTAATGTAATTTACTTACAGTGCTTTCTTGAATGAATACTTGAACATGCAAAGTGTGTAATGGTATGTAAAGGCCAGAATTTTATTTGTAGGTGTGATATTTTGTTTTTTATTTCTTCTGTGTTTTAATTAGTGTCATCTCTGATAATTTTGTGTAAGGGTTTGTGGAAGCAAAAAAAGCCGTGAATATAAGCTATTAGAGATTTCTAGTATTTTTGTCTTTAGTAATGTTTCTGAGAAACTCTCATTACATTTCATACCTTTTTTGAGATTTTCAGGAGCATTCTAAGAAATACAATTGGGATTTTGTATATCGTCATTGAATATGAATGTTTTATTATCAAGGTCATGTTTTGAATCTCTTTTCGTTATTTTATCAAAATGACAAGCTTTGTGAATTTCATAAGTAAAAATAAACAAAATTTCCTTATATTTTTTTAAAAAAATATTCTAAAGGAGCATTAATGGTAATTTCCAAAAAATTGAACTATCCTTGAAAATTGTCTTTAACAGGTTCTTTTATTAATCTAAAAATAATTTATGAAATGTCAGGGTTAATTGGAAGCCAAATAGACTTTGGCTTGCAGTCTGGCCCATTGGGAATTTACCTTATGTTAGTGTCCAATAAAACATGCAATTCAATGATGCTAAGCATTGGAAGAAGCATATTTTAATTTTATAGTTAATTAATGAAGATAAAATTTGAACATGTGACAATTTTTTCAGTACATTGTCTTTATGCATTTTGCTGAAATTTTCTTAAGTTTTAAAAGTATTTTTAGTTTCTAATCTAAAAAGTCATACTGTACAAACTATATGAAAGCGTGGTAATTTCTGGTGATATCGTGGTAGTCACCAGTGCTAGCAGTAACATACTATAATAGTGTAATGATTCCCATTTTTTTTTAGGGTTACATGCCTCAACGAGGTATGCTTGAGAAGTATGACCTACTCCAGTTCTGGGAAGTAGCAGAAGCTGTGAAGGTGGGCAACCTGGAATTACTCAATAATGTAATGCAGCACCATGAGGCGTTTTTCATAAAATTTGGAATTTTTCTCATTTTGGAAAAACTTAAATATGTATGCATTAGAAATCTCTTCAAAAAAGTGTAAGTATTGCCATGTTTATTTTCAGAAATTCATGCACCAGATTGTCGTATGTGAATTGCCAGTAATCATCATTCACTTCACTCTTTCAGGTTTGACATTCTCAAAATGTCTAGGATTCCTGTTGCTGCTTTGATGACGGCTTTGAAATTAATGAAGATAGATGACATTGACATCAGTGAAACGATGTGCATTCTTGCTAATTTAATCAATGAAGGCAAAATCAAGGGATATATTTCTTTTCACCACAAAATATTAGTCTTAAGTAAACAACAAGCGTTCCCACCTCTTAGTATGGTTACTAGATGAATTGTTTCTGAAATAAAAGTTTTATGTTCAAGAAGCTCAGGTCATCACCAGAGGATGTAAAGAGAAAATTTCTTGTGCCACTAAACAACGCCTTTTCATACAAGAAATCAACTAATGATCAATTGCTGTGGAAATAGTTTTCAAGTGTTTGTGAAAACAGTGTGATGATTACGTGTCAATATTTTGTTATTTTTATGATATTTTGTTCAATCATTAGAGCCTGTGTATTGAACGTATAAAAAGAGTACATTGTAACTGTACTGTACATTATTTGTACTGTAACTGTACATTATTTTCCATGATCAGCCATTGTAGCTAGACAAATAGACTTAACACAATTTTCAAAACAAAATGATATTTCCACATCAACTGATGTGATCGTAATTGAGGTTAACATCTTCATCTGTTAGGATGTAGATGTCTCCTGCCCTCAGTTGTAGTTCTGCCTTTTGACACCCTGATGCTTTTGCATCAGACTCCCACTCTTTCACACTGCTGAGGTTCATAGACCCAAATACAGCTCTGTACGTGTGACCAATGGGACTTGGAACTCTTAGAGTTGAGGAGGAAGATGAACTCCAAATAGCAACACATCAACTGAACAAAATAGAATAGACCTATATGAAAATGTAGACAAAACAAAAACGATGGCCTTCCAAGGAAGGAAGAGTGAAGATTGAAGGAAAAATAATAAGTTTCAACATTCAAATATTTTGGCAGTGACTTGGGACAAAATTCCCAAGACTTGCAACACAAAATTTTGAAATAGAATAGAATAAATGGAATGATTAAAAGACATTTTGGAAAGTACATGACACAGGAAACTAAATTAAAAATAAACAATATGTCCCTGAGCGAATGCTGTTATATGGGTCAGAAACCTGGATTGTAGAACAGACAAGCAAAGTCTAGAATCAAATGAGATTCCTAAGACAACTTTCACTAAGGCTTTTCTTTAATATATAGCACTTGGACAGGGAGACAAAGAAGTGGATCATGCAGGAGCACCTGGAAGACTGAAATATTTTAGGTTTACTGTTTAACCAGAAATATGCCCCCTGACCTTTAATCCTGCAGATGATGATGATTATTATTATCATTAATATTATTATTTCTGCTACTCTGGGACGTGTTTAGAACCTCTGAAACTTTGTCATACTTGCACTTGTAGATTTTGCATTCTGTGATAAATTTTGTAAATTGTATCTGCGTTACTACCATTAAATAAGTGATGTCAGGGCTGAACCAAGAAAGTTAGAGATTGTATTTTGCTGCAATATACCCATTGTGTATAAATACATGATAGGTTAATGTTAGTTCTATTGAATACAGCGAAAAAAGGTATACAGGGTAGCTCAGTTTCATTTGTTTAGCAATAGCGGCCAAATATTTGGGAAGTACCCAAATATGTGAAAATCTAATGTTGTACTGTACAACAATGCTGCTCGGGGTCAAACAATCCGCTAAATTTTAAAAATTATTTCACCTATAATCTACAACTTCACAGAAGTTCCTTTGAGGCATATGGGACTGTGCAAAATTGCATCAAAATCTGAAATGGTCTTGTGCAGCACTTTTCCAAATTTTTTTGAAATGATCATTTTTGTACCTCCAGAGCAAATTTTTTTACTTTACATCTTCAAACATTGCACTCTAGATAAAAAAAATGGGACGAGATATCAAAAAATGTGCAGGAACATTGTTTAAAGAACACGTTATAATCTTTCATTTGAAGCATAGATTGAACATCTGGTTACAGAGGGAATGGTACCAAAATTATATCATTTTCCACAATCTTTAATGGTGTCTCAAGATAAATCCAACCACATTTGGTTGCACCCTGCACTTTTCAGCCCCCAGAACCCTTTTGAGCACTTTTCTTTCTCTTTCTGTTGTAATTAAGAATCAAAAGAGAAACTGCTCAAAAGGTTTTGCATGCTCATGCACCACTTTGACTACCACTGCTCTAAGCAGTAAAGCACAGTTTTGGTAAAACTAGTGGGGCTTACAACAGCATGTATTTTTTTGCATTGTTTGGAACATTTGCTGTTTTTGAAAATTCAGGAAATTCAATGCAAACTTTGCAATTTTTAATCTGCCCTTTATTAGAAAATAAATTCAGAAAAAAGTTGGAACTGTTTTCGAGAATTTGTATAAATTGCAGTATCTTAAGGCAGAAATTACTAGTTTGTTAAAAAATTGAACATTACCTTATTTAAAGATTTAATTTTTAGAACAGATTTAATTTAAGATAAAAGTCACTATCATCAATATTGTATTTCTATAATTTTCCAAAGTACAGAATGGAAGGTAAATTTTGCAATTTGCGTCAGTTGCGAAAATTAGTCTGCCCCTTTTTCTTTTCTGCCCTTTAATTACTGCATACTGGGAGAAAATTAATAGGCGTTTTTGAGAAAATAATTGTTGCCATAATTCATAAAAACTTCTCACATTTTTATGTAATGTGAAAAATTGAACTAGACCGTTAGGGTCTGTTTTTGAACATCGTTTTTTTTTAGAGAGAAAAATATCTCCAATATTTTAGTTGTACTAATTTACCGGAAAATTTTTGAACTTTTGCAATTATCGAAAATCACGATTTTTAAACAACAGATTACGCCATTTTGTTAATTGTTCGCAGTTCGAAGACACAGTTCCATTAAAAAATTCGAGTCATTTTTGAGAACAATTTGAAAATGTTGGGGCTTCATGTAAAGTACACCAAAAAAATAAAAATATCCGTTCCAAACTCTCGGGATCTTAAGTTTCTTCAGATGGTTTGGGGGATATCAAGTTTGGTGACAATGGTCTGAATGTTTTAGCGATTACCACAGACAGACGAAAGGACATATATTTTGCCATCAATCGATTTTTCAGCATTAGGGGCCCATAATATCCACCTAACACACAAAACAAAACATGGGTATTCTGTACACAACTCTATTTGCAACATTTAATATCATACACTTCCCAATTAGTCATGGTAACTAAATATTTCGTGGCATTTCCTGGGAAAGTGACTTCTCCACGGAACCAAAAAGTTCCTTTTTTTCATTTACTACCAGCCATGCTAAATTGCTCTATCATAATTGACAAATTCTGTGTAGAGCTGAGAGCAATTAACGAAATAGTAGATCGCCTCTAGATGTGATTCCCAACGTCTTGAGGGCACTGACTGTGGACTTTGGCATAGCCCCAGAGGTTCCACCATCACTGGCAGGATTCTGGTGTTGGGCACTCCAAGAAGTTGTGCTGCCAGGGGAATGGCTGGTTGGTATTTTACCACCTTTTCTTCACCTGCTTTGGCAGGCTAGACCCGTCCTCGTTGCGGACAGTCACATCGACCACGTGGATCCCTTCCCGACTTTTTATTACCAGGTCAGGTTTGAGTCTAACCTCTCTCGAAAGTGGCTTTCGTGAACACCACGATGTCCGATTTCTAGAGCATCTTCCCATTTATGAAGTTCTGGATTTCGACACGACGCTGTATTCTTGCTGGCTTCGTCAAAATGCACTGATTTAGCAGTAATTCATGGTTTCTACCGCTATATTGCACTTCCTGCAGTATACATCCTCTCTGGGCCTTCCTCTACTAAGAGTAGTTTTATTGGCAGCGGTATTTGATATATATTGGGGTGCAGTAATAAGACCAGGTTTCAGAATATTATAACCTCCCAAAAAGGTATTTCCAATCGGATCGTTCATATGTGCCTTAACTGTTATCCCTTGGGATCCCAGCTTCTCCCAGGCCGCTACGTCATCGGCGCGTTTCTTCTTATAAACCCTTAATTCTTATTCAGTATAAGGCCAGTTGAGTCCCGGTGTTTTGACTGTCTTTAATGTCAATTAGTAGAAACTAGCCACCTGCAAATTTTTCTAATCGTAAAACTAGGTTCAGCGCTACCCAGGGCCGGATTTATGCATGTGCTGACAGTGCTGCAGCACAGGGCACTCCACCAAAAAGGGGCCTCCACCAAATAAAAAATTAAATTTTTTTTATTTTGGTCTATTTTTCTGCAAAAACTTTTTAATTTCATTGTTATGTAGTAATTTGTATTTTTTTAAAATTTAGATTTCATGATGCATTTTTAGTCTCAAGAATATCTACTTATTTAGTATGTATTCAAAGTTATTTATGATTTATTCAGTATTAAACGCACATAATCTAACCGAATATCGTGTTTCAAACATGATCACCGGTTTCGACTTGCTCTTTTGGCTAAGCCGATCTGATTTTGTACTATGAATAACGTAACTTTTATTTTGATTAGATATATTTGAATTTGAAAGTTTATAAATGCAATAAATTTATTGAAACTTTACTTTTACTGAGATCGTATTTTATCTGACTTCATTTACTAATATGTGCCGATTATTTATAGTCCGAAGTAATATATAATCGAATAGGACTGTGTTTCAAGACTTCGCCATAAATAAACGATTGATAACTGTGAAATACTGCTGTTGCAGCTATTAAATCGTTGAGATTATTTATTCAAGAAAAGCGCGACAGTTTTGAATATTATGAAAAATTAGGAATGGAAAAATCTGGGACAACAGAGTATGTGATACGTAGAAAAGGACAACGGAATGTTCGTTTGGTTCCATTAGATTATGGAAATTCTGCAAACGTTCAGTTAACAGCTGCTGAAGAATTTCGAGTGAAAAGTTACCTTCCAGTAATTGACCAGTTTTTAGTTTCTTTAGATCAACGTTTCTCTGCCTATGAAATAATTTCTTCTCGGTTTGGTTTTTTATCGAAATTAGGCAACCTTAGTTCAGATGAAATAATCAAGTACGCAAGAAACCTTAGTAAAATTTATGTAGACGACGTCGATGAAAATCTTGGAATTGAGTTGATCCAATTCAAAGAATTCATTAACCAATTCATACAAGATGAGGAATCTAAAAGCGCCATAAGTCGGGAACATTTTATGTATAACTTAATAATTGAGAAGGGAATACAAGACGCGTTTCCGAATGTAGAAATTATTTTAAGAATTTATCTTGTGTTAATGATAACAAATTGTACAACGGAAAGATCATTTTCAAAATTAAAACTTCTAAAAAATAGATTGAGAACTAGTATGACAGAAGAACGACTTAATTATCTTTCTATTTTGAACATCAATTTTGATATTCTAAAAGAATTATCTTTCGACGATGTAGTTGAAGAGTTTGCTTACAGAAAAGCAAGAAAAGTTCCTGTAGTTTAGTTATTATAATTAAGTTGTAATGTGTTGTAAATATTCGGTTTATAAATAAAATATTGTACGCAAAAATTATTTGCAAAAAATTTTTTTAATTAAACATATTTGACACATAGATTTTATTTTGTCAGCCGCCAACTGCATATAATATATATGGGGGGGCCTCCACCAAAAATCAGCACATGGGCACCCACCAAGTTAAATCCGGCCCTGGCGCTACCCTAGGAACGTGTTAGGTGAGTCGCAGCAATCCCAGTCCTCCATCTCTCTTGGCCAGGTAGAATAAGCCATCTGCAGAACTCGTATGCAGATGTAGGAACTGTTTATCTGCCACTCTGATTTGACCGTCCGCTTCCCTGAGCATCAACATAGACGGCATCGATGAAATCAATTTGTAGAGGTAATGTGGCTTTATGTAGGTATGAAGTAATGCCAACTTCTGAGTGGTCTTTAAATGCGCCTTCTGAAGTCTCGACACTGCTTCCATCAAATTCGATATTGATTCTTAACATGAGACATTCCAGATAGAGTAGTTCACACCCAGGTTCCTTAAGATATGACCAGAGGAATTATTTTCCCCGTTTCCGGACAGGGGTCCTCAATAAACCAGGATCGTTCTAAGGTTGTAATTTGAAATGATTAACACTTCGCGACTGACAATGCCATTCCGAGGGGCCCCAAGATATTCCACCACAGTATCAACCAATTCTTGAACCCCTGGGATATATTTTGCTAGCAGCACCAGATCATCAGAAAATGCTAACACGGCCATATTCCTATCCAATAGCGTGTATTCTGGCATGTTTTCCAAATTTTCAAGTTCAAGTTTTTTTTTGGAAGGGAATCGGTACAAGGGTTGCTTATCTCTAACTCTTGATACGTTTCCGCCCCCTTGGACAAGTGTCAGAGCAGGGGATCATCGGCTTTCTTCCTGTCTTAAGGTTAGGCCTTCGATGCAGGTGAGGAAATCAGCAGAGGAATTTGGCTCACAGGAGTCGTCGAAGTGCTAATGACCCTGGAAGGCGACGCGAGAACAGCAGCACGAGTAAAATGTCTAACTGAACTATGGGACCTCCGACCATCAGATAGGGACGATGATGATTTTGCAGTCACCGTAGCTTCAGCTCCAAGGCTGCTAAATACCTTCAATATGTACTCACCAACCTGTCGGGCGGTCGGGTGGCCAGCAGAACTGCCAAATTCTTGTTCGACGTCTCTGATTGCTCTTTCTCCAACGCAGACATTTTCATAATATCCTTCGAAGAGATGACTTTCACTGCTCTAGGCATAGCAGTCCTACTACTACGCTGCGCCTTGGAAGCTCGAGCTTGATTAGCTGTGTTTGGATCAGCAAGGCGCAAATGTGAGCGCCCCGATTTGGTTGCGAAGTTAGTGGAGCTTAGGGAAATGACTCTGCAGATAGCTTACCTTTGTAATTCTTGCTACATTTGGAACATAAAAAGATTAGGTGGTTAGGGGGAGACACCCTTTCCTCCAACATTTGTGCTTTAATAGAAAGAGACCAGACCGAGGGGTAGAGGCAACTTGTCCCAGGTCCCGACTTAATTAGGGTCCCGAATTTTTTTTCATTCGAAAGAAATTTTAAAAAATGTATTCACCTCTAATCCAATTTAATGCTACAAGTTATTTCTGATGATTGGAGAAATAAAATTGAGGGAGGAGGGAAAGTTTTGTTTGAAATGAGGGGCCTCCGTGGATCAACTGCCCTAGGCCCCTGGTTTCTTTGGGTGCCCCTGGAAATGGCAGACCACTGTGAACACTTAAGTCACTGCCGTGGGTTGCAGTGAGAGTGAATGGGTTTGTATATAAGCGAAGTACGAATGATGCATGAATGAAAAAATAAAATTAACCAAGAAGAAAGAACTTACCAGAAGTATTGAGGGGGAAAATCAAGTTATGCATGTAAATTGCATACACATTAACTGTACAAATATATTAAGCTAAAATTAAGTTAGTTATTAAGAAAATCCCCCCCCCCCTCTAGTAGCTTAAGCCATAAAGCAGTAGTGCAATACATCCAGTTTATAAAAATTAATTCCTTCCTACACATGGTTACTATGAAGGAAAAATTGGATTAAAGAAACAAAATATATTTTGCTTTCCTCCCTATTTCATATGCAACACTAGTTCCAGTTCAGAGAGTGTCATCAATAAAATAAAATTTTCCTTATTTCTTTTTCAAAGGGGGAGGGGACGGAATATTTGATAGTGGATATTCGAGGAAATATAGATTAAATAAGCGTTCAACCAACCATCATACCTGACTCTCTTTCAGTAAAAAACATTTGCAGGTATGTTTAGACAAAGAAATGCATAGTATAAAATAAATATTTTTAAAAAGATTAATTTTGTGCTATGAATTTTCTTTACCTTTCATGAATTACTTTTAATGTCTAAACATGATATTATAATATTGGTCGATGCTGACTTCATAGTTTGAAATAAGTTTTTAATTGAAATTATGAGAGCAATGGTTTCTGCCAACCTGGATGACCAAGGTCGCTAGAGGATGTGCCAATTTAGCGGCTCGGTAAGAAGAGTGACAGGTTTGAGTCACTGTGTTGTTGTTTGTCCCTTGTCCTTCATGTGTGTGTGTGTTGTCTGCCTAGTGAGTCTGCTAGCCACAGACCGAGGAGTCTGCAAATGTATCAGTGTCTAGTGTAAAGATTAATATGCGTCCCCATGAGGAACATAGTGGGTAACTGGCACAGAAGGCATCCCCTGAAGATGGATAAAGCTCCCTGAGAAAAAATAAAATGTAAGCCAGGGTTTCTCAACCAGTGGGTAAACGAGTAATGCCCCTTACAGGAATTGCCTAGGTTTTTTAAAGTTATATTTATTTAAAGTGTAAAGTTGGTGAAATTTGACACCAGTTGTGTTTGAACTAAGGGTTCATATCTGTTAGGACACACACAATAAATGCACAAGGATTTTGTAAGAAATGTTTTAGTTTGTTTTGTAACAGCCAGTTAGTACACTACTTGATACTATTTTGTTTGAACTTGTTTTGTTATATCTGGTTCAAATCTTCTAATACAAGAGTATCAAGGAATTCAGAGAAAATCCAAAAAATAAAGTTTTGACTTAAACTGAAAAATGCATATAGTTAATTGAGTTATTTCACTTATCCTCATTCTCGAAGCTGGTTACAACCTAAGCAAATGTTTTGCAATTGCAAATCTACAGCAATCATTTTAGATTCTTGATATGTAAAAGCACTGTTGAACCGTAGGCTATGTATACTACACTACATAATCACAGAATTTATGAAGACTGTCTTTGTTTAAATATCTATTTTATTGCAGTGTTGCACAAGAATACTTTGTTGTTCTTGAACATGCTACTTTTTGGAAAATCATTGTGTGGTTTTGTTCAACGGCATTTTTGCTGTGGCAAATCACTAGGGTATTTTCCTTTTGTATTTCTTCTCCTAAAGCATCAAGGCTAAGAAAAAGCATTACTGAGCCACATACCCAGCATTTGCCTGCCCAGTCCCTGACCCTTCTTCCAGCCAGAGGTGAATGAGCTAACCATCCACTTAGTTCCATAGAGGTAATATTAAAGATTATCGAGGAACCAAAAAATACTTTCCTAGGAAATCTTGGATTTTTATCCAATATTTAAAGTATTGGCAAGTTATATGTTAAAAAATAAAAGCATGTTATGAACCATCAAACAAATTTTTTCTCTATGTAATAATGCATTTTACTGTCTAAAGCTCAACTTGTAAGCTAGTGGTGTCACACAACAGCACGTACTTCAAGCTTTTGCATTATATTCAACTTGTGTAATTGTCTTAAGATTCAGAAATTTCAACATAAAAAGAAACCTGCACCATTTTCTAGTGTCCTTTATGCTATCAGTGGACAAATTTTAATCAAAAAAATTTGAAGCCATTTTTTGAAAAGGGTATTACGACTTCATTGTTAAGTACCCCTAAAATCATGTCCATTTAACACTTGCGAGGCCTCAACTTCATTCAAAAGTAGAAAAAGTTGGGAGAAAACCATTAGAACAGTTTTGGCACTAGCATTGATCACAGATCAAAATATTCCTATCAGTTGAGTTTTCGGTATCAAGGATCCACAAAGTTTGAATTCTGACTACATTACATGACAAATGATTAATTTACTACATACAGAAACAGGATTTATTCAATTTTTTGTTTCCAGGACTCAACTATAAGAGATTCTTTTGAAAATTTGCCAATTTCTGCCATACAATTACAATACTTTCTTCTTACAAAGTAAGACAAGAAAGTAAAGTCTTAAACCTATATAATGTTAATTAAATTTCCCAATTTGTGTTCATTTAACATTTGATGTGGTTGTAGGATAAATATAAATTAAAAGATTATAGTATTTTTTCAACATTTTTATGTAACGAATTATTGTGAATAAGAAGTTGAGACCATTAATAAGAGAATTGCATACTGCTCACCGTTTCATACAGTTTTATCAATGTAAAATTATTTTATTCTGAATAACATAACATGGGATATAAATATCAAATGTAAATAAAAAGTCTTTATGCTTCAGACCCCCGGCAGCTTTTAATGATAAATATGTATAAAATGTAAGAATTATCTTTATTTTCCCGTATTCCAGCAAAATCACTGTCTTCAAACCCTCACTGGAATGATTACATGAGAGGAGAGAGTGACAGCAAGGTGCACGCCACTGGTCCTTTTCCTCAGTTTATGAACGGGTATATTTCCCCCAGATGTGGAGCATGAACACTGATGCAATAAAAAGTAGTGACATCACCAGAACAGGAACTGGTCCTCTGAAATCAGAAAAAGCATTTAGAGAGGGAAGTTGAGAAAAATGTGAAAAAAATTATGCCCAAAACTTACACTTTGATTCCAGGAGAGTCATCGGTGTAAAACCTCCACATGCCACCACTACCAGCACCAGCTCCCCGATTTCTAGCTACTGATGAAGAGGAGCTAGTAGTCTTCCTACAAAACATATGGATCAGTATTTTGAGATCATGATCTTCGACTCAAAGAAAGGATAATAAATTAGGGTCGCGAAAATGTTTTTTTTTAATGTTGATACCTTTGTCTCACTGAACCCCCACTTGCTGATCGTGGAGCAACAGCTTTAGTAGGCGAACGACTTCCCGCTCCAACGGACGTAGAACTCGGAGCAGCAGGCTAAGAACGGCGAAAAGTAGCATTAACGGAATCGAACAGCAAACAAATGGGAATGGTCAATATTGACATATTTTTTAGATGGAAAAGTAACACTCAATACTTACCATTATTTCGATGCCTAATTACAATAATTTAGAAACAAATGCACAAAGAATGTTAGAACACAATAATTCAGCCCTTATAATTCATAGGACCTATCGGCACAACTTAATCGCACTTCTTGATCAATGCCTTGCTGCCGTCTGTTGGCAAGTCGACTTGGTCCCAACCCGCTGGCACAGACACGATGCTCAATTGTTGTCCACGTAGGATGTCGTAGCACAGCCCTCCGCTGAGCTTCCGTTCACGTCAGCATGTCTGTCGCCGGATTTTCAGGGGCGTCATGGGCCTCGTGACCACTGCGCTACCTTACGAGAGATTCTAGAAGCTAAGTGACATTGCGTTGATAACATTGTGACGCAGAGGGCGATCACACGACTGGAAGCTTCATTAATTTAAAATTTTTGTGAATATTGATACATATCGGTTAAAATGGAAGCAGTTCCCCGTTTACCAATGTTGAGTTTTGATCTTAAAGTAAGCCCAGAACGAACGACTTTTGGACAAAAGTTGAAGCAGGTACTTGGAATTGTGCATCTAAAGTTTTGCATTTTGGCACTGTGTCACAACAGGGCTTCGTAAAAAGATAATATTTAGTAATAATAATCTTGGACATTTAAGAATGTTATTTTTGTTCAATGTATCAGGGTTTCTTTGTCTTTTACAGTACATTCGAGACTTTTATCATGAAGATCCAGAGATGTATTCAAATGAAATCCATGCATTAGAAGGCCTAAGAGCATCTGCGGTGTGCGCGGTCAGAGATGTTACGGGTTGCTCAACACTAAAACGTTATTATTGTCAACTTCATTTTTTGCAAAGTAGATTTCCAATGCACAGAGATGGAGCTGCTGCTGTGTCTTTCACTTGGTAATGTATTTAAGATAATGTTCCATTTCAGACCCAGATCAATTTTTATATACATTCATTTCGTTAATTTCTGTCCTGTGTTTAGGCGTGATACTTATGCTAGTATGGTGTGCACTTTAAGTGACATCAGATTTGAAATGGTTGCTATTCTTTATAATATTGGTGCTCTTCATTCTCAACTTGGAGCCTCAGACTCACGTACCACATCAGATGGCATGAAAATGTCATGTACTCATTTTCAGTGTGCTGCTTGGGCTTTTCAGGTTAGTATTTCTTATATAAACTGGCAAATGCTTTCCGACAATATAGGTGTTTAGCTTTAAGAAACCCTAGAGGCATTTACATCAACTAGGACATAGCATTTTGTACTAGTACATGTATTTGAAGATGTTTCGAGGCTTTGCATTACTTGCAATGTTATGTAAAGTGGTGTAAGAAGATGATGGAATGATTTAATGAAGCTTTGTTCTTGTGATCATTATAGTGGTATTAGATCCAAAAGCAAAAGTCTTCCGGGAGCATTTGTGAGACATAATTCTTGAACCATTGTTTAGTCTGCTTATTGTAAATAGAATGATTGTATACTTCAAATATGTGGTGTGTAATGTATTTACTTAAAATATTTTTTTACAATTGCATTCTAGTCAAATATTTTTTCATTTAAATATTAATGTTTAAATTCACCTTTCACACAACAATCTCATTAGTAGTGAACTAAAATGCAATCAAGTTGAGAATCTAACCCCAGTTATTTTTATGGAATGCTGATGTAGATGCACTTCATCAGCTCTTGCACAATTTAATTAAATATCTGGACGGAATATATTGGCTGTTCTAGTAATCATTATCATAGTGAGTGGCCTTGGTTGCCTTTTTTCATATTACATTTATTAAACATTCATTGGTTATTCTCAACTCTCAATTTTTATCTAGGAATGGTTTTCTAACACATTTTCCAAAGTTAACACTAAATATTACAGAAGGCTGTTTGTGTAAAATTATCAACACTCTCTAATAATTTTGGCGAAAAAGGATTAAGTATAAATGGCAGCACTTGTTTTAATTTGAAGCTTGTTGCAATTTCAAAATTTAAATATTACTGTAGACAAAATAGAGTATTAAAAATTATAGTTATAGATGTAATTATATTTTTCTTTTTTAATTTTAGAAGTGTGAATGACAATTGTGAATGTAACATCAAAATTATTATTTTAATGCATTGTAAACTTAATAAAAAGTTAAATAAGTGAATTATTATAAGATGTAGGAAACAATAAATTAAATACCTGCTGAAAGTCTTTCACTGTAAAAAGATGTTTTGGTGTATTTTTAAAAGAGTGTTCAATTGTTTTTCAGCATTTGAAGGATTCATTTCCTCAACCTGCTGGTGTGGACCTTGCTCCTGATGTAATGCAATTTATGTATCATTTGTCTCTGGCCCAAGCACAAGAGTGTATCTTAGAAAAGAGTATGATGGACAACAGGAAGGCAACTATAATTGGTAAAATTTAAATGTCCCCTTATTTCCATCATATACAAACCACCAATACATTTAATTATTTTGCTTTTGTTTTTAATAACTTCCATTTTTTTTATCTATTTTGAAAATATATTATTTTTTGAATGCTTGAACTGAATAACTAACAAATATTATTTGATATATGAAGTACTCAGTAAGTCACAATTGGCGTATTCTCTCTCTGATCTTTTTACAACTTCTTATGATTTTACAGCGAAAGTGGCTGCTCAGATAGTTGATTATTATAACTTGGCATTAAATACTTTGGAACAAGGTGGCTCAGATGATTGCTCTGTTTCTGAAACTGTTGGGTCAAAAATTTACAAGGTATGCACCCAAAAGCATTATAATCAGTTGTGAATAATCAGCATTGAACAATTAGAAGATAATAAATGCGAATAGAAATATTGTAGCCATTTTACTATCTTGTTTCAGACTTGGAAACGGTATGTTAAATTTAAGACTGCTTACCATTCATGTGTGGCTTTGTTGTATCAAGGCCAACAGGCTGAAGAACAACAAAAAATGGGAGAACGTGTTGCCTATTACCAGGCAGCATCAGAGAAATTAGAAGAAGCTAGCAAACTTGCCAAAGGAATGGATTACGCTGATGTAAGTTCAATAAAAAAAAATTGCCCAATATTTTCTAAAATTGGCCAGTTAAAAGTCTACATGATTTTTTACTTTTGAATTTCGTATGGGTTTGGGAGGGGGTGGGATGGAAGAGGACGTGTGCATGCTTGTGTGTGTGTGTGTGTGTGTCTTTTGCTTTTGGTGTTAAATGAAGGAAACGTAATGGAATACGAATAACCCTGGTTTATTATTGCAGTGCGGTCATTGCTTTTTTGTTTTTTACCCGGTTTCTTGTGGTCGATGGCAACAATACTCTACATCCCAATTCTCTGTATCTGATCTGTATCGAGGCAGAAGATACCAATTGTTTTGGCTTTGTTTAAAGTGTTAAAAAATAGCTCAATTCTGAAAGAGACCTATCTTGTATAGTGCATGATGCTCTGAAAAGGATTTGCTTCTCCAGCCTGAGATTTTCTCTTCAAAATTGGTTAGCTTACCATGAGGTCCCCTCAGTCATGAAAGAAAGACAAACATGGGTCTATGAGCTATCTCTAAAAGCTGATGAGGGGTCCTAAATAGGCACTTGAATGTCATATGAATGGATAATGTAAAGGTTGGGGGACAGATCATTGTCCCAGGAACCTGCTAACTATGGAAATTAACAAGATGTCAGAAAAGGCAGAACACTACAGAAGTGCTTAAGTGCCATGATCCCAAGATGTGTACATATTCATCATTATCTAATAAAAAATTGATGTGTGAAAATAGTTTTTTTTGACTAGATCTCAATTCACTGTTGAAATAAACATTCATAGAAAGTCCTGCTATCTAAATCTATGAAGACACTCGTCAGTTTGATGAGATAATGATAATTTCTGTTTGACAGTTCTAAAGAGCAACCCGGTTTCACTTCTTCCATATAGACAGGTTTATTCTTCTGTGAGTCCAATGAGTTTTCAGTATTTTCCCCCAGCAACACATTTCAAATGCATCTACCTTTCTTTTGTCTAAGAGATCTTAAAGTCCAGCTTTCGGAGCCATATAAAACTATTGGAAAAATCATTGTTTTAGTTAGTTGAGTTTTAGTCTTAATTGATAAGCCCGAGTCTTCAATGAATTTATTACATGTTCTCATGGCTGCCTTTCCCAAAATAATTCTCCTTTAAAATTTCTCCAGTACATCGTTCATCTTTTGTTATAATTACTTCCAGAAATTATAACATGAATTACCTTGTTTGTAGTTTTAATTTTTTCATCATGTATCTGTATTTTCTCGTCCTGTCCTGCTGTCATTAATATGGTCCTTTTTAAATTCAGCTTGAATCTTTGTTTTCTAACTTTCTTCTGTCACTCTTCCTAATAGTTTCTCTAAACCTCTCCTTCCTCTGCCAGTAGCGAGTATCATCTGCTTATCAAATATTGTTGGTTCAGTGTCCTCCAATTCTTACCCCCAATATTCATTTCATCCAATTTTGTTGTTCTCATGATCATTTCTGTGTACAGATTGAACAATCCGAGGGAGAAAATGCATCCTTGTCTAACTCCCTTGCTAACTTTAAACCACTCAGTTGTTCCTTCTGCAGTTTTTTTTAATTATCTTTTCTCTTCCATTATTCATCTTATGTTTGCTATATGATCCCTGACCAGGTTGCAAAAACCTAATATCCTTCCTATAATTCCGTCGTCGGCACATTTTATCACTTTGATGGGTATGTCATCTGGTCCACGAGATTTACCATTCTTTATTTGTTTAAGGGGCCCATTCGACTTTTTCTTTTAGTATCATTGGTTCTTCTTCATAACTCTCTGTAATGAAATGTTTGTCAATAATCAAATCCCTTTTGTACAGCTGTTGTGTATATTCCTGCTGTCTTTTAGTTAGGTCTTGCTTTGAAGTTAGAATTATGCCATTGGTGTTTTTAACTGTTCATAATCTGTTTGAATTATTGTGTGATATCCCTTATAATTTGGAACATTTCTTTTGGTCTAGACTTTGTGTTATATGTTTCAGCTTTCTTACACTTATCATTTATAAATTTTTGCCGTGTCTTTCCTTGTTTTGTATTGAAATCTTGTGTTAAGCACACATACTTTCTCCCAACCCCCACTTGATTTTCTTTCCTTCTCTCTTAAGCCATTTTAATGACTTCCTCAGATATCCAGCTTGATTGGTTCTGTTTTGTGTCTTTTGGATGTGCTTTTTTGCTTCCCAAACTGTTTGTGGGTCCTCTTGTACACAAAAATGACATAAATGTCTGGAAAAAAGATTTAAAAATTATAACTGAAACTTATTATCTTAAAGTCAGGATGAATGTATCAATTTTAAAAAGTCTTTATTTTATGATTATTGGACACTTGCAATAATTATGAGTAGACCTAGGATTTGTTTGTAATTATATATTAATTAGTTCCATTTGCCAAATATTTATAAGGCAAATATAATAATTTAATAAGCAATAAAATAATAATATACATATATATACATAAGTTGCAAGAACAGTTGAATTCATAGTAATCACAAAGTTTTCACAACAGTAATTTGGAAGAATAAATTAGGTTTTTAAAATATACAATACACAGAGGAAATTATATACTAGTAACAATGAATATGAGAGTAACATAATAGAAATCACATAAAAATACTGTTAAAATATCAGTAAATAAAATTCCCATCAATTACAATACATAGTTCAACTACAATATGTGAAATACATTTTGTAAAATAATATCACACGTTACATCTCACTTAAACTATATGGACAAATTTCAATTAGATAGTTTTTTAACAGGTTTGTAAATGTGTTTTCATTTGCTTTTTTAATATAATTGGGAAGTTTTGTAAACAATATTATAACTTTTCTATTTGTGTCTTTTTTAATCAAGGTTTTAGAATAATGTGCCCTGTGGTAGTTTTACTGCTGCTGGTAGATTGATTTGATTGTGCTGATTAAACATAACTTTTGTAATTAGTTCCTGTCGCATCAATGCAAATGACATGTGTTCTTGTTACACATCTTTATTTGTAAATAATGCTTTTAAGATCATGAGTTAACAGAAACGTATTTATTGCTGAGAGCAGTGAATTTTCAGTTTTCTAATGACCCCTATATAACACAAATTTATCAAACACTTATCTAGACTTCAGATCTACATTTTACCATATTAATAATGTACATGCAGAAAAATAGTAAAGAGTCAATTTGACTCTTTTCACCTGCAGAACACCAAGTTGTAGTAAGGCTTCAGCCTTCCGGATTGCAACCTTTGTGATTTACATAAAATGAACTTGTATTTGAACATGAACTTAAACTTACTAAAGAGCTTTTATGATACAAAATATTTTTTTTAAAAATTGGTTAAATTTCTCTTCCCAACCCTTCCTGCGCAGCCTCAATGGAAACGGTCCTAAGAAATTATTTATGAAAATGTTTTGTAAATATGGGAATGTTGTAAGAAGTATGATTGATATTTCTGTTCAATAGGTAATCAGTGAAGCACTGACCTTTACTGCCGATGTTGTGGAAGGAAAGAAAAAAGCTGCCAAAAATGAGAATGAATTTATCTACCATGAAGAGGTTCCAGAGAGAGATGCTTTAACTGATATCAAAGGAGCATCTCTCGTGAAAGGGATAGCTTTCAATGTAAATGATCCAGAAATTTCAGGCCCAGATATATTTGCAAGACTAGTTCCAATGAAAGCCCATGAGGCATCATCACTGTACAGGTAAGGATATTGTAGATTATCAGAACAAGAATTTTGAATACTTTCTGTATAAAAGTCCTTTCATCAAAGATTCTGGCCTGAATTTAAATTAAAGTTGGTCTTTCTCACTTCAAGGGTTTGGCAATTGTCAAATCCACTGCATCCCTAGTCTTTCAATGTTTTTTTGTGATCTAGTTATCCTTTCGGTTTTTGCAATGTAAGTAAAAGGCAGTGCTTTATTCAACTATTCAGTTGACAACCCTAGTTTTACTAACTTGAAATTAGTTTCCCAAGACTTACCTGAATATTAGATGTTTTTAAAAATAATGTATTTATTGTTGCCTTCAAATGTAGGGAATCCCAAACAAACAAACAGAAACAACTACATCCATATTATTAATATGTAATGCTCATGTCAATATTATTCTCTATATGAATTTAACAATTCAGATTCTGTCTCCTCTCTCTTTCTTTGTTTTTCTTCCACTTTTTAAATTGTTAATCGTTATCAGAATTTGTTATTGGTGTATCCCTTTTTTGTCTCTCAAACCCCACTAAGAAAAAAAATAGTCAAAAGAAAGTGAATTTCGCTGAGAGATAAGGAAGAGCACTTTAACCTTATAAATGTGAATAATTTTTGAAAATGTACATCAGAATCAGGTAGACAAGACACAGCCTACAACCTGCAGCAATTTATTTCTTAAAACATTGTTTGCCCAGATCTCAAAAATGGTTTGTCTAGGCTGAATGGCCTGATTTTTGAGATTTGCTTTGAGTTTAGCTTATCATGATGTAATCTACAAAATAAGATCTTTGAAGATCTATTACTTTTTGATGTTCAGTTCTTCAGAAACATGCAGGATCTTGAATTATTCTAATACCTTTTTCCTAATGCACCAAAATAAGATGACCTCTGATTTTTAGAGAAAGAAATCTGGTAAAATACTGAAATTTTATTCTGGTAAATACTGTTATTTTAAGTGTAAATATTGGCCCACAAACTCAAAGTAATTTTATAATAGAAAAACAATAAATTTTGTAATTTTCATAATAAGTTCACATCTTCATAGACCTCTTTTATAGTGTGTGTTTGTTTTTTTTTTTCATTTGAAATCAGTTCATACTAATGTCTGAAAGTCTGAAAAGTATTCTTTGTGACAAATAGCCCTTTTTTCATCTCTACTATTAAACAAATTCAGTAATGAAAAGTTTTGTAGAAGTAATAATTTAGCATTTTTGAATTTCAGTTAATTTTTGAATCTTTGTGTTTTAATATCACTGCTTTTTCATTAATGTTGATTCCTCAATAGGCGTTCTATTTATTGTATCATATTTCACACTTAATTATCTTAAAAATGAACTATGTTATTTGAATGAATCTGGAATTGTTCTAGTGAGGAGAAAGCGAAATTGTTACGACGAGTTGGTGCCCAGATTGATGAGAAAGATGAAGAACTAGTGAGCTTTATGACTTCACTTCAGTTAGAACATTTAAATATTCATGGTGAATCATCCAGGCTTCCACAGGTAAGTATAAAGGTAAAAAGTGTTCACAAAGTCCTGTGTCTTATGCTCTGTAATTTTAAGAGAATTTTGTTATTGGTCTTTGCAGGAGTTAATTGATCGCTGTGCAGCACTGAGTGTAAAACCAAATGCAATCCAGAATTTAATTGATTCCATGAACAAATTATCAGATACATATCAAGATGTTGAAGCTATGTTACAAGAAATAAAGGATTTACTTCAGGTATATAAAACTATAAACTAGTGGTGCGACAACAGCACATACTTAATTTCATTATTTGTACACAATTTTATAATACTACCGAGCAAAGTGTCTCAATGCATTGCACACTGACTCCTAATTGGGAGATTTAGGTTCGATCCCCAGGCCGACCATCCTGATTGTGGTTTTCCTTGGTCACAAGATGAATGCTGGGATGGTTAAAAAATGCCACGATCACCTCCTACTATCTCATCAGCCACCTCCCACCATCATCGAATTGAATTGAATTAATGCCTTATTTTACATGGCGGGACTCAGGCCGTGAGGCCTGCTCTTCCGTCTGACCACGCAAATTTCACTATGCTCGTTTCATCAATTAGCAGAGAAAGGAGGTATTTCTTGGGCGAGAAACAGGCGATTTGAATTTAGCTCAATGACGTCATTTAGGCTTGAATATTTTTTACATGCAAGTAAATCTACTAACATAGGACAGCCGGCTTTACTTCCCCTCCGAAGGAAGGCGTATGTAGGATTTTATTCGCCCTTAAAAATCCACGGTTTCAATCGGGTTTGAACTCGCCAAATTGGGTACAACAGTCCGATACGCTAACCATTACACCATTGCCACACGCGTATCTGCATCATCTTAATCCTTTCACTCCTCATCGTCACCCTATCACTTCATTCAGCATTCCCTGAAAAAAGCAGGAGGCTCTTGCCCTAAATGGGATCTTAGTTGAATAATAATAATAGTAATAGTAATAATAATAATATATTAATAATAATTATTATTATATTAATGATAATGATAATTACGATACAAATTTATAATACTACATGTACCTGAAAAATTATTTCCATCTTTTTTTTTCTGCACTCTGAAATTTGAATTTAAGTCTTAGCATTAACCTATTAGGTCCTTAGAGTCCACGTTACCATTACACCACCAACTGCATGGTTAAACTCAACCATCCCAACTCTTAATAAATGTTGATCATTAACACTGGCATTTTTCAAAAATTCAGACCCTTCATTTACATTATTCCAAGATCAAGTTTTAAAGAACAGATTTCATTATGGAAAAAAATGTCTGTCATCAATATTGTAGTTTTGCAATATTAATATTTTGTTTGCAATTTTTGAAAATTCAGTGTTATCATGAAAAATGGGACCTCTGGCATTGTTTTAAGCGTTGTTTGCACTACCTGAGAAAGAAAGTAGGGGCTGTTTTGGAAAAAAAAAAACATTTTTGTAAATTGCTTTAACTTTAAACAGGCATTACTTGATGTGATTCAATTGACTCGAAGTTAGGAACATATCAAAGTAGTTGCAACCGCTCAAGTTCCCAAAAAAGCTTGCCTCATTTATCCACACATGCAGCAGGCCATTTCCTTCATTCAAAATTACATCCAAAACCAACTCTTGAAAATACTTTCATCTCAAAAACAAACAAAAACATAGTAGGTCTGTCCTGACACATTCACTCATTTGCATCTAGAAACTCCTTTTAGTCAGTTTTTTATAATTGCCTATTTGTGATTTTATTTTAGTTTTGATTGTTTATTTGTATTTATCTTTTTTTTAAATTTATGTATACTTTCTTTTAATTTTTCGTTTTGTACTTTTTTATTATCTGCCATGAGTGTATGCTCGTTTACAGAAATAAATGATGGCAATGAAGATGATGTGGCCTCTTTGAATTTGAAAGAAATATTTCAATTTTTTGGGGTATTTTACGTGTAGCCTCCAGAACATTTTTATTTTTTGCTGAAAAATGTGTCCAAATGTTTGGGTTAATTTTTTTTATCGGATAGAGCAAAGTGTCCCTAAAAAATTGTGCAAGTTCTATTTTCATTGAATTCTGAATTTTTAAAAATTACAATACTTAAAAATTGTTTGGCAACTTCCAACTGCAATATTGAAGAGATTTTTCTACTGTATAGCATCTGTTCTTTAAAATTAGATTTTTAAATGAGATCATGTACATTTTTTCAAAATATGAGTAGTTTTTGTGTAATTTTGCATGAAATAAAGCCCAAAAAAAGATGATTTTCTCAATTACAGCACCAATTTTTTTTAAAACTTTTTATATAGATAGCGCTAAATGCACTGAATAATATAATATAATCTCAATTTAATGTTTTTCAAAAATTACACAAAAGTGGTTTCTTTCTTTGTATTATATATTCATTGTATATTATATATTCATTGTATATAACTATCTTTGTGTATTGCTGATATACATAGAGAAATTTATGTAATGCTGTGGATATTGATTTCCCAATTTTAACCGAATTACTTGTTGTCCCCTGATGATGATTAAGTGTATTTTTTCCAATCTCCCATCATTAAACATCATCAGTATCTAAACTATTAACAGTAATTTTGGAAAAAAGAATATTTCGTAGTCAGTCTGAACCTCGCTTAAGGCCCTACAATTTCTCAAAAATTCTTCAATTTTTTTAAAATTTCTTGAAAGAACAGAGTGAAATATCCTTGCCTTTATAAAGTTGCCATAAAATCGATTATCACTATTAACAGTAAAATTTTTAAAATAGAAAATAGAGAAAGGTTGAAATTTTTTCGGCGTGTTCTTACAAGTATAGTTTATGGAGAAACCTTCAATAGATGAAGATTTTTTCTTCAAATGAATTTTTTTTTTTTTTCTTCCCACAACCAGTACTTTTAATAAACATCATATAAATTATTTTGAAAAAAATAGTCGTTTGCCCATAATTTTCAGTGCAAAATGAACAGTGTTATAAAACATTTTCTCAAAAGTAGCTCCAAATTCTTTCTTTGAGCTTCCTGGTGAGGTGAGGAAGTTTTTTACTTCATGTAGGATCAAGATTTGTATCTTACCTTTTTGATACCAGGTCCCCATAATATGTGTTTTTCAATCGAAAAATTGCTAGTTTCTGCCACAGCATTACAATACTTTCCGATTTAGAATCTCTTTTGTAAGTATGTAGTAAGTCACGAAAGTAAAAACTAATAACAAGAAATTAAAATCTTAGTGGATTTTAATGTTCATCACTATCCTTCAGTTTTATATGTAGAAATTTTTCCCAATTTTTGTTTAGTATCCTACATCTTTGTGGTTGATTAAATGAGAGAAGTTTCTTCTGAAAGTAATTGCACTGGTTTAATTTATTTTATGTAAAAGTACATAAATTGTAGATAAATAATTGTGAACATAAGTAAGGAAATTAAAGAAAAATAATGTCAAATATTTGAACCACATTTCAGATAAATTTATTTATTGAACAAACATGATCTTTAATTTTAGTAAGTAATAATTTAATGTACTTCTTTATTTTTTGTGTCATTTGTTAGGAGGAAGAAATACAAGAGAAGAAATACCAAGAAGTAGTGGGCAAGCGACCACCTTCAATTGTTGCTACAGACCTTACTAGGGAAGCTGGAAAATATCAAGAGGCACATGGAAAGGCTTCAGAATCCAATCAGACCCTCCATAAAGCAATGATGTTGCACGTTAGTAACCTGCGAGTTCTGGCTCAGCCTCTGGCAGAGTTGCAGAAAAGTGTCCCAGAGGTTTCACCACCTTCAAGTGAGTTTGTATAATAAGTGTAAGACTTCAATTCATTAGTAAATGGCTTCCTGATTCCATATTGCAGTATTTATGTTAAGGAATTTGTGGCAGTTGTTAGCATAGGAAGCTCTTGTCTCAAGTCCCAAAAAAGGTTTGTGCCTGAAAATACCCGTTTTGTGTTGATTTCATTGGTATTCAGTAATTCCTACATCTCCTGTCTCGTTTGGTTTCAAAGAAGTGTGAGTGAACTGATGTGTCAGTTATTAATTTCACTTGAGTGATTTTAGTGGAAATTAAAATTATTTTGTTGCTAATCCATCAATTATTTCCTATAGATTGTAATATGAAAATTATCAAATCTTACATCATTAAAAAAAGAGTAAGAATGATTCAAGACAAAGTTATTGCAGTTATTCGTTTATTCCTGTTTCACAAAGAAAAAACAATTTGACTTGGTGTATTGAATTGATTACGAAAGAAGGGTAAAGTTTTATTAAGAGTTTGATTGATTGGGTTATTTATTGAAATTTTGGCATCTCTGTTAAAGAGTATTGATTCAACAATTTGTTGTAAAGTATTGTTTGAAATTAAGGAAGTCTGTTTGGTTATCCACAGAGTGTTAATTAATAGTAATCATTTTTCACTTTTTCTCTCCATACTTCAGAAAAAGCAGGAAAAGTATTGGAATCACCTCAACAATACTTGAATTGTTGGTTATAAAATATGTTCTTTTGAACTGTAACTTTGCATGTATATCAAGATTGAGGTCTATTAGTGATGGATCTTCATTAAAACATCTGGAATTTTGCAATTTACCAAAGTTCAAATGTTTTTCAGCCTGCATCTGCTCTACATCTTTAACATTAAAGCCACAGATTTTTTACTCAATGTATCCCTCAATTTTAGATCTTTAGAAGGTGTACAATTTTATTTCTTTTTAATAATATGAGTAGTTGAGTAATTACACTAAGATGAAGAAAAGTTTTGGAATACCCACTTTACTACTAGTTTCTCCTTACAGCAGTTCATAAACTCACATTCAGTATCTCCAAATGTTGATAAATTAGCTGACAAAAAGCAATGACAAGTTGCTAGTGAAGAGTATGTAGGCAACAGTATGTGATAATAATTTTTGGTAAACATTCCAACTCTGAATTGTAATACTTGCATACATTTTCATGTTGCAAATTTGGGCCTTAATTGAATCAACTTTGAAAAGCTAAATATAAATTGTTATAAAATTTTAATATTTCTGCATTAATAGTATTAGGTTTATGAGAGAGAACAAAAAATTATTTTTTTCTATGGTGTAGATTTTGTTTTTTAAATTTTTTATTTTACTGTTCTCTTTTTATGAGTGTTTTTGTATGCATTCAGCATCAGATGATCAAGAAGCTGTTGAGAAACTTCGTCAACTTGTGGCCAAAGTGGAAGAAATGCGTCGTCAAAGAGCTATGTTGTCTGCTCAGTTGCGGGAAAGTATCTGCCAAGATGACATCACTCGTCAGCTTGTGACACGTGCTAGTGAACCTCTTGATGCCATCTTTAATCAAGAGTTGCAGAAACACCAGCGTTATGTGAGTGAATCTTTCTGAAATTTAAATGGATTCTAATTTTAAACATGTTTTCTGCTAGAGATTTAAGTATTCCTGTTATTTGGTCAATTACATTTTCAGTTATGTAGTAGTGGCGGCGACGGTGTAACAGTTAGCGTATTGGACTGGTATACCCAAGTTGGCAGGTTCAAACCCGATCGAAGCCGTGGATTTTTAAGGATGAAAAAATCCTTCATATGCCTTCCTTCAGAGTGGAAGTAAAGCCGGCTGTCCCATGTTAGTAGATTTACTTGCATGTAAAAGATCCTCAAGCCTAAATGACGCCTCTGAGCTAAATTCAAAATCGCCTGTTTCTCGCCCAAGAAATACCTCCTTCCTCTGTTAGAGCTAGAGCATAGCGAAATTTGCGTGGTCAGACGGTAGAGCATGCCTGATGGCCCAAGTCTTGCCACATAAAATAAGGCATTAATTGAATTGAATTGAATTGAATTGAATTCAATGTAGAAATAAGAAGAATTAGAAGAACTCACAAATAGGAAAATTATCAAATGGGTATTTCAGAAATTAAGAAGAAAAATCACTGACCAGAAAAAATGAAAGAATATATAATGATTTACAAAGGGGTAGGAAAAGAACAACATCAGAAAGGTGGGCAATAATAATTCAGAAGAAAGGAAAAGAAAAAGTTGTAGGATTATAAATGGCTCACTTCCAGAGTAATTATCTCAAAATCAAAAGCCTGCAACCAAAAAATGTTGTTGATCAATCCAAATAAGAATAATACGCAATAAGAGCTGGACACAACAAGTGAAGTAAAGGAAATTTCACCTTGCAAAGGACAAAAGGGAGAAAGTTATACAAATGAAAATTGAAGTACACATAATTCTTATTTAATCACCTATCCATCACAAATTAGTTTTTCAAATACAGACAGAATAATTTACTTGTCAAGCAAGAACATAATCAGTAATAAACTACATAATGAATGAAAAAAAATTAGCAAACAAAATTTGTCATAATAGTATTTCAAGGAAGCAAGTGTGAAACAGATCACTACATAGTACAAAGCAAGGTAAAATTTAACTGTGTCCAGAGAAGAACAAAGAGAGCTTGAGGATCATGCCAAAATTAAAATTAAACCTGCTTAGGAACAATGAATAAAAGATGTATATCAGGGAAGATTTGAAAATTCTGAGAAACAGGAAGTTGAAAAATATTGGATAGCAATAATAGATGGAGACAAAGAAAGCATAGGCATCAAACCAGAGAGAATGAAATGGAAACCAAGAAAAAATGGCAAAGAGAATGGAATGATAAGCTGAAGGACTTAATATGCCAGAAGAAGTAGGTATACAAAGAATATTTCTAGAAAAGAAAAATGAAACATTGCTTTCGATAGAAAAAAGCAAACAACAACCTAAGTAAGAAGAATAACCTGAATAATCAGAAAAGAGCATTGGGAGGCCAAAGGAATGGAAAAAGATTTAACAGGATCTTAAAGAATGGGATTCAAAAACTTGTTAGACTACTCATGATTGAAAACAAAGCCAAACTAATGTCAAGCCAAATAGAAGAAGAGAAATGGATAAAACTCTTTATGCATCATTGGCATGAGGGCGTTCAAGATGCAAAAGAAGAACAAAACAACTTAGTAGTGTCAAAATATGAACGGAAACAGGTAGAGAATGAAGAGCATTATAACTATCAATCAAATGGAACACTACAAGACTCTCAGAAAGATATAACCAAAAACATTTTCAAGAAAGATTCAAGGAAAGGCAGTAACGGATGTAGCAGTAAGGCAAAAAAAGGAAGAAAGTGGAAGCATGTGGCTAATTTCAGCAATCTCAAAACTCCTAGCTCCCCATAGTAAAAAACCTAAAGTGCAAAAAATCATATTTGAGGAACAATGTTGATTTCGAAAAGAAAGCATTGTTGAAGACATTACAAAATGTAATAGGCAAAAAGGAAGTAACAAACCACCTCAATATACTACATCTCCTGATTGACTACGAAAAAGCCTAGGGAGAAGTTATGATCAATACTAGAAAAAGGACTAGTACAAAAAGAATTAATAAAAGGCATCAAAACTTGCTACAGAAACAAAAGCAACACAATAGAGAAGAAGAAGAAGATATTCAGTACTAATGAAGGACAGAGATGAGACTGTGGGCTTTCTCCTAGACTATTCAACATGTACATCCACCACTTGACAAAGAAATGGAAGGAAACAAAATCCAAAGGGATACAGATTAATAGAAACAGCAAAATCATCAGAATGCAGCAAATCATTTAATGCAGATCACCGCTCACTCATAACAGACTCTGTGGAAGCACCACAAAGAGCACACTCTGGAAAATAAAAGGGGAATTGCAGTCAGTATTTGTAGAGTAATGGGATTCCAAGGAAATGAATTATGAAGAGGAAAAATAGTAATAGGAACTTTAATCCCAAAATAAATAGATTAACTATTTAGAAATGATAATTGGACAAGAACAGAAAGAGATTGATAATATAATAAATAAATTTAATAGAAATAATGGGACAATTTATGCATTTTGGAAAAGACATGGTCAAACATCTAGCTTAAAATGCATAAAATGACAGGCAAACCAATGTAGATGTCTGAAGTATGGACATTGAGAAAAAGAGATTAACAATAAATAGAAGCTGTATTTTTGCGACCTCCACTAGGAAAATCTAAAGAAGATTAGCAAAGAAATAGATGAAGACATTGAAATAAATTAGAATTCAAAAATGCAATAAAGGATAAGCCAAATGGGTGGCACGTGTCAAAAAGATGCAAATACCCTACAATAATTCTACACATAGAAGAAGAAGAAGCCAGGAGGAAGAAGAAATACAGAAAGACTCTCAATGAGGTGGGAGAAGCAGAATCACTTATGGATAAACCATTAAGTCTATTGCAAGCACGAAAGGAATAGGTGCAGAAGCCTAACCTTCATGATGCTAATGCTGACGATGATGAGGTCTGCAGAAAATCATGTCAAACATATATAAATTACTCAGCTATAAAAAGTTTTAATGATCTCTTCAATGGCAAATATTGTATTTTTTAAGTGTGTTTCAAATAATTTTATTTTATATTCAAATTTGCTATTCTGGCTTAAATCATATTAAAATGTGAGAGAAAGTATTTAAATGGAGCCTTTCTCCCCCCCCACACACACACACACACACCGGAAATATCTTTTACAGTTTTTGAAGTTAAAAAATAAATTTAAAAGAGTTATTAAGTTCATCTATGCTATTTGAATTGCTGTGCATATTCCATGAGTTCAATCCTGTGTCAGTCTTGTGCATGTATTACATTTTGTTCGTATCTTTATAATGTTCGCAGGTTTCATTAGTTGAACAAAATCTAGCTGCTCAAGACAATATTTTGCGTGCCCTTACTGATGCATATGCTCGTTATGGCAGTACACGCAAGGCCACAAATGAAGCAGTGCGCAAGCGTGAAGCTACTATTTCTGCTCTGATTGCTTCATATGATGCATATGAAGACCTTCTGGCTAAATCAAGCAAAGGCCTAGAGTTCTACCGAAAGTTAGAGGTGAATGTGAGCAAACTGTTGCAGCGTGTGCGCAGTGCTTGCAAAGTTCAAGAAGAAGAACGAGAGCAGGTGCTGGCCAAGGCTCTCCCGGCAGCTTCTAAAGCAGCTGTTGCTGCTGCAGCTGTTCCAGGTTCTGCAAGTCCAGTTGCTGGTTCTAGTAAGTAGACTGTGAAGAAAAGTTTTTTTTATTATTAAGACATCTCTGAAGTGTTGAATTTATCATTTGAAAATATTGAACTTGTGGAAAACCTTTCATTCAAATAGATGTAGAAACTGATAAGGAAAATTTAATTGTTGAATTGTAGAGATAAAAATACACTAATGAAAGTTGATGGGGCATTTTGCATTATAATGATTAGTAAATTAATGGTAAAGTGAAGAACAGTATACCAGATATTAGTAAGGAAGTTCTGTTGAATGTAATCTGCATCAATATAGAAATATATTTTTGTATATAATTTGATTTCCTGAAATGGGAAAATTAGAGATCTACAAGTAATCAGTGTGGTTTGTAACTTATTTTCTGTAAACTTCATTACAGAAAAATTTTATTTTATTAAGCATATTTATTGTTTTTAGTTAAAAAAATGTCTCATTCCACTGATTCACGAGTTCTGTATATTAATTTTCATTAGGACTCTAAACATCGCAATCAAGAATTTAAAACATTGTATCTCTTAGCGAACTAGTTCAGTTAAGCACATAACCCTGCTTTGTTGCCACTTTTCTAATTTGTAGTATAAGTTTCCGCAATTACTTTGCCCCCTTTGCAGAAAAAAGGAAAAAATCATAATTTGTTATTTCTATTTCTTAATGCATTGCTGTGTATTTACTACTATAAACATGGTAGTTTATAAATAATTCTTTATGATGAAGGTCTTCAAAATCAAATTCTTTCTAAAAATATCTGATTATTTAACTCTCAGAAATTAAATATCATATTTCTCCAAAGAAATAAAAAACGCCCAGAAAGAGCAATAAAGAAGCAATGAACTATTGTGATTTAAAGAAAAGAGAAACCTTGTCTCTAAATGTTGTTCTAAGTGTCAAGGTCTTTATTTCTTGCATTTGCACCACCTCCTTATCTTCATTTAATATGCCTTAATTTCACTACCCTCATCATCATACTCAGCTGTGGCATCCTCTCACCTTGAATCATGGTCTTGGGGCAAATTGTTGTCCACTTTAGGACTCTTCAATTCAAAGCAAACAAATATACTAAATGATACTTGTAATTTCAATACTTTGTTAAATATATTTTCAATTCTAAAGAAGGAGCTTCATGATCCCTTTTCAGGTAAAATCTGTTTCTGTAGATTTGAAGGTAATGAAATCTATCTTGAAACTAATAATAGAAAGAATTTTGACGAAGTGATGATATCTTCAGTAAAATTTAACTCTAGTTTTATAATTATCGATTGAATGTTTTCCTCTTTATAGTGCTCTTCTATTCAGTGTTCACAATTCATTGCCCCATAAAAAAATGTTATTTGATGGTTTCACTCTAATTGTATTTATTGTCTTGGAGGTTAAATAAAGCTATTTAGAACATGAAAATTAAACATGTTTTAAAAAAATGTTGTAAACTTGTTTCATTTTAGGTAGTGGAGTAGCAATTGGATCAGGAGAATCCATGAGTGTTGATTCAAGTAGCACCAGCAGTGGAGGGCCAAAGTTGCGTGACTACTTGCAGAGCATGAAGCGAGGTTCCTCAGTTACTGCTGCTGCAGCTGCTGCAGTGGGAGGATATGGTGCTGGAACTCAACCAGTTGCAACTGTTGCGGACATGCCCATGTACTATCCAGCCGATTATGTACATCCTGTTGCAGGCATCACAGCTGGCACTGTTCCTTCAACATCAACTGCTGTTTCTTCTAGTTCAGGCCAATCTCCTTACTATGACCAGGTATTTTTTCACAGCACTAATAATTCTTCAGGTAGTGTCAGGAGTAATCTTTTTTACTTTCTCACCTTACTTTCTGATGAGTAGTAAAGAGAAACTACTGTAATTATGCAGTGGAAATTGGCGGTTTCTCAACAGAGAAACTTTTGCCCTTTTGCCTGGTAGCAAAAAAGTGGATAAATAGTGTTCGTGTAATGAACTTCACATAAATTACTCAGAATCAATGTTTTGTGGATCCATAATACCAAAAAATCAATTGACAATTGTCTGTCTGTTTGACTATCTGTTTACCACTGGTCAACGCTAGCTCCAAGCCATTCTGACATTTTGCTCCAAAATTGATATTCCCTCATTGATCTGGATGAATTCAAGGCCCTACAAGTGTGAAACGGATATTTTGATTTTGGAGAAAAAATGGCTTTTTAATAATAATAATAATAATAATTATTATTATTATTATTATTGTTATTGTTATTATTATTATTATATGTTATTATTATTTATTAATTATTATTATTATATATTAATTATTATTATTATTATTATTATTATATTAATAATATTGTTGAATTCTATAAATTTTTACTTTCTCGCCTTCTGAATTCATTGTAAGAAGAGAGTTATATAATCGTGCGGTGGAAAACAACGAATTTTCACCAGAAGAAGTATTATACTCTGGCTCTGGTAACATAAAAGTAAAAAATCCTGTTGGTAAAATTAAGGGGGGAAAATCCTCTAGCATGTGGTGTAGCCAGAATCCATGTTTTGTTGGTTCTTGAAACCAAAAATTCGATTGACGACCAAACGTTAGTCTGTCCTTCTGTCTGTCCCTCCGTCTGTGGACAACGTTAGCAGCTAAACCGTTCAGCTGATTTTCTCCAAAATTGATATTCCTCAATTGATCTGGCTGATGTCACGGCCGCTAGATTTTGAACCGAAATTTTAATTTTGGTGGGTACTGTACATGAAAGTTGTTGTTCAATAGTGTTTGTAGTGCATAGTGTTTGTAGTTCAATAGTGTGTGTAGTTCATTGTTGTTCAATAGTGCGAAAGACGTTTAAGGAAATGGTGCAGGTCTCATTTTCGGTTATATCCCTGATTTTTCAAAAATTGAAAAAAAAAGTTTTACAACTACAAAATTGATGAGAGAGTTTTTTGGCTCAGACAAATTCTGTTGTACTAAATTAGGTCTTTAAAAGAGGTCACGTACATATTTTGTAAAATTTAGAAATTTTTACATAATTTATGATTGAAATTTTTCCAAAATTTTTTTTCTCAAAAATCGCTTCAAATTTCTCCTTTAAGTTTTCTTCACACGTATAATAAGGGACAGTAAGAAATATGGTGCTGGTCCCATTTTCGGATATTGCTTGTTTTTCTGGAAATTGCAAAAGAATTTCAAAATTACAAAATTGAAGATAGTTTTGACTCAGAAAAAGTTTGTTGTATATTAGCTATTTAAATAAATTAATTAATTAATGGTGCTACAGAATGGCACAGATTTCCTCGCCCTACTTAGTTTTCTTATCTCTCAGCTAACTTTTGGGACAAGCCTGATTGTCTTCACAACTGCTTTTATTTTGTTGCCCGCAAAACTTTTTTTTTTTTTTTCTTCCACATTTTCTTAATTACTCGGCTCTGTAATGCTAGAAGAGAAACCACCATACACTTATTATTATTATAGTAGTATTCATTTCATCTGTTAACAGAATGACCAAGGTGACTAAGTTAGTGAGTATGGGCCCAGCTCTTTGGAGGGAAATTTGGCTGGTTCCAGTCTTGTCAGGGAATTATTACTTGTGACAATTTTGTGTTGCCGCAAGAAATAATTGAGGATTTCACAAACTTTATAGAAAACCATTTGAAGCAAATCTAATCGCAAATAGTATTAATCAAGATAAATAAACTGGAAGTGTCAATATGTGATTTTTGAATTTTTAACTTTGAAAAAAATTTTCACATTTAGTATTGGATTTGTAAAACATATCTATCAAATCAATTGTTGTCTTTCCCCACTTATGACTATTATAGAAGTACCAATTCCCGGTATAGCCCAGATAGCCGAAATGGTGAAGTTTCGAGTTAGGTCTCAATGTTTTGTGGAGAAGGGCTGCTATTTCGAGGCTGGTTCAGGGATAATTATTTATCACAATTCTCTGTTGCTTTTAACCAACCAAAATTATTTACCGCATCAAGTTATGTTTGCCGAGGTGCAATCTTTTTCTGCCCAAAGGACATTTATTTTACATTTTGTCAATTTATCTGCTGCCTAATATTGCAACTGAGACACAACTGTGCACAAAGCTCTTATGACTATTATAGGAGTGCCTAATCCCTGTACAACCCGGTGGCTGAGGTTGGTTAAATGATGGGTATTGTCTCAGTGCTTCGGAGGCGAGGTCTACTTGTTTGTTCCTCGCTCAGAGATTTGTCACAATTTTGTGTTGCGGAACACAACTATTGAAAATTGCATAAACTTAATTGAAAATTATTTGAAGCACTTCTTTTGAAGTGTGTATGGGAATTTTTGCTGCGAATTTGCAGCTTTTAAACCCCTTGTCTTTTCACATTTTCTCAGTTCCGAAATGCTAGAACTGAAATTGTTGTGTCTTGAGTAATATGGAAGTGTATACGTCTTGTCCTCCTGGATGGCCAAGGTTGTTAAGTGGCATGTTCGGGTTCATCACTTAAAACCAAGAGGTTGCCGGTTCAAGTCACACACAGAGATTTTAATTTAATGAAAGTGTTGTTGTAGAAAACTATTAAGGATTTGAGAAACATTATTGAAAATCATTTGAAGCATTTCTACCCATAAATGCTATTAATACATATACAAATAAACCAGACGTCTCTATATGTGCTTTTGCAATTTGTAACTTTTAAACATTTTTTCAACATTCTTTTGCGATTTGTAAAACGTATGTTACATCTAATCAATAGTTCAGTTTCTGTGCATCTGTATGAACCAATTTAAGCAAACTAATGAATCTATCAAAATAAAATTTAATTACATTATGAACACTAGCCATGTGTCCAACTTAGATATCCCTAACGGTTCAGAAATTATTATTACTCTCTCTCCTTCCTCTCCTCCGAATTCTTCGTAAAAAGTGAAAGTTATGGAATCATGCACCAAAAAACGCCAAAATTTCCCCAAAATAAATCTCTTTGCCAGTTCTGGTAATGAAAAAAGGAATAAATCCTGTTGCTAAATTTAGAGGAAAATAATCTCTAACTCGTGGTGTTGCCAGAATCCATGTTTTGTTGATTCTTGATATCGAAAAATCAATTGATGGCATAATCTGTCTGTTTGTATGTCTGTCTGTCCATCTGTGGTTAACGCTAGCTCCTAACCGTTCAGCTGATTTTCTTCTGAGAGTTTCTAACGAATATTTTGATTGTTGAATTTGTTGTTGTTTTTTAATGTGACACACACACACATTAAAAAACAACAACATATATAGATATATGCACACACACACACACACACAAATCGTGCTTTTACCTTTTCCTTTTTATACCTTTGCCAGAGATCAAACCATGAGGTGCTTCTGTGGCACAGTGGTATGAGTTTCGGCATGTTATCTCTGAGGATCTGAGTTCAAGTCATAGAGCAGAAAAATAATTATCTGCTTGACAACACTCCTGCTGGTGATGATGGTTATGTAGTAGTGTAATGTTGTGGAGCTTTCAGAAACAATGTGAGAAAGTATGTGGTTTGCCACCACCGCTGGTTTAAATTGCAAAAGTTAGAAAGTATTCAAGAAAGTTTGTGATGTTGTAGCACTACTAATTAATGTTCTCACATGCAAATCATTCTAGCAGTGAAATTAATATGATCATGCTTGATTAATAAAACAATGAATTGCATTTTTTTTTCACTATTCTAAAGTTATTGTCTGGACTAAATAATATCCGTTTGAAGTATTCATTGTGTAATTCTTTCTTTCATCATTTAATTCATAGGTTTGAACTGTATGTTCTATAATGTGTACAGTTAAACTGCAAGTTGCCCTGAAACGAATGTAAATGAATCGGCATTCCAAAAAATTACACAATTAACATTTGAATTGTACCTCTTCATTTTATTTGTTTGTATTGACCATCCTGATGTTGATTTTTCTTTATATGTTCAATGGTTTTTGGAATGTGCCAGGATGATACTTTGTTTTGCAGTGCCAGGAAATTATCATAAAATTTTTGTCAACCCATTCTTTGAAATTTTTTTAATCGTGTACATGTATTTACATAATCAAGGGTACAGCTTATGGTCTGCATGATGAACTATCTTGATGATGGTAAAATAAGGCTTCAATTCAATTATTATTGTTTTGATCTTTTGTTGATTATTGATTAATTATTTTTGGTTATGTATTTATTAATTTTATTTTAGCTGAACCCTTGCAATTATATTGCAGAAAAGCGAGAAGTGAATGCACAATTACACAACATATGCACCATAAAGAAAATCAAAACGTGCCCTCAAAATATTGTTTCTGTACAGTTCTTATTCTCTAAGACTAATGAAATGAGGGAGATGTACAAATTGTGGAATGATACAATTATCATTCACTACAAACACAGATACAAACATGTTTCTGAAAATGTAATTGAAATGCTTTATATTTGTCAAGATCTGGATGCCATAGCATAGTGGGCTATTTCAATGGGTTGTCTATAGTGATCTATAGCAGGAAATACTGCTAACCTCCTTATTTTAAAAACCTAATGGATCACACAATTATAATAATCACTTTTAACTCTCACCCCATCCCACCCTTGTTTTGCGTCTGGACATAAATGTAACTTCAAATTAACTTCTCCCCATAGCACGTCACACAAAGTTTTGAACTGTTTTGATATAAATAAATAAACTTAAAGATTTTGTAAATCTTCGCTTCACTGTCTATAACCATGCATGCTTCGTTACATTATGCTAAGGCTTTGTTGAAGAATTGGTTGACACAACCAATAGAATAATGAACAAATAATGGGAGATAAGTATTCATTGTATTAATTTTATGATTTTATTAATGTTGAGTGATTATACTATAAAACCAGTTAATAATAGCAAGCAATAACACATGTAGGGCCCATTTCCTTTCATATTAAGCAAAAATCTTTAAATTTGCTTCAGTAGAAAGATTAAGTTCCTTTCTAAATCCTTAATGTTTTAAATATATGTAGAATTTTAATCCTTTCCTTTTCTTATTGTTTGTCATCAGTTTTTTTGTAATATATTAACTGTGTGTGAAAGAATAACATCCCCTCATTTACAATAGTATTCGATAGGAGATTGACGTTCAATGGAAGAATGGCGTAATTCAGAAAAGAACTGTGCACAATCTGTATTTCTCGTATGTAATAAAAATACTTATATATCACATGAAAAATCATACTAGTATCTGATTAAGCTCAAAAAATGAACTCAAATGCTAAAAAGTGTGTTTTTTTATTAATTTGAAAGTGTTAAAATGTACCCTTATTCCATATAACAAGCTTACATATAACAATCCAATGGGAGCAGCAGCATCTGCTGCATATCCAACAGGAATTTACTAGGCAGCTAACATGAATCTGTCAATTCAATCTGGTGAAGTTCCATCTGGCTATCCAAGTGTATCAACTGCATTAAAATAAACGTTTCCTTCTATGAAAGTCTGCAGATAATTTCTGAATATACAGAATCAACACACTCATCAATTTGTTCAATTTCTGTAAATATATTCATATTTCAGTTGAATATTTCAGTAAATCCTTAACATAAATGAACCGGTGATGTAGTTTTTACCACTATTTTGGCGTCTTTTCTTCAATTCTTGTTTTGTGATTTTCGGAAGAGTTTTCTTCTTACGATCTTTATTTTCATCTTTAACACTATGTAAATAAGCATCTGAAGATGTATCACTATCATCTGGATGCTTGAACTCGCTATTATTTGATGAAAAATCAGTTATAATGGACAAATTCACACCTGTTTTCACAGTCATCCTATTGACGTTCTAAACACTGGGAAACAAAATAATGCAAGCTTGTAGAGGTAACGATGTTACAGAAAAAGGGCACAATTCAGTATTTCAAATGTCTCCAACACTATCTATTGGGGTGGGTGCACTACTATTTGGAGGGGTAGTGGAAAGTCACCCAAAAAACATTTTGAAACGTTTTACAGATGAACGCCATAATTCAAGTTATGCCCTTCCTCCATCCATCCCCTCAATTTACTCATGAAATACAAGAAAGTGTTTGCAAATTGGATTGTAGTTGGTCAGTAGTTATAACAATTGTGAATGCCTTCTATTCAGAGTTTGGTTGTTTCATTATGTGCTAATTTTAAAATGATGGATGTGGAATTGCATAATTTTAACAACTGCTTCCTCTGTTTAGGTGAGCACCGTGACATCATCCCATTCCCAATGGGCCCTGCCTCCAGTACGTCCAGCACCAGTTGGGTCAGAAGGACCTGATGTATCACAAACAGAACCTTCTGCAAAAGCTCCTCCAACAGTGCCAGCTATATCAGACACAGATAAATCGAGCGCTGTTACAGGACCTACACAATATCCATATCAGCCAGATGTTTCTGCTAGAATTACAAGTGGTGGATATCCTCCTGGTTACTTGGCTGGAGCTGCATATGGAAATGCTTCTGGTGCCTACCCAACACCACCACAGCCTCAGTACAAGCCAGTAATTCCCACTTACCAACAGTACGGTTCCTACATGCCACCGACATCAGCTGCTTATGATACTGGTGCCTCAGTCTCTTCAGCTGCCACAAACCCTGCTTACATGTATACAGGAACATATCAAAATCAAGCAACATCTGTTGCCCAGTCTCTGCCTCAAACTAGTTATGCACCAACAGGAGCAGCAGCATCTGCTGCATATCCAACAGGAACTTATCAGGCAACTAACATGAATCTGTCAATTCAATCTGGTGAAGTTCCATCCTTGTCTGGCTATCCAAGTGTATCAACTGGATTGACAGCTACAAATCCTTCAAACATTGGTACATCAAAACCTTATAAGAGTACATATGATCGTTTATTCGCTTCTCAAGAACCACAGGCTTCTCAACAACCTCAGGCAACTCCAGCAACAGCTACAGGTGCCAGTAATTATATCCAAGGAACAATGTCTTATGATGGACAATGGTCCCAACAGCAACAGTATCAACAAGCTTATCAAATGTACTCTCAGTACCAGCAGTACCCTTCTCAATCTCAACATCCTCAATCGCAGCAGCAGCAGCAACAACAGTTGCATCAACAGCAACAGCAACCTGCACAGCAACAGCCACAACCCCAAACACAACAGCAAAATCAATCTCAACAATCACAGCAACCCCAACTACCCCAACAACCTCTGCAATCTCAGCCAGCTCAATCACAGCAAACAGTACCACAACAATATACCCAACAGCAGCAGCCTTATACATTACAACAGAACTCACAACTTTACTCTCAACAGCAGCAACAGCAACTGACTCCTCAACAGCAGCAACAGCAACTGACTTCTCAACAACAGCTTCAGTATCTTCAAAAACAACTGCCCCAACAATCACAGTATTCTCAGCAGCCCCAAACTCAGTTTCAGCAATACTCTCATCAAGGATCACAGTTTCAGCAGGATGGACAGAAGCCCAACAAAAGTGACAACACTCATCCTCATCAGCCTTCATCTCAAGATCAAGGCCAACAAGGAATCCGAGGTAGTGGTGACAACCAGTGGCAGCGGCAGCAACCACAGCAACTACAGCAACCACAGCAACCACAGCAGTCCCAACATCCATCGCAGAACTCTCCATCCCGTTACATCCCTGCCAGCGCCTATTCTGCCTATCCGTATGTAGCTGCTGCTTCTGCATCCTATTACACAAATGCTGGTAGCTATCCCACCTCTCAAACCTGCTCCTCCCAAACAGGAATTGAAGGACAGACGTTTGCTGCGCAATACAATACAACATATGCTGTACCTTCTGGTTATCCCACATCAAATGCATATTCCCCAAGTGCATATTACACACTTCCTTACGGTTACCAGAGTCTTGATAGTCCAGCAGCACAGGTGGCACCTGCACCTGTTGACCCTCAGAACATGACTTACATGCAGGCGTGCGGAGGCAAACAAACCACAACCACAACTTACATGTACCCTAATGCTTCAGGTCAAAGTACTGCAAGTAGTGAACCAACTACTGCTACAAGTTCAGTTAATTCAGTTCCCACTCCCACTGCTGTCACTACCACTGCTCCTACATTTTCCAAATCATCCAATGTAGACCTTCTTGCTGGATTAGATTTTTCCCTAAATCAGGCTCCTTTGACACCTCAACAGCTACCTGTATCAAAAGTCTCTGAAAGTGCAATATCTAATGCTGCTTCAGCTCCTACACCTGTCTCTGTTGTTACTACTTCCACAACTACTTCTGTTTCGGTTTCCACTCCTGCCCCCATTGTGGTTCCTAATGTTCCTCTGAGTGCAGATACTGTTCCAGTGATTGAACCCGGTGTCATTAAGAGCCCAGTGGGACCTACGAAAACTGGTGCTGTGTCTGGAGATGCAGACAATCTTGTTGAAAATGAGGTACAATTTGCATTAAATTAACCTAAAATATTTCTTAAATGATGAAAATTGTGCAATTTCCCTGACATTTTCATTAATGTTTGCTAGTTACAAATTCATTGCACAGTCACATATGCAAGCAAGAATCAACTATTGAGATGTTCTCATATAGTTTAACTATGATATCTCAATAAAATGAACCAGTAAAATGGACAAAAGTGATAGTCATAAATATTTATTAAATAAATAATAAATAAATGTACGTTATTTTATAATGGTCAAAATAGTAATTAATGAAAGGAGTGGATAAAGAGAGGTATAATTGCATGAATGTGTTCAAGAAAACAAATGACAATAGGCGCAAATTTTCTTATTACCTTATACCCCTTGATCCTCATGTTACATTCAATATTTCTTAATTTCCATTGAAAAATTATTCAAATTTTGATAAATTGATGCACATCTTTAGCATTCAATACATATTTTTGATGATGCATAGCTTCTGAAATTGCCTATTTCAGTGAGCCTTGCATTGTTTATTTACAAGAAATGTTGGCAAATGTAAGATATTGAAAATATTTCGGACAAAATATTAGAAGAAGCTGTCGAAGCCATGTAATCATTACTTCTCACGAAAGGTGAAGTCAGGTATGAGAGAGAATACACCATGTATTAATATTAGAAAGTAACAAAAATGAGTCACTTCTGACTCAGTTTTGCTAGCATACGTTTTTAACACAACTGACTTAATTTTTTACATTTGTAATGTGTCAAGACCAAATGTATTACTTGTAAAAGAATTTATTCATGGTACATATTTAATGTTGTTTAAAATCGCCTAATGCCAAAACCAATGTTTACTTTACAAAATTTGTTTTATTCATTCATTGTTCATATGTAGTTTATGGAAATGCATAATCTATGATGTACATTTTTGTTCGTGTTTCATGGCCGACTGGAAATATTTTTGCCACGTGTGTGTGTGCGTGTGCATGCCTATAATGTCATAATTACATGATTTTGATCCTTTTCTGAATTATGATTGATAGTAGTAGAGTTTCAATTGCATACGTGCTATTAACATTAAGATAATCAAAGATTTTTCATAGAAGTAATGAGCATATTTAGTGAACTAAACAAAAAAAAATAATTAATTGTTTTGTTGCAATGAAAGTATCGACTAATAATATTAAGGAAATTGAAGGAAATCCTCCCATTTTTCAAGAAGACTGTGACACAGTTCTGTTTGAACCATCTTCTTCTATATAATTATTATCAATTTTATCTCTATAAACATTAAAATTAAAATAATAATTATTATAGTTTTATTGAGTTTATCATATTAATTTTGTATTTATTTAACAAGTGTGAACGTTTTCTCTCATATTCAGTATCCTTTTTACTTTCACTTATACTATGTAGAATAGAGAAAGTATTGTATTTTGAATATTTAGTGTATTGTGTACATATTAGTTACTAGTACTTCCGAATTTCAAGATTTGGTAGTTGCCTTAGTCAGTTCGTCCTTCATGTTTTTATAGGGTCAAGAAGGATGTCGAGGAGCAGAGTGTCGCCTGAGTAAAGTGTCTGGGAAAGACCCATACAGTGACCCAGAATTACTCAATCAGTTTGTTCAAGATGTGGAAAAATTTGAGAAGTTTGTAGAAGGTCTCACATCAAAAACTTTGAATGGCCCTACTCCTTTGGATATTAAGTGGAAAGAACTCCTCGATTTGCAGGTGAGATAGAAAGGGTTAGTTCTATTTATGCAGTAAATTAGATTCAAATACTTTTTCTACTACCTCATAACACTCTCAGCCCATTGTTTCTTCGATTCGGTTGTGATTGTTTCATTCTCTTTACGTGATCACTGTGGTAAAAGTGCTTTCGTACTGGTTGGTGTTCATGTTTATTTAAACATATGAATACTTTTGTTTTTTTTAAATGACTGAAGATAGGGGAAAAAAGATGATATCTCGAAATGTTGCAATAAAAACTTTTAATTGTATGATTCTAAGACTTTATTTCAAAATTTTTAAGTGACTTGGTCTGTTAAGAAATTTATGGTCAAACTATCTTCCGATGTAAATAAATCGTGAGACACTTATGTTTTTTATGTGTAAGTTCACTTCACCTTTTCATTATATGTGACATCCCCTCCTATGCGAATGCTGTTATTAAGCGTAATTTACATTGGAGAGGTGGTTCTCCTGCTGGTTTTCGTCTATCGTTCATCTACTGCAGCTGCTTAGTACGGGCTGGCCCACTTGTGTCGTGTTTTTGTATGAGGCGTTTATATATGATCCTCCTAATTGTGGAAATCTTTCTGTGAGCGCCGTTTTTGAAAGGCGTTTTTGAAAACCTTCCTAAGTATTGTAATTGTGGTAAAAAAAAAAAAAAAAAAAAAATTCCACGGAAAAATTCATATTGCCATGCCCTGGTAATGAAAAAGTGGATAAATCTTGATCCTACATGTAAATACAGGAGAGTCCTACAAAACAAACCATGAATGACATCGGTGATTCAACACCTGATAGCACTGAAGGAGAAATCTCAGATTAAACACGTAAAGGAAGGACTTGTATACCACTACTTAATTTGTTGCTTATAAACTCTTGCCAGGTCAACTCTGCATTTGACTTCTAACATGCACGTTATGAGGAAGAACTCATATCCTCCAGTTTTTACAAATAACTTAATAGCCAATTGCGAACCAAATCTGCTCCACCTAGTACTCTAGTTAATTCAGGCAGCCTTATGATCTCCAATCCCGCTATGATTCCTGAGATCTTAGCAAATCAATTTAGCGTCTTTGTGCATGAAGTAACTGATCCACTAATCAGCATAGCTCTTTCACACATTCAAACCAGCCCCTGTGATGCCCATTTCTCTACTCCACTGGTCCATAAGCTTCTTATAGAAATCAAAGATAACATGTCTATGGGCTCCAACAGGATTGATCCCTTCCTGATTAATCATTGCGCTTCCACACTTGGCCAACTTTTTTGAAAGATCCATGAAAGAAGGTTGCTTTCTGTTGAATTGGCTTTCAGCGACCATCGTTCCTATATTCAAGAAAGTTGACAGGATGGTGGCAGGGAATTATCATCCTATCTAATTGACCTCCCTTCGTTAAAGTCATGAAAACTTGAAACAAAATGTCATACAAATTGTGACTAAAACATCTGTTGGCAGCCTTTCTTTTCTTCCATATTTTCTTTGATATAGGATTAGTATAAATTCTGTATGAATATTGGTTTCAGCAAATGTTCTCAACTTAATAAAAGGTTCTCTTTTTGTTTAATGTACATGTAAAGGAAAAGGATGCTCACAAACGCAGTATATCAGTGGCTCGATGCTATCCAATGAAGAATCGTTTCCCAGATATCCTACCGTATGACAATTCTCGGGTGGAACTGCCATCAACCAAAGATGATTACATCAATGCATCCTTTGTCAAGGTAATAGTGTGGAGAGCAATTTATCTGCCCTTCCTAATATATTTTTTATGAACATTAGTTATTTTTTGTTTTTATAGGATGTAACACCATTGACTCCTCCATTTATTTTGACTCAAGCACCTCTTCCCTCCACCATTAGTGACTTTTGGACCATGGTGATGGAGCAACAGGTTGAAGTTGTGGTGTGTTTACTGAGTGATGCAGAGGTAAGTTCTTCGTTACTAACTCAAGAGCATTAGTAGCAAATGGAATTTGACAAAAATAGTTTGCTTGAACATCCTACTTCATCCTTGAAAGAAAAACTCTTGTACAGAAGGAATATTTTTAGCTTTCAGGTCAAGTGTACTGGCCTGTTGACAAGTCCCAGGAAATGGTGTCAGGAAGACTCCGACTAACTCTTCAAAGTTGCAATACTAGGGCCCACTGGGTGGAAAGGATTTTGTCCATAACATGTGGTGACACTAGAGTTACTCGTGTTATTGTACATTTGCAGTTTACTGGATGGCCTGGAAGGTAGGCATTTGCATAGTGCATTACTACGGTTCAAATAAAATTGGAGGTCGATTGATAAGGAGGCAGTGAGAGAGGCACACTGTTGTCATGTTTTATGTGCCCTACAATGTTACAATATAACTACCTTGCAATTATATTCAATAAACAATAACAACAATGCCAAAAGTACATGCTTCTCCCAATTCCTGCTCACACAATATCTTGTATCATGATGAACCTCACTCACAACACATGTAATGATACATAGCTGATTAATTACAACCTTTGAGGCAAACAATTCATTTGTTCTGTAATTTGAGGTGACAACACTGTAAATGTTTCATAGGTTAGATGACTGACCACAAACTGTCAACCTCCTCCTCGTTTTATTATCCTCCCCCTTGTTTTATTATCCTTTATCTCCTTGTTGTATATGTGACTAAATCATCTTCTGGAGTACTCCTCCCTTAATTTTTGTCTCATAACATTGCAGTCAATCAATGCTGTTTATCCCTTCAGCCAGAGGCTCAGTGCCATTTACACACTGGCTAATCTAATGTAAAATTGATTTAATTTTCTTGTGGATGGGTTTTGTCCTTTTAAATTCTGATGAAATGTATGGCTATTTTACTGCTTTAAAGTTAAATTGATTAGGGGGTTTTATTTTTTCCTTCTCTTGTGTTTATTATTTGCCTGTGATTCAAAACCTTGTTTGCTTTGTGTAATATCTTAATTGTGAAATCTTTGCAACATTTATTTTCTTTTTGCTGAGAGGATCCTTTGTGTCTACTTGACTGTCTGGGAGATGCTGCACACAGATACCAGTGATTTGGTTGACATGCTGGATCCCCCCAGGGCGAAATGTGTGGAGATGGATTCGCCTTGAGGAAGGTCACAGGATGATGACTAGAATGTTGGCATCTTTGCCTTGGATGCAACATCTCCTGGACAGCCAAGTAGATGCAGACTCTGGCTGCTGAAGTCTATACTTTCAGGATCCTGTGTGTTTGTTCCTTAGTAAATTTAATTTTATCCATTTATTCCTTAGAATAAAATTGATGTGATAAGTTTATGATTTTCTGCATACCTTAAATGCCCTAATAGCATAACAAGAAACTTCTACCAGCATCCTCTTACAAAAGTAAATGTAATTTTTTCAGTTCATTTCCGTCATCACCAGGCCCATTTCTTGCATTGGTTTTGGAAGTGCTAAGCTTGCACAGGCAGCAACGTGTAGGGTGGCATCCTCTTGTAGTACACTGCCTATCTGGAGTGGGTCGTTCCGGCCTACTGTGTGTTTTGGCTGCAGCACTCCTAGAAGTTCAAGCAGGGAGGGGTCTGGCTGATCTAGTGACTGTAGCTGCAGCTGCATCCTCTCATCGCAAGAACTGCTTGAGGGATAGACAGCATCTCCAATTTGCCTACCAAGCTTTATTGTACCATGCGCAGGATCTACTTATGAAGCGTAAGTTTCAGTAGAACTTACATCCCAATGCTTTGAGTGAAAGTGAATGTGAATATATTTGAATTCAATTGCATGGTAGCAAAAGTATCTTTTTTATTTATTTATTTTTTTACAATGTATTTCACACAAAAGAGAAAAAAATTTCCATTGCTTGCCACAAGTTGCTTATGAATCAAAACCAGTGCATTTCAATTAGATATAGCTTACATTTTCTCACGCATGTTGTATATGAATACTGAGATAGTTTTAAAACCAGTTTTTTATAAAATCCTGTATTTTCTCAAATATGAGCCTCCCTTTTTTAATCCAAAATTGCCAACAAAAAACAGGAGGGAGGTTAATACATGTGTATCTCAAAATGGTGAAATATTTCAAAAATTATCTTTTATTTTTCAACAATATTACAAAGTTGTACAAAATATTACAAATTTCAACAATATTATTATTTTTTTTTCTTTTTTTTTTCTTCTTCCCAACATTCCACCAGCAATTTTCTTAGGACCTTCTGACAAAGAAAATTGCAAGGGATTAGGAATTTTTAAATGACATTATTGCAAAAATTAACACACAAAGTACAGTTGTCTGGCTTTAGGCGAGGAGGCCTATTCTCAAGAAAATATGGAAAATTTTATAGAAACCTCTATAAAATTGCTTTGTTGGAAACAAGCTTTTGTAATCATCATGTACTTCTTAAGTGCCTGACTATTACTGACACATAGATGATGGATTTTTCTTTTTCTTGATAATTGATGCAGTCAGCAATTATTTCATGTGCTTTTGAACAACAGCAACTCAATATCTCTCACAAAGAGAGAATTCCACATGATAACTCATGTACTTATTTTACTTATTAGTTTGCAGGGGTTTTTAATTCTTCTTAACATTGTGGTAGGAACTTAAAAACATTGCTACTGTGCATGCCTCTTTTGATTTATAAATGACAATTTACTCATACTTATCTATAGATCTTTTATGAAATCAGTTTTATGGAAAATATTCACAACTTTTCCCTTCAAACAAAAAACTAATCAGTTTATTTTTTAATGAACTTGCACATAATCATGGAATATTTGCACTTTCTGTTATGAATGTAAGTTAAATGGTTGCGATGGGAATGAATGTAATGAAAATGAAATGTGACCAATATCTTAAATCTTCAGTTAATATAATTGTATTTTTATTTCAATAATTGAAAAATGAAATTTTTGATAGAATTTCATTCACAATTTTATTACATTGAATTCTGCATGTTAAGAAGCTTTGCATTTTTAGTAATTTATTTGTATTTATCAAGAATGCATTTTCTCTTAAAAATTATTTTCTTCCCATCATTTTTCCTTATTTTTCCAATAGTTTTAGATTTATTATTATTTACATATTGGATTGAATGTTTATTAAAAAGGGGTCCAGAACTTCAGTTTTTGTTTTACACATTTCTCCATAAGGTTATAATAGAGGGAAAAATATGTGAGAGATGCCTGCAAAGTTTGTGTGTGGAGAAGAAAAAATCAGAAATCGAAGTTACTGATAAAATAAACTTTTGTGTATTATCATCTGTATTATCAAACAGAGCAGCAACACCCTTTCTTGCCCTAAGTTCCTCTTTATTTGCTGTATTGAAATTTAATCACATTTAATACCCCCTGGTGTGCAGAGCAGCACTTTTCTCCCCTTAGAAGTAGTCACTGGATGATGCTGTGATGCCTGCCTGCAGGAGGCATCCTGACCAGTCGTTCATCCTTTGAGGACAAGAGGAACCGGGGAACCAAGTGCCACACGCGCCACCCATCCGAGGACTTCCTGCTGGGGGCCCCTGCAGACCTGAGTCAGTTGCAGTCAGGGCTCGACCGCATGGGGTTAGGTAGTTCTCTCAGCCTTAGGCTTGCTATTTAGTCGCATACCAGTAGAATAAGTACAAACACTCTTCTTGTAATGATAGAATAACACTCATAAAACTCACATGAGGTTTTTAAAATTAGTTGGAATTGGTCGGTCTAATAGTCTGACCATTATTCATGTACTTAAATTTCCCATTCATTACAAAAATATATTTGACACACAAAGTGATTCAATATCAAAGTATTTTTTAGATGGTACACAATAAAATTGCATGGTTTTTCTCTCTTATTATAGTCTGTGCTAATTAATAAAAAGCCAGTGAATAAGTCGATGGTTCTTTCTGGATGACTATTTGTGATATATTCCATGGTTAAGGTTATGTAACTGATGTTCGGGTGAAGATTTTGTTATAATGCTTTTACTTTTACTCTTTTCGACAATATCGGTTTGTAAAATTGTTATTGACCCACTTAAATTTCTGAATATCAAGAAAGTTTTCAGATTTAGATTTGTAAATTTAACGTGGTTCATTTTTCATATTACAGTATTTTAATTTTGTTTGTATGAATACATTCCAAGTGAATTTTGTCCAACTTGAAACATCTACTAGAAATTTTTTAGAAAGTTGTACAGTAATTTTGCTTTTATAATTAATTTTAATTGTGGATATACCATTCATATAAGATCCAGTTTCTAAATCATTAATAGGGAGTACCAAAATCTTCAAACAAGTGAATCAGTTGACAATCTGATACCATATAGAGAATGCTTATAAATGAAAAATATAATGTAATATATAAAAATAAAATTTTGTTGTTCTATAATTTTCCATTTACTAACACTAATAAATCAAATATATATACAGTATATATCCTTCTCCTCTTTCAGTTCTTTATATTTTATGTTTCCTAGCAAATGTCAAGAAACACATAGCTGCAAAATACAAGATTAAAATTCCTGTTGCTTGTGATTAAAGTTACACTATAATAAAATCATATTAAATATAATACAACAAGTAATTTTTATGAAATTTGTCACAAACATAAGAAACACACTGATTAGTGTGAGAGAGAGAGAGAGATAATTGTGGCAAAGGTTGATAAAATTTCAAGTCAACACTGGTAAAAAATTATTTTTATTTTAATGATTATCCTAAATTTATGCTTGTGGCTGGAACTAACTTCTTCTTCAAAACTGAAATTTGCAACCAATTTTGTATGTTTTATTAAAAATTTGATTACTGCTTTCTATGAAAAAATCATTTTATTAAGTTCATGAATGAGGAGGGGGAAAATGAGTGTGAAATCACCTGCACAGAAATGAGAGGGAGCACTTTGCTTGTTAATTTGAGAGCTGCTTTTTATTTGTAGCATGAATTGACTAAGAGTATGCAAGAATAATTGGTTGTAATGCAATATGAATGTTGCATTGTATATTTTGGTTGAGTGGTGTGACCTTATGTTATTATACAAATGGCTTCGCTTGATTCAGTTTTTGTAGTGTCACTTCAAAATTTCTGTATTTGATTTAAGTATTTTGTTGTATGTCATAGATGAATTAACAATTACCATTCACTACAATAAAACCAATGAATCTCATTCTATACTCTTAATACCACTTGCACTGTCACTGAATGAATCATTAAGCAACAGCTTTGATAGCAAATTAAAACCATAATATGTATTGTTCTTTAGAGCCTTGTTGGAAGACAGTTCAATTGACAACAAATACTACAATCAACAAAGCCAGTTATTATTTTTTCTTGTTATCTATTTCAATATTTGTAATGTAGTAAGGTCACCATGTAACACGTGCAATATGGCTAATGTTGTTTTAAATGAGGTAATTGAAGATCAATAATTCTGACTGTTTATTCATTGCACTATACATGATTAAACACAGTCGCATAGAAAGTTTTACCTCAGTGTCAACTACCAATCTGCTCCATTTCTGACATGCAGGTCATAGGGTTACGGTCCCAATGATGCAGATTTTCAACACTATCTATAAAGCTAAGGTAAATTAAGTTTGGAGGAGAATTCTAGTGATCATCTGCTCTGATCTGTAATTTTCTGCTTCATACCACATATGATTTCTTCTTAATTTCCTTGTCCCCTCCTATTCCCTTACACTTGTACTATAATCCCACATGTACTACACCCACACATGTTGGGAGACAAGATGGAAGCTTTGAGCTTATCCCAGCTGTGGCAGTGCCTCGCTAGAGGATGTCTCCGCAAGCCAATGTGAAGATCAGTGCCTGTTCTGTGGTTCCAGTAGGAGAGGAACACCACCACCTCCAAGCTATAACATGTACCGTATTTACCCAAACATAAATGGTGTTTTTTTGCTAAATATCCTGTTCAAAAAATGCGAGGTCATCTTATGTTCACAAATTAAGCCTAATCGGTTTTGGTTTAAGTTTTTATATTGCCATTCAATGTTGTGAAACTTGTAAATGTTGACATTAAATTGTGAAGACGGTAAAAATATTGGGCGAGAGCTTCCTTGTGTCATAAGTTTGTCATATCACTGGTTCATTTTCACTGCCCCTCACACCTCAAGAGCCTCATCTTCTGATTATGCAAACCATTAACATCTCTATTTTGCCCAACCATCCCACATTTAAGTCTTGTCTTACAATTGAACAGACCCAATAATTTATTTTCACTCCTAGTTCTCCTCTATTTGTCTTATTTCTTTATTTGTTGTTACACTGTGTGTCAGTTTTTGTTTATAAATCTTTTAATTTCTAAACACTATATTAATTATTTATATAATATTTACTTTGTAGGTCTGTTCTTGTTTCTGTTTACTAATACACTCTATTTACTAATACAATGTTATTTTATATTCTGACTTATTTATATTATTTTCTGTATTGTTTGTTGCCGTACTCTCTGTTCAATATCTCTGTACATGCCCTATGCTTCCTTGCATCATTATACAACATACTAAATATTTTTGTTCTGTTTGAATTAAATTTTCTAAATAGTTTTCCACTGTTCAATTATTTTGAATTCAGTCTCTTGAAAGTCACTTAATTTTATATTTAAATCTATGTAATGGAAATTGTAATAGGCTTCTGGTAATTTTATATAAATAAACCTTTTTTGTAGTGATGTTATGGTCATCTTCAAAATGACTAAAATAATTAAGTTCAGATTAAAGAGATTTCAACCAAATTGAAATCTATAAATGATTTTGAACAAAAGTAAATAGGTAGTACAATTGTAAAATAACAGAAAATTCAATTTTGCACCAAAATCAGTTCAAACTGACAGAGGTCAGCATACTTGCCTGTTATTTTCTAATTGATGTGTATGTGTTCCTTTGTCACTTTAATTTTTTTAGCATGTTGTTTGGTGTTTGTTTTCACTTACTTTCGTAGTACTAATAGTTTCAAAAGAGCTGAATAAACTATTTTATTAATAAAATAATTTATAATTATTCTCCTTTAATTAATTTTAATTTCATTTGTGAATCCTGGTCAGGGCGACAAATCCTTTGAACAAATTTAATTCATTTATGTAAAAAAAAAAACACTAGCACCAAATCATAACTTATTAATATTGAACAGTTGGAATTTCTACAAAAAGGTTTATGTGATTATGAATGTTAAGTGAACTTTTGAGAAAAATTGCTTCTTTGATTACACTGACTTTATTTCTGTGCAGATTCAAAGCCCCAGAACAGCAGTGAAGAAGTTGAACCTGAGCCTCAACCGCCAGGATCATCATCTGTGGAAAAACCAACCAATGCATCCGATCCTCTCAGTAAACTAGATCCTTTATGGTCATTGAGACAGTCATGATCTCTCAGTCAGTTTTTCTTGGACTTCAGTAAGTTATGAAGTATTGAGATTGAATATTACATTTAGGAATATTTTGAAAATGTAATTTGAATGAAAGATGTCTTTTTTATGATTTTTTTTTTTTTTACGTGTTGAGAAGCCAGTAAATGTTTTATGAAGGTTGAATTGGTGTGGAATGGCTTCATAAGATATGAAAATAGGACCATGATCATGAAGTGTGCAAAAAATTGTTGCTTTTCTAAATACTCTTGAGCCATTCTGTTTGCCTTGCAAATCTAAATGTTTATTGGCAGGTAAAGCAATACAGTGGATGATGTCTTAACTAGGATTATACATGCTTTTACTTGTATGAATACTCTACTTTTCTCTTTAGTCATTGCATAGGCAGGATTTACTTTCTGACAATGTTCAAACATCCTATTCGTGTACATTACCTTATTTGAAAGGTGAGAGGCTGATCTTTTATGGAAAGTATCCTCCTCCATCTCAAATAGAAAGAGAATCTGAAAAGAATATGCCTTTTAATGGCCAGTTATCTTTTCAGATAAGGTGAAGGTGCTGCTTTGAACTTCTAGAAAAGATTATGCGTACCTCTATAGATATAGTAATTGCAAATAAATATGTGGACCATGATTGTGTGAATATAAATTGATTAAAATACAAAAAGCTTTTAATAGCCTGCATTCCATAAATTTTCTGCATTTTTTGTGATGCTTTGAATTTTCAATATTCATGGCATAAATAAAAACTTTGTTGGTAAACATTTTAGTTGAAATCCAAATTTATTTTTTAAATAGAGACTGGAAGAAATATCACCAATGTTGAACAGCAGTAGGGAGCTACAATGCAAAGTTTCTGTCACAGTGGAATTACATTTTTTTAATAAAAAGAAATTCATTTAAATGTTGATATTTCTGTAGAATTTCTCAGAGCTTCTATTTTAAAGTAATTGTTTATGCACAGATTTGTTCATGAAAAAAAGTTCTAATTATTACAATACTTTGGCAAAAAAATATATTCCACGTTTTAGATATGTAGATATGTACTTTTGATTGTTGGTATTGTTAGCTTACGAGCAAAACTGTCTCTAGTATATTTTTTTTAAATGTTATGTTTGTCTAGACCTTATTGACTGTATGAAAACCAAGAGCTGACAAAAAAGTTGCATGTCCCTGCAGTTGTTATGGTGATCATCGAACTTTGTGTAGTTCAGAGTATATCCGTACTGATTTTTCTATGATTTTGATATATTTGTTCATAGCATATACAGGTTTGTGCTTTCTATTTTTCTGTTTCATTATGGCATTTTCTTACAAATTTCTGTTGAATTCCTTTATGTAATGTAAAAAGCCTTAATTAAAGTGCCCATTTCACAACGAGTGCATTGCCCATTTCTCTCCTCTCCTTTAAAAACAATGAAAAAATGGATTTATACATTTTTTTTTAAATTCCATTTTACTTTTCAATGTGCCATTTGCAATCCCTAATATTGACTTGAATAACTGGTGATCACATTAGGAGGTATTGAAGGAAAAGAAGTGTGTAGTTCACAATACACTCTGGAAACATGAAAGTGGATAGATGACAGTACTTAAATGATGCTACTGAACATTTTCAGCGACTTCCTAGGAAAAACCTCTGGGACAGACAAGTTAGTCATTGTGTTCTTGTTTCAAGCTTCAACTAGTGGTGCTAATGAATGGCATGGACTTTTTCATACTGGTTAGTATCCTTCTCTCTTCAGTTTGGGCTATCTATTTGGTGAATTATGTGAGAGATTAAACAAAAATACCTTGGGGTTGTTTTTTGTTTTTTAATAAAATAAATCTAAGTATTATTGTCATTTTATTTAGTACATCTGTACAAAACAGTTAAAGAAAATATTTGGAGCCATTTTCAAGAAAATGGCGTTTAAGCGTTTCTGAAAAAGTGGAATTTTGATCTCATTTTTACAGAAATTTTATGAGTTTCCCAGAAACTTTACAACCCGTATTTTGAAGGACTTTTACTCACAAATGCAATAATGTATACAAATCGCCAGTAACGTAAATATTAACATGACAGAGATATCAAAAAAATTACAATTGTATAATTTGGGGGAGGGAGAACACAGCAAAATGGCATGTATGTAAACAGATAATATGCAATTAGAACTATGCTTACACAAAGTGTAAAGAAAAAAATTTCAAAAAGATCTACATGACAATTAAAGAACTATATGTGGAAAATAAATTTCCTTGGAAGAAGTAATCTCGATTTTCATTATGGTATTTGTAGGAAGACTCCATAAAAATTCAAACTTTCGTAGTTTTTGAGAGTACAGAGTTAACAATAAAAATCAGACCTACCATCTTCATAAGTGTATTTCACTCTATTGTGATAAATTTTTTACAAAAATTTGGAGCCATTTTCGAGAAAATTATGAAAATGTCTCAGGGGTTTCATGTACAGTACTCCCAAAATTTCAAGAATGTTTTTCAAAATAGCAGAGTTTTGAGTCAGGCCAGATCGACAAGGGAATATTCAGTTTGGAGAGAACCTACAAATAGTTTAGGCACTAGTGTGTTGTTCACAGACAGAAGAGCGGTCAAGCAGAGACTGATGGATGCTCAAAAAATCCACACTGTCAGTATCAGGAGATCCCATAACGCATTCCTGAATTGAAATCTTGAAATTGATTTTCCACACAAAAATAAAACATGGTCCATACTATAATAAACTCTCTCTCCCTTTATCTTAATAACTGTCGATGCAGTTGGCCATGATGAGAAAAGAGGATTATTAATTCAATTTTATACCAGTCCCGGTTTCTCCCAGTAGCACATGCAATGGAATTTTAAAAATCACAACAAAGATACGAATTTAAAAATGTCACCAGTGTAGAAAAAAGATTATTTTGCCATTAGGCGTTTGTGAACCTACAGTTAAAAGGGCTGAAACAAAAGTATATATACAATGATCTTAAAGTCTATTTTTAAACGCTTACTAACAACATTGTTTTAGCTTTAAAATGGAACTATTTGAGATTTATTTGTTTCGATGTATTGTTACTGCATAAATTACAATCAGCTGATTATCTTACGTTCGTATTTATTACGTAAATATTTCGTTGAGCAATGAAGCTTATCTGCACGATTTCAAGTATGATATGGCATTTTTCTCTCTTTATACAATCACATCAATATGTGATTTATTAAGTTATTCTAATATAAAGACAAAATGTTGGATCAGCTGTTAACTCTGCTGATTAAATTGCTGTACATAAATTAAATCACGTGCGAATGAGTATCAAAATTCAATGTTTTTATATTAAAATTGCTTTTGACTCTTAAATTTACGTGCGCATCTGATCTCAAGTTTATAGTGCATGCCACGAGAGGCGCCACTATTGCATTGCCTGGACTATTCAATCAATGTAGTAAATCATAAAATTCCCATTTTGTATCATTACATACTGCCTATTTGCATCTTATGTCTCATTCACATTAAGGTGGTTAGGGCGAGATATTCCCTAGTAGACAGAGAGTCCATATTACGTTCAAAAATAATTATTTGCAAGATAAATGGGTATTGTGGGACCTACATAAACCAAATAGGGACTTTTATGCTGAGTTTCATTTAATTATTCGAATTAATTTAGTTTAATAGATGTAAAATAAAAATATTTTAATACCACATAAAGAGCTACCGTTGACTAGTTTCTTAACTAGTACCAACAGATCCCGTGGCCACGGAATGAAAAATTGAAGCATAAGATTAACATAAAAAATCACTATTACACAATAAGTACGTGTAAAATCATAAAAAGTAACATTATAAACACATATCTATATATTTTTGTACAGTGATCGCTAATAATGGCAAAAATTTCCATGTGTGAGTGGGGCAAAAAGTCTATAATAAATTGGGCAACACCGTAATGTTCTTGAGATTGGCATGACTGCTCAGAGCTCATGCTTCTTCAAAGTTTCGTTGTTTTGAATCACTATGAATACTGTTCGTTGCCTGGTCGAATATCACAATCTAAGCGAATTGGCGGAAAATTTATTTCCATGGCGGAATTTGAGAGAAAACGAAATAATTCCCATTTATTACGAGAAAAATTACGAAATAAAATTTTTCAAATATTTTTTCAATGTTTGTTTCTTTCTAATTTTTATTTCTTGAATTACCTGAACCAATGGTAGGGCAAACCTTAGATTATTAGATTGCTTAACAAGATCAAAAGTTCGGTTCTCTCGAACATTGTATAAAGCTTTATATTTAACTTGACAGACATCGTAATCATTGACTTCTACTGCTCTTTATTGTCCTTCTTATCACAATATATTTTGTTGTTTTTTTCTTTTATTCCCCTATTTTATTTTTGCTTAGTTAATTAAAATTCATGATCAATTTTTAATGTTTTAATAGTTTTGATTGAAATTTTAGGACTATTTTAGCAATTGCAATGTGCCGCATTATTTCCAGCGGTGCGGTTATATAATTCATAGAAACTATTTGCTGGTTTTCAGCATAATTTTATATCATGTTATGATTTTGATTTAGATGCAAATTATTGTGTAAAGTACACATCAAGTTAAAGTTGCATCAGATAATTCTGAGAGCTGTATTATTGAGACCTTCAATAATAAAATTATACCATTGTTGGAGATAAAATCTTCAAAAGAGATTTCTAAGTGGCATAGTCTTTTGTAATTGTTTGTCTTGATGTTGCACTCAAAATGAAAAAAGGTTTAAATGTTTTCAAAATAAAATGAGAACCATTCAAAATTCATTATTATTGTTCAGGAAATGCAAACATTAGATAAAATATAGTGCTGAAGAGAAAAGGAGTTTCTATTAAAATACTAAAATTACCAAAGGCTGGATATATCATTCCTCTTACAATTTCAATAAAATGTAATTATTAATTATAAATGTAATTATTAAATTTGCCCATGCGTATTTAAATACTATAGGGCTTCAAGCACAAAACTATACTGGGCACTCACTCAAAAAAATCTTTAAAACTAATTATGAATAAATCTAAAAAACAGTAATTATGATAGAATAAATCATTGTTCCAATACAGATGTAAATTAAGAAATTTCTTTCAAAAGTAAAAATTGCTTTTAAAATTTATCATTTACAAATACATGTTTGGTTTCTTATTGATCCCTTCAATTTACTTTTAAAATTAAACATTGTTGTTCAGTAAACTATTTGATTAATGCTTATTAAAATAAAAACATTTTATGAAGTTTTTAAAATTTATTTTAAAAAAACGGGCACGAGGATGGGAGTCCCAAGCCTAATTTTGCTGCGAGGAAATCCTGCATTCACCTATACATTGAATGGTTATCATAACATTTCATAAAATGTATTTATTTAACCCCAGCATTTTATTAACACCAGCAAAACAGTATTTTATCATTGCAATACATTTGAAGCCACTGCAAAGTCTATTTCTTTCTTAATTAAATGCCCACTCAGTTGCAATACCGATTGAGGTGCTGATCTATGCTAAAGATTGTTGCTTTGAGTTCTGTGTAAGCATATGTGGTGCAAAAGACAATGACAATCCACTGTGTATCTTCATAATAAAAAAGAGAATATGAATAATTTTCGAATAATTGAATAAATAATCATTGTTCAGGAGCAAGAAACTGACGTACGGCACAATACAAAATAATAATACTGTACTGAATGTTTAAAAAATTCTGTAAACTCTCAAGATCACCCATTTTCTCATGGACTAGTATCAAAGTGAGTCATTGGGAATATTAATTGAATTAAAATCTCATTCAGATCGCACTAAACGTTATATCCATAAAATTCCAATTTTCTGAATATCTGGTTACTATCAAACGCAATGTTCTCCAGGAGTGATGATATCCCAATTGATCCCAGAAGATCCAGAGGAATGTACGAACTCTTGCAAGGTCTTGTCACTCGATTTGAATGAAGCGCGTTGAGCGCGCGGTGTTGCCGAGATGCGCATCAATGTCCCGACTCTCTAGAAAGCGCGCGAACCTCTCTCTTTGGACTGATTTAGGCTTATAATTTTGCAAAATTCTCCCATTTGAAACGGTAGATTTCCTTCAAATTGCGCATGTTGATTCTTCGAGATGCTAGCTACCAGAAGAAAAGTTTTTAAAAGCATGTTCAACAGTTAATTTTCTCACAATTTTAAAATTTCAGGTCAGATCTCTCAGGTCCCCATAAGAGCCCATGTTAAAACAGCAAACTTTACGGTCTCGTTACGCAAAAACTGGACGGTGAAATCGATCCAAACTCTACAAGAACATAGATGAACCTCTCATCTTTCGATTAATACAATAAAAAAGGCATGTTAAACACAAGACTTATCTCGCTCTAACCACCTTAATCTTCATTCAGATTTGTAAAATATTGTTTGCCCAGAGGCGTATCTATGGTATGGCAGACGACTCGTGCCATGGGCGCCACTCACAAAGGGTGCTATTTAGAATACACCCGCTAAAACAATAACAATCCTAATTTGAAGTATCCTGACAGAGGCCCAAATTCTATGGTTGCCATGGGCAGCGCCTGGATACCTAGATACGCCTTTGGGTTTGTCTGCAGACAAAAAGTTTTAATATTATTTTCATATTTATATTTACATATTATGCAAATTGATAACAAACGCCTCTGATAGGCGACTTCTGTGGAAGATCGCGTTTTTCACTTTTCGGGTAACTCTGTAACAGCCGAACGCGACCATTTCGTGCGATTGAAATACAGGTGGTATTAAGCTTTGGGCGCTGAAGTGTTAAATCGAATCGTGTATTTATGTATGTTTATGTTTTAGATACTTTTCCTTCTTTCTCACGTGCATTTGAATATGTTAAATGTTTAGGACGACAGTTTCTCTAATATAACGTGTCAACGTGACAAGGCAGAAAGGTTTTAATCTTAACCAGCACCATAGGCATCTACTACATGCAGTATTTTGTTTAGAATATCAGATACAGCTTGAAATTGTAAGTTGTTGATAATAACTAATTTCATCTTTTTCACTTTTATATTAAATAATTCAATAATTATATTTTATGAAATTATTTGACCAGAAAAATTGAATTTTTGGAGCATATATACAGTTTTCCGTACTTCTGTGATAATTGAAAATGTTTTTATATATGAATGGAAATGTATATGGATTTTTTTTCTGCTATAGATTAAGATAGCAAGTCGTGAGAGAGATATCTGGCGACGTTATCCTCCCAGTTCTATTAAAAGAAAAATGAAGAGAAATTAATAAAAGAACAAGAGGCAATATCTAAAATTCCAAAATTGACTACGTTTATCTGCAAACATCCGAGTAAGTCTTCTCATGTTTCAAATGAAACTTCAGAACCGTCGACTTCAAATTTACTTTTGTCTGAAAATAACAGCATCTTTGCCCTGAGGAAGGTCGCAGAATGGCGGCGGCACCTGTGCCAAGGACGCGACGTCTCCCGGACTATCTATTTGTAGCTACTTGACTCCGGCCGCGGAAACCTACGCTCTTAACAGAACTCTTCACAATGAAGACGGAAATTCTCAAGTTGAAAAACAAAAAGATGTTTATGAAAATCGCGATTATAGCATCTTCTCTATCGATTTAGGATAATGGGCATCCAAGCTAACAGAAAAGAGCGAGAATATTGGATCGTTAAAGGAAATGAAGAATATCAAAATAGAGATTTCACTTTTGCAAAAGGATACTGTAAAAATGAAAAAAAAGAGAAAGATTTTTCCAAAAATATTATTTTTCAAAAGTTCATAAATCGACGAAAACAAAGCAGGAAAGAAAATAGCTCTGCTACTCGCCGAGTAAAGATAGTTTGTTTTGCTTTACTTGCAACATTATTGGTTCCGATATTTCTCCATCTACTAAGGGCTTCGATGATTGGAAAAATAGTAATCTAATGTTCAATCGACATGGAGAAAGTGTTTCACTAAAAAATAACTAGTTGTCTTGTTCGCTCGAAAGCAGAACGGTGAACGCTTAGACGCAGCAATTGTTGGTGAAACATAGAGATACAATATTTGCGATTTTATAATCAGAAATGGGTTAAAGTTATTTTACACTCCATGCGCTTAACTACGTCTCGAAAAAACGAGGAAAATTAATAAAAGGGGTCCCACATGATAAAAGTGCTACAGGCCCTACAGGTCGTTAAATTGGCCCTGCTGTACACTGCCTGTCTTCGTGGGATGCAGAAAGGGACAAGGTATCACATACATGTATTACAAAAAGAAAAGATTCACACACTTAAGATACACGGGAGTTAAGTGGTGATTAATAGCGGGCGCGCAAGCCTTTAACAAACAATTCGGAAATACATGAAAACCGGCCGAATATTTATTTTTAGGCTACTGATTATTTTGAGACTTCCATAGGAATAAGTTTCGGTCTAACGAACATCGTGTCTAAAATTTTTTGGGTAACTTATGATGCTAAATTTTGTGGTTGAAGACTCTTAGTGAGATCGGCAGCAATTCTCGAAAATCAGTGGTTAATGAGACTAGCCACTGTTGCCGGATCGTTTACATTTCTATCGTGATCTTTTAAAACAACATTATAAGGTTTCTAGTTGATTTGGTCGAATTTTTTACTATATTCCACTTTGCTTTTGTTTTATTATTTGAGTTCAAAATATTCCTGTCATGTTACACGATTTTAGCCTGCCGTATGACTTTTCTTAACAATGATATGTATTTTTTTAAAGTCGAGAAGGAAACCTTGAGATACGTTATGATGCTTAGAAATGAAAGAAAGGATTTGTTTGTTTTTACATGATGTCCTAATCCCTTGTGTTTTCCAAGAATTGCTTTTCCATGAAATATTTCATTTTCTCTTTTGAAGAGGAAAGCAAGTGTTAAAATGTAATGAAAGGGTTGGGGAAAAAAAGTATTTTACATCGTACGAGAAATTTGCTGATCCCGAAAAATCTTGCGGGTAAAACCAGATGTAAATATGCTAGTTCATGGGAAATGTGAATATTCAATCGCTGTTGAATAATGCTTGGTCGATTGCTGTCCTGAAAAACGTTTTGTATGATCCTGAAGCAAGTGCTCAACTGTTCCATGAGAAAGCAGCTGCAAGAAGCTTTTTCTACGAGACTTGCTGGTCGAAGCGCCAGCACTGAAGATCGTGTCACTGGAGAAAGAATCTACGCATGATCCCAGCATCATTCCACGATTGCTCAGGATACGGCGAACATCTTCACAGTCAAGTTATTTGCTTCCATTGCACCGAAAACTCTTCATCTTATGACCTGCAGTTGAAGCCTCGTTTAGAAAGATTTCCAAACACCTGGAAACTTCATTCTTGTGTTTTAAAAAGAAAGTACGACGAAATTTATATAATCGTCTTTAAAACGCGCATAATACCTTTCACTTTGACGAGATTCAACCGACATCGGTCCATTTACGTCTGCATTTATTTGTTCTTCAACATCAAGTCGATTCATTCGTGATGTCAATGGTTTTCTATGTGCCTTGGCTAAAGCACATCCGTTACAAAAACCATCAGTTCCAGCTGCACGTACATTCATGTCATTATTTGTGAACACATTCCGGACATGTTTATCTTGTCCAAAATGCTCATGCCACACCCGGAAAGTCTCAGCTGCTGTCGCAATGTTTACTATACTGGTTGCGGCACAACAACTCGCATATGTAGGATATATGCATTTACTCGGTTCATACATTCACTGGTTCCAACAATTTGTTTACCGTGAAACAGGTTACCGTGAAACAACTTTCCCATTTTCTATATCGATTCCAATTCTTGTACAGATGTACTTTTGATAGAAAACATATGTCTTTCAACTTCTGGAACATCCTTGAAATGGCCGGGAGTCCATTTGTTCCATTCTTGAAATGTCCACAATACAAGAACCATACGTCAACATAGCCCCTTTATTTGCCACTGAAACGGTAAACTTATTGTAAGTTGAAATACTGCTTATTTGAAGTCATTTAGTGCGTTGCGCCAGAATCGGCAACCCACAGATCCGCTACTTCATACTGTTGTTGCTTGTCAGGAATACTGAATCTTAAATAACATGCGTTGCATCACTTATTACCAGAAACGCCGAACCTTCGATGCTATTTTTTCTTGATGTATTCTCCTTTTTAGCTTTCAATTTTCTACAATTTTTCTTGATATGGTCTGGCTTCCCGCAGTAAAAACATTCTCTTCTTCTTTTTGTAGTGTTTGACTTTTCTTCATCAGCTAACTTGTTGGTTGCAGTTTTACGTGATGGACATTGACCTTTTGTACACATGAGCTGTAAAACCACCCGATTATGATGCGTACCAGTCTTTAGTCGTTTTTCATTTGTACACCACTTTACAGTAAACTATTTGTCGTGCGTTTGTTGTCATCGAGAAACTCCCATACATTGCTGTTACTCAAGGCCCACAGTGCATAAAACCTGTCTGTGCAATAACTCCACTGGAACGTCATGTGATTCTTGCTTGCGAAGCTCATATTCATATCCGCAAATATTCTTTCAACATTTGCCACATGGGCAGCAATTTACATTTCTGGATCACGTTGCAACTTGTGAACACCTGTTATTAACAAACTTAAAGGTTGAATACTGTTTTGTTCACATACACTAACCTGTATGTCCCATATGTCCTTGGCATTGTTGTAGGTTAACACCAAAACCGCCACGGACAGACCCAACGCCGCTGCTGGAGCATTGTCACACTTCCAATCTGAAACTTTGTTCGTCTCTTCAGCCGTTGCCTCTGTTGCATTTGCAAATACCGGATGCTGCCTCGTTCCGTTAATGATCGTCGCCAAGTTATGTTGTTCGAAACGCATTTGCATTTGCCACTTCCATTTCTACTAATTAGATGCTCCGAAAAGTTTCTCGATTTTTATGTTTAATTCTGTCACCGACATTGTACACTAACTGCACGGCATGACGCAAATCAAATGATTTCCTCCAAATCGCAATGCATCGTTTCTAGCGTTTTCAAGCTCTGAAACGTGGATGGCCCATAACTTGATACGGTTATCTGCAATAACTGAAGTGAAATAGTAGTTTATGTAACAAGGGCGCGAAACAAGTGATTCATGCACGGGTCGAGTTGATCGTCCGAGCTTAGCTAGGACGTGGTCGTCCGAGCCAGTCCGAGCTTAGCGAGGACGACAAAGAGACGGGTGCTGGAATCACCTCGCGGCCGTTATACTAGGGGTTATTTAACCATGCACTTGACGTAAATCAGATATTCACGGTTTCTTGCAATCGGGAGCTTGCGGACTATAACGACACGTAAGCTCCTGAGTGGATGAAACTGCAACACCTGATTTACGTCAAGTGCATGACCAAATAAATCGTACTATACGTGTACTATTTTTAACACACCGTGAGCGTAACGAAATGCGTCAAGTAACGGAATATAAATTAAATATCAAATAACTAGAAATACCTTAATTGTACAAAAGTAAATGGATCCCAGTCTTGTAACACTATTGTTTGTAAATAATAAACAAAGACGTCAAGACGAACGACCACTCGTTACATATGTTTCGCACACTGAAAACTAGTGTTTCAACAGAATGGCACAGACTTCCCCGTATTAGTTTTCTATTTCCTTCGGTCTTGGTTAGCTATTCGAATTTGCTACATATTCTTGCCTGCTGCCATATATCGCCATCAAAAATACATTTTTTTGACATTCTTCGGTTTCCTAATCGTAGAGAAGAAAAAAATATTTTAAAATTATTAAAGAACAGTAAAACCTTGCCCTAAATGGCAATTTTCTTTGAAAAATTTGGAGCCATTTTAAAGGAAACTGACGTTTAAGCGCTACTGTAAATTCGAATTTTGAAGCTCTTTTTCACAGAAAATGTTTGAGTTCTCGAAAAACTTAATTTGAAGTAATTTTAAGTACATTAACTCACAAATGCAGTAGAGTTTACAAATTGCTGGAAATGTGCAAATCAACGGCGTGAGAGATCTTTAAAAAAATGTACATTTGTGTAGTTATTGAGAAAGAACAACAAAAATATACATCGACATGAACTTTACGTCATATTAAGGAGTGCAATTACCACTATCCGTTCGAAATCTTTGATTTCTACGAATGAAAAAATTTGGAGCCCTTTTTGAGAATATGGCGTTTGACCGTTTCTGAAAATGCGGAGTTTTGAGATATATTCACTGAATATGGAGTTTTCGAGAAACTGTATAGAACATTATTTAAAGCGCATGCACTCGTAAATAGAATAATGTGAACAAGTTGCCGCTAATATAAATATTAACGACATGAGAGACAAGTGAAAAAAATTATATTTTTGTAATTTTTGAAGAAAAAAGAATAGAGCAATATGACGTTTATGTCTTCTTAAGGAGTATATTTAGCATTATCCCCATCAAAGGTTTAAAGAAAAAAATGTGGAGCCATTTTTGTGAAAATATTTTTGTACTTTTTTTAATTGCACGTATTGCACGCCATAACTACTAAAAGTTGCGCATAAACTACTAAAACTATTGCGCATAAACTACTAAAAGTTTCAAAAAAATATTCATGACAATGAAAGAACTCGCTGTGGAGAACAAATTTTATTTGAAGGAAAAATCTCTATCTTTAATTTTGTAGTTATGGGAAGACGCCGGAAATATTTTAAAATTTTCGAAATTTTACTGTTAAACCTGAAAATCTGCCATCTGCCATCTTTGTAAGTGTATTTTACTATATTCTTACAAGAAATGTAAAGAAAAAAAATTGGAGCTGATTTGAAAAAAATTGTTTTGAAAATGTCAGGAGTGCTTAATGTAAAGTACCCCGAAATTTTAAAGAATGTTTTTCAAAACTCAAATATTTGACTCGAGCCAGATCGATATAGGTTTCTTCAATTTGAAAAAACTCCTACGCATGGTTTAGGTGATAGTAGTGTTCACAGACACCACACAGACGGACGTTTTGAAAAAAAAACGAACGTTTTTGGTATTAGGGGACCTCAAAATGTGTATTTCCGATGAAATGTCGAAATCGATTTTCCGCAGCTTTACATAATTTTCCATATACTACGTATATTGCTCCTATGCCACCTTTATAAGTTTATTTTACTCAATTCTTACAAGAAATTTAAAGAAAAATTTGAAGCCGTTTTTGAGAAAATATTGAAAGGTCCCGGGGGCTTCATGTAAAGTACCCCCAAATTTTAAAGAATTGTTTTCAAAACCTCAAAGATTCGACTCGAGCGAGATGGACAGCGGTTTTTTCATTTTGGAAAAATCTTACGTATGGTTTAGATACAAGTGATGTTCACAGACAGACTGACATTTTGAAAAAAAATATTTTTTTTTTTAGGGAACCCGAAAACGTATTTCAGTTGAAATCTCGAAATCGATTTTCCGCAGCAATTCATAACTTTCCCTACACTGTGACGGTCCACTCGGACGCGATCCAATGATCCGATATTAATACTGAACAAAATAACCAAAATTGACGTATTTTAATAGATGAAGTCGTAGGCTTCCGCGGCCGGAGTCATGTGAATGATCTTGGCTGTCCGGGTGACGCCACGTCGAAGGCTGTGTTGCCGACGTTTCGACCAGTGGTCTTCTTCAGGGCTGTTCTACGCCGGAATGGTCAGCGCTCGCGTGTACAACTCCAATATGGCTATGGTTTTCTAAGGTTCAGTTAAATTCTGAAAGGCTATAGCCACTTTAGGTTTAGTTTGTCAGAGCTCAATCAGGAATGTGCTAAAATATTTGGAATTTTTGTGAATTTGAAGTGCAATGGTATTTCACATAAGAAGAGAAAGGAAATCAAAACCCAGTAAAGAAGACTATAGAAAATACTTGAATTGAAAGCAGCATACATATTGTAAATTGGGCAGCAAATACAAGACTTACAGATCAATCACAGTCACACACATGATGCAAGAAGTTGGATGCTTGCAAGTCATGATGACAATGTGCTTTCCTGAACAGTTGTGATTTCAGTAAGCCAGAGATTTACGAAACTACTTCACAAGCATAGGGTGCCCCCTGTGAGAAGTCAAATGGACAAAAGATTAATAACATGAGTGCATCACATGAAATGAATCATCTAAGAACTTTGTTAGTATTATGAAATGTTATCAAGAGTTACATGTTTAAAGATAAATACCACTAAACTGCAGTTATCAAATTTTGTTATAAATTAACTGTAATTAATTAATTAATACAAAAAGCCACCAGACTTTATTTGCAAATTTTACCAAAGCAAGTGAAGCCTAATTGTATTAGTCACCATTCATATCCAAAGTAATGCTCCTTCTAATTATGTCTTTGAAACTAAGTAGTATAAAATAAAAAAGGTAAAAAATAAGTTTTAATTTTTCTGCAAATTAAAATAAAATTAGCTAGTGGAGCTATACAATAGCCCAGACTTTCTCATACTAGTTAGTTTCCTATTCTCTTCTATGTCTACAAGTCACATGGTATCACTTCTTATAGGTGGGGAAGATTATATTCACACACCCCAAACATCACATAGATCTAGCCAACCCCTGTACTTTGGTGTAATTTTTGAAATATACAAAGAATACATGAAAATGGCATTTATGCCATTATATTCAGTGCATTTAACACTATCTTTACAAAAATTTAAAGACAAAATTAGGAAGCAAGTTTGAGAAAATCCAGCTTTTAATTTTTTTTAATGGCCCAGCCCAATTTCTCTCAAAATTTCACGTGTGTGTGTGTGTGCGCGTGTGTGTGTGTAAAATTATTAATTTAAGTTCTAAGAATTATTTTTCCATTGAAGAAAAATAATCTCTGTCTTTAATAGTGTAGTATACACTCTTGCAATTTTTCAAAATTCAGAGTTAACAGTGAAAATCAGGCCTATACCATCTTTACAAGAAAGTCTCTTACAAGAAATTTAATGAAAAAAATTGAGGGTATTTTGATAAAAGTTTGAAAATATTCCAGGGGATTCATATAGAGACCCCAAAATTCAATTATTTTATTTCAAAATTGCAGGACTTCAAGTTGGGCCAAATTGATTAAGGATATATTCATTTTGAAGGGGAAAAAAAAATACTACAAATAGTTAAGGCACTAGTTTTGTTCACAAACAGAAATTTTGAAGATAAAAGGGTAAAGGAAAGGAGAAAGAAAGAAAGAAAAAAAGAATGAAAGAAAAGGAAAAACAATACTTTTTCAGTACCTTCAGGAGTATATAAAATATGTATTTCTGTGGAAACTTCAAAATTTATATTCTGAACCATTACAAAACTTTCTCTATACTATACATAATACTCAGTGTATACATATGTATATGAGAAAGTAAAAAATGAAACATTTAAGAGATTTACTAAAAAGGAGAATATTAAAAATTTTATTGTTTGGATTTTTTTATAAATATTATTAATTACCAACAAGTTTATGAGAGTTAAAAGCAGAAAAAAAACAACAACAACACAATATTCAGATAATTCTGCAACAAGCAGCTGAAAATATAAAGGAGTCGAAACAACACCTGTAATTGGAATAGGTTAAATATGTAATTTCAGGTATACCAGTTTTAAAAACTAATTTAAAACTGTTATTATATTTGTATGAAATTCAGCAACTTTTTCAACACATTCAATTTATTCAGGATACTGAAAAATAGCATAATATACATCTCTTTCAAATTAACTGACAAATTACAGAATAGAATATAAAATTGAAAAAACAGTTAATGCACATAATGTAATAACTCACAATATTCACAAAGACATTTACTTGCATATTGTCATGTATAAGAATCAAAGGAAGTGTTACACAGTTGCATGAAGTCATTTGCTTATGAGTTCGAACCCAATCAAAACCCTTAGCAAAGGAACAACTACTTCATTTGTGTTCCTGCTCAACTTCATAATTTTCTTGTAACTTTGTTTTTAGATATGTAGTGAATTGACAAAATATTCTAGCACTTGTGGAGAGGAACATAGCCCATTGCAAATACTAATTATCACAAAATTGAGCTTCTTTACAGCTTGCGCATTCATCATCCCATCAGATAAAATGACATATGCAAGTAAATGAAACACATACACCTTCCCATTCATTCGCATAATCCTAATTGTACTACACTTTTTAAAATCTGGTACTTTCCACAGCTATTCACTCCTGTTCTTCATACAATTATCTGTGCTTTTAATGTGATGGTTTACTTTCTGTGATACCATTAATTCATATTATTTCTTAATAAAAGGAATTAACGTCTGTGAATCTGCCTTCAGTTTTACAAGCTTTCACAAAAGCTGAAGAACAGTAGGCTACTCCTCTAAGAACAATCAAACTTGCATTAAAACACTTTTTTTTATAAATTACCAGGGGTGTTATCTTTACAATAAAGTTATGATTAGTCTTGAAATTTTTTCAAGGTCAACACTTAATATCAATATTAAGAACATTTTCAAAATGTATTTAAAAAGAACTCTGCAATGTTTATGCCATGAGGATTAACTTAAAAACGCAACAAAAAACATAAAAAAAGAAGAGCTAGACAATACAGAGCCACAATAAATTACAATTAAGAGTTTCCATGTACAAATTTCCTTATATTAATAGATCGAAGTCTGGAATGAATTAATAGAGGAGCAGTCTTTTGTGACCTAATTTCATGTTGTACAACTTCATGACTATGTTTAGTGAAAGCTAGCATTAGCTTTTCATATTACATGAAATATTTCCCCGTTTTTCACTCAGACAAAGATAACAAAAATATTTGCAACTACTGGCTAAAACGTCTTACCAGCAAGTACATCCAGTTAACATTAGATGCATATCATATATCAGGGCATTTAGCATGGGACAAATATTGTTCAGTCTTCATGCTACACAAGCTGCCAATTTTAAGGCTCTTGGCAATGAAAATATCTGCACTAACATACAGTTACAAATAAAACGTCTTCCAAATTAAAGCTGCAATATCAGAACTGAAAAGAGATTCGTAAAGCTAGCACAACATTCTTGAATATTTTAATATTACAAGTCAGAATTATTTCAATTTAAACCCCACTTCTCTTGTTTTTCCTCTAATGATGTAAACACGACACCATCATCCTGAGGAGGGCCAGGCACACGCATGGCAAAGAGGCACACTAAAAAGATGAATGCGATGAAAGTGCTTAAATGGGCCACTTCTTTATTCATCCTTGTTGAACAAGTACGACGCTGCAAGAAGTTATCCCAGAAGCTCAAAATCTTCATCAGAATCGTCAAAATGTCGCCCCAAGTCATCCAAGGCTTTGAACAAAATATTGTGCATCAATGTAAGTTTTGCTTTCATTAATAGATGAGGTTTCAAAGGTGTTGCATTCTTTTTACTGAAAAATATACTTTAATTAAATATTTTTACAGATTTTTTGTACAAGTAGTGTACATTAGATCACTAGTTGTATAAAAATGCCTTGAGTATTTAATGACAGAGGGTTCCTCAATTGGTAAATAATGCTTAAAGCTGTAACTAATACAGATAAGAATTCCAGAATTCAATATTTGTGTTACATTCTTTGATGAATGTGGATTTTCAATTAGTGAAATAAAAAAGTTTAAATTATAATTTTGAATAATTGAAGGGCACTTTTTTCTTTTGTCACATCTTTTTGCAAGTGAGAATAAAAGCGCACCAACAATGAATAAAAAAATAAAAATATTTCTAACAAAATAAATGAATATATTAACTTTCATAATATTGTTTTACAGAAAGAAAGAAAAAAAACACAACAAAGAGTACTAAAATTCAACACATCTCAGGCTACTTTCTCAAGAGTAAATGAGTTGTATATATTACTATTTAAATTGTATCAAAGAGAGACATGTTTTGTAACACTTTTGTTTGATAGCATTTTTATCTTAACTCAATGTTTTTTCCAGAGGGATTCCTCTTACTGGAAGAAAAGCATTACAGTGAGCCATACACATCCCGATAAGGGCGCAATCCTGTTGGAAACTTAACTGGCTTCACACTGGAATATTTCAATAGCTAATAAAATATTCATCTTTTAAATTATGCATAATGATTCTACTGATCCCCGTGAATTGACATCCAACATTTACAAGAATTTCTCTATTGTACATACCAACACATGAAGCCCCAAGAGCTTCCTCAGCCCCTTCATCAACTGGAGACCACTGCTGCGGTCTCTCATAGCAGAGTTCAAACAAAGGCTGTTTCTCAGGTTCAATAAGGTGCTGTTGGATAAGCTGGCAAAGAACATCAAATTCCTCTTCGCTTTGGCACAGGAAACACTGTCGTACAAGAATGTTCATGACAATTAACCAAATATTGGATTTTATACCATAAATGTCACACAATCCTTACCACAGCAACTGAAGGATCCATATGAAGAATGTGACTCCGGCTGGCAAATTCACAATGATAAGATGCATCTAATGCTTTCTCGTGTTCGTGTTCCTTCTCTTCCACCAGACCTGCCAATTGGGTTGTATGTGGGTCAAGATAAATGACTTCTTCTCCTACAAAACAATTATTTTCCTTTTGTAGGCGATTGTTGGTCAAATTTATTGAGATGGTAAAATTTACACACATACATGCTACACACAAAAACTTACCCACACATCCTATGAAATACAAAGCATGGTTTGGCTTTCCTCCTATCACCCCAAGTGACTGCTTGAATGTGAAACATGTCTAGAAACAATAGACATGTAATTTATTTAAGTACATTGTACGTTATTACTCTCACTGCTAATGATTTGCATTACTGTATGATATTTTGTGCTCACCTTTAGTCCACGAATGTATACAGGATTAATCTCACTCAAACCAAGACGAAGAGGCACAACTAATAAGAGAGGTTTCCAACTTTGCACAACCCCACCTGCACTGGCATTTCCTTCACTTTGAGTTCCACTTTTCTGCTTCACAGAACAGAGTCGCCCTATACATATTTAAGATCTTTATATTGTGCCATTCACACAGCACTGTATTATAAAACATGTTAACGTAGGCAGTTACAAGCTCTAGCAAAATGGTGTATAGTGCAAGGGTAAACCATGACAAATTAAATGAAGGAATTAATGCTTTCATTACATGAGTGATGTTGTATACACAAGTATCATATCTTAACATGAATATCCATATTTTTACATTAATGACTAACATATTCATCATGTTAATGAAGATGTTACTTAAACAGCCTCAATAGCTCTAAAAGGTGCTTTTAAAGAAAGCATATTCACCACTAAAAAATTATAAAATGCTTTGACTTTTGTAAGTTGTGTAAGGTTCTAAACTTATCGGCTTGTGCACTGGATTAAAAGTTATTTTTAGTGAACAAAGATAAGCAAACAACAGAGATGAGATGCAAGAAGCTGAAGTTGAACACTGAAAGGTTAGCTAGTAGTTATGGCTACTAACAAAATTATTTAAGTTACAAATGTTATTCAGTATTAAACATATCAATATCTTTTAAAAAACTGAAAAATCATACTTACTGATTTCATTGATGACAACTGTATTATCCAGGGCTACATGAATGACAAGGGAGCTCCAATCATCATATACAGCAAGTTTCCTTAAACAAAGTACCAATTACAAATTAAAACAGGGGACTAACACTCAAGAATGTTCACTGATTTGCATACTTCCCAGCATTTTAAAACATCTAAAAGTTTTATTGAAATAAGAAGCAAATATATTATGACTCTAAATCTCTTTTTCTAATTTTTATATAAGCCATTACCTATTAATGAACTTCAAACAAACAACTTCAACGAAATGTTCGTACTTACTTAAGTACTTGGGCTACAGTGTTTGGACCAAACCACTGGCCCACCTCTTTGCCTTCAGAGGCACCCATTAAAGCAATTTGATGAATAGAATACGGAGCAGTACGACGATCCTCAAACATATGTAAAATTTTAAGGTACGTACTGTTTTTAACATTAGCTGACCATATCCAATCCCTGCCTGAAAACAGATAAAAATTCACTCACAGTAATACCACCAATATTAATAACACAATTGATTACTGTAAATTACTCTTATCACTTTGAATTATATGATTCTTACTCACCCAAATGCACACACACTAATGCATGAGCTAGAACCATCTGACCGCAACGTAACATACAACCCCAACCTTTATCAGTGGTTAAGCCTGTATCACCAATTTGCACAAAGTTTCTTCGATATGTAAACCATAATTTGGAGCGAATATCTTTCCGAATGACTTCTACATCTGAAAGCAAATCTGCTCTTAATTTTGCAATATAACAAGGAATTGCTACGCAACTGGTAAGAATAACAAAGATTTTTTTGCATACTGTGTGGAGCATGATACGCCTTTCCTAGTATCCATATTGTTTCCTTTGTTTGGGGGATGTCATCGGGCTCAAGTGCCCCTTCATGTGTCAAATATGCTTCAAGCATCATATCCATGGTGGACAAAATGATGAAAGAATTAAGTCTTCAGCAAGACAACATAAAATGCAGTTACAACTGGTATTACAACCTGTGAAGAGTAAGCATATGACATCAATGAATAAACACGATCAATCATTAACAACGTATAGTTGATAATTACATGCTATAAGAAAATGCCAATTAATCGAATTCAGTTATCAAACAAACTGTTCTGAGATTTTCAATAGTTTTGAAGTGGCTTTGTTTTCACCACTTTTTGCTTTTCATTGACATATGCTCTAATCAATAATATATGAACATTGCACCAATACTGGAGTAATTTCTGAATGATATTTGAATATAAATTGTCAAAAACATCCAAAACAGAAAGAAAGTGCGTGTTCTTATAACCAAATGACGTTTGGAAATACCTCAAAACAGTCATCTATTTCTTGACAACTCAAGTAACATGACATTTAAATTATTTAATACATTTTAACATATTTTACCTACAAAAGTAAAATACCACTACAAAAGAGCTGTTTAAAAAACTTTACTTGCACTACATATTTTATTTTGATACTTCAAGTTGTGACAGTCATCAACCAGACAGTTCATGACGACACTTCTCAGCTGTTTCGATCTACTTCCCAAGTCGGGGAAAGTATCGATAATGAATGTCAAGATTGTTCACAATGTTGACAATAGATGGCGTTGCAAGACCAAGATTCAAATATTGACAATCCTCGAACATGGTGTTATTAACTGCAAACTGTCTTCTTATCGGCACAATGCCGATCATAAACTTAATACGAAGTGTACAGAAATATGGTTCAAAAGTACGCTTAAACTTTGTGTTGTTGAGTGCGGGGGAGTGGAGTCATTTGTCTTTGATACTGCGCGGTTGCATGTGCGCATCTGAAAATCAATAAACACAAACATGGCGACTTTTATGTTCTTTTAAAGCGGTTGTCTGGCGGTAGGAAGTGTTGTTGTGGTACGCATTCGTCACTGGCACAACTGCGTCATGAAACGTGAAATGTGTGTGAGGAACGCACTTACCTACGGGATGTCCCTGTTAACTGTCATTTTATGTTAAGTGTGGAAATAACCAAAACTGGCATGCGGTTTGACATGTGGGCGTAGCTGTCAAACTTGTACGGCGTATTGTTTCCTTCAGTTTTTCGGCAATTAAAATGTAAGACACCACAGTGAAGGTGTACATTACGCTTACTTGTGAAGAACTTGCCAGTATTTATCGACTGTCGTAATATAAATGACTGTTTTGTGGAATAACATCAGAACATATGGAAGCAAAAAGCGTTTGGATTCGACTGTGGTAAAGTATTTTAATTCTCTGCTATGTTGTGAATATTGCAGAACTGTTTATTTCTTGTTGATTAAGAGTGTTTCTGTTGAAAATTAAAAGCATATGTTTAATGCAATGGATTGTCTCGATGTTATTCTATGGCCTTTTTACCTATGCTTTTTGACATAAAGATACCGTCTGATTTATGCATGTTTAAATTTGATGTAATTTAGACTTTAGTATAGGAGATTCATTATCCTGAATACCTTACAATTACCATCTGGGCAACTTTCGTAGTTTAGCTTCGTATTTTTAAATCGTATAAAACGATGAAATTTGCAATTAAAATGCTTTAGGTGTTGTTTTTTTGTCTTGCATGAACGCTTATAAACTGAAGCTTCCATTTTACTATTGTCCTTGCGTTATCTGTGAGCATGAAACATTACAGGGTTTGCGGGTGACAACAGACAATTACCCAAGGAATATTAGCGCCCGGAATCGGTGTAACAGAAGATAACTTTTTGCGACGATGACGCGTAGTCCTGATTAACCATATTTTCCAAAGAAATGCGACATTCTTGGACTATTTTGTTCCGAATGAATGTTCCCATCATCTTGTTTTAATATTGAAGAACTCAGAACGGAGCATAATCGCTGGTGCGCTTTTTCTATTTGTTCGAAGCAATTTCGAAATCGGTGCGTGCGTGGCGCGGGGGTGGCTGAGGCGGTTTAGAGCCGGGGCGGCGCGGGCCCGGCACGCGGTCGGGGGAGGCGTTAAGCCGCCTCTGAATGGAGCGCGCTTCCGGGGGCTAGTCTGCGCGCGCCCGGCGCGGGCACGCCTCCCTGCCCGGCGCGCCCGGGGCCTCGTCCGCCGCCGCCGCCAGCTGCCACGCTGGCAACAGGTGGCGAGGACGCGCCGCGATCGATCCCAGCCATGCCACGGGGCCACTAGGCGCGCGTAGACGCGAACAGCTGTTGGCGCGGGCGGACGAGCCTGTGCCGCGCCGCCACGCAGGCGCTCGCCCGGACCGCCGCCCCGCGCCGCCCCAACAGCCGGCCTGGATTAGGGCGAGGGCTCTGCGCCGGTGGCCTAAGGGGTGGGGGAGGGCGCCAAGAAAAAAAGGCCCAAGGCTTTTTAGGACAATCCTTTTTATTAATATATTTAGTAGAAAATGACCTTTGTGGTCAAATCTTTGGCCACGGTGAATAAGTTGATAAGTCATGAATTAATATTACAGGAGAGCAAATAACTTAATTGTACAGGAGAGCAAATAACTACTTTCAACTGATGCTGTAAATCAGGGATAATGATATTCTAACGAAACCTACACACAAATAGTTTCTTTTGAATATCACCTTCGTTTGAATATAATCAATACCTGTTTTAGTTCAATTGAAAGTTGTTTTTTCCTCTCCTGTAAAATTAATTTTTCATGAATTATCAGCTTATTCACCGGGATCAAAGAAATAATGTTCTCAGTTTTCAAATATCATTTTCTCATCTTGAGTTGACGTTGCATCCAATATTGAGGCTCTCTTTAGAGCTTGTTTTATTTTCTGAAGTGATCTACAATGTTGAACGAAACGTCAGCTTAACCTGAGAAGATGAAATAATCTTGAAAAGCTGAGAATTAATTTGATCCCCAAGATTGTTTTATACTAATATAGGTATTGATAGTGGTTCATTGGATCTATCAGTGAAACCAACAAAAATATGAAATCTATAATTTTAAATAGAATGTATTGCTAGTCCAGAAGATTTCAGATTCTGCAGTCTCGCATTCCATCGCTGAGATGGGAAGAAGTCGGGATTTAGAGAAAAAATATGATGGTACAAAGAGGCCGAGAAAAGGAAATTTACAAAACGTTTTGCGGAAAAGTAACTTTTCTATAGACACTATAAAATGTAAGACGTTTTTAATAATTTTGGAAGAAAAAGTTACGAGGAGAAAAGAAGAGAGCAATCGAGGAAGTCCTGAACAATGGTATGAGCTGGATGTGATGCTGAAGACAGAAACTTCTGATTGCAATGACAATAGCTTTAGGAGTTGATTGATTGATAACGATCTTAAAATATACGTTTGTGAAAATGCGACTTGTCTAATCAGGGCCTCCCATTCTGGTTTAGATTTATTTAGTAAAAAAAAAAAAAAAAAAAAAAAAAAAAATGTTTGTGACTTATGTGGGAGAAGATTATCTGCGCACAATTTCTTGAGTTCCAGAATCCCTTCCCGTCATTTTAACTATAAATAGTTGAAAAATGAGTAAAAGTTTAAAATAAACAAATAAAAATAAATTTTAAAAAATCGCGAGATTAGCATTATTTGAAAAAAAAATGAAATTTTCGTTCTCGAGTTATAGAGAACTTCTTTGCATTGGTAAAAGAATGGTAAGTATGATTTTTCTGCATTGCTAACAAAATAGTAACTCGCCCTTACCTTTCCCCCTACCATTACAAACGAAAGGAGAGTTCAACAAAACGTGCGCACAGTGAAGCTGTATTTACGTCCAGAAGCAAAACAAGAGGCCATCTCAGCATTTGCTCAATGGATCAGGGAAACTAGACAAAAACCTGATCGAGATGGGGATCATTGACCCGCAATCTGAAGTACATGGTTATTTTAAAGTTGTTGATTGCATTCGATAGCTAGAAAGTAATTGAATGTAATGAAACTGTCTGGCATTATCTGCCATTATATGTCACATTGCGTGCACTTCTAAAATAATTTCAAACAGCTCATGGTCAAAAGCCAATATGTTTGCCTACCCATTCATTTAGGTCGAAAGTAAGTGAAAGTCCTACATTCTAGATTTCGCGGTGCACTAGTTCATCGTGAGGCCATAGCCTCACATATGCGCCAATGCACTTCGTTAATGGCATTTCGAAGTACCACGCTAGTGTTCTGGTTTAATAATCGGATTAATCTGATCGGATTAATGTGTTGATCGTGACTGGTGGAATAGACTTTTATGAGAACGAGGGCGGATTGCAACTACTGCAACTTCTTCGTAAATCTACGTGGAATTTCAAAAGTCCTTATGTGAAATATGAGAGACAGTAGGTAATGTGAATAAAAACCTAGACTATACATCAAGTCTGAAGTAAGCTATAAAATAATTTACTATACAAAACAAAAGCATTTATTTGTGTGCGTAACCGTTTAATTTTACTAGGAAGTAAATGTGATGCCGGAGGTTTGATGTGAAGCGATGCCGGAGGTTTGATGTTTTACCGGATTCCCGATATTCCCTGTACACTCGTGAAATAGTCTTACGGCAAAATCCAAATTTCATTGCAACCTCAGAGATGTTGAAAGCCATCTCTCTTGCGCCGACTATAACACCACCTTCAAATTCACTTAAATCGTCATAACCTGCCATTGTAACCGATCTAACAACTGTGCCAGACTCTGGTTGTATTATATTGTCGTTGACCGGAGCGTCATATTCTGATTGGTTCCAAATCTCTTTATTTCAATACGCATGGCTGTATGAGTTTTTTAGCTTTTCAGTGCAAATGTTTCTTCAAGAGAAAGAAATTACTCTTATACAATATTTTGTCAGCCACCGCTGATGGTGCTGCTGCCGTGACAAGTCGTAATAAAGATCTCATTGCACTTTTGAAACAAGTGCCAAATGTACTCACAGTACAGTGTCTTATTCATATGTTACTCCATTACGTTATGAGAGAAATCAAAAAGATTACAAGCAATTCGTTGAATGACCGATTATTTGGTCGTCTTTGTAAGATTACAATTCCACAATTCCTTGTTGCTGCACACAGAATTACGTACGTGGGCTCTCTAAAGGTTTTTCTGTCTATTTGACTCAGAATCGGACTTTCTTGAAGATGGAGACGAAAAATTGCGCGGAAACCTGTTTCTATCAAAAATGAATCGCTTATTTGACCGACCTGTTTAAAATATGCAATGAAGTTAATTTCAATTGCAAGGGAATGAGCAAAATCTAATTAAAATAAAAGACAACGTTATGCTTTTGCGGGAAAACTTCCTTCAAACTAATTCTTTGTAGAGATGAATACTCCTTCCATCATTATCAGCAGTATCTGTAAAGCAGGAAGATTTGTTTACTTACTGCCAACATTGAACGTTCATGTTGATTTTATGGAGCGTTTCTAAGATATTTGATACACTTATATACCGAGTTGGGTTTCAGATTCTTTCGCAAAAGCAGATTCTGAAGATTCATCAAATTTGGAAGAGGAACTCGTAGAACTCACAACTAACCAAGATCACAAAGTAAAATTCAAACGTGGATACCAAGAGCTTTGTCTTCAAATATCGACACCAGTTCTTTATCATGGATCGTGGGCAATAGTATAGACATGTTTAATCACATTTCTTTCATTCTATATAGCTGAGCATGGATTCATTGCAGAGCAAATTTACTGTGAAGATGGGAAACAGACTTTACATTACTGAAAGTGAGGATCTGCGATTGATGTTGAGATAGTTGGATCCCCAAGTTGACAAATCGTTAAAACTCTACCAGCCTCAATCATCTCCTCCAAGTTTTAAGGCTCTAGAAAGCTTCGTTTTGGAGTATTATAACTATATAGTTTCCACAATAGTGCCAGTATGGAGGGTTGGATTTGTCATGTTAAAAATACACTTGGCATAAACTGTTTAACAAATTATTATTGTAATCTTATTACAATACCAGAGTTCCAAACTCGTATGGAAAACAATGCTTCAACCAATATGACCCTAAGATGTCCCAATAATCAAAGCACTGTGGTTGCCACCAGGAGAATTACCTGATCTTAGTCGAAGACCCCAAAGTCCAAGTAGAATAACCAAAAGCGGGCTCTGTCGGCATAAGCAGAATTACAACATCAACTACAAACACTTCGGAGCTCACTCGCAAAACCAGACTGCTTCCGCGCTCGTGGCTCCTTACATATGGGCGACTAGCAGACTCGCCACAGGCTGCCCCACCCGCCCTGGCGAGCCATAACGCCGCGCGCTATTCAGCAGCGCGCACATCAGATGCTGCCATGCATCCATAACATATTTATTTCAACAAATCCTTCATATTTTTATTGTTAGAGTGCAATTCGCCACGTCCCCGTGAAATTCTCTTTCTTTAGAGACCTCATTATTTTAATGATTAGTTGCGTGTGTGTGCAACAAAACGCGTCTACACTTCTGAAATAATATAGGAGAGGATAGTTTGATATTTCATACAAAATTAACAATGCACCAGGGGGCGTTGGAATTTTTTTATCTACTGGGGGAAGTCGTTCAGAAAAGACTGGGAACCTCTGGTATACATCATTGGACCGGCCCAACTACCATCACATCGGTCCAACTACGAGTATGCAATAGTAATCAATAGATACTTATTTTTGTTTCATACACATAAGGTACTGTTATGATACCATGTTGACAACTGACGAAAATAGTGTGGCTTTTCACTTTTGATGCAAAACAAATTTTGAAATGTTTGGAATTCTCAATTGATTCAGTAGCAAACAAGAAAACCATAAAGTTTTTGTGATCATCACATGTATTATTTTTTGGCTCCTCAAGAGACTTCCAACTCCTCGGACCCTTGGGTTTGGAAGTCGCCCTTGGGGCAAAACCATCTAATGCCTTAATATATAAATATTTTTTGTTTAGGTAATTAAATTTACTGATTAATCCATTAAAAATCGTTTATTATTACTACATTAATGTTGTGCGTGTGCCATTAAAACGCCACCGCGCAATTAAAATTCCACAACCACCAGTCAGAACTCAGAACTTGTGGTGTTACAGAATGGCACATACTTTCTCGTGCTAATTAGTTGTAAAATTCTTCGGTCTGGCTTATTTTTTCGGTTTTCCCCTCCCCCTTCTTCCCAACTGCCATCTATCGCCACCCAAACGACATTTTTTAAATTTTTCGTTTCTCTAACATAGGACTAAAACATGACTTTAAGATTACGATAGAAGAGTAAAACCTCGACTAGTATGAACATTTTCGTTGAAACATTTGGAGCCGTTTTTGAAAATGTTTTTGAGGATTCATGGTGAGTACCAACAAAAATCAAATATGCGGTTGAAACTCCCAAAGCCTCGAGTTAGTTACGATCAATCGGGGTATATTAATTTTGGAGTAAATCAGCGGTTTAGGCGCTAGCGTTTGCTACAGGCAGACATACACGATAGACGTTTTGCCGTAAAGCTCTTTTTAAATATCAAGAGCTCGCAGAGCATGGATTCTGGCTACACCACATGTTAAAAAATATAATTTACTTTATATAGAAACAGGATTTATCCACTTTTTCGTTACCACGGCTCGACAATAAACGTTTTTCTGCGAAACATTCGCCGTTCCGGAGCACGATTACATAACTTTCTCTTCTTACGAAGTAAGTGCGATTAAATTGTTAACCGATTAAATTGTTATAATTTGAAATATCGATTTTCTCCTTCACGCGCAACGTCATCAGCTTACACAAGTATGGTCCGTACGTTTTGTTTGTTTGTTTGTTTGTTTGATTCTAACTGACTAATGGTACATCAAAATATTTAACCTCAATTAAATGTATTACATGAATACTACACATTTGGTCTTGGCTTATTACAAATGTAAAAAGAAAAACTCGCTGTTTTCCGACGCACGATTTCATGACGTTCTCCTCTTACGAAGTACGTTCGTAATGGCGAGAAAATTAAAATATAAACGCCAGCAAAATTTCTTGTGAGTCAGAAGTGTCTCGTTTTTCTACTTTCCTACATTTGCACATGTTGCTCTCTCACACATGACTTTACTTTTCGTGGGAAGTAATGTTTTCATGATTTTGTCAGCTTCATGTTACGTATATTGAATTTTCAAACATTTCTTTATCCTGTAAGTTATAAGGATGATCAAGTACACAATACAAAGCCCACTAAAATAGGTATGTTTTCATTACCATATCACGGCATCAAATAAATGCCTCTAATGACAAATTCATGCTTGAATTTCTCAAAATTTAAATTATTCTTAAATCTATAAAATGTTTCGCACCCCATTCGCGATGTTTCGCGCACGTTTCGTGGAGTTTCACACATTATTCGTTTGAATGAAAAGAATAGCTGGTTCGCACGAGCATGCGCATGGAAAACGAGCACGAGAAAACGTGTTTTGAGCACGGCGTATTCAAAAATCATTTTTGGTCAATTCGAGGGAGTCTGACTTTTTCTAGAAATAATGACCCATATACAACAAACCCTTATTTACGCTCTGTGATAAAAATATTGAAATCTACATCTACATCTATGTGCAAATAATAAATTTTCAATCATGGATCAAATTACCGTCTTGAATTCTCGTATTAAGTTTTTCAAGCATTGGATAACACCTAGTATGTTTGAAGTCTTCTTAAACACCAATGCCACGACGCTTGATGAAAGTCCAAACTTATTTCGTCACTAGCGCTTTCTCGATTGTAACTTTGCTTATATCCATAAATACTTTTTAAACTGTTTGAGAAGCGTTTGCTAATAAATAAACAGCGCTAATTAATTGCTCAGTTTTGATCTTACCTTACGACTCTCTTCAAATGTGCAACCACGATTAAAACAATTGAAAATTGCCTTCATTTTTTATGCTCCAAGGCTGAAAATTTAGAATTCTTACAATAAAACAGTCTGAGAATAATCGTTACTACACAGTACATTTTCAGGTGTGTCCAGTCTGTGGTTTAGCTAAGAAGATTCATAACGAATTTCATGAAGATAATTTTTATTTCAAATAGTTCCCTAATTTAATGCGACTGAAAATATTATCTGCAAGATGGAGTACATTGAAACGTAAACCTTCTCATTCTTCCTTTTTTTTCTAGTATCACCACTCCTTAATTAGACACTTAGCTTATGATTAGTGAGCAGAAAAGTGGCCACGTTCACCCATATCATGTCCACTTTCACGACATTTAAACCATTGTACTGTTATGAATGGAACGTCGAATCTACGATTGCGCTTCCTCTCTCTCTCTCTCTCGCCTAGTCTAGACAGCAATGTGGGTCAATCGTTGACTAAGTTTATCAAGCAGCGCCCAGTCGCCGCCGAAAGCTCCACAGAGGAGGCTTGTTGGGATGCGCGCTTGCGGGATGTTCCTATCTACACAGGAAGCCACTTCCTCCGGAAACCACGAAGCAACTCGGAGGCTACGCGCCGCCATTCTTCAGCTAAATTTTTTTGGTGCAAAAATCAGTTCTTTTGTTTTAATTCACCGTGATTCAAGATGTTTCAGTGTTTTGAAAGTCTGCAGTTTTGGATTTCGAAGAAAGGTGTAAGAAATACTGCAAATTTTCTGAGATTGGTAAACTGTGTTTTCCTAATTTCACGGAACATTAACAATAAATAGTAACTTATTTAATGTTGTGAAGGTTTTAGGAAGAGTAGCGAATAGGACTTGAAGAGGTAAAGGGAGGACTGAGACAAGGGGCGAAAATAAGATAATTTAGATTGAAGTGAAATAATAAATTAAAAAATAAATAAATAAAGACAAGTAAAATGGTATGGTGACAGATATGAATTTAGAGGTAAAAATATGTCCAAGGAAAAAGAGAAAGGAGGAGTGTAATTTGAAAAGATTCAAGAGCGAGACTCGGTAAGCAGAGGGGAACACCTTGAGAGAACTGAAGATTTTAGGGAACGGGGATGACCTGAGGCAACGCAGTATGATAATGGGTTGAAGGAAAAAAAGGGGAAAAAAATATTCCCTGGCAAGTTCCGCTTAAGATGTGGAGCCAAGCCACAAGAGAAACCTTTCCGTTTGCTCGGCTGATCGAAACCTATTCCCACTTCACCTTTCTTATCGTACAGCTTCGCGCTATGCTTCTCCGACCTGCCACTGATTCTACCATCTTACAAGAATGAAAACAAGCCCTTCCACCCTTACCTATTATTTCGTAATTATCTAATTTCTTCGCGAACTCTAATGCAACTGCGAATGTATCACATTTATCTATAACATTCTCCCTTATCTCTGTCGGATCCCACCGTTTCTTCGGATTGGTAACAATTATATTGTGATTTTTTTAACTCTGCCCCTGGCAGGTATCAGCTGTTGACGATTTCATCCAATCAGGAGCTTGAACGTCACCATAGTGATGTTCCCAATTTCGAAGCCAGGGGTAGAGTTGGAAAAATCGCAGTATAAGTCAAGAAGGGCTTCAAAGGTCGATATTTTCAATCCCGCCACCAACTGTTTGCAATAATTGTGCAGCTCTCTTGCATACACGTTCCAAGTGGTACCGGCCACATGTATCTGTTTTGTAAGTAATTACCTAAACTTTTCCGCGTTGAAATTTTACATTCCTAATAATTTTGCTTTCACCTCGGCACATTCGGTGGCATTTCCCGCCCTTCAGTCATAAGCTATGAATCAACTTCGTACGGCAACAATTGCGTAAGTTGATTACCCACTCTTCTTCCGGTCCGCGCAGTTGATTGTCTTGTGCTTCGAATACGCTTAAATAAGCCGTGATGTCATCCTTTTCGCCTCTAAATTTATCCATTACGCGATATAATTTAATGTACGATTTTGAATTTGCCTCCCTACCTGCTTCCGAAATAATCGTCGTCTGCCTCGTTAACCTTATCTTCTTCAGCTCGAACTCGCGATCTAACTTCTCTTTCCGTTCCGAGCGTTTTCACTCCTCCCATTCCCTTTCTCTTTTCATTGCTTTTTCCCTCTCGATCTTGGCAATTATGCGCTAATCCTTTTACAAATTCTTCCTCGTAATGATGACTACTTGAACTATTTTTTGAGACTGTTTTTTCTGTATTTTCACTATTTTCCGACTCTCCTAATTCTCTCGCGATTTGCGTAAGACATCAGTCTAAGTTTTAATGCATTTAGCAACACTAAACGATTTGGTTCAAGTCAGTGTGTCAGTTTGAAGCGAGCGATCATTTTTCTTAATGTTCAGTACAGGTGAACGTATGTTAAAGTACTATTTAAGAAGCAGAGAAAGGTTCTTGCCCAAAAAAGTTTCCTACGCTTTAAGGCTTCTCGTGGTTTCAATAATTAGGTTCACGTTATATTTTTATTTTGTACGTATTTTCAAACACTATTTTGAACCTTGTCTATATAGAATATTGATTAGAAAATGAAGATGAGAGTGACATTTAAGATCGAATATACTTAAAGCTAATATTTACGCGTTCTATCACACCAGGACGTTCCACGACGATGATTTATGAATGAAAGTGAGTAAATGGAAAATACCAAAAATGGATGTCCTTTTTTTTCATTTTCTTTTTTGCATTCGATAGACATTATTATTAACATATTACTTATAGATGACCGAACAATATATAACTTATTTAAGTATTGTTATTAAAAATGGAGACAGGTTGGGAAAAAACATCTGTTTTATTTTATTTAAAACATCGATGTTTTCCGTTGTTTGTTATCGATATATCGATGTTTTGATAAAATTTGCCATCATTAAGGGGATTTCTTCGTACAACTACAATATTAAAGATTCGTTTTCCTTTATAAAATATATTGTTCAAAGATAAATCTTGAAATAAGATCATAACCAATTTCTCTAATATATGACTTGTTTTCACGCAATTTGGGTGAAATATAGATAATTTTTAAACAATTATTTTCTCAGAAATGGCTTCAATTATTTCCTTAGGTCTGTAAGAACTGTAAAAAAGCACTGATCCCATTTTCGGCCAATTCACTGTATTTAAAAAATAAAATAAAAAAAAAACAAAAAACAAAACAAAAAAACGTTGCAATACTATCTCATTAATGATAGTATTTCCTGAATTAAATCTCTTCTAATAATAGATCTTCAATTCAAAGATAAATCTTCAAAAGTTCACGTACAATTTTTCAAGGGTTGTTTACAAAAAGCAGTGTTTGCGTCATTTCTGCTTGGAATTAACGCAATAAAAAATGCCTCAAAAACGGCTCTAACTCCTCCTTTTGCTTTTTTCTCCGTGTATAGACCAATGGACGCTTAAAGAAATGGTGTAGGTCACATTTGAATCGGAAAACAAAAACGTTTAATATCCAGGAGCTTCAAATTTTCAAGAGCAAGCAAAAAAGTTCTAAGTTCCGGACATCGTTCATTTTTCGTAACATTAATAGTTGAAGGACAATCTATAGACGTCACAGAGTTCACGGATAACGAACTTTCATGCATAGAAAGTTGAATTTATATTTTAAGAATAGTTTTCCAACGTTATCTCAAAACCGGCAAAATGTGGCATCTAACCTATTTGTTTGCAGCGATTTCTTTTTGTTTAATACTTTGACCGGCGAAGGTGGTTCAGGGCATCAACTGATATCACTTCAGTGCCTCTGATCTGGGTCCTGGGTTCGAGACCCGACGGAGGTAGGATTTTCGAAACTAGCTAAACAGATGGGTCGAATTCAGCCGCTGTCTGGAGGAGAATTCTAGTGGCAGGCTCCTCTGATCGGTAGTTTTCCGTGCTTTCTCCGATCAAAACCAGGTGCATACCGGAGCAATACTCTAACAAACGGGCCGTGCGCGATCTTTCCTTCTTCCTCCTTGTCCTATTCTCACTACTTGCACACTTACATGTAGTACACTATCACACGTGTCTGTATTCCAGCCGGGAACTTCGAGTTTGCCCCGGCTGGGGCGGTGCCTCACTGGTGGGAGATACCTGGTTGGGGAAAATCCCCACAAGCGGACGTAGGTCGGCGCCGGAAATCGTCAGCCTATGGGAAAAGGTCACCGCCACCTCGCGCGATAAAATCATTCATTACACTTATGGGATTAAACACGTTAACAGATGTCGCGCCAGGAATCTTCAATCAATGAATTAAACACAGTGGGTACGAACATTTGCGAAAGTTGGAAATAAATGCGAGAAGGTATGCGCTTTCTTTCTTGATCCCCTGTTGTATTTGTGAGTGCGTGAGCGCGGGGGCGCGGCCTGGCCGAGCTGTGGGAACGAGAGGGTTCCCGGAAAGCGAGGCTCTGCGTGTGCGGACCGCTGTTGGCGCCATCGCCGCTGCTCGGCAGGCTCTTGAACTGCGCTGAATTGCTCCGTCCCCTCCCCATCCCCCTCGCTTGGGACGGCGCTACCGGAGAACCAGTGTTGGACGGGCACTCCTGGAACATGGCGCAAAATGCGATTATAAACTTATAATAATGTTGTAACAACACTGACACAAGGGCGGATGATCCAGAGACAAATTTTGGGAGGGGAAATTCAAAATGTTTTCGTCGAATATATTATATTACAGATGTAAAATATCGCAAGCTACACTCAGCTCACACTAAGATACGGTTTTATTACGTTTTAATGATAATACGATAATGTTTTTGCTTCAAAGTCTCGTGACAAGTTAAAATTAATAGTTACTGAAACATATTAGGTGGGTAAATTTTCCTCTTCGTGGATCCGCGCATGCTGGCATTATTTGCAAAATGCTCCGCAACGTACTGCTGCATGGACCTGCAGAAATGTTTTCACCAGCAAAATGGTTTTTCTGCATCGAGACTGGATCTCAGGCCCTCCGAGATAACTCGCCGGACGCCTTTTAAACCTCTACGCCAAGCCAACCGCATTCTTAACCAACCCGGGCCCGGGTTTAATGGACGACAAATGGATTGGGTACATTCACCGTAATTCGTATGAGTGACAGAAAATTCAGAAGTCTCTCTAAAACACTTTTGAAGATAAATTTTTAATTATAGAGTGTTGTGTTTTCTTTGGCTGGTGGAGAACCAGTTTTTCATCTTCGAAAAACAAATCCAAAATCAAAACAAAACAAAGGAAATATGCTTTCCTTTCCATATTCCTCAATCAATCTCCATGGCACACTGAGTGCCTCGATTCACCGACAAGATGGAACAACAAGATAATGAGCAAGAGATGAAGAAAATTTCCAAAAATTGTGCGAAAAATATCTCATTTGAAGTTTGACAGTTTTAAGAGTGAAGAGGTGAAAAAAATAAATCATTTATTTTATGTGAAAATTTGTTTTATAAATTCACGGATAAGACATATAGTGACATTTGTTTTCAGGTTATGAGTTTCTTATACGCTATAGTTTTCTATAAAACCATGGAGTTAACCATAGGTAATTTCAAATGCAATAGGAAGTTATGAATTCTTTGAAGTGTAGTAACAGGTGGATTCGATCTGGCAGTTTTTATTTTTTTATCGTTTTTAAAGATGTAATGATGAGGGAGAGGATCTTGGTGAGAGAATTATGCTTTTGATCATTTTTTTGAATGAATTAAATTGAAAGAAATTTGATGCAGAATTTTTATTTTATCTAGATAATTTACAGATTATTTTCTCAAAACTACCATTTTATTTCTTGCACTTGCTTCGTAAGAAGAAAAAGTATTGTTAATCGTGCGTCCGAAAATTTCCTTACAGTTTTCCTGAATGAAATCTGTTTTTCAAACACAGATCTAGAACTAAGGTCATGTACAATTTTTTAAAAATTTGGGTAGTTTTGTAATATTTTCTGCTTAAAGTTAATGCAAAGTATATAAAAAAATTATTTTCTCAAAAATCTGTCTTCAATTTTTTTTCAGTGTTACAACAAAGGTCACTTAAATGAATGGAACAAATCTCATTTTCGTTGAACACTGAATTTTTGAAAATTGCAAAAGTTATAAATAATGCGAGAAAGCAGTGCTGTTGTAGCTCCACTAGTTTTTAATCGGAATTGTTGTGGCGTTGTTCCATACGTGATCCGGGTGCTTTGTCGCGAGCCAAAGAGGGAGACGAGGGGCGTCCATAAGTAATTTATTTTGAAAGAGACAATGAGCTCTATTTCTTCCAGTATCGTATAATTTCCGCTATTACTGTGAGCATAGTAGTTTAGTTAGGACCTCGGTCGTTACATTCAGTAAATTTATGTATAGTATAGGAATATAATTATTTTCACGAGTAAATACTACACATACGCAGTTGAAGTACCATGTGCTCCTCTTTGCACGCTTTTGTTGAGAAGGAAGCATTTCCGACCGATACGGCGGCCATTTTCATTTTACGTTAAGGTCAGATGTTTTGCAGATGGTATTGACTTTGGGCGAATCCAGCGCGATGGGAGGGGGGTCGCATCCTTTTTTCTCATCCCATCCTACAACCCGCAAACATCCTGCATGAACATCACAATGCACTAGCTGAAGTATCCCGCCTTACCCGGGGATCTATGACTACAGCGCATGTGACAGGACAATGAATGGATTCAGTCTCTATACTGCGATTTTCGCAATTCTGCCCCTGGCAGGTAACAGTTCTGGACAGATTCATCCAATCGGGCGCTTGAACGTCACCACAGTGGCGTTACTCTAGGGACATTAAAGCTCCCGATTGGATGAAACCGTCAGTAGCTGATACCTGCGAGGGGCAGAGTTGCATAAATCGCGGAATAGTGCATCGTTGCCCTCGCCCGCACTGAGATGCTCCGAACTCCTCTGCAACCCCCCGCGCAAACCCACCCCATCCCACACCACCCCACCCCACCCAACCCCACCCAATCACACCCAACCCCACCCCACCCCACCCAACCCCACCCATCACACCCAACCCCACCCCACCCCACCCCAACCAACCCCACCCACCCACCCAACCCCACCCCACCCCACCCCACACCACCCAACCCCACTCCACCCCACCCCATCCCATCCCACCCCACCCCACCCCTCCCCACTCTCTCAGCGCCGCCTTGCCTCTGCTCGCCCGCGTCACCCAGCTTCACCCCCGCCCGCCCTACCTCAGCATGTTCGCTACGACACCATCGTTGCTACTCCTGACAACTTATTAACAGGAGCATGCTTTGCTCTGTCGTACACTGATTAATGGCAGTTGTAAACGATACGTTGTTGCGTAATCCCAGCAAGCTTCCAGAAACAATTTTGCCCTTTAATTGATCAAAACCCAATAGTGCATCTAGATTGAATAAAAAAGGCATTTCGTAGAAAATAGTATGGTCTTTCAGAAATTATAACTCAATTCCATATTTTTTCTCAACGTTTCCGAAATAGTTACAAACGTCTGAAACAATGCAACGTACATTTTGTTTAAGGGGTAGAAAATGGTAATGAGGCAATTCTTTCGAAAATAGCATTGAATGGGTTATTTTATCTAAATAAGCACATGTGATTACATAAAGGCAGTTATTTTGAACTCTCTGACACTCTTCCATTTTATGTATACAAGTAATGAATGTCATTTAAATTTATATTTAATTACTCTTCTATTTTGAATCACTACATATTTTTAATGTTACCAATTTATATAATACTGCAAATCAAGCTTTCCCATTCAAAACATTGCTTTTCTACATATGCCCTCCATCTTGGCGTTCTGCATCCGCTACTGTCCACTATAAGGGTCCACGAACTGTTCGAAGTCTACGTCGTTGAAGGGCGTAAGTCCTTCGCATGCATTCCCCCGGAAGGGCAGTCAACTGTTGTCCAAAGGTGCAGATAGCGCCCACGCCCTGTCAAGGATCTCCAAATACGAAGCCACTGAGCTTCGTAAATTCTAGACACGTTAAACGTCCTAGTATAAACTTCGCTTGATACTAAATTGTTTCTTATAGCTTTAATCTAATAATAAAAGAACTATCTCGCGACCTGCGAGTTTGCGAGAATATTATTATTATTATTATTATTATTATTATTATTATTATTATTATTATTATTATTATTAATATTATTAATAATAACAACAAAAACTTCATCTTCATGACAAGAGTATTATCTCCTCTTTTCTGTCAATTTCCAAACAAGAGCGCATTCCTGTGGGTGTAAACATCGCGGATGTTGACGATCCAACACCAGCAGCAGCTGCAGGCACTACGGCCGCATTCAGTGGCACTTGCCAGCATTTTTTGCTCGTGCACAGAAGCTCCCGACATCCCTTTACTTTTATATTCGCATCTGTTTGCGTGAGTTTCCGGTTCTAGAGAGAAACCGCTTTAGAATTTTTACAAAGTTGTGTTAAACGTATCGTCTTTTAACTGTGTCATTCGCCTTACCGCGAGGTTTCGTTCCGAGGCCTCTTTTCCACCATAACAAGCTTCAAAATATCGATTTTAATGTTTTGCCCGACTTTTCTAGTTATAATTATTTTATTTGCAACTTGTGAATAATTAATAACAATATAAATCTGCTTGAACTTGAATAATCTTCCTAAATAGCCATCAACAGATAGAAAATATGATGTCACATGCCTCGACCAAAAGTCATATATCTTCAATCCCGTCGATTCAATGATAGTGTATAACAAAATGAGATTTTTTTATGATCTATAAGGCACCATATTCACATAATACTGTAAATTTGCTATTGATGTAAGGAGAAAATAGTCCTCAGACATGAATCAAATTTAAAACGAAATGTGTAGAATTTTGAAGATGACGCTAATCAGAAATCAACAGGCGCAAATGCAACGCGCAACACACGCCACCCTACAACACACGTTCTTCTAGAATCGTCGATCTTAACGTGGTGCATCTCTTAGATTGTAATCTCCATAATGAGACCTTCTTGGAACTTCTGCTACATTTTCGGATGTGTAGCTCGTATGGATATACTCCGTAGCGAGGGTGGTCGGAAAAGTACCGAATTTGGAAAACGACGTGACATTGTAAATAGACTATTTCATATTCCAAGCAATTTCCTTGTACGGTTTCGAAGACGACTTCCTTTCGTGAATAAACGGTCAGCAATATTACAACGTGTCCCTACGCATGGGGCCCATCAAAAATGACGCACAGTTCAGGACCCGAATGAGAAACTATATTCACTTAGTTTGTTATTTACGGTCGCATCAACATCTATGTCATTAGCGACCACTATTGCTTTTAACGGTATGGTAACTGTGAGGATGACATGATATGGTGACGATAGGAGGTGAAAGAACGAACACAATACAACCATGCCCGAGGCGGGGTCGAACCCGCGATCCTTCGGTCCGAGATCGCTAAGACACTTCTGCCTTAACGATCTCTACTATCCGGGTCGGCGGATCTAATATTGTTTTGATAATTTTACTCAATTTACGCACATCATTTGGTCATTGACCGCATCACAATCCAAAGGATTATTCCTGTTTAGTTAGCGCGGATGTCATTTCGAGAAGAAATATACGTTCTAAAGAAGTGTCATTTTTCGTGCAGAAATGTATGGGGGGAGTGAGGGGCGGTGAAAAATCTAATTGGTTCCCTCCTCAAATACTCGTACTTCTGGATCCATCCCTATTTCAGAAGGACTGTTTTGTGTTTTTTTCCTTTCCAGCACTATGTGCAACTGTCCTCAATGTAGGAGTGGATCGATTATTGTTCTAAAGTGGTTTTTTACATACTAAACCGTGAAGTCGAGTAAACGTGTACGTAATAGCCCATTCACTGGATCAGTCATAATAAAAACGTAGGAATATATTTCAATGTTAAAATATCGAGTAACTTGCACAAATACTCCGTAGCTTAATATGAGATGAAGTAATGAATTTTTTGTGAATGTTTATCACTTTTTCCGTTTCTTGGCTTGCCAATCAACCAGCGCCACGCTGCTGAAGGGGCTGAAAATCGAAGCCCTCTTGCGGGCAGGGAGTACCATCGTGCCTGCCTGAGCAGAACGAGCGTGCGCCTACTGTGAGCAAAGTAGTCATTGTTCTGCAGCCAAATGATCTCCCCGGAGCCTTTTCTCAGAAGAGGCGTGAAGCGTTGCAACACTAGAACGCGCCTTCCCTGGCCTTTTGGAGAGATGCGAGACGAAGTGCGATGCGGGAGATGTGAATAGGTTACGCCAATGGAGATGCGGGATAGGAATGCCCGGGCACATGTTTTGAAACGCTTGTACTGAAAATATAACACTTCCCAAGATATATGTTTATTTTGTTTTTCCAGATAAAAAATACGTACAAAAAGGCTTTCGCCAAATTTATATCAGTAAAACAAAATATTACAAAAAAAACAACATAAATATCAGAGATAAATAAAAATAATTTTCTTGTTTTTTTTCGAATTGAGATGCTAACTTGACATCAAGTTTGCGGAAAATATCATTTCCCGTATTATTTAAAGAACAACAAAATTTGTTTTTTTGCGAACTATTAACAACAAATAAGCGACAATTTGCTACGTAGTTATTTTTTTATTTATCTCTGAAATTTAAGGTATCTTGTAATCGTTGGACCATCAAAGGTAGCATATGCGTGAAAAAAACAATTTTATCAAATAACTAATTTTCATCCCCATAAAACACTTACAAAGAGTGCGTTCAACTGATTGGCCTTGTGAGACAGGTGCTTGATACAGGTAAACCGAAGTTGTGGGTTCATAACCGCGTAAAGCATGAACGTGTTAAATTATGTTTATTTTATGGAAGCATTCCCAACCCTTCCTGTATTACATCCATACCCTCATCTTTCCATAATCTCTGGGCCTGACAGGCAACTGTGTGCGAGCTATGTGTGGAATTGTGGAACTGGTTCTGTACTCTCACAACCATGGCAAGAGCAACGCCCTGGAACCAAGCGATACTATGAGCAATTATATAAAGGTACAAGGCCGAGAGAGCTGTACAGTATAGAATCTGTTAGAATATGTGGAACGCGCGAAGGTGATCTTCACTGAGTGTCCCAGGGGAGCCTGAGGCCATGGGAGGACATGTAGGCGACGACACATATTGGAGGGGAGGGGGGGGGGCGTCGTAACTCAAACTCAAGGAAACTAATAGGAAACCAACTAGTTATAGTGGACCGCACTATCGATCTTCGGCGCATTCGTAGAAGCACTGAAGTGACGCGAAGCGTAAACTGCGCATTCGCAGAAGGTCGATAGAGCTTTAACGTTCGAGGCGGCACAAACTCCCTATTCGCTAATGTGGAACATCCGCCACATCGAGGCTTGAAACCTACGCGTAGCTACGGCGCCCCGGTTAGAGTCGCTGCAGTTGCCTGAGCTCACGTAGGGTGGGGCGGGGCGAGGCAGGCCGGGGCGGCGCAGGCCGGGGCGGCGCGTGCGCGACGGGGGATGGGAGGCCAGGCGCCGCTTCGCACGCCCCGAGGCGGCGCAGCACGAGCTTTATCAGAGATAGCGGGCGGCAGCTATCGACTGCTTCCCGGAAGCTGCGTCGGACGCTCCGCGGGCGCCGTTCAGCCGACACGCGCCACGCGCCACGCCCCCTCGCGCCCTTGCACCCTCGACCCCTCGCCCCTCACTCCCTCGCCCCTTCACACCCTCGCCCCCTCACTCCCTCGCCCCCTCACTCCCTCGCCCCTCACTCCCTCGCCCCCTCACTCCCTCGCCCCCTCACTCCCTCGCCCCCTCACTCCCTCGCCCCCTCACTCCCTCGCCCCCTCACTCCCTCGCCCCCTCACTCCCTCGCCCCCTCACTCCCTCGCCCCCTCACTCCCTCGCCCCCTCACTCCCTCGCCCCCTCACTCCCTCGCCCCCTCACTCCCTCGCCCCCTCACTCCCTCGCCCCCTCACACCCTCGCCCCCTCACTCCCTCGCCCCTCACTCCCTCGCCCCCTCACTCCATCGCCCCCTCACTCCATCGCCCCCTCACTCCCTCGCCCCCTCACTCCCTCGCCCCCTCACTCCTTCGCCCCCTCACTCCCTCGCCCCCTCACTCCCTCGCCCCCTCACTCCCTCGCCCCCTCACTCCCTCGTCCCCTCACTCCCTCGCCCCCTCACTCCCTCGCCCCTCATTCCCTCGCCCCCTCACTTTCTCGCCCCCTTACTCCCTCGCCCTCCCACTCCCTCGCCCCCTCACTCTCGCTCCCTCACTCCCTCACTCCCTCGCCTCCTCACTCCCTGGCCCCCTCACTTCCTCGCCCCCTCACTTCCTCGCCCCCTTACTCCCTCGCCCCCTCACTCCCTCGCTCCCTCACTTCCTCGCCCCCTTACTCCCTCGCCCCCTCACTCCCTCGCTCCCTCACTTCCTCGCCCCCTCACTCCCTCGCCCCCTCACTCCCTCGCCCCCTCACTCCCTCTCCCCCTCACTCCCTCGCCCCCTCACTCCCTCGCCCCCCCACTCCCTCGTCCCTTCCCTCGCCTCCTCACTCCCTCGCCCCTTCACCTGCCCGCTCACTCGCTCACTCAACCCCTCGGTTCTTCACTCACAGACTTCCTCGCCCTCTCCCTCTCCCGCTCTTGTCAACTTGCTTCCACGCCCCCTCTCACTCTCGTCCCCTTGCAGCTTTTCTGTAGCGTAGTGGTATTGTCCCCTATTATATATGAGGAGAAGATTGAAACAAAATATTTGGTGCTCGTTTTGAGAAAAAAATATTATTTGCATTGTTTTAAATGTCCTATATGTCATATATGTCCATAATGTCAAAAGATCTAAAATTTCAATGAATATGAAACCTGCACCAATCTCTGAAACGTCCTTTCAAAGAATATGAAACCTTAAAAAATCAAGATTTCCATTTGAAACTCTCAAAGCTTCGAGTTCGTTCAGATCTTCCTGGAAATTTTAGATAAAGTCTGCTGAAAGGTTTAGGCGCTTGCAGTTACCAGAGACGGACAGACGGGTAGATGGACACACAGTCAGACGTTTTGCCGTCAATCGATTTTTCAGATTTCAAGAATCCACAAAACAGGAATTTTGGCTTCATCACATTTAGAGGATATTATTCTATTTTTGCAACTCGATTTATCCACTTTTTGTTACGAAAAAATGCAACAATTACAATGTCCTCTTGATAGAGACTTTTACGTAAATACGTAGTCGGAGAGAATGCAAAAAATACTTTTTCGATTTTAGGAGACTCCAAAACGCGTATTTATACTAAAATATTGATCTAGATTTTCCGCAACATGACATATCTTTCTATATACTACGTGTATGAATGACTCCTTATGCCCGTACCTACACGAAAAAGTAAAAGTATTGTTTATGTATTTTTCTACAAGTTGTCACTATTTCACTCAAAATTACGAGAAAATATTTATATTATTAAACAATTGTACATAATATTATGAAAATAACTAATTTTGAAGAGTAGATTTCAGTAAGAAAACACAATTGCAATATATTTTAAAGGATTTAAATAAATAGTAAGAAATAAGATAGAAGAGGATTTTAATTAGGTTACAGATGAATATAATAGCAATACATTATTTCCATTGATTAAAGATTTAGATAGTTGCTTTTAATTTGATACTTAAATATTTTAAGAGCTATATTCCGTTTGTATTTTAGTTTGGTATTCATAATCTATATCATTAATTTCCAATTCGTTAATTTCGATGCGACAGTGCGCGAGACGAAAGCATCAATACGTGATCTAAGCGAATGCCTGTTCGAGAAACAAAAAGCGCGCACAGTTAACTTTTAATTATCTTAATCAAAAGTATTGTAAAATCGTTTGTCGTTTAATCATTATAATTGTCTTTTACTGTAAACATATTTGTATTAGGTTTGTAGTACAATTAAATATGTAATTTAAAATAACTGTGGGTGTAAAACATCGTATTTAACTTTAAAATATTTCTAAACATTATTATGGGGAGCAGAAACATCTTATTTTGCCTGAGGCGCAAAATAACCTAGCGCCGGTCCTGACTGCGGTTTTATTTTATTTTATTTACTGTTTTTTGTTTTTTACAATTTAGCTGTTGTTGGGTATGCTTCTGCCCAATGTCGCTTGGCTAATCTCTCTCCTCAAGGTCTTTCGCCTGTGGCGGCACCGCGACTCTCCCCTGGCTCTCCCTCTGCACCGGTTTCCCTTTGGGCTCGGCCCTGCCACGCCCTCTTTGGCGCGCCGTTCCCTTCAGACAAGGCTCGTTGTCCCCATACATCCGCGCGAAAACGTTTCCATCCCATTATTTGCCATATCATCTCCCTTTATTCACACAGACGTACATACACGTCGGGAGAGCATTCGAGAACTTACAGCATCTCCCGGCTGGGGGCGTTGCCCCGCTGTGGGAGATATCTATGGGGAGAAATCCCACGCATAAGTCGGCGCACGATCTCACCGATCGACTAGGGCGCAACACCATCACTTCCAGTCATAGAAACATACACTACACATATAGGAATAAAATGACTATAGTAGTGGAATGCCCGGATGCTTCTACCGATCGCTCTTTCCGCCCCGCTTTCTTCCACCCGTCCTCATTGCCCGCCCCACTCTGCCCCTATCCCCCTGCCTTCTTCCACGCCCCGCACTCTCCAGCCCAGATCTGGCCCGCCACCCTCTCCCCACACTCTGCCCCGCCCTCGTCCCCGCCCTCGTCCCCGCCCTCGTTTCCGTCCTCGTCCCTGTCCTCGTCCCCGCCCTCGACCCCGCCCTCGTCCCCGCCCTCGTCCCCGCCCTCGTTCCCGTCCTCGTCCCCGTCCTCGTCCCCGTCCTCGTCCCCGCCCTCGTCCCCGCCCTCGTCCCCGCCCTCGTCCCCGCCCTCGTCCCCGCCCTCGTCCCCGCCCTCGTCCCCGCCCTCGTCCCCGCCCTCGTCCCCGCCCTCGTCCCCGCCCTCGTCCCCGCCGACGAATCCGCGCGCGTGGTCTTCTCTGTCGCGCCGCGCCGCCCTGCCGAACTCCGCCCGGCGCCGCCCGGCGGGCGAGTCCTTCCGGGAACGGAGGGTGCGGCGAGCATTTCCGCGACTCCTCCCTCCGTCTGGTTTTCAGCAGCGAGCGTTTCCAGGATTTCTGTTCGCATTGCGCCAGTGATGCGGCACTACGAAGTGGGCGTATGCCCTTGGAATTTTCAGAAATTAGAAGATGCAAGTAAATTATTCCAAGAAATTCTATCATTCCTATTTGAGCTCGCGATTTTTCGATGTGTTTTGCGTTTTGCTATTGGTGCGAAGGGTATCTGTTCCTGGAATTTCGAAAATGTATAGATTTGTAAATGCCTTGGGTTTATTTTATCCCAAGATTCCTGAGTTATTCGCGCTGCGAATTGATCCTAAGTAGAAACTGAATTTTCGTGTCTGAAATCTCGGGAAATTGCTGTTGCTTAATAACTGTTTTATTCCACGATCTTTTATCTGCTGTTTTCTCTTCGCCGTTTGTTTTATATACTACCTCAAATTAACTTTTGAAATTGTGATAATTGTTATTATTCTTAATTATTCGAAAACGGTCCTTGATATTTCAATCATACAAATATGTTCAATTGTACACAACTCCTCGTTCGACGTTAATTTCTGGGTGGATCGCCAGTGTGAACCGGCAAAGTTGGCCCTGGGCATCAACTGATGTCACTGCAGTGCCTCTGGTCGGGAGGTCCCAAATGTCGAGTCCCCAAATGTCCCCAGAGCCCCCAGAAGTCCCCCAAATGTCCCAAATGTCGGTGGCAGGATTTTAGACACTAGACTAGCTAGACAGAATCGGCCGCTGGTCGAATTCAGCCACTGCCTGTAGGAGAATTATAGCGACTGGATACTCTGGTCGGTAGTTTTCCGTAGTTTGTCCGATCAACACCAGGCGAATGCCGGAGCAGAGCCCTAACAATTGGCAGACGGACCGCGCGCGATCTGTCTTTTCTCTAGCTTGTCCTTCACAAAGACTGACACTCGCATGCAATTCATTACCACACCTGTGAGGAGACCAGTCGGGAGCTTTGGAGCTGTCCCGCCTGGGGCGATGCCACCCCGCTGGTGGAGATACCTCCCTGGCGAAAATCCCCGCGAGCAGACGAAGGTCGGCGCCGATACCTGCTTCGGTTTCTTATTGGTAATGTGTAGGTCTATACGCCGATACAGTAAAGCATCATTCGTCTCACTCAGATAATTTCTGTAACGCAATGCACACCAATCCGAGATCCAAATAAAGTTGTCAGTAATTTTATGAAGAAGACCGTTAAAAATGCTCTTTTCATTGTTATCTTTTGTTTACTTCTTTAAAATGGCACACTAATTATTTTCCATACGTCTAAAACACATCTGAAACTGGAAGCAACCCATTTCACATTTAATATACTTCCGATTTTTAATGCTTCTATTTCCAAGAAATTTTCACATGTGTTCAATTTTTTGCTGTTTTGGGCAAAGCATGGTATAAAACATATAATTTATCGATCAAAGCATAAATACCTGTTAATTCTAGAAACTGACTTGACTTCACTGCTTCAGAAACTGAAATCTCAAGTCGCGCAATGCCAAATAATAAGACAGAGAATTCTTTCTTCAAACAATGACTGAACACAATTTTTTCGCAATCATATCGCTCCACCATCACATTTAAACGTATCAGCACTGATTATTCTTTTCCAAAAATGAGTTTGTCATTCCATGAGATTCATGAGAAGAGAGAATCAAACACATCTTTTGCAGCTACGCTATCAAACTCAACCCGGACTACAAGGGGCGTATCTGTTCCTTCTGATATAAAGAATAGTATTAATACAATTACATTGGACTTTTTACTTAAGGCAATTGATTTATCAATAATTATTCCAATTATAGTATTTGAATGGACTATTTTATTTACTATTCTTTTTCGCATTTCACAAATAATGCTCTGTTGCAATAATATATTCTCAAATGTTTCTTTTTTACCCTCCATATTGTCATGTCCTGTCATATTCTGTGCTATTTTATGTCTTGCACTTTCTTTGTGATCGAACATTTCTTTTCTCAATGAAGTCTGCTGTTTTTCTTCAGTACTTTTATAACAGTATATTTCATCATTAGCCCACTCTTTTGAAATTTTCATTCCTGTTTTTTTTCAGCGTCCATCTTGTTGATATTACAAACCAATTTGGCATTAATTACAAATAACCAGACATTTTGAAAAATTCATTCTTCTGATCATGTGCTCAACAATTACTTAATTGAGGAAAATACCGTAAAGGATTCTAATTTGAAGATTAAGTAACTTTTAAATCGGATATCTGAAATTGTTTTGAAATTAAATTATAAGAAGCAAATAGATTTAACTTCAAATAAAACAGACGCAACAACACTTGTCAAGGTACTGACAAGAGAATCTCGAGATTTATTTTTCATAAAGTTGTTCTATAGAAACGAGAACAGTGGTGATAAAACAGCACATACCTTTCGCCCATATTTTCAAGCAAAATTACCCGAAAAGTACTCTAATTTTCGAAAAATTGAACCTGGCCTTATTTCAAACTATCTTTAAGAAACAGATTTCATTTAGGGGAAAATCTCTAACTTCATAATTGTAGCTGTAGGAAGACGCAGAAAGAAAAATTGAATTTTTACAATTTTCGAAAAATCTGAGTTTTTTATGAAAATGAGTCCTGCACCACTCTCTTAAATTTCCTTCACACTATCCAACAACAAAATGTAATAAAAAACAGTGGAGCCATTATTTTGAAAATTTAGAAAATGTCCCTGGGGCTTCATGTAAGGTAACCCCCAAAAATTAAAATATCGGATTCAATTTCCAGGGGCTGCGACATCAGCCAGATCGATCGGGGAGAATCAGTTTGGGGGAAATCTGCTGAACGCTTAGCTGCTAGCGATGTTTGCAGATGAACAGACGGACGGTCGGAACGACGGACAGACGTGTTTTGCCATCGATTGTTCCATGTCAAGGACCCACAAAATGGATTCTGACTACATCACATGTTAGATGATTTTTTCTAAATTTAGCAACTGGATTTATCCACTTTTACGTTACTAGGCCCCTCTAATAAGAGTTTTTCTGCCGAAAATCGGACGATTTTGTCATGCAGAATTATGTACTTTTCTCTACTGCGTTAGCGGTAGCGAGAAAGTAAAATGATAATATTTTCAACCGTTTACGTTGAGAACTTCACAAGAAGTATTTAATTTTGAGAAGTTGATGTTATGTGGTTAGAGTATTTTGTTCTAATGATTTGTCTAAAAATTAATCTATTAGATTCGATTTATATATCATTTACTCTATTACAATACGATTTAGATAACGATTAATTTAACCCTTCATGTAGATGATCGTTAAAAACAAAGTAATTTATATTTTATATCAGATATTACAATCTGATGATACTAGATGCCTAAATTGAATTATGAATTCTGCTTAATCGATCAATGTAAACAGAATGCTATTTTGTATATATTCGTTTATTGCGAACATATACTACTATTGCATATATATATATATATATATATATATATATATATATATATATATATATATATATATACATATATAGCGAACATACGAACTAAATTCAAATTGAATTGGATTCCACATCAAAATAGAATACAATAACTAAATTACAACTGTGCAAATTCAGCAGGTCCGAAATTTACTGAGATAGAATATTTGGAAGTTTCCTGTTATCGGTTACTCCTATATTGACGCAACGACAAATAGAATACAAAATTACATTCATCTTTCTATGAATTTCAAAGCTTTTCAGAATGTAAATGTGTTTATACATTTTCGATTCATCCAAGTTGGTTTATCTAAAAAAGCAATGAAGATTCGGTTGGCTCATTGATTATTTTCTCTACCATTTGATATGCGAAGAGGTACCGGAATGCTGATCCGGTGCGTTCTCCCTGAAAACAAGCCCTGTATATATGTTTCATGAGCCCTGATACCGATAAGTTCATGAACGTCAGTCAGTCGTCCGTATATGGTCAACGACAGTACAAAATCGATTTTTTCTTAAATGACATTTGTTTAAAAAATATTATCTTTAAATAAAGTCATGAACAATTATTTTGAAAAATGTTGTTTTCGTGAATTTTTTTCTTGGAGAATACTGTAGTAATAGTGGCAACACGGCACTTGAAATTCTCAGAATAACTTCTCATTATGGGCGCTTCGTCGGGATGTTTAGAACGGAATTTTAGATTGTCGAATTTGTGTTGATGTATTAGCTTGAAATGAATTAAATTTCGCGTCTCATGCGTTACAATATGGTAATGAATAGTACAAGTGATGGCTAATACGGACAAGCATTCTGGTATTATAATTGTTAGTAACCATTACTGATGCCTGAAAATACGCGGTTTTAGAACCACTAGTTTGTTTTAATCTAATGACGGTATATTACTTTTTAATTAGAAAACCGTCATTTGGATCTCTTTGGGTCTTACCACTCTGTACTCATTGGGTCATTTTGAGACTCACCATTTTGTGTTCATTTACCATATCTAACCCTTGCTTTGCGCGTGACTTCGTTTGAAGCTTAGTCATTGAATCATAGACGTCAGTTCATAAGTTTATCTTTCCCCTTCGAAGAACTGAGATTGGTCACTAAATACAAAACTTCCTCAATAGTACTCAGTGATAATTTCGATGACGCCATGTGAATGTACAAACGAGGAGTTGTTGTCCACTTTTTCATTTGGTATGGCTATTTCTGTGAAATTAAAACTAATTGGAAGTCGACTTGAGAATGAAATCATTCTCTTGTTTATTGTAATCAGGGAATCACGATAGAGTTCTTTCTTGATGTACCCCAAATACGCTGTAGTGTATTCTCTTGATTACAAATTCACTAAATAATCGTAATTGTTATATACAAACGTAGTATTTGTTCAATCTCATTAAAAGCGATTTACTGTTTCATGCAATACATTTATTGTACGATTATTTGCAGAATTGTGCGTTTTATACGACTCCATTGCATCTGCTCGAAGTTCAAAAGTAGCAAGCCATTAGCTGCCAGATGTCACACATCCTGCGGAAGTTTACGATTTCTTGGCCTCTGATGCATTGCGACAGTGAGAAGCAAAACGATTCTGAAAAACGTGCTGTGTTCGTAGTTCGTAGTTTGTGCGCACCAATCAGGAAGAAGTGATGAACGGCTCCGGAGACCAGGGGTGGACAGGGTTTTGCGTGCTCGAGCAGTCGTACTTCGTCCTTGCCCCAGTGGCGGCGGGCTCGGGTGCACGTAACCCCAGCTACGTCGGTCAAGCTAAGTAGAGTGCGGCATTGTTTCTGGCGAAATGAATAAATGAACGGCGAAAGACGAAAGAATGCTCACATGAGTCATATTAGATATTTATTATCAAGCTAACACTTATAAAATAGGGGTTCTAATACAGCATGTACTTTCCTGCCGTTAGTCATGGCTATGTAACACTATTTATATCACAATTTCTCTCCGAATTTCTCGTAGAACATTTGGTGCGAAAATTAAATACTTTCAAGTAATAGATTTTTTTTATTCAAAACTTTAAAAGAAAATATATCTCTGGTATTGAATTCATTGTATAATGTATACAGTGTATTCACGAACATATCGGATGTGTTTTTTAGCCTTAGAATATTCTTCGTAAGCAGTATGCGAGAAAATAAAATAATTAAAAATTAATAAATTATACGATACTGATATCGTTGGCAAACAAATGCAAATCGATAGAAAAATGTATAATAGTAATTATTAAACACTGTGGTATTGTAATATTCTAAAAATATATAAAAATATTAGTTTATATTTCCACGAACGAGATGCAGACGTCATTATGGCCTTCTGTTATCAGTGCGGCGCACTTGGTTACAACAACCAACAATGGCCGCTCATCTATTCGTTTTCTCATTTAAGACAATTAAAGTAAACAATTTAATTTGAAATAACAAAAATATAATAATAATAATAATAATAATAATAATAATAATAAAAATAATAATAATAATAATAATAATAATAATAATAATAATAATAATAATAATAATAAATGAAATATTATACAAATTGTAACTTACGTAGCAGTGAACTGCGTAAATGGAAGTGGACGACCGAAGGCGAGCAATCTTTGTTTGATATTTATTTCAAATAGGTTTTAAACAAATTCTAAAAAAATAATATAATTTTTGGAACGTATAATAAAAGCTCGAATGTAAGAAACGAACAAAGTTATAAACATTCTAACTTACTTAGCATCCAACTGCGTCAAAACGCCTCTAAAATTACGACTACGAAGCGCAGAAACGGAACGGAAGTGTGATGTCTAATCGTCCAAAAATGCTCATATTTTCAAAAAAAACAACATGACCTTATTTGGAAATGTTTTTGATGAAAACTTTTATTAAAAATGTATCTTCACAATTATAGTTGTAGAAAAAATGTCGAAAAAAATTGAATTTTTTCAATTTTCGAAAAATCAGAGTTTTTAACAAACAGGTGACTTGCGCCATTCTCTTGAATTCGTTCAGACTATCCAACAACAAATTTAATAAAAATCGATGGCGCAATTTTTTTTTGAAAATTAAAATATTAGTTTCAAATTCAAGGGGCCGCGTCATTAGTCAGCTCGATTGAGGAATATCAATTTGGAGAAAATCGGCTGAATGGTTTAGCCGCTAGCGTTATTCGGAGACGAATTGGACAGACAGACATTTTGCCGTCAATGAATTTTTCGGAATTAAGAACCCATAAAACATTAATTCTGGCTTAAACCACGTGTTCCTAGTTATCCTTTTTTCGTTACCAAGCCCATGTAATAAGAGTTTTTCTGCCGAAAATTTGCCGTCTTTTCGCGCATCATTACATTAATTTCTCTTCGTAAGAAGTTCCTTCTTAAGCGCGAGAAAGTAAAAAATAAACTTATTAAAAATTATGCAAGAACAGCACATACTTTCAGGCATTATTACTTGATTTGCAATTTTCAAAAATCGGAGAGTTCAACGAAAAGGAATGCGCTATTTTTTAAGTGCCGCTAATTTTATCTGCTATGGAACAAACATTGTGATGTCAAACAACTTGCTGGTGCAATGAAATAGCACCGGCAAGCTGTGGTGAAGAAAAGCGAGAAATAGAAGTTTGTGGAAACTTCCTACACATAGTGAACGTAATAGGTACGACAATTACAATTGTAGCGGGTTCAGCGGCCAATAATGGTGAAGTGTGCGGTCAACCGCGAACAAAATGGACAGCGGAAAATAAGTGGACAGAGGACAGTGAAATCTGTGGAAAAATTAAAGAACACAATTTGTAGCATTTTTTGAGAAAAGGTTTTTTATAAATTACATTAATTTTTTACAAATTACGCGATTTTTTTAAAGAAACGTAAATTTTTTAGAGCTGATTTTTTGACCAAATTATGATTAAGGCAGAAATATCTCTTTTTTTTGTTTGTTTTTATTTTAATTCTTTTGCAATTTTTTGCAATCAATTTAATTTTTTGCGATACAGAGAGTTGGTCAGAAATGAGACTATCACCATTTTTTTACAGTTATTTTAATACAAATAGAAATATTAAAGAAACAAATTGTAGCTGTTTTTTAGGAAAAATTGTATAAAAAAATTCAATTGCCTATATTTAACCATACAATTACGCGAAAACTAGAAGTTTTCGAAAAACTATTCATACCCTATTTCAAGATCTGAATTGACAAAACTGATTTCATTAAGGAAAACATCTCTATTTTCAGTGTTGAACTTGTAGGATGACGCCGAATGGAATGTAAACGTTTGCAATTTTCGGAAAATTAGGGATTTCAACGAAAATGGGACCTGCTCAATTTGCTTAAGCATCCTTTACGCGTCCTTTATGCTAACGAGGGAATAGTTTAATGCAATGTTTTTGAGTTATTTTCGAGATAAGTTTTAAAATGTTAAGTTTAATATTAAGTACCCCCAAAATCAAAAGCTTGTGAATTGGGGACAAGAAGTAATGTAAGAGTTTAACCCATATGTATATTGGGGACTGATCCCTTTCTAGGTGTATGAAAATTGGGGACCGACTACCTCATCGCCTTCCAGGTAAAAGTGGAAGCCGACACTTTATTTTCGAAAATTTTTTTCTTAGTCATTATTTTTAAAACACAACACCTCAATTTTTCAGACTCAGAATTGACCTTTTTCTTTTGAAATATGGTTTGGTTCAAGTTGGTTTTCTATTCAGAATGAATTGAATAATTTAGTGATTGAATGAATTGCATCATTTTGTTGATAACCATATAGATACTATTTATTATTTTCAAAACTGACTGTGTTATGCCTTTGGCAATTACACAGGATATGCACAATGATTTTATGGCTTGCATATATGAGCAGCGTATTTTACGAGATAAATTCTGCTTATCTTACCATTTTTATATTCTTCCTTTTTCTCTGCTAATATTCTATACCACTGAAACTCAAATTTGCTCACTCTTTCAGTGCTTTCTTTGTTTTTCGTGTAGGAGCTAGTCTGGAATATTTTCAATACTTCCTTGAGGTCAAAGTGGTCGGGATGAGGGGAGTAGAAATGGGAATTGAAGCGCGGCGGGGGAGGCTCCCTTACCGCGCTTATCTGCCCAACCAATCCGTTTCCTTTCGTGGGTAGGTGTGGTCCCCAATTTACATATGTCCAGAGAAAGATCGGTCCCCAATTTACATAGAATTCCAAAGTAAGTTTCACGAGATAATAAGTAGGAATTTTTTGGCCCCCAATTTGCATACGGTCAAAATCAAACGATCGGTTTTAACTCCGAGGGCTTCGTGTTCCTTTAAATTGATTGAGGAATTTCAGTTTTGGAGAAAATCGGCTAAACGGTTTAGGCAATATTTACAATGCGATATTGCTAAGTCTTGTTGCAAATGCCAGTGTACACTGAATGTAATTGACCAGAAATATATTTTGCCGGGTCATACTCATTTTGAGTGTGGCGCGGATTATGCAAAAAATTAAAAAGACTAAAAAGGAGACCAATATACCAATAATGGTACCAAGAGGCTGGTATCAATTTGTAAAGACATCGAGAGGAAAGAAGCATTTTAAAGTGATATAGATGCAACAGGATTTATACTCTTTCTCCGAATTGTTACAGTCAGAACTGATTAACAAGAATACTGATATTAATGGGGAAAAGATAAATTGGCTCAAAATAAAATGGCTGAGGTATCAAATCTTTCGGTATGCAAAATAGATCTCTTATTCTCATCATTGCTTATAAATCCGCTGAAAAAGAAAGATCTCTTTAGGCTGTTGCCAATTAATTCTGAGGAGAGTGATCAGTTCTATAAACATTTGACCATTAGTCATTGATCATCACGTTTATGACAACAAGATAGCTGCGAAGGAGAGGAAACCTGACAATGCCATATGTTTTGGTATTTCGAGAAGAGCAGAACAGATCGAGGCTTCGCGCAGTAAGGCAGAAATTGATGTCAGATTTTTGTTTTGTTTTTTACAGCTCATGTATTATAAGATTTTTCAATACAAGTTGTAATGAACGTACTAGTAATATTGTGGTCAATTCTGAATACATGTAAGAAATATATTTTCTTTCTAATCTGTTTCTGATTTATGTTGAAACAGTAAATTATAAAACCGCTCTCCTCTAAAATTAGGAAAACTTACTAGCTTTTGCCATATCAAAAATATTAATAAATGTTGATAATTCACTAACTGCTAATGACAAAATTTGTGCGACTTGTTTTTAGTGTTGAAAAAATTTCTAAGTTTATTGTCGGAGTACAGTATTATTAAATTTATGTATGGTTGCGACATAACTTGACGTTTGGTTTAATCTTCAATGAATCAGTAAAACAAAATCATGAATTAAACATTCGGCGGAGTTCCTAACTAGCTTTGATGCCCCCTCTCGAAATTTACTTACAAGAGACTTTCAAAAGACTCTCAGTCGATTGGACAGTAGTTTCTCGTAAACATTAGATTGTAACGTCGCACGTGCCCGCCGGACTTCACAAGTCGGGAGGCCGGCGAGGGGGAGGGGTTGGCCATCTGGCGGCAGGGTGGCGGTTAGCAAGCTCGGAGGGTGCGGGCCGGAGCAAGTTGTCGGAACGTGGGTGTCAAAGCGGGGGGATGATACGTTACGATAGTCGCGCCCGACAGTGGCGGCAAACCCAAACTTGCTACGGACCCAAAAATTTGTTAATGAGGTGACGCGGGCCGCGGGTCGACTTCATGGGAGGTCAGTCACATGATTACTCGAAACAGCCGCTATCGAAGGAACGGCTGGCATTTGAGTTTGAACCGTAATTGCGGTGCGGAAGGACTTGTCACCCGCCAGGGGTTATCGCTAGCTTCGGCTGCGAGGTGTGGCTGTTCGCCACGGGAAGAGAGGCCAGGAGCGGCGCTATGGTTAGCCGCTGGCGTCTGCGTCAGGCTGGGGTGGGGGTGCCTCAGGGATGTGCAGTGCTGGGAGTGCAGCTCTAGTTCCTCAGGAGTATAATTATTATGTAGAAAAACTTGTAAATAAATCTGTACATAACAACTCCGTGTCTGCGTTTTACTTGCACCACGACGGCGTCACAGTACCATGTTGAGATAACGTGTGAAGTTTCTATTGCCTGCTTCCTGATCGATATTTCCATTTTCTGCGCGCGCGTTGACGCTCGTGGCCGGCGTTTTCCGGCTGGCTCAGGACGCGTGGCGCGGCGGAATGGGGCGGGGCGGGGAGGGGCGGGAGCCGGGATTGGCGCGGTGACCTCGCCTCGCCACCGGAACCGGAAACGGCAAAAAAATGACAAGCGCGCAGCCGCAACTACGGGCCGCAGCAGCAAGGCGCCGGCGGTGGAGGTGGTGTTGGTGTGAAGACCACGTTGGAGAGCGCTTGGCTACGTCGTTATCTGTACTTCACGTCGCGGCGGTAAGATGTCGACAAATGATGTTTGCAGCGAAATGGATTTTGTGCAAATGGCAGGTCGCGTGGTGTATCACGTGATGTGACGTGTTAATTTACAATAATACTTTCAGTAATTTTAATCAATCGAAATTGATGGGACAGTGGGTGAAGACTAATGAAAATAACTCGGAAAATAGTGTTTGCTTACCAAAATTGAAAAAAAAAATGTGGACAATGTGTGTGTATCAGTGTGTTTTGTTGAGAAATTTGTTTTTCGTAGATTGTAATCCGAATTTTGAATAATTAGTTTTGGAGATCCACACATTTGGTAATGAAAATTCATGTCCCAACATACATTCATTTTTTTTTACGTCGAACATCAAATTGGAAGGATGCTGAACTGGAAATCGTAGTGTCCTTTCTTGTGACTGTTCTTTAGGGTGTTCTTTATCCTTCCGCAAAAGTTTTCGTAGTGCGTTTTGTTTGTTGTGACGATCTGTTCGATAACCAAGTTCATATTTACATATCACTGTAATTTACAAGACGGTCTTCAGTGTTTAAGAATTTTTACTGTATTCCATTACTGATTTTTCAGCTTCTTGCATTTCTGAATATGACAGCATTTACACTTTTCTCACCAAAACGTATGAAACATGTCGTGTATATTTTATGATTGTAGCTGATAAACGAATCATGGGCGAAAGTCTCATTTCACGAATCTTCATTTACCTCCAACTATTTTCTCTCTACTTTGGCATACCTGGTTCTAACCAAATTGGGACCCATTACTTTGTTCTTTTACGGTTTGTACTTTCTGCGGGGTAGCCCACAAAGAAATATGAAACTAATATCTCGATTCTCATTCTAGAGGAATTATTTATAAAGACATATCAAAAAGTTATTAAGGACATTGTCTTGTTTTCCTAGTCGTCAACGTCATTTGAAATGGATTTTGCACGTTAGATAAACATTCACGATACAAGTCAGCTCGCTGATTTGCAGTCGAGTGTCAAAAATAACGATTTATTTCTAACAAAATAAATGGAAGGTAATATGATGAAATAATAGGTGGTCCGACCCGCACTCGGGGTTTTAAATCCCGCGTTCTGACGTCACTGGTGAACGACGCCTCACGAGATCCAAACAGTGGGATCCGGAGTCTCAATTTGCAGACCGGTCAGAGAGAGCGTTGACGCTAGAGCAGATGTGGGCAGAGTGGGCTCTAACACTAAGAAGCGTCGGGTGGCCACCCCCGAATGGCGTCCTCCTTGACGAGACGGGCGCGTGGGTCGCGGAGCGTCGCAAGTGGGCGCCCCACTGGAACTCAAGAGCCGTGACCTCGTCGAGGGCGATTGGCAGCAAAAGTCCTCTCGCGAAGGCAGCTTTGGGGACAAGGGCACACCTTAAACGTACTACGCGGTACTATACGGTAATACATGCGGCGTATTTCTTAGGCAATACATGCGGACGAAGTTATGAAGAAAACATCCACGCCGCCAAAACAATATGGTTGGAAAATAGCTTGGAAAGTTGGGACACTTAAAATTTCGAGGAGAATACACGCCAGAAATGGGGTGGAGTATATAATTGCACTTAATTCACGTTATGTTTTCGTAATTTAATCAATCTACCAATGGTAATTTTATATAATTTAAGAATGTCATAACAGTGAAAAGTGGTTTAGTTTTTCTGCCTCCAATGATTAGCGCAACGGCCACATCGCTTGGTTGGATTGTGAAAGTCAAAAGATGATGCTCAGCTAACTAGAGACAGCCATTGCTTAATTTTTACATTTTGTGAATTCTTCGCATTCTGCATGACGCCATATAATTTTTTTTCAAAAGTTTAGTAGCTTTCGAGAAATATTGCGAGCAATTTAAAAAAAATACAAAAACAAGATTTTTTTCAAAAACGGCTCCAATTTATTGCTTTAAACTTTTGATAGGGATGGTCAAAATGCACTCTATAAAATGACATAAACACCATATTGCTCTATTCTTTTGATTTCTCAAAAATTATAAAAATGTAATTTTTTAACTTTTCTCTCACGTATTTACATTAATGACAATTTGTTCACGTTATTATATTTATGAGTACGTGTGCTTTAAGTAATTTTATATAAAGATTCTCAAGAACTCAAGCGATTTCTATCAAAACTAGCTCAAAATTTCACAATTTCAGAAACGCCCAAACGCCATTTTTTCAAAAACGACTTCAAACTTTTCTTAAGTGATTTTGAAAGGATAGTGTTAATTACACTATTTAATATGAGGTAAAGTTCATTTCGGCGTATTTTTTGTTTTCAAAAACTTACTCAAATGTAATTTATTTGAAATATTTCTCACGCTGGTAATATTCACATTACCAGCAATTTGTAAACACTGTTCTATTTGTGAGTTAAAGTGATTCAAATGACTTCAAATGAAGTGTTTCTTAAATTCGAAACTTTTTGTGAAAAGTGGTTCAATTCGAGTTTTGCTGCAGCGCTTGGCATTTTCTAAACGTTGCTCCAAATTTTGCAAAGAAAATTACCCTCTAGGATGCGAGTTTACTGTTCTTTAATACTCTTAAAATAATATATCCGTTCTACTATTAGAAAACCGAAAAATTACGAAAATTCAAAAAAAAAAAGTATGGTGGCGATAGATGACAGCAGGCAAAAATACGTAGAAAGTTCGAATAGCTAGCCGAGACCAAAGGAAAAAAATGATACAGGAACGTCTCTGCCATTCTGTAGCACCACTACTTTTTAATTTATAGCCTTCCGGGTCCCTTTAAAACCAGGCGAATACCGAAGCAGTATTCTAACAAATGGGCTAAGGACCGCAAGCGGTCTATCCTTATCCCCCTTGTTTTATTTTCTCCCCTTATACCCACTCACTTACCCTTACATGCACTACACATGGTCTTTCGGGAGTTTAGAAATTGCTCCAACGGGGGTGGTGTTTTGCCGGGGGAGATGGGGGAAATCCCCAAAAGTCGTAGCTACGAGCAGGTCGGCGCCGGATCTCGCCTTGTAGAGGAGGAGGAACACTACCTCCTCCCGAAATCAAATTCACGACACCAATAGATCCAATGACCGAATACAGCAATGTACAATAAACACAGATGATCTAAGAGGGCGACCGCTTTCACGCACCCCACTTACAGGGCCAGAGAGACTCACTTGCAGACCCTGAAGCACATTTGTTGAATGTAATGAGGGGAAGAGAGCTTTGAGTTATATGGAAAACGAGCAGGATCAGAATATGAAGAGGAATTTTAATTGTGCAAGCGGTGCTAACATTTTTTAAAAGTAAATACCAGGATGTAATGCCCCAAAAGTAATCATGCAGTGCGCCGTGTTTGGCACAAGAACCACAGGTTGGCCACACCCGTTTTATAATATTTTTACACCAAGGAGATGCGATTCACCTTCACATAATTTATCCTCAGTATTTTATTTCGTTTTACTTAATCATTCGTATTTTATTTCGTTTTACTTAATAATTCGTATTTATTTCGTTTTACTTTATTTATAATTGCCGAAAGAGACACTAAACATTAGGAAACTGATTTTCATGTGATTAGGAACAAGATGCCTGCAATCTTGAGTTTACAAGACTTTCTGAATGAATTAGAACAATTTTTATTTTACATGTTTTGGTTTACTTACATATAAAAAAAAGTTTCCTCTTACTACATTTTGCTTGCATATTTCGTTTTGTTTTAAAATATTTATACATTAAAGCGGAATATTTCATATGTGACTTTGCTAATGTAATGTTATTGCAATCATCTTTTTTACAAAGCAATGGAATACTATGCTGCTATGGCTACCGGACCATCGCCATGAATTGTCAAACTTACCCCTCCCCTGCTCCTTGAAACCCACGTAATTGGAATTAAGAAGGAGCGGTTGCTTGTGATGCAGGCGGAATCTCAGCCAGGTCCTTGCTCATGTTTCACAGAGCGCATGCGTATCTCGATCGAAATCTGATAAATATTTTATTCGGGCGGGACGGCCGTCTTTCGTTTTACAATGACCCCAGAAAGGAAGAAATCGAGAGGATTCTGATCCGTAGGTCGTTCAGCCCCTCTTATTGACCGAACTCTGCCTTTCTAGGGTTCCAGAAATTTTGAATTTCGGTGCAAGCAAACTTTCCTAAAAAGCGCATCTTGAAGTAATGTAGACTGTAGGCTGAAGAAGAGTACAGGCTGTATGGAGAAAGGATCTGAACGGTTTTCAACGGAACATTCACTGAAAGATGCGACAATTCACTGCCGAGAAAGTTTAAGTACAGTGCGCCATCCAATGTATCGACGAAAATAACCGCATCAATACTCAAATGCCTGCAAAAGTCGGTCGGAATATTTACAAACCATCCCACTTCATTCATCTCAGCCCACGTTTAATGTGGAATTGCACCCGCCCAATATGCATGTTGTAGAAGTCGAGGACAGTTGGTACGCGTGGCAAGGAGGCAGGCAGGGCGCGGGCGGCGCGGCGCGGCGCGGCGCGGCGCGGCGCGGCGCGGCGCGGCGTGGGCGAGGGCGTGGGTGGGGCAAGTGCGTCACCGGCAGCGGCGCGTTGGTGCAGCTGAGCGCGGCGGTGGGCGGTGGCGCCGAGGGCGGAAAGGGGAGGGGGAGCGCATGGAAGCCATGATGACGTCGAATGCGCACGTGGCACGTTTTATGGCATTTCCAATAAGCGGAAAAATTGCGCTGGAGCTGAGATGGTGCGGTAAACCGTAATTAGAGATGAATAGGCACGTATTATCCTCACGTTTGAATAGATTTGATTAAGAAATAAAAGCATGTCCTACATTGGGAACTGTTTCCCTTTTTCAAACATCTACAAATTACAGCGGTTGCATTTTAGAAATAACCTTAACAGAAAGGATTTTTAACATAAATTTAACAGATAGTAACGAAGAGTATAAATTTGTGAAACCAATAAATAAATGAAAAGTAAGAAAACACGTCGTTAGTAAGTAAACACGCGGTGTTAAATAGTGGGCTGAAGCATGTGCATCAGAGGGCCAAGGAACAGTAAAAAAATCGAGGGCATGGAGCGTATGTTTCCTTACGCCTCTGCATCTACGTCTGTGTGTATTATCGACATAGCAGCGAATTTCACCAGTAGGTCCTAGGATTCTAGTGCTGACAGTGACGGAATTTTCAACACTAGCTAAATACCTGGGTCGCGTTCTTTGTAGCGCCCGGCCACTCTGATCGGTAGCTTTCCCTGGTTTCTCCCATCAATACCAGGTGAATGCCGGAACAGTTCCCTAACAAACGGGCACTACATTACCACATTTTATGTTTGGAAATCAGTTGCAAATTTAGGGCCTGTCCCTTCTGGGGCGCTGCCCTGCTGGCGAAAAACACTGCAGGGGGATATCTCGCAACCTGATGTGTAGGTCGGCGCCGGATCTGTCGCTCCGGAGGCGAAGGAACACAACCACCTCCCGGAATGTAATACTTTATGCACCACAAGTACGAGAGTAATGACCACAACACTTGATCGGAAACCCGGAAAGACCAAATCACCAATCAATCAATTAAATCCCTAAGGTCTCATCCAGGCCTGCGCAGGGTGTGGGCAGATATCGAAATGGATAACTGCGAACGCTAATTAAAGAGGCACATGTTGAGAGTGATGGCTCAGGGCATGGACTGATGTCACTGTAGTCCCTCTGATCGAGAGGTCCTAGGTTCGAGTCCCGACGGTGGCAGGAGTTTCGACACTAGCTTGCCGGCTACGTCGAATTCAATCGCTGGCTGGAGGAGAATTCTATCGGCCGGCTGCTCTGATCGGTAATTTGCCGTGGTTTCTCCGATCAACACTAGGCGAATGTCGGAGCAGTACCCTAACAAACGGGTCGCGAACTGCACGCGATCTTTCCTTCCTCTTTCTGGTAATATCCTCTCCCCTTACTTACACATACATTAACATGCATTACACTACCACACATGTCGGGAGACCGGTCGGGAGCTTAGTGCTTGTCCCCACTGGGACGGTGCCCCGCAGGTGGGAGATACCTAGTTGGGGAAAACTGCTAGCCGACGGTAGGAAGGCGCTATACAGCGGGGGAAGACCACCTCACGAGGAAAACCATGCAGTACACTTAAGGGACTAATGATCTCAGTAGTTGACGCACCCGGAATCACAAACAATCAATCAATCAGCAGGTACAGGTGCGTGTGGAAGGCATGTGAGGCGAAGTGGCCCGAGATCGCGTAGCGACGTCACAGAGTTGCGCACACGTGGCTGCTAGGAGATCGCGTGCAACGTGCGAGCGCCGTGCCGTGCCGCGTTTCCGCGCCGTGCCGCGCCGCGCCGCGCCGGCCAGGCGGAGAGGGTGGTGAAGAGGTGGAGGGGCGAAGAATGGAACGGGGGCGATAGAGCGCAGCGGGCGACAGTGGCCTCGAGGCAGCGGGAGCGACCTCTCTGCCCGGAAGCGGCGCCGCCAAAAGGGCGAGGGCGAGGGCAGTTCAAGGTCGTGCAAAGCTTCCCCAAGGCCTAGACCGGGAGATTCCTACACTCCACCGAATATGTTAAGGTAGGTCGTCTTCCCCTCTGTGGAGGCCCCACTTGGTAGCGCCGCCTTCGCCGCTGCGTATTCCCTTCCGGTAATCAGGCAGAGCGAAGTGGAAGTTGAGCTCTGTTGGCGCGTGTTACGATATTTTTTTTTAAATTGTACGTGGCATATGAACTTGTGATAGAGGACAATTCAGGGATGTAGCGTCAGTTTCCACGGACGCAGGTTTGTTAGGGGAGACTGGGTCGCTAGCGATTGGACGCCTGAATGTGGGCCGGAAATATGAACGTGACATTCTGGTTTTAAAACCCAATTAGTAGCGACTTCAGGATATTGGAAGTTTCGCAAAACCTTTGGGGAACGTACGTCAGCAAAGTAATTGGTGGTTGTCAAGTAAGGAACAAGACATCCGCGGAAGCGGAGAAGGTTACATTTGCTGATTGGTTCTGGTTACTTGAGTAATATATTTTCTTTGTGTTTGACTGAAGGTGTTCTTATTTAAGCTTATTTAAGAGAGAGGCCAACAGTCAGCGACGTTTCGTGAGTGGCAATACAGCTGCAATTGAATACGTTACCGGCATTGAGATGATCGCAATGTGCGCTTTCGCTGTTGCAGGGACATGGGTTCGGTAGATTTGTATAACAGTGCGTAAAGGCGAAGAAGAGAGGGCAAGAAGTACGAGAGAATGCGAAATGAGCCAGGAACAGAAGGGTGTGAGGGGACCGACCAGTCGCAAATTCCATTCGCCTGCACTGGCTTTGTGTCCCTTGCCCCACGCCGCTGCCCCTCCCCCGCACGGAGTCCGGGCTGCTCAATTCATTGCGCTTCACCCGCGCCACCCCCGACATTTCGCTTGAGCGTGGTCTACTATCGTCTCTGCCCACCCTCGCACTAACCCTCGTCGCCATCAACTCCCTCGCTCTCACCCGCTCTGCTGGACTCCGTTTCGATCATCTTGAAATGATAGATTGTGCACGACCCCCAGCTCCGGGAAACGTCTTTACCATCGATTGCTATTGGTTTAAACTTAGTTTTGAATGGCCCTTAGAGTATTATGTTTTATGGGATAAACGCGGTATTTGATAGGGAGAATTTCACTCTTTTATCAAGGGCATTGAATTTGAAAAATTGATAAAATACGTATTTATTAATGAACTGCATTCTCGTTAATGTTTTGGCTCTTTCATTATTATGTGCACAATTATACTTAACGAGTGTAGAGGGTAGATGCTTCATTTTACGGGCCTTAAAGTTTTGCAGTGAAATTATATCAATTTAATGACTACAATTTCAGAGTAAAAATTGAACCTTAGACTTGAAAAAACGACTGCCCAAAAATGTACGAATGTTAAACATCAGTTCTCGTCTATTCCTGGAATGCCGTTCAAAAATATTGAACTATGGAGTTGTAGGTATTCATGGTGAAAGTATATAAATGGTATATAGCATTCCCTAATTCACGCTATGAAAGTACCAAGTTAAAAGCTAGGTTCTTTCAATGAATCATATTTTTAAAAGCAGAAATTAAGGAATGCAGGTTTTGCTCTGATCGTATTACTAAAATCGAGGAAAGTATTAAATGACGTTTAGAATTCGATCATTTTCATGAACAAATTCTTTCCAAGAAGTTCTTCGATTTCTGATAGAAATAGGAACTCGCGGTGTAAAATTGCACTTACTTCATTACAGTGTTTCTAACAAAATTGAAAAGGTTCACCGAAAATGAAACCTTAGCCATTCTTTTAATCGTCATTTAAACTTCCCGTTGACAAAGTTTAATAAAAAAAAAATGTTGAAGCCATTTCTCAGAAAATTTTGAAAATATTTTTGAGGCTTCATGAAAAGTATCCTCAGAAATGAAAATACTCAAAACACCTACAGTCTGTTCAGATCGATTGAGGAGATTGTTTGATCAATTTTGGAGAAAATCATATGAAGGTTTCAGGCGCTCGTCTTGATCACAGACAAACCTACAGACATACACCCACACACGTACAGACTGTTTTACTATCAATAGATTTTTGGATATTAAGGGCCCATAAAACGTGAATTTTAACTACACAAAGTGTTAGAGAAAGTAATTTACTACATGTAGGTATAAGATGTATCCCATTTTTCGTTACGAGTGCCCAAGAAAAACAGCCTTTTTGGGGAAAAATCGCCGATTTCCGGTGGCCGATTACAATACTTTCTCTTCTTACGAAGTAAGGCGAAAAAGTAATTTGGTGATTCCAAATAGCCCGTAAGAGGACAGAGAATTCGCGGAATTCGTTACGCCACCCTCTGTCAGTCTGGCTGGAGCCGCCGACCCGAGCGGTTGCGCAGCGCCCAACTCCCGCGCTTCGCAGTCAACTTCGCACACCAGCGTTTCGACCGGTGCGTGCAGAGATGGATTGATGTATACGCGTGGCCGCTTATAATAGGGAGTGTGTGCAACCTCGAAAGTTAAAGCATTATCAACCTTCTGCGCATGCGCAGTTCAAGTTTCGCATCACTTTGGTGCATGCGCAGAAGGTCGATGTCCGCTATGGCGTGCAAAAACTCCCTAACGTCAAATGTCACCGACTTCTCAACGGGGCGTGTCATTAGTTGAGTTCCAATTAACTTTGAAAAATAGTGTCATCAACGGTGAGGTGCAAACAACGGTGCAGATCTGGTGAAGTGGAAATTGGGGCCGCCACATCCCTTGAACACCATCGAAAGAAGCTCGGGGATTTCTCCCTCAACTGGATCGTCACCCAGCACGCAGAATCAACCCTCAACGACAGGCCCGATGAACGAGGAAAGGTCAGTCAGTGAGATTGAAGACTTAACATGATAAAACAAAGTACTGACTCGCTCTTGGCGAACAAACCTGTGATCTTTAATATAACGTGCCGGTACAAAACAGATTTAGTACGTGAGCTGATGGAGGCACAACTTCCAAGGACAGAAGGTTCGAATGCCGAATTGAAAACTACCGTTAACAGTGAAATTGAAAAAGGAGAATCCTATCGATATTTCTGCGCATATCCCAAAATCGTTATTAGATTACTGAAGTGAAAGTAACTGAAAACTTCAAAGCAGATGATAAAGACAATAAAGTTAAAATCAACAAACCTACTTAACACAATTAAATACATGATTCAAGCGAAGGCAACTTTTTATTCACACAAAAATCCATCAAAGAAAAATATTCCTACTGTTTGACAACTTGCATCAATCAATCACAGAACCAAATCTTATCAGAGCTAAAACAGCGCCATTCATCAATTCTCAATGTAAAAGACAGTAAACCAATTCTAAGGGGCAGCCGAGTTTAGTCGGACCGAGCTAGTTGAAACCATTCCAAAACTATCACAAAGTAATATGTAATCACCACAGAAAGTCAAAGAACACCAAATGACCCCTTGCAAGGTCAAATATATTTAGACTACGGTCATGTAGCGCATAACTGCAACTACGTCATCAATTGTGCTTTTGTTCCTAAGATCACTATTCTGTTTTGTGTCCAAGAAAAAACGAAATCTCCTTGTGCGCAATTGAAGGGGAACCCACAAAGCAGGTATACGAAACCAAAGCTCCATCTACTTTAAAGGTAGTATCAAAAATCATAAAAAAATCTGATAAATGCAAATCCACAACCTCCACCTCCTTACCAATCCAGAGCACATTTCCCATAAATTACGTAAACAATATGCGCTCCAAAACTTTACCTTTATATCAAATACACGACATACAGCCAATCCAACTCACAAAATACCCAAACACCCATACCGCAAAATACCACAAAATAACCAAAATACCCTTACCACAAAAGGCGCAATTCACGGCCCGCACCACATTCGTAAGGGCTTAATTCTAATAACCAACAGAACACTTCTATTAATCAATAGTTCCAACACCTTAAGAATCAATAATCAATTAGTTCCAACACCTAATATATAATTAATTTAAGAAATTCCTTGATCACTTCTGTAATCGGTAGTGATTAGTATCATTCCAAAGTCGCTATATTTGTAAGTGTATCTTATTAGGGCAGCTCAGCGTAATAATAATATAGCCTTCTTGAATTAGAATTTTATTAGCAACTCTAATAATATTGTGGTTCAATAGAATATTACAGACTTTCTCGTATTTGTTCATTCTTTTGTTTGGGCTAGATTGTCGCTTTTGCCACCTCCTCGTCCAATCGACATCTATTGACGCCTAAACGACATTTTTTCACATTTCCTCAGTTTTTCGGCGCTCTAATGGTAAATTGACATACGACTTTAAGAATATTGTACAAAAGTAAACCTAATCCTATTTGCAAATTTTTGTTGAAAAATTTGGAGCCGTTTTTGAGAAAATGTCGTTTGAGCATTTCTAAAAATGGGTAATTTTGAGTTTCACGGACAACTTTTGATATTTCGAGAAACTTCATTTGGTATCGTTTCTACTCACAAATGCAATAATATTTAAGAAATGTCCGTAATTTAAATATTGATCTCGTGAAAGATATTTCAAAAAATTACATTTGCGTAATTTTGAAAAAAATAATTAAAATGCTGTCAATATCATCATAATGAAAGAATTTGTCCGAACAAAAAGTCAAAAGAAAAAAATTTGAGCCTACTTTTAAAAAAATTGCGTTTAGCGTTTCTGAAAATCCGAATTTTGAACGCTTTTAAAAAAATTGTACTCTTATCAAAAAAAGTGTCCATCTTTATGTGTATTTAAATCTAATCATACAAGAAATTTATAGAAAAAAATTGAATCTAATGTTGAGAAATTTTTCAAAATGTTTCAAAATGTTATGGAAATTTAAAGAAATTTTCTCAAAATCGCAATGCTTCGAGACAGGTCACATCAACCCAGGTATAGTAATTTTGGAAAAAATCCTACAAATAGTTTATGGGCCAGTGTTGATCGCAGACGGAGAGCCGGACGGAGAGCCGGACGGAGAGCCGGACGGAGAGCCGGACGGAGAGCCGGACGGAGAGCCGGACGGAGAGCCGGACGGAGAGCCGGACGGAGAGCCGGACGGAGAGCCGGACGGAGAGCCGGACGGAGAGCCGGACGGAGAGCCGGACGGAGAGCCGGACGGAGAGCCGGACGGAGAGCCGGACGGAGAGCCGGACGGAGAGCCGGACGGAGAGCCGGACGGAGAGCCGGACGGAGAGCCGGACGGAGAGCCGGACGGAGAGCCGGACGGAGAGCCGGACGGAGAGCCGGACGGAGAGCCGGACGGAGAGCGGGACGGAGAGCGGGACGGAGAGCGGGACGGAGAGCGGGACGGAGAGCGGGACGGAGAGCGGGACGGAGAGCGGGACGGAGAGCGGGACGGACAAATCGGGCGAACGGATGTTTGGAAAAAAATACAGGGTATCAAAGGACCCAAAACATTTTTTTCGTTGAAAACGGAAACCGGACCGACGTCGCATCCGCGCCTTTCTCTGCCGATGTGAAACGGCGTGGGCGACTCGCCATCGGCCGAGGGTCGCGCGGAGAACGGGATGCCGCGCCCCCACCTGCCACGCCTCCCGATGGGCGCGAGAGCCTCACACATTTTGAGTCATGTTGGCGAACAGGAGACAGTATAGTGCAGTGGGCATGAATGAGTAGAATGAGTGGTATGTATATAGTTAAATACGGTATGTTATTAAGTATGTTAAACAAGTGCGAATGTAGAAAAAAGTCCCTATAAATAAGTAAAATTCCTCCGCTAATTAATTAATAACTCCTCTAACTGTAAGTTAGGCTTGTCAAAGTGCAGGTAAATTAACTTTTGAAGTGGATTAAGTTAGACTTAGTTATTAACTCCCCTGTCCAGCAAGCCGCAAGGCAGCAGGCGACGCGGGACGGAGCGGCGCGGGACAGGGCAGCGCGGGACGGGACGGGACGGGGCGGTGCGGGACGGGACGGGACGGTGCGGGACGGGGCGGCGCGGGATGGTACGGGGCGGCGCAGGGCGGGGCGGCGCGGTACGAGACGGGACGGGGCGGCGCGGGACGGGGCGGCGCGGGACGGGGCGGCGCGGGACGGGGCGGCGCGGGACGGGGCGGCGCGGGACGGGGCGGCGCGGGACGGGGCGGCGCGGGACGGGGCGGCGCGGGACGGGGCGGCGCGGGACGGGGCGGCGCGGGACGGGGCGGCGCGGGACGGGGCGGCGCGGGACGGGGCGGCGCGGGACGGGGCGGCGCGGGACGCGACGGGACGGGACGGGACGGGACGGGACGGGACGGGACGGCCCAGGGCGGCGCGGGGCGAGGCGGCGCGGGGCGGCGTGGGGCGGGGGACGTGGCGGCGCGGGGCGGCGCGGAGAGGGTGCGTGGGCGGTCGCGGCGCCCGCTCCCACGCAGTCGCCAAATGTCGCGGACCGAGAGGCGCGGGCGGCGCGCAGCGATCTGGAGATGAAAGGGCCGCGCGCGCAATATGCCCCCACGGCGCAGACAAGGCGGCGCAATCAAGCGGCCAACGCGGAATCAAAGGCCGCTCAGCTCGCCGTATCAAGCGGAAAATGCACCCAGCGATTGTTCCTGAGCGCCCGAACGTCAACTGTCGAGGACCTCAAATCAAACCAAACCATTATAAGCTGGACACAATTAAACGCCACAATTATTGTAAAATCGATTAATTTGTACTTTCTTGCGCTTAAGAAGGAACTTCCTAAGAAGAGAAAGTTATGTAATACTGAGCAAAAAGTGGCAATTTTCGGCAGAAAAACTCTTCTTAGAGAGCCCTGGCAATGAAAAAGTGGATAAATATAGTTGCTAAATTTAGAAAAAAACCTCTAACACGAGGTGTAGCCAGAATCCATGTTTTAAAGGTCGTAGATACCGAAAAATTGAATGACGGCAAAACGACTGTCTGTCCGTCTGTGAACAACGTTAGTGGCAAAACCGTTCAGCCGGTTTTCTCCAACATGCCGCGGCCTCTTGAATTTGAAACTGATATTTTAATTTTTAATGGTACCTTACATAATGCCTCTAGGACATTTTCAAACTAAAAAAAATAGTGTCATCGATTTTGATGAACTTCTTGTATTGGATAGTCTGAAGGACGTTTAAGAGAATGGTGCAGTTCCCATGTTGGTTTAGTACTCCGATTTTTCGAAAATTAAAAAAAAATGGCAATTTGTGGAGGGACTTCCTACAACTAAAAAAATAAAGATAGAGATTTTTCTCTTATTAAAATATTTTCCTCAAAGATAGATTTAAAATAAGGTCATGTACAATTTTTCGCAAATTTCATTATTTTTCGTGTAATTCTGTATAAAATATAGACAATTTTTAATTTTATTTAAACAATTTTTTATAAAACATGACTCCATTGATTTTAATTAAATTTTGTTCTCGAATAGTCTGAAGGACGTTTAAGAAAATTGTGCAGGTCTCATGATGATGGAATACCGTAATTTTTCGAAAATTGAAAAAACTCAAAATTTTTTCGGTGTCTTCCTACAACTACAATTATGAAGATCATTTTTTCTTAATGAATGTGATCATCAAAAACGAATCTTGAATACAAAACGAAAGCTTGTACGTGATCTTCCTTCAAGATCGGTCTTTAAAGAAAATATTTCATTAAGAAAAAGGTCTTTATCTTCAATATTGTAGTTGTACTGAGACATTGAAAACAATTGTGAACTTTTGAAATTTTCGAAAATTCAAGGATTTCAATGAAAATGCTCCAGTCTTTTAAGCGTTTTTTATGCTATCCGAGTACAAAGCTTAATAAATAAATTCAAGGGCATTTTTGAGAAAATTTTTAAAATGTTAAGGCCTTATGTAAAGCACCCGAAAAATTAAAATATACTTTTCAAACTCACAGAGCCTCGAGTTCAATTGCATTGATAGAGGAATACTAATTTCGGAGAAAATCGGATGAACCGTTTAGGCCTCCGCGTTGACCACAGACGGACAGATGGGCGGAAGGTCGGCCATACGGTCGGATGTTTTGTCGTCAATCGATTTTTCGGAATCAAGGACCCGAAACATGGATTGAGACAACACGAGTTAGAGGAAGTAATTTACTATAGGAACAGGATTTATCCAATTTTTCGTTACTAAGGCCCGACATTAAAATATTTTCTGTCGAGAATTTGCAGTTTTTTGGCGCACTATTACAATACTTTCTGTTTTTACGAAGAGTGGGAGAGAAAGTAATGGCCCAGATTGAAGGGAAAAGTTAACTAATACGAGAATCTGTGCCGTTCTGTAGCACCACTAGTACATTATTGTTTATGTATGTACAATTGGTTAAAATGATTTCTTGAAATGATTTTCTCAACAATTAGTTCTTTTATTAACGTGTTGTACATTTTTTTCCGAAAATTTTAGTCGTGGCGTAATTTTGAGTGAAATATGGGTAACTTTAAGAAGTATTATAAATCAATAATTTTTTTTTTCAAAAACCAGATGTTTTTGTGGGTTTAGTTCTAAATGTACTCTATAAGATGAAATAAACGCCAAACAATATTTTGCTGAATTGTTTTAAAAACATTACACAAATAGTATTTTTTTATATCTCTCTAACTTCGTTAGTGTTGACATTACCGACGATGTGTACCCATAATTACATTTGTGAGTACACGTGCTTAAAATTATTTCTGATAAAGTTTTCTGTGAAAATGAGCTCTAATTTCCGAATTGTCAGAAACATCCGAACATTTTCTCAAAAAGGGCTCCAAAGTCTTTCTTGAAATTATTTCTACGAATAATGCTGAATGCATTATATAAGATAACATGAACATCATTTTCTGTATTCTTGTGTGTTTCAAAAATTGTACAATTGAATTTGTTTATTATCTCTCACGCCATTAGTATTTCCATTGTAGACATTTCGTATACAATATCGGTTCTTTGAGTACAATAGATATTCTGATGAGATTTCTTGGAAAATCGTAAGCTCATTAAGTGAAAACGAACATCAAAATTCGTTATGTCAGAAATGCTGAAGCGTTATTTTCTTAAAAACAACTCAAAGGTTTCGAATGAAAATAAGCAGCAAGGATTCTACCCTTCTATAATATATTTAGAATTATAATTCAATTCTCCTATTAGGGATCATAAAAATTGAGAAAACGCAAAAAAATTACTTTTAGTTGCCAATAGAGAAGCCAAGTCGAGACGTTGGGCAAAACCGAATAGTCACAACTGAAGAATAATAAAACTACCTAGTACGAGAATGTCTGTGTCATTCTGTGGCAACACTAGTTTCTTCTGTGGGCAACGTTTCTCAATTTCCAAACTCCAATGGCTCCGCCATCTTCAAGCGTGTGCCCTCCTCCATCTCCAACTTCCATCCCTCCCCGTGTCCCTTCGGCGCCGGGTGCCCGCTGGCGTCGCACCTCAAGCCCCAGCCGGGCGGGTTGCGTTACGCCTGATGCACCAGTGCTCGCCATACCCCCCCCCCGCGCTCTCTGACATAAACGGCGCCGCACCCCTTGTCTTTCGGGGAAGGTCATTGGCTTCCCGCACAACCATTCACCACTTTTATGGATTCGAAACCAAGCCTTCGAGATTTGCCGAATTTCTCTAAAGAAGTCGCACTTGCAGTAATAGAAATGTTTTCTTTTTTTGTAATCTTACAAAGAAAACATTCTTGATTAATAGACAACGGTGTAATTGCGATTATACATGCATACTTAAATGTTTAATTTAATATTCAAGTATTTACACTGGTGTAGCATTAATCAAATGACGCATTTGTTTATATTTTAAATGGTTGCACGAACGCAAATAGGTCATCGTAATACATTTCAACACAAGTGCATATATTTGGGCACTTTTACACCCAAATGTATTGTATCTCTGTTGTGAAATTGATTGCATTCATACACCCAACACCTCACATACAGCCCACACCTTACATACATCGTACACTTAACATACACCCCACATCCCCGAATACAACAAAAAGTTGTATTTTTATTTATTTTATATAGAACAATAAAGCTCTGTTTGAAAACAGATCAGCTTTAGAGGAAACAATCCTGCCTAGATGATTCTACTAATATCCTATAAGTCAGCCTCAGTCAAAATCCGCTGCGTTCCACCGCGTCCGTTTCCGCGCCGTGAGAGCTGCCTGCCTGCGGGCGGGGTGCGGCGGGGTGCGGCGGGGTGCGGCGGGGTGCGGCGGGGTGCGGCGGGGTGCGGCGGGGTGCGGCGGGGTGCGGCGGGGTGCGGCGGGGTGCGGCGGGGTGCGGCGGGGTGCGGCGGGGTGCGGCGGGGTGCGGCGGGGTGCGGCGGGGTGCGGCGGGGTGCGGCGGGGAGCGTCGGGGTGCGTCGGGGTGCGTCGGGGTGCGGCCGGGATGCGGCGAGGTGCGGCGGTGTGCGGCGGGGTGCGGCGGGTGCATAGCGGGCCCGTGGCAGCGCGTCGGCCCAAGGCACGCCCCCGCACGCGCGTGATTCACCTGCGCGGACGTGCGGCGGCGGCGACGGCGCGCGAGCGCGCGTGACTCAGGGGCGATAAGGCCCCGGCGCGGCCGGCGCCGCCTGGGGCACGTGCCCCGCGCGCCGACGCCCCCGAGGGGAAGTGACCAAGTCCCCGTCCGGAGGCCGAGGGAAGCGTTGATTCAGCAGGGCAGCTGCTCTTCGTGAGTGGCAGCCGTTGCCACAGAGCTTTTGAGTGGCGAAAAGCAACACAGTCAGAAGAAGTGGTGCAAGCTTCTAACACTCTAACGAGCACAGTCAGGTTGAAGATAAGCCATTTTCGACACAGAATATCCAGTGAGAAAGTTCATCTAAGGAAGTTACACGTGTGATGGCCTCCTCTGACTGCTGGGCAACTTCACATGCACTGCTATTCCGCAGGTACATAAAATCTCTGCGTCAAAACGTGACTTGTCGAACACTAATGCTTGTGGAGCTGCCTAATAATCCTTGGCAATTGTCACATGTTTTACTTCGCTGAATGAAATTTCTCACATGTTCATTGGCAAAAACGCGATCGCCTTCTATCCCTGTACGTACTTTTGAAGTTTTTAAAATGTATTCCGCATGTGCGAACTGTGATATATTTCATGGCTGATTACTGATTGCCGGCGCGCCAACTGCTGAGGACATTAGTTCCGTAAGTGTACTGCATGCTCTTTCCTCGGGAGGTTGCAATGATCTCTGGTGGAAGATGAGATTCGGTGTCGATCTTTCCGTCGGCAGACGGAGGTTTCCCCAACCAGGTATCTCCCACCAGCCTTTGCCCCAGCCAAGACAAGCTATAACCGCCGACCGATCTTCCGGTATGTGTGGTGGAGTAGAGCAATGTATTAATGTAATGAATGAGCAAGGGTGAGGATAGGACAAGGAAAGGGAAAGAAAGATCGCGCGGTCCATGGGCTGTTTGTTCTGGCATTCGCCTAGTGTTGGTCGGAGAAACCACGGAAAACTACCGGAGCAGCCGGTCGCTAGAATTCTCTTCCAAACAGTGACTAAATTCGACGTAGCTGACAAGCAAGTGTTGAAAATCCTGCCACCTACGTGACTCGAACCTAGGACCTCACAGTCTGAGGCACTGTAGTGACATCATTTGATGCCCAGGAACCACCTCTCCCGGTTCGAACTATAATGTAAAGCAATGTAGGAAAACGATATTTTACGTGAGTTATCGGATGCGTACCGACGTAAAAAGTTAACGGTACTAGTCAAGTGGCCACGATATTGAAAGTAACAATGGCAGCAAGGAGAGCTGCAAGCGCCTAATTCATGTGGTGCATCATGCTGACGATTCCTATGATGTCATGTTGCCCCGAATAAATGCTAATCTAGTAGTTGAGGTTTATGGAAATTTCGCTTTTGCACAATATAGTCATTGTAGGGTTAGAATAAAACTTGTTCAAACGTTCTTTACACTTCAAACGATATACATCATGGGGTTGTTCTCCCGTAATCATACCATTTTCGTGTATACAGTGCAAAAACTTCTAATATCGCTCAACAATCACATAAGTTGTTCTTTGTTTCTTTTCTGTCTCCCAACTATCCCTTATCCAGGACTATTCAGATCGTGGGGATGGACTAGACAAGCATGGAGAATCGGTCGGTCAGAACCGTAGAGGAAGGACTATATATCATCACTCTGCGCCAAAATTAAACGTCAAAGGAAGTTGAGGATTGGGAGGAAATATCGCGTGTGGCCCGTTACGTCATAAGTAGAGAGACAAGGGACTGCTTGACTCTCGGGTTCCTACATCGGCCACGTATCTTCCATAAGCACTAGCTTTGGCACATGACTTCACGACCTAACAAATTTCTCACGGGAGTTTTAGTATAATCAGTCCAATGATTGTGGAACCTTCAACCAAGTTCTTGATATTCGTGATTTTTTTAGCTTTGACTTCCCTTGCCACCTCTACTGCCATCGTAAATGAAACATGTAGTTAATCTTGTTAAGAACATTTTCGTAGATTTTTAAAATTCTCGGACTACATTCGTTTAGGGAAAGTCAATGTAATATTGGCAGATCTCGTTCTGAATAGATTCCTTACGCACAAATTTACAATTTTTGCACTGTTCTATCTTTTATTAATTCATTTCGAAACTGCGATTCTGTTCCAATGGACTCCACTTAATTGTTGTAAAAGAAAACGTACGAACCTTTTCATGATATTTCAAGTTAGGTGCTATGGGGTCGTGTTTTTGTCCACAGAATGTCATGTACAATTTTTAAAAAACATGTATAGAAGATTTTCTCAACAAAAGACCGAAATGTTTTCGTTAATGTTTTTGCGTCCAACGTTCTATGCAGTGCCCATCACACTAAATCAGCGCTAAAAGTTATTTTTATTATAAGATTTGAAAAATTACGCATTATTTGGAATTGTTGAAATATTGCGTACGCCGTTTATGTTTACATTGCAGTTTATTTATGATTTAATACATTTTTGAAGACAAATACGTAAAATAATCTGCCATAACGTTTCTCGAAATCTGCTCGAAAATTGTTTGAAACCTGCAGAAAAGAGGTCATTTTGAGAGACGTTCAGTCGTTATTTTATGAAAAAGAGCGGCAAATTTTTCACTGACAATGTTCTAATGAAAATATGTTTTTCTCTTTTATGCCATTCTAAAATTCCATTTCCATTGAACTATGAAGGAACTAAACACCGAGGAAAAGTGTACAAATTTCCATGTTTTTTGATAATTATAATTTTCTCAATATATATGTTAAAGGAGATAAAACTAAACTGGTTAATTGAGACGATGCATAAATGTTATAATGTACATTTTGTGAAGAGTTCGTTAATTTTGAGAAAAGTGCTCATTAACGATAAGTGATTGAGTCTGTGGTGCGGAGCAAGCCCTAGGGCCCCTTCACACGGCGCCACTCAGCAGTGCTTCCCAGTGACGCGTCTGCTATTAAGCATTAGTTTAAATGGAGGTATTAACACGAGTGGCGGGGTCGCGCTGCTGTGGCGCTCGGTGGCGTTGTCCCACCACCAGCAGCGCAGAAGCTTGTCCGCGCCACCGCTAGCAAAACACAGGTCTAAATGGCTGTGTTCACACGAGACGCGCCACTGCCGCGCGCTTCGATAAGCGGCAGGGCCCTTCACACGCCGCTACCGTCGCTCCGCCGCATGCTACGGCGTGGAAGGGTTCGCGAGTCCGATCCGTCGGCGACGCAGCAGGTAAAACGCCGCGACCGGTGACGCGACGTTGGAAGAAGCTGTGTTCTAGCTGTGGCGCGTATCCCCCCCCCCCGCGCTGCTGGAAACGGAAGTCTGTCGCCGAACGCCACAGCAGCGCGAATTAGGGATGCGTATGTTTTCAAAATATTTTTGTTTTTGTAGAGACATCGATATTTTAAACATAGATGTTTTAAATATCGATGCATTGACACCGATGTTTTGTTAACATTGATATTTTCTGATTGATGTTTTCTTCTTTTTCGATACTTTGTTTCTGAATAAAACTTCCCCATGATCACAATACTGTAAAAGTTAAAATATGAAATAACTGATAGTAAGACTGTTATTCATGTGTTGGAACCAAAGGAATGCTGGTTGCACTATTACGACCACACTCGGGCTAGAGAGCCCGAGATGACCTCTATGCCATTGTATTTCATCTTCATTTTCATTTTGCACATTGAGGTATGGCCAACAAGTATGTTGTGGGCGTTCGTAAGACCGTCACCTTTTTGTCATACCCTTCTTCGAGGAATTGATAAACACGAACACTGTCAAATTAAATTTTATTGCACACGAATTTAATGTCAGAGAGTACTAATCGAGTCTAAAAACATCGATGTTGAAAACCATCGATGATTTTTCGTAGATGTATTTTGAACATCAATGTTTGCTAACATTAAAGTTTTGTAATTGATGTGGCATCGCTAACGCGAACCCATCGCATGTGGGAAGACCTCCATTTAAACCAACGCTTTGCTACCAGACGCGGTGCGGCGTTTGGAAGCTGTAATGTGACGTGTGAAGGGGCCCTAAACTGGTCTTTGCCAGCTTTTGTCGGCCGCCTGAGCCCATAGCGAATCCTTCCCCTGTGGCGCTCGACGTTTGCTGTCTGAAGCGCTGTGCTGCCACCGAGTGGCTCCTAACCGCGCGCTGTCCGTTTGCGCAGGCCCATGGTGAAGGTGCACGAGGACGACGACGAGGAGGAGGCCGCGGGCGCGTACAGCAGCGCTTACAGCGGGGGCGCGTCGGGCGCGGGGGCGTCGGGGGCGTCAGGGGGCGACTCGTCTGAGGACGAGGGCGACGATGCCCCCGGCGCGAGTGGCGGCGGTGGCAGGGCGGGCGACGGCGCAGCGTCCTCGGCGTCGGCCTCCGCCTCCTCCTCGACGTCCTCCTCGGCGTCGGGGGGCACGATCGCCCTCAAGTTTCGCGCCGCCGCCGGCCGCTGCGCCGGCCGCCGCTTCAGCCCACCCCCGCTGCCGCCCCCGCTGCCCGCGCCGCTGCTGCACCATCACCACCACCACCACCACCATTGGGCGTTCCACGCGGGCGTGCCCGCCACCTTCCACATCGGGCCCGGGTTCGAACCCCAGCAGCGCCACGGCCGCCCCGCGTCGCCGCCGCCCCAACCGCCGCAGCCGCCCGCGCAGCACGTGGTGCACTTCCACGTCAACCCCGGCGTCACCGTCAGCTTCCAGATGGGCGAACACGTGCAAGTGATCAAAGGTAGGCCGCCGGCAGCCGTGCCCCGCTCCCCGCGGCACGCCCACCTCGCTCACCGCCCCTCCCGAACGAACCGGCTGCGATGGCAAACACAGCGACCGCCCTTTCGGCAACTTCGTTGGTGACAGGAACTACGTGGCTGCCCGGGAGACGCCGCGTCCTAGGCAAGGTGCTTACGTTTCGGCCTCCATGCGTTTCGCCCTGAGGAAGGTCGTAGAAAGGCGGCCGAAAGGTTGACACCTGTGCCAAGGACGTGGCGTCTTCTGAACAGCAACGAAGTTACTGATTCCAGCCAAGGAAGCTTAAGTTCTTATGTTAGCGAAACAAAAATGAACTCTTAATTCATCTCCTACTTATTTTGTCATTCTTTTCCTCCTCCTCCTTATCATCATAATCATCTTCACATTTTCCTTATTTTCCATTTTCTCCTCCTTTTTCCTTCTTTTTATTTTCTCGCCTTTAATTCGCAAGAAGAAAATGTGCAATCGTGAGCGGAAAACGGCTAATTTTTGACACACAAACTTTTATTGCCGGGCCCTGCGAACGAAAAATTAATTGATTATTGTCCTCGGATAGCGTAAAGGACGCTTAAATGAATGGTGCAGATCTCATTTTTGTTGACTTTGGTTTTTGTTGTTTGGTTTTTCGAAAATTGCAAACGATTTTTTCGGCGTCTTTCTACGACAATACTGAATATTGTTTTTCTTCATAAAATATTTTCTTAAAGACGGAACTTGAAAAAGGTCATGTACAATTTCTCGAAAATATGAGTAGATTTCGCGTAATTTCGCACGAAATGTAAGCAATTTTCAAACATCCCCCTCCTCAAAAGGCTCCAATATTGTATTTGAATCTTTAAAATTTCTCTTCGAAATGTCTAATGTCTAAATAAAAAATGGCGTTAATTTCATTTCCGGCGAATTTTCTGTCTTTCCGAATATTACAAAAAGTTCACATTTCAAAACTACAAAATTGAAGACAGAGATTTTTGCTTTTACCATAATCTCTTCTAAAAGATTAGCCACCAAAAAATCTGAAAGGGCTGGTACAAGTTTTTGGCACAACGAGTTTTCGAGTAATTTCTGCTTGAAATTAGTGCAACTTATAAAAGGTACGTTTTCTCAAAAACCGCTGCAATTTTTTCTTTAACTTGTTTCCACGGATAAAACAAGGGACCTCAAAAGAACGACGCAAGTATAATTTTTGTCGATCTCTCTGAATTTTCGAAAATTGCATGTTGTAAATAATGGGTGAGACAATTAGAATTTTAATCGTCGACCCAAGTGAGTGACTATGTGGTGTAGTGGTAAAACGCATAGCAAGATTACTCGATCAACAAGCGTTTGTGTCTCGGTGCGAAAAAAAATCTGCTTGAAAACACTTCTGCATGTTCGTGTAGTAGTATAACATTGTGGAGTGTTTGCCAATAACTCGAGAAAATATGTGCTGCTGTTTTCCCTTTTCCTTTTTCCGTTCTAATTTTCTTACGCCCCATTTTTCCTTCTCCTTTTTCCTGTTTCTTTTCTTATTAATCTGCTCTACTGGTAGATTTTGACTTGATATCAGCTCTCCTTGAATAAATCCTCTCCTGTTCTCTTCTTGACTACATAACTTGCTTTCAACTTCAGTTTTACCAATACATGATTAATATGTGCACTTAATATCGCCTTTTTCAGCTTAGGGTCTTACTTGAAGATGAAAACGCACATGTGACTTTCATAAACAGTGATATGTCTATTACGGTACATATTCGCATATCAACCTGCCCGGTGGCGTTCAAACCAATAGTTTGTTGATGAAGCCACTGCGGTAGCTCATCGGCAACATCGCTTTCTCTGCAGCGTCGCTGACCGGGAGATCCTGGGGTCCCGGTCCAGACCCGCCGCGCCGGAAGAGGATTCTCAATATGAGCTAGACGGCGCAATCTGATTCTCTGGCCGGAAGCAAATGTAGCGGTTGGCTGCTCTAATCGATAGTTTTCCGACGCTTCTTAGATCAATACTTGGCAAATGGTGGAGCAGTACCCTAGCAGGGCCGGGATCACTTTTCTTCGGGGACGAAACACCGCCTCCTCCCCAGATACAACACACACTACATTTACAGGTTCAATTATCTCAGTTGCTGCCCATCACTGAATCAACACGAACTCACTCACTCAGTTAACTGACGTCTTCTTGGACTACTCGGCGTAGACTCGTGTGTCTTAGGGAAAAGGGGTTGCGGGCTTTCGTCATCAGCTCAACATGTAGGTCAGGCCTTGCCTCTACCTGGATGAAAAATTCCAGTGCCCGGCTGATCTGGTATGTCATGCCAGCAGTTGCTTCAATTTTAGAGAATATCGGAGAACCTTCTTCGCTCGCGATCTTTCTTCCTCTACAATGGACTCTCCCGTCTCCCATTAGAGCTGAGCAGTCGTCTGATCTCCCATCCCCGTAAAGCTCATTGCCTATGATACAGAAAAACAACTAGCATCGCGAGTACACCGATGTGTCCCAGAAAGAATAATACGGCGCCATTATCTCTGTGTTTGTTATCGCAACCTCACCCGTTCTGGTTTGTTCACCGCACCCGTTCTCCCCCGCGCCCGTGTGACTGGCGTGTGGTGTGAAAGTGAGTGATTTATGTTTTACCCAATATTTGTGCATGAAAACATCTTCTTTACAGCTTGCACGCCAGGTGTCACAAGTGATTCCAACATGGTTTCCCGCCAATGCGTGCACATGAGATTCATTTACAGCACTACTTCAATTTTACTATTACCAGAGATATAGCATTATCGAATGCATTATTGTAAATTACATTTATGATTTCTGTGTATTCAATATTTTATTTGTGGACTATCGAAAAACTATCCTTGAAACTGTGAAGAACCAGCTTAATTGCATGATGCCAAGCACCAACCTCTTCTATACCATCTGTAATTGGAAAAATATTTCTTGAGAATGGAACTTTTTGTGTGTAAAATAAACGGAACTATCTGCATGTCACGTTCCGCAAATTAAATTATTATGAAAATGAAACCTTTTTATGACATACTGCATTTTTATGTGATTCAGGTATTTTAAATAGAAATTGCACTGCTTCATATCAATATTTTATTTGTTATTATTTTCATGTGATCACTGTTTGATACATCCGATTGTTGTAGCGTCCGTTTATATCAACATTTCAAGATTTGAAATATATTGCTGAAACACTTTTTTACAAATTGGAAGAAGTTAATAATTCCATTTTCTTCGTTTCTCGACTGAATTTGGTAGAAGCGGGTACAGAAACGCAATTATCAGAATGTTGGGAATTTTGCATAATTATTTGGCAAGACATTTTATTCATCGAAGATTATGTATAGTCATTGATATTGATTGATCCAAGTAACACTCAGTGTGATAAAGGATTTCGGATCAAGCCATATTTAATACGACCGATTTATAATATGTAGGATCAGTAGTTTTAAGACAGGAATCCTTCATTACTGCGATTTCGTTGGAGATAAATTTTATGTGTTAATAGCACGGCATGTTTGGTAATTGCAGCAGCATTAATACATAGAGAACAAGTAAAGATGGACAAATCACAGTTAACAAATTGTTATGTAATCTCACAATCGATGTAGTATGTTAACACATTCCATAATTTTCTTCTTGAGTTCAGTCAGTCGAGTTGCGAGTCGTTTATCGTTCCGCCCGTGAAATCTCGATTAAAACATAATTACAGTGTTTTTGTAGCAGTTGCAGCCTCTAACGGAACTCGTCAATTGACGTCACCCACATGATTCGTGCACGCAACCTTCTAGGCTCTCACTATTTTATCGCGTTCCCTTGCGGATGAGTCATCCAGCGATCACTGCGAGAAGAACAGGGACGAAAAGACTTGTTGCTAACGCAGGGACTCAGAAAAAACGTATTGGGATTGTAGATAAAATACAGAAAAAAAATAACGGAGTTAATAAGACAATAATCGAATAAATTAATCAGATGTTAGTCTTTTATTTTAAATTATCACTTATTTTCTGTGCAGTTGTGTAGCAGAGGAAAATCGAAAATAGTTTTGCATTTTCTGAAGGTATCCTTTTTATTAGAATATTAAACCCTGTTGAGTATGGTATTTTAATATATTGCTTTAATGGAATATTGTCAATACGTGTATGTGAAGATATCAAATAAATATTTTTTGTAAGTTTTCAAACATCAGTTTGTGAGGATATGAAATATATGTTTTATTGCGCAAGGAATTAATTTACAAATTGTACATTATACATTATGTAAATTATGTATTAATAAATACATGTTTATTATTGTTATTATTATTATTGTAAATTAAAGGAAGGAACTACATGATTGATCGAGTGTTCTGCAACACGTTAGAAGAAAAACAACGGTGTTCTTCGAAATCCCTAAGATAACGAACAGAACCTATTGAAAAGCATTCCTCGCCACGGCCTCGTACCAATCACGTGCTAAATTGCGGAGTGGTCTGAGAGCCGACTGTAGGCGCACACACAGCGTCCTTCCCGCTCTCCCATCCCCAACGCTGGGTCTAGCCGGGGAGGGGGGGGGAGAAGACAAAGAATCGGCCAGCACGTGCCGCTTGATGCAGGCGGGTTCTGATCCCGGCTCCCCCCGCGGACGCGCCGCGATAGGTCACGTCGCCAAGGCCATGCCACGTCGCCTAGCAACAGGCGGTGGCCGAGCTCCGGCGCACAGACGGTGGGGACGGGACGGAGCTGGGAGGGGACGGGGATGGGGACGCGTATAGGGGAGGGAGTGAACAGGGTTAGAGGCGGAGGAGATGGATTTGAAATCCAGAAAAAAATGGTATTAGTACAATCAGTATTCATAGATTGCGACCTCAATGGCATGTTTCTATGTGTCAGTTTTTGGGAAAGTGTGTTTTGACAATGTTGTAACTTTTCTTTCACGTCTACAACATTTTAAACATATTGCAATTCAGACTCGTAGAAAAATTGTGAACAAAAATATAATTATTAGGCACATCCGAACTTTCAAAATGCTCCACTGTTAAATTTTCTCAGTCAGATATCCGTGTTATTCTGAGGCGACGGCATTTGGTTACAGTATCGGTGTCGGTGTATTTAAATGGATAATATTGTGGTATAGATACTATAAGTGCAGTATTGGTTTTAAAACGAAACTAGAGACAAATAATAAATCAATTTATCCGTTTGTGATATATTTTTTGCGCATCCTTTCATCGTGTTCTGGCGTTTTATTCGGATACTCTCGTCGTATCGTTGCTAAGAAATGAAACCCTCATTTCCATATATTTAAATAAGTGAAATCGACATAATATGTTAATCGAAAAAAGGTCCAGTTCTCACCTTTATCTCGCGAATTGCGAGAGGGATGACGAAGAACAAGTAGACAGACATGCGGCGGAGTTTCAGCGAAAAAAAACAAAAAACAACGAACTTTCAAGTAGAAAGCGACGGTATAAACGTATGCAATTGCTACGGCAAATCTTGAAATGATGGTTGTTGATTAATTATATTGGATTGATGGTCTCTTAAGTCATATTAAGTGTGATGTAGGGGATGCGACTGCTGATAGGCCCGTCGAGGAGACCCAACGCGGCGGCAACGCTAATGACACTTGGCGACAGTAACAATTGGCCAGACGACCTATGCAGCGAACTCTAATAAGGAATTTGACGGCGACTCCGGTAGCGAGTCCGACAGCATCTCCGCATTGAGAGAAATGGATTTCAAGCTTAGTTGGGATTGTTTTGATACATTATGCTAGATACTAGGTGTGGCATCAAGGGAGATGATGTCGCATCCAATACACTTTGGACCCTACCCATCCAAATTAAATAGTTAGTCTACAATAAATTGACATGACATCCAAAGATATAGATACGTCAACTTATTATATAATATTATTTTTTAGTTTTAATACTTAATTGTTGTAATATTATTATATAAAGTGCTACATAAAGATCGGTCTGTAGCAATTGCATTGGAACCTGTTATCATTCCGAAAAGGGGGCTTCCTTCTCTTACCTGCAAAAGACTCGTCACCATTCTCATCGTCGGTAGTTTGCGTCAATCATTTCACTTCAGGAGATCTGTATAATATTATTTGAAACACATTAGGACGAGTTAGTGCTAATGAAACAAAACTCAGTGATGTGGTACGTAGTGTTTTCCAGAATATACCATCATATTAGCTACGGAAGGACCACGCAAGATTGAATGAAATTCAAAAACTGCATGACACTAGAATTGGTGACATCCGATTTAAGTGATAATGTAAATAAACTTGCGTTGAAGGTGTCTTCACAAAATATCCGTTCTAATGATTCTGTTTGGACGTAGTTCATATGAAATATCTTTCTTTGCGAGTCCCACGTTGTGTTGTGTTGCTGTCGTTAAGTTGTTGCTATGTTATTAATCGTACAATTATTAATACAGAAATTTATGATATAAACCTGATAATTTAACGAAATATTACCTAACCACACATTCGAAAACCTATTGTTGTTTTAATGCAATATTATGGAACCAGTATTCAAAGTTTTGTCTACTATATCAAACTTAACAATTTACTTTGGATCCAGTTTTCAAAGGAAATAATGACTACCACATGTCCTATGGTCATGGCATGTATCACATGTCATATTCGTTGAATTTATCCATAAATTTTGAATCTCTATTGAAAACCTTTGGATAATACATTCAAGGTCTTCCAGTGCCTTGGCGAAACCGAAAGTGACGTCGAGAACAATTATGAAAGTATCTGCGAGACCGTACCCGCGAGAGACCCCGACAATGGCTCCGAGAACGGCTCTGAGAACGGCTCTGAGAACGGCTCCGAGAACGGCTCCGAGAACGGCTCCGAGAACGGCTCCGAGAACGGCTCCGAGAACGGCTCCGAGAACGGCTCCGAGAACGGCTCCGAGAACGGCTCCGAGAACGGCTCCGAGAACGGCTCCGAGAACGGCTCCGAGAACGGCTCCGAGAACGACTCCGGGAGTGACTTCGACAGCAACTTCCAGAGAGATGCCGTGAGTGAATCAGAGCGACACCGAGAGCGTCTCGAGAACTGCTCCGGGGGCAACTCTGTGAGCGAATTCGTGAGCGCCTCCGAGATCGTATTCGACGACTATGACAACAGCGGGAGTGGAAGCGGAGATATAGTGGAAGGCGGGCGCGGCGCGAACTGCGGGGACAGCAACCACTTCACGACGGCGCGGCTCGGCGCGGTGCGGCGTCGGCGTCGTTGCGGCGAGTACCCGGAACGCATTCCTGGGATCCCCGCCGCCGCGCGCCCGCCTGCGCCGCCGCCGCCGCCGCCGCCGCCGCCGCATACCTCGCCAGACTCCACTGCTGCGCCGGCGCGAGGCGCTGAGCCGCACGAGGAGGACGAGGCGCAGCCGACCGCCTGAGTTAGCTCAGGGCAACCGCTGTTGCCACGCGGGCCTAGGCTTGTGCGGTGGACGCCTGCTGTGAAGCTAGGGTTAAATAGCACCATCTGCCGCCATTGATATCCCCGCCGCCAAGGACACCTCCGCCCCCATCGCCCGCCTTCCACCAGATACCTCTGACTCTGATCGGTAGGACTCTGATCGGTTCGAGTCCCGTCGGTGGAGTGTTTTCGACATTAGCTACAGCTAACCGGAGCAAATAACCCGAACAAAGGGGCCATTGACCGCGCGCGATTCCTCAAACTTTCTCTTCCTTGTCCTATATTTTCTTTTACACACACACACACATACTTAAACATACATGCACTACACAACCACGTATCTCGGAAGACCAGTCGGGAGCTTAGAGGTGGGCCCGGCTGGGGCAGTGGGCTGGTGGGAGATACCCGGTTGGCGAAATCCCCACTGGCCGACGGGTATGTTGGCGCCGGACCTCACTATCGAGCGGGGGAAGATCACCACTTCCTCGCGAGGGAATCATGCATTACTCTTACGGACAAGCGACCCTAGCAGTTGGCGCCCTTGAAATCACTCATAAATCAATCAATGGAGCAGGCGTGCCTCTTGGGCTTACTCTTAGCGCTTGGATATGATTCTCTTTTTCTCTGCTAAATGTCGGTGTCAGTTCGCTGCATCCAAACTCTCTGGTTGGAAGAACGTGAGATCCCTTTGGGCTGAAAATTGATGCAGGACTTTCTTTTTGCCGGGCACCTGCGCAGGTTCTTTTACATCCATAAGCATGGCCACTATGGGGTTTTCCGACCGTCGAAAATGCACGCTCCTGAGTGCGCGCTTATGAGTAGATATGAGGAACATGAACAATCAGCCTTTCACTCAGAAGGCATAGTTATGTTCGAGCAAGCGGGTCTTTCGAACTAACTTTGTTGTAAATAGTTTGATGCTTGGTTGTCATATTATTACCGCAATGGAACAGATTGAGAAAGCAATGCGGCGACTAAAGGTTCACAACAGGCGCAAGAAAGGCGGAGTAGGTGTGTAGTCCGCCAATGGATATGTGTGGGAACGTGATAGGAAAGGGATGATCGCGCGCAGTCAAACCTTTTTGTTGAAGGTAGTTTCGTCGACCGCCTGGCATTTCAACTACTACATTTCTACACTACCTTTTACCTTCTACCTACCTCATTTCAACACTACCTTTTCAGTTACTAGTTACTAGGTCATGACCACTGTAATTGCCTTTGGTGTTTGTACTTTTGGGGTAACGGTAGATGAACTCGCGTACTGTATGTGGACACACCCAAACATCCATGTCCTGGGCGGGATTTGAACTCGCGACATCGGATATCCAGGCTGCTCAACGCAGAGTTTGATAGCCAATCAAGTGTTGTAGTAAGATGTTATGGTATGAATATCATTCAAATTTTTATCCACTTTGTAAAACTTTCAATGCCGCTACTCCCCCCCAAAAAATCCAAACTTTATTTTTGCTTAACTTCGGCTCTTCTTCTTGTGTAAGGTACCCGAAAGAGAGTATTTAATGAAAGGCTGTGGATTATTAGTACACTTGTGTTCTCATAAAGAAACTAGTTCATTAAGAAACTAACTCATTTACTAGTATCGCGTACATTAATGAGAAACAAAATATGTTGCTAAATCTGTTGCTGTCGATTGTTTTAATGCGCAGGTTAAACATGGGAGCAATAAATATTTCTCATGATTACGAGTAAAGCAAAAATATTTTTCTCTTACTTGCTGATGATCAGGCTTTCTTGCAGTCCCTATAACCGGGATAAGATCCTAAAGATTTTTAAGTGTAGGGGATAATAAAGATGGCTGAGTTAGAGTATGATTGTCTCACTGATGATGTATATCTGAGATCATAAATGAGTAACATTAATTATTCTAATGAGAAATACAAAGATGATGACATATTCACGAATGGCTTACTCGATAAGGTTCCCTGATATTTTGAACGAATGATGAGATGGCCCTTTGTTGTATTTCTGGGCGTAAATGTAACTTCCTATCTGTGAATATATTCAAGAGCTCAGTGGGACAACGGTTATTCAAAGAGTAGGGATCCTGGAATTCAGAGAAAGTCCACTTGCACAGCATCAATTGGATTTAGAGGCACATTATAAATTATACTGGGAACCTCAGAACAACCTAAAATGTTGTCTCACGATTACAAAAATAGCTTTTTCGATGGGGTGGAGAAGGAGAAACTTTGGACGTAGCACCGCACGTGCTCATAAATTTCGAAAACTTCCGTATTTGAAAGAGTTAAAATGCAGCGCATCTGAAAAGCGGCATCCGTCAATGCGTTGCGGAATTTTCTCGCACAACAGTAGTTCCTTCCCGAGCGGAATGCCTGGCCACGCGCGGCGCGGTGTCGACAGCGGCCACGCCACGACGCGCCCGTGGCAGCGCCGTCGCCGGCGAGAGCCCTCACTCCACTCGCTTCCTGCTTTCACTTGGACACGAACCCGGGTCGCCCGCTCGCCGCTCCCTTCTCTGCCGCCGCCATCGCTTCTGTCATCACTGGCTCAGCAGCCACCTCCTTCAATGCCGCCCACCGCCGCTTACGACGTCATCCACAACCGACAACCACAGCCCACTGCCTTTCATTCCCTATTCATAGCCGTCCCCAGCTATCCTCCGCCGTCCTCCACAATCCACCGCCATCCATCGCTGTCCTCCACTGTCCAAAGCTGACCACCTCCAACATCCATCGTTTTTCACCACCGTCCACCGACGTCTTCTGCCATCCACCGCCGGCCTCTTGCATACTCCTCGGCCTCTGACATTCTAATCATCGGCAGTAAGGGAGGGTCGTTACCGCCGCCCCAGCCCTCTCCCCGTCCCCCCGGCCACGGTCGTACTCCGCCATCAACGGTTACTGCTCAGACATCCCAGCGTCGCCTCACTTCCCGGTCACTTCTCGGTCACTTCCCCGTCACTTCCCGGTCCCTGCCCGGTCCCTGCCCGGTCCCTGCCCGGTCCCTGCTCGGTCCCTGCCCGGTCCCTGCCCGGTCCCTGCCCGCTCACTGCCCGCTCACTGCCCGCTCACTGCCCGCTCACTGCCCGGTCCCTGCCCGCTCACTGCCCGCTCACTGCCCGCTCACTGCCCGCTCACTGCCCGCTCACTGCCCGCTCACTGCCCGCTCACTGCCCGCTCACTGCCCGCTCACTGCGCTCTCACTGCGTTCTCACTGCCAGCCCACTGCCCGCTCACTGCCCGGTCTCTGACCGCTCACTGCCCGCTCTCTGACCACTCACTGACCACTCACTGATCGCTCACTACCCACTCACCATCCGCTCATCGCCCGCTCCCCGCCCGCCCCGCCAGCTCAGCGCCCGCTCTGCCCGCTCCGCGTCCACCACCACCCGCTTACCAACCGCTCCCCGCCCTCACCCGCCCGCCCCCGCCTGCTCACACCCCGCTCGCTCTCGTCTGCTCCTTGCCCGCTCCCCGCCCTCTCCCCACCACCTTTCCACCCTCTCCCCTCCCGCCCCCGCCCACCCCCAATCGCTCCCTGCCCGCCTCCGCCCGACCGGCCGCCTCTCCCCCGCCGCATAGTACTCGTAAGTTCACCGCACTCACTTTCTGCTGACAGCCTTCGAAGCGCATGTTCACTCCACTCACTCTCTCGTCTCGCTCTTCACTGGCTCTCCTCCCCTTCGGCCCACCCGCCTCTTGGGCGCCGCCCGCGCGGCTGCCTTCGACGGGATGCGAAGAACCGTTTCCGGCCTCGACGCACTTTCCACCGACGCGTAGATCGTCGAATGCATTTACGTCATTAAATGCAGTTACGTTATTACAATTATTCCTAAATGAATAGGAATTTCTGACTTGAGAATGCACACTTGTCGGAAATGACTGCAACCAAAATCTCGACAAATAATTGTGGAAGTTCTATTATTTGTTGGTGATTATTTTAGTTATAATTGAATGAATAGTTTTAATAGAATGAAAAAAATTAAAGATCTACCCATCAATCAATCAATCAGATCTGATATGCGCTTCTTAATACAACGCACATTATCAGCGCAAACGACTAAAGTCTACATAAAACCTATATAATTAAAATAGGTTATTTTTTCAAAAATATGTTTTTTTAATATTAATCCACAAACTCTAATGGTGAGCGGCATGAATGGTACACATTGAAAAGATAAGCAAATCATATGCAATGGTATTAATCTTTTAACATAAATCATCACTCGAGGTAGACCATTGGCTGCCAAACAGCACCTTCAATTCGACCTCCCAGCTCTTCTTCTGCCTGCCGACGTTTCTCTTTCCAGTCTTGGATCCCAAGCGGTAATGCAGTGAGTCCAGCGGGTATGGGGAAGTCGTATGATGTGACCTGCCCAACGCCATTTCAGGTGTAGAACAGTGGTTTCAACGTCATTGATTTGTGTTGCCTTTCTTAAGTCTTCATTTCGTATTCTACTTGCCAGGCAATATTTAAAATTTTTCTTTCATTGAGGCAGACATTAATGGCAATTTGTTTCTTTTTGTGTGAGTGCCCATCTGTGTGAACCGTATGTGAGCGCCAGAAGTATTTATGATTTCTCTCTTTATTCGCAAACTGTAGGATTTGTTCAAAAGAATAAATTTTAATCCTCAAAATGTTGACCATGCTGCGAAGATTCGTCTAGTTAAATCTGTCTTGGTGTTGTTATTGAAAGAAATTAATTGCCCCAGATATACATATTCTTTCGCATAATCAACTTTGTCTCTACCAACAGAAATTTGTTTTTTTACCCTACAATTTGCACAAAATGTGGGCTGTTCCAAATAAAGCAATTTCTTCACTTCCCATCTCTTATTATCCTAATGCTCGTAGCGCATAATCAACAGCTTGTACGCTATTATTATTATTATTATCATTATTATTATTATTATTATTATTATTATTATTATTATTATTATTATTTCTTTGTCTCAGAGTGTATCTCCGGTGTCTACCAATGCTAGTGTTGATATAACACCGTTCGAACAATTTTACAGGTTTCCAGAATCACGGATTTTTGGACATTAGGAATAATGATATTAGGGTCTAAGCCAACTGTTTCCAAGTTTCTCTTAAAATTTTTGTTGACACAACCAGTTGCTGTGACTATTATTGCGATTATTTTCACTGAATTGAGTTTATACATTTCTTTATATTCTATTGCAAGTGGGTTGTATTTAGAATTTTTCAGATTCTGCTTTATTGTGATATTGTGATCTGCCGGATGTGCGACATCAATGAAAATTGCATTTTTTCTCTCTCAAACTGTGCAATACAATGTCGGGTCTATTGGCCGCAATACACTTAAATGTGTGAATTGGAATATCGTAGTACAGTTTGTAATGTTTGTTTTCCATTGTAGGTCTAGCTTTATATTCATAATATGGACAAACCTGTTCGTCTGAAACAAGTCCGATTTTAATGCTAAGGCCTGGTGAACGATGCTTGTAGTGAGATTATGACGATGAAGATACTCTGTAGATTGGCAATGTTGGTCATATTTGTTAAAAGATGAACTATTTTTTCTGATGACTGTTGGCATATCTTGCATTCATCTTGGATGTCTTCTTTCTCTATGTACTTCTTATAGTTATTCGTGGCAATAACTCGGTCCTGTATGGATAAAACCTTCAGTTTCTCCAAACAGAAACTCATCTCTGAGCCAACGCGTTGATGCATACTTATCAGCACTGTTAAGAGAATGGGGAAATCTACAACGGAGAACTTCGGATTTCCATGTTTGTTTCCTGTCATTAGCTGTGATGTGACTGTGATAGATATTTTTGTCTTCAATATTTAGGGGAGAGTAATCTTTATCGACACAACCATGTCATTGTGCAAAGCTGATGTTTCAGACCTAGCTAAAAAATACTTCTTCGTATTTTTAAAATTTATTTATTTATAGTCGCATTATAACATCGAGGTCATCAGCGACCCCTGTCATTGTACAATTGTATGTATAAACATAAAGGTTACACTTATTACATAAAATTGTTAAATTTAATCACAATTTACATAATATGTGCGGTTTAATTATTAAGTGTTAGCGCTTTGATGTCATTGCCAATTCTTCCTTTTATTACATTCAAGGTTGCCCATTTTCCGATACCGAAATGCATCTGGATGTCATAGCAGTGATAGGCTTGTTAATTTCACTTCATTACTGGCATATAATTTCAAGTCATCCATATACAACAAATGACATAGTGTAGACTGGTTTTCTGTTTTCCATAATCTGAAAACCCAGGCCTGATTGATTCAACAATCTAGGCAGATAATTAATTGCAAGGCAAACCCACAATGGGCTCCATGCATCGCTTTGAAGTATGCTACGTAAAATGGGTATAGACTTTGATCTCTGTGCCTTTCGGCCGTCGGAGACAGCTACTTCTGTAGACGGGGAACTCATGAGTGAGGTCGATGGTGCAACGATGGATACTATGTAATTCTAAAACCTCTATCAGCCAGCTGTGAGGTACAGAATCATATGCCTTCTGATAGTCTGTCCAGGCCACTGCTAAGTTTCTCTTCTTTCTCTTTACCTTTCCTACCACTATCGCATCTACTACCAGCTGTTCTCTAAATCCTTTGGTTCCCTTACGGCAGCCTTTTTGTTGCTCAGTGACGATATTTTCCGACCTTATTTGGCAGGTAATTTTATGTGCTAATATTGATGATATAATTTTGTACAATGTGTTCAGGCATGTGATGGGCCTGTAGTTCTTTGGATCTTGCGTTTCCTCACATTTTGGTTTCAGGTAGGTAATCGCCCGTGAGATGAAGCTAGGCACATCAGAGGAGTCAAGTAACAGTTTATTCACGATTATAACAAGAAGTGCGTGAAGGGCTGGCAGATTCTTTCACCAAAAGTTCTGGATCCCCTCAGGACCTGCCGTTTTCCAGTTTTGCAGTTTTTTAAGTACGTCTTTAAGATCATTTGGGGTCATTGTAAGTTTTCTCATACTTGATAAACAGTTTGCTGATTCATCTCCGATCCAATCGGCTTCAGCATTGTATCTACCAGACCTGGCCCATAGATTCCTCCAGAACTCTTCTGCTTTAGCTAGATCGGGGAAGGGGGGCCTCCTATGCAACGGGTTTCGGCAAGACTGTTGTAAAATTGTTTTTGGTTGAGGCCAAATTTTCTGTTTTCAATTTTGTTATTGATTGGTGTGTTATAACGCCATAGTTTTCTACCAAGGGCAGCAATTTTTTGTTTATAAGTGTGTAAAAATGTAAATACAATTTTGCTTCTAATTATGGGTCTTCTCTTTTAATATTTTGTATGTTAAAATACGATAAACTCTATCTTTCAAACGTTGTTTGTTTTGACTTTGTCTTAGTTTCCAAACTGATAACCTAGCAATATCGCTTTAAATTGTTTTCTTTTTTTCTCAATTCTCCTTTTCCATTTTGGTATTTGAACTTTCTTCTAGTTTCTAACGTCGACCTGGGGTGAAGACGTTTTCAGCGTTGAGTACCGTTCCTGCTGCACAAGAAGTGTGCAGTTGCAAGGACTCTAAATTTTGTTGGCTCTTGTGTCGAGTATTTCATTGGCAACTCTCAGAAGTGAAAATGTAGTATTATTGGTAAAGGATCTCTAAGATTTGTATCTATGCCTTGGCACAGAGAAATATTCGTATCGAGATCATTTTGCATTTTCAGTGTCAATTTTGTTTGTACATTAGTTTGTTCTTCTGCGATTGTATTGTATTCTCCTTGAGAAGTAGATAGATTGGTCATTCCCATCACTGACAGATGTGTGATCGGTGTCTGATGTTATTGCATATTTGAAATGTTCACGAAATATTTCATTTCTAATCATGCCTTGTTCACTAACTGTAATTACCTGCTTACTAATAGTACATCTCAATCTTTCACATAAGTTTTGTTCTGTGAACTTGCCCGTGTGCGATCGATGAATCATTAGTTCGTGGTACATTTTTGCACGATAGTTTACCTTAACTGTTTTAGATTGGGTTGCAATTTGGTACGCCCGCAATACATCACAGTTATCTTTGTGGGTCCATTTAAAACAGGCTTCGGCAGACGTCTTGTTAGGGCCTCTGGCACTCAATGGCCGAGGTTAACTATCAGGATATTGTATGGCTTCTGTGCTTTGTTGATCCAATCTGGGTGGTCCAGCCGCATATTCGAGTCCCCCCGTAGGACTTTATCCCGAAGCTCCCTACACAGGTGGTTCGCTCTGTATCACACTCAGCATCAACTCCAAGTGCGCCCTGTCGCTCCTCAGGCAGAGGCAGTTTCCCCAAATCATATTTCCTCAAAGATTCCATCATGCAATGGGTTGCCTTTTAACCCTACTACCAGAGGATTTCTGGGTTCGTAGGTTTCCGCGGCCGGAGTCAATGCATTCTTGACTATCCGGGATGAGCCGCGTCTCGGTCAATTGTGCTGACGTTTCAGTCATCTTGCTGTGGCCTTCTTCAGAGCTATACTGCTGAGCAGAGCATACTGCAGAGCTATACAGCAGTATAGCTCTGAAGAATGCCGAGGATTTCTGTTAGGGTTTACCCCCTTCGAGGATAGCTTTCGCCATGACTACGACGCCACCTTCGATTTCTTCATCTGTAACCCTAGACCGGGGCTCTTACTGGCAGCCGGAGCCAGCTAAGCTCAGGGTATTTTATAGAGGTATGCTCCTCAGGTTCTTCCGCCCCCTGGTTCCTTTTGTCTTCGCAGAGGTCCGTTGGCATCCATTTTATCACTATGGACGTTCCCAGGGGGCACGACTGGGTTGTGGACTTGACTTACCCCCTATTATTATATTTATTATTATAATTTTTATTATCGCTATTATTATATTTATTATTATTATTATTATAATTATTATTATTATTATTATTATTATTATTATTATTATTACAATTATTATTATAATTATTATTATATTTATTATTATTATAATTATTATAATATTTATTATTATTATAATTATTATAATATTTATTATTATTATTATTATTGTTATCGTTACATAACATACTCACAAATAGTACTGTAAAATGTTTCTATTCTGTGAGACAGGGACTTGGTGCCAGTAACCGTGGACACTACGGCTATAGTTTCGAAACCTATGTACGACATGAATGTTTTAATTTGTGGGAGCATTCTAGGTTCTTACTGTATTATATCCTCACCCTAATCTTTCTATAATCTCTTGGCTTTCCCTGTGTGTGCAATTTGTCTGTGTGTAATTTAGGAACTAGATTCCTTCATCCAGAACAGTGGCACAAGCACCGAGATTAGGTGTAAGGAAACCCCTGGCAAATATGTAAAGGTACCGTAATGAGATGTGAAGGGAGCGGGAAATGTCCCCAGCGGAACGTCATAAATGGAGAGGAATCCTCGTAGGGCTTCTAGGCACCGAGCTGGGAACAGGTTGAGGTAAACCCAAAAGAGAGCACATACTCGAGAGAATACATAACTAACTTGTACGAAACTTGTACCATTCAACATCCCACTAGTTTGCCAAAGTGGTACCATTTATATTCTATTGATGTGGCTCAACTTGAAGTCTTGCGAATTTGAAAGGTGTGTTCAATTTAAAGGGGTTCTTTATACGTCGCTCTTATATTTTTAACACTTTCTCATCAACCGGATTTTCTTTTCTTTACATTTTTAATTCGACTTGAGCAAAGAGTGCTTCGCTTTTGGTAAATTATTTTTTTTTACTAAAATCTTTGAATATCCGAGATGTTCAAATGCTTTTTATCTACTTTTATTTTACGTTTCATCTGAGAGATGGACGAATTCCTTTAGCGATGCACGAGCCGTGATTTGGAGACCCCTGCCCTAGCGGTTTCTCTAGGAGTTGAGAAAACTAGCGAGCGAGAGAGAGGGGCGTGGCGAAAGACTCGCTCGTAGAAAGTAGAAGTAGGCCGTGGGAAAATATTGGCATCAGATGTTATTGCTCTTAAATGTCTCTTATTACCCTAATGCTCGTACCGCATAACCAATAGCTTGTATGTGTTCCTTTCTCAAAGAACAACATGCGATTAACTTCTAAAATCTGTTTTGCACCGCATGGAAGCTCTAGAAAACTGTAAACGGATCTGAGAACAGCAATTTTGTTTAATCTATTCCGTGACCAGTTTTCTATTGCGTGATCGGAACAGCTTATTTATTGTGAAAGTGTTCTGTTTTTAGGAAAAATGTATACAAATCTTAAAACTCTGACGGATTCCCGTATTTGCAATGTAAGAGAAAAGAGGGAAATCTGGGACACTTTTTCAGAAAATATAAATTTCGAAAACATTTTCAGTTCACAACCGTTCCTTCTGGAATCATAAGAGTGCCTTGAGCCCTCCTCTTTCGATATAAATAATTCAGGAACTCTAAGTACTATTAGTAAATTGAAACTGCGTCATATCTTATAGTCTGCAAATTGTCCCAGTCATCCCATAGACTGGGAGGAGTGGTGTAGTAAATGGGAGGAATGGGACAATAATTTTATAGCACGAGTTTCAATAATAAGAATATTAAATGCAAGCTCATACATATATCACATAGTTTATTCATTAATATTGGTATAGTTTACAATTTTAGTATCAACTCATGCTGTATTAATAATGAAATTTAATATTTTTGAATGCTGTAAAATGTTCTCCATAAAAGCTTTGAATGCTCATAAATGTTCTCCATTTACATGAAAGGTAAGAAAAATATTAATGATATGTGAACAGAATTAGGTGAGAAGAATATATATATTTTTGTAATTAACAGCTATACTTACTGGACATTGTAACCTGTCAAATCGCACACTTGCTACAAAAGTGACACAATTCAAAAAGTCAGGTTTTCCATAAATCACGAAAAATGTTTATGGCAATAATGTAACGTTGCTAAAGCAAACAAATGATCTAACCGAATAAAGTGGTGAAAAGTGACCCCAAACCAAATCCATTACGATGCTCAAATGAAAGAGACTAAACAATGTCGTAGATTCCCAAAAAATCAGCCTCCTAGGGCGATCTGTTACAGAGATACGAGAAACGCGTTTTTATGTTTTATTCTTTTCCCAGCTTTTATTGCATGTATTAAGCAGAAAAAAGCGCAGAGACAGGGGAAAATAATTGAATTTGAAGGTATTTTTCAACCAATTTTCACGCCAAATTCAAATAGCATTATTTTAAATTGATTTTCGACGTTATCGTTGGCGTGCTGTCCCAGTTGTTTCCTAGAATGTGTGCCACAGCATTCTATAAAATATATTTCTTTCAGATTTTTAAACAATGTGGACGATAGTAAAAAATTAAAACCAATTGTATAATAGAAAAATTCATCAATGTTTAAACAATTTATATTTAAATTATTCAAAATTCTCACTTACCACCAAGATTTACAACTTTTTTCTGGCAAATGTTTGTTTTGACTAAAGAATATCCTGTTTCTCAATATATGTCTTCCTGTTCAGGAAAGAAAAAACTGGCTCCCTTTTTATGTAAGAATTGTACATCAAAACCATTATATTCGTGGCTACACATTTCCCTTGCATAATTTAAAACTGATTTTGTTGTGTAAAATTTAACAAACACAAAGTGTTTTTATTTCACATTGCTTTGATCCAAATTAAATTCATCCACTGCCATATCACTAGCAGACAACTTATTCTCAGGTCGCAGAATGGTTTCATTAGAAGCTGATACTTTTATTGGATCTCGTTTCTTCGATTTATGTATGAAGAATCGTACCTAAGAACTAATCGTAAAATTCAATGAAACCCCCTATTCGTCGTAGAAATAGTAGAAGGGAGATGTAGGGAAGGGTCCCACTCCCCTCGTCTCTTTTGTGTCCCAGACGTCCCTTCGATACCATTTTGTATTCAGCGGGTAAAACCGCAAGCGTGATTGCTTCTATAAGTAATTCAATACTGTAAAATTTTACTGCAAAGTTCCCACTGTTAACATCTTTTTTTATCGTATCATATAATCGATATCGTATAATCAAGTAATAATGATATAAAACAAATATATCTGGTGACGAATTGTCATTAAACTACAGCAACACAACCACAGACGTAAAGTATCTGCCATTTTAGAGGGATGTAACAATGCTGTTGGTTATGAAAGTCAACATAGCTCGAACCGAAGTAAAGAAATTCGAACTGCCCCACTCCTCCCTCCCCTCTCCAACATTAATGCTCGAACAAATATGCTTTTCTGATTCGAAGATACGGGTCCCTTGTAGCTACGTAGTTTTAGGTAGTGTTTAATTTGATATTCTCTAATTTCCTCCTCAATTTGAGTAACCTCAGGCTAGTTAACTTTCCTTCCAACGTAGTGCAGCAAATACGAGATGGCAAAAGCAGTATTGCGGTGCCATGCAGAGATCGATTACAAAAGGTTGCTTAGTCCACTGTGCAGTCGATAGGTCTACCTTTAAAGATTGCACTTCCGAAAGAAAGCAATAATAATTTTGTGGGTTAGTCCACTCTGTCGTTCATAGCCTCATGTAATATACCAAGCGGTTCAACGGACATTTACGACAACTATTATTTTCATTAATTGATGGTCTGTAGAAAATTACACTGGTCCACGAAATTAAACATTTTTATGCCAAAATTACTATATTGGCTGATCTTTATGGGAAAGGGTACCACCAGAATAGATGGCAAAAAGTTCCCCCAAACCAAATAACATATGGATAGTTACACTAAAACTCTCACGTAAAAATAATATTTTTGATAGGTTTCTTAACCCCTGATCCACCACCCACATCCCTCTACAACCAACAACGTGTTTTTAAAACGTTTTTCGCCAACCTAACATTATTTTATGAGATTGAAAAAATATGAAAAATAAAAAAATAATTTGTTATAGCAGATTTTTTTATATTTTCTCAGTATCAAATTCAAACGCAAAATATATTTTTGAAAAAGAAAGTTACTGTGCCTTAGAATTGTGGAACAGGCTCGAAACAAATCTTAAAATTTTCTCTTAAACAGAAATTGTTGTGAATTTTTTTCAGTTTGCTCCGACAGCTGGGCTGTAGTTCAAATTAAAAACAATTTTTACCATTGTTAGCCTTTAAATCGCATTGAATTTAATTAAATACATGTCTTAGAAAATAACTGCAACAGTTCTGCGCGTTTATTTGAGTGTTTATTATACAACATACGTTGTTGTAGTAATATTTTGACTTTGAAATGTAATAACGAATTATCATGTTTTTAAAGAGTTTTTAATACTATTTGAAAACTTGCTAGTTTTTTGAGAGCCAGATGTGAATAGACATGCATTTAATTACACATTAGAAATTATCATATCTTTATGAATCAGTATTTTGTAGTCATATTCTCTAATCAACATTAGTGTCATCTGCAATATTGGGAAAGATTGGAGTATAAGAGTATGTACTTGCAATCTTCGAAGTATTCACACTAAAAATATTCTTAATTCGCCCGAAAATGTCTTCGCCGTACTCATTCCAAATGGCGCCGTTGGCATTCCAAAATGGCACCTTTCCCGTCTATATTTCATTCTTACGCTGAAACCCACTTAGTGAATCAGTTTTGTTAATAATTTTTTTGTGATAGAAAATCTTGATCAAAACTTACAAATTGATGCTATATATACAGATTTTTCGAAGGCCTTTGATAAAGTAAATCACAACATATTAATTAAAAAATTGTATCATATTGGTATTCATGGAAATTTTTGATGTGGTTGAATGAATATTTGTTGGGTAGAGTCTTAAATGTGAAATACAAAAACTTCATCTCAAAGAATATCATAGTTTCATCTGGTGTACCCCAAGGGTCGCATCTCGGACCGCTCCTATTCTTAATTTATATAAACGATATCAAGTGGAAACTAGAGTCGTGTAATTTTCTTTTATTTGCTGACGATTTGAAATTATTTGCGCCGATCAAAACATCAGATGACTCTTTGAGACTCCAAGAGAACTTGAACAATCTTTCTCTGTGGTGTACTGAAAATCGTATAATGATCAATATTGATAAATGTAAAGTTGTGAGTTATTCGAAATTGAGGAATCCTCTATTAACAAAATATTATTTAAATAATCTAGAATTAGATTCAGTACCTCAATTTAAAGATCTTGGAGTGATTTTTGATGATAAATTAAAGTTTAACTACCATATAAATTATATATTGAATAAGTGAAACAGAATGCTGGGATTCATCAGAAGAACTGCTTCAGACTTTACCAATCTTCAGACATTTCGTATTCTTTACTTAACATTGATCAGAAGCAATCTACTATATGCCTCACAAATCTGGTCTCCGTATTACAAGAGTAATATTAATAAAATAGAATCTATTCAACACAAATTTTTTAATTTTGTAGCATGGAAGCTGAGGATTCCTTCGCCACGATTAACTCACGACTATGAACAAGTTGCTAGAATACTTAATATTAGCACATTAGAGTCACATAGAAAATATGACGAACATACTTTCTTATATAAATTAATTGATAATCAAATTGACTGTGAATATTTATTATCGAAACTACCATGGAGAGTACCCTCACGTAATCTGCGCGAAATAAACCATTCGATTTTTATGATACCAACAGCGAGAACAAATATCAGTTACTTTGCACCGCTTTGGCGAATGTGTAAAACAGCAAATGAATTGTTTCTAGATTTTGATTTACCTTGTTACTCATTTAAATTAAAAAGCAAAAGTAAGTTACTATGTGACTACAAATAACCCTCACAAGACATGTATTATGTACAAACGATCGACTGCATTTAATCATGTAATTTGTTACCTATACTATCTAATAGACTCACATAATGTACCTAGTCTTTAAATTTTATGTACTTTTGGGCTTTGCCTGTTTTGATAGAAAATAAATAAATAAATAAATAAATTATTTCTGCTGGAATTTTGATTGAAAAGCAGTCTCTTACGGTAAGGTTGATAGCAGTGGAATGAAGACAACACGGTGCAAAAAACCACATCTTAGTACTTCTAAGTGTCATATATTACTTGTAATTGTAAGAAATGTTAGAAAGCGTGAGAGTGGCGCTGCGAACGGGAGCTCGAACGGGAGGAGCCGTCGGTCGCCTTGCAGTTAGGCAACAAGAGCGGCGACGCGCAGAATGGCGGAGCGCCCAAAGTGGCTCCCATCCGCGGAGCAGCCTCCGTCTTATGTTGGGCGCCATCGCCATTGCCACCCAGCCTCCACCCCACCGTCACTCCTGCCTGCACCTCCAGCGACACCGCGCAGACGCCACTGGGCCTTCGTCATCACCGCCACTCCTACCTCCACCGTTACCATCCCTTCCACCGCCACTGTCACCGCCACCGCCACCGTCACTTTCACCGCCACCGTCACTTTCACCGCCACCGTCGTCGTCCCCTCAATCCTAGTCTCTGCCGCTGCTGCCACCACCACCACCACCACCACCACCACCACCACCACCACCAGCTTCCGCGAGCGTCTCGGAACCGCCGCCACCGCCATCGTTCCTGCCACCACTACCACCACCACCACCACTACCACCACAAGTATTACCAGTACCACCGCAGTCACCACCATCGCTGCCGCAGCCACCACCATCACCGCCGCCGCAAACCAGCGCGGTGCATTGTCTGGCATTTCCGGCCAGGTGAGCCTCCCCGCAGCCGATGCGGCTCCCACGGCTCGCGCAACGCCCCTCCCTTCCCCTCCCCACCCCTCCCCCACCCCTCACAATTCCGCCCGGCGAGAGCTGCACGAAACGGAGGCGCGGGAGCATCTGCGCGGACGAAGCGGCGCCGGGAACCTCTCGCGAATTGAGATTCTTGCGCCCCTGATTCTTCTGGATTCAAGGTAGCTACGATCCAGGGACCAGCCAAAGGATTTTATTTCGTTAACAGCGTAACGCTTGACTAAATATCATTGAACCCTCATAATTACCACAAAAACGAAGTGTCAGATCTCAGACACTAGTTCGACAACATTCGGGCAATTATTCGTCACAAAGCGAAGACGTAATGATGCCGAATTGTAGAAATTTCGAACACTTAGGGCGTATTCTTGAATTGTGTCTGAATGCGTTGCTTTTCAAACAGTGTGGGCTGTATGTAAAGGTAGAATATACTAATAAAAATAAAAACTAAAATGTGAAAGTGTTCATCGTACTCATTGAAATTCAGACAGATGCGACGGTTGGGACTCCCAGAAGAAACTTCAAAAACAACTTTTTATTTTCAAAATGTAAACACACATTACGTCCTCGTAAGCAATTTTTTCACCCAATTCAAAAATTAAAATTGCTTTGATCTTAGTAAGATAAACCCTATTCATACGAGATTTTTAAAAGGTAAAATATTTCATATGGAAAAATTGATATGTTGATGCGTAAGAATAGGAAGTCGATAACACTGATGAAAACGATATAAGGTGATAGGATATATACATTTTCATTAACTATATCCTAGCGTATTCATTCATCTATGAAGTCGCTTTCTATCCTATACAGTACATTCTATACACAGTATAGAATACTGTATATATCTAGCAGGCTAAGCACTACGGCTCCTCGCTATCGAGGCCATTCTTGTGGAGACCCTGTGCATGGTGTCGTAGTGCGTTGTTTGCTACGGGAAGGTAGAGTAAAATATTGATTGTGCACTCTGTATTTAACATTTTGTGTCTTAGATAACATTAGATGTCTAAGAAATCGTCATTAAAGCCAAGATGTTCTTCCACCGGTTACTTCACTCTTCAAAAAGTATTTGATTAGAGAAATGGGTAGAAGTTATGTTTATTTCTGCTTCTGGTTGTTGTTATTAAACGTATCATGTTCGTAGGGAACATACCCATAGTTAGTATCAATCAGGATGTACTGCATTAATATATAAATTTATTGGCGAAGTTATGCCTGTTTGTAACTTCATTTTCATTTTCCCTTAGTGCCTAAATAGCAGCCGTTGATCACCGAGCGACAGGTTGAAACTCAATACGTCAGTATTACTCAGAGCTTTTTCAATACCTGCAATTAAATTCCGCCGCACTATTGAACCTGTAAAACGTGATGTACGTGCATTCTTGCGGTGCCGGTTGTCCAAACCAGATTCCATTACCGCTCATGTTCACTCGCTTGTTGACCTTCAGAAGGACACTTCAGAAGGGGTGTCGCACCGAAGAAATATTTAGTCTCCTTGCGGTACATGTAACATTTACATTTCAGCGATGAAGCAGCTTATCACCAATCCCAAATTGCTTTTCTAATCGATATATTGAAGTGACTCAGTGAAACTATAAATCTCCTGCTGAATCTAGTGAAACTGAAGTTTGAGAATGAAAGTGATTTACGAGAAAGAGATGGTTATGGATATCCAATTATATCTCTTTTACCTCCTGAATTATTTTAATAAGGCATTCCAATGCAGCTGCTCTCGGCAACTTCATTCGAATTTCAATCCACTTTTCATATCTGTAAATAAACTTGTGGCGCACAACAGCACATAATTTCTGGCATTCATCTAACTTTTACAATTTTTGAAAATTCAAAAAAAAAACAACAACAAAAAACAAAACAAATTTGGAAATGATCTTTAGAAAAAAATCCATTAACTTCACGCAGAAATTATGCGAAAATGACTCATTTTTTCAAAAAATGTTCCTGACTTTATTTAAAGATCTATTTCTTTAGAATACATTTTCATTTTGAGAAAAAAATTTTACAATCAATAACATCAGTTGTACTTTTGCCACGTTATTTTTTTGAAATTTACGCAAATTTAGAGTTCGGGGATAAAGGAACCACAGCCCGTTTTTTACTGTCCTTTACTACAAGCGAAGAAAATATTTAAAGAAAAAATTTGGTGTATTTTTGAAAAAATATTTGTTTAAAAATTGTACTATAATAATAACTATATTAATAATTTATATTTCATGAAAAGTTACGGGAATTCTACTCACATTTTCGAAAAATTATACATGGTTTTTTATCAATATGTGTCTTTGAACAACTTTCCTTTATTATTGTGGTTGTATGAAGTCGCTGAAAAAGTGATGACCTTTTGCAATTTTTGATAATTCAGTGATTTCAAAATGAGACCCACCCCATTCCTAATGGAAGCTCTCTTTATGCTATCCAAAAACAAAGTTAAATAAAGGAACTTTTGAGATATTTTTGAATAAATTTTGAAAATGTTGTTGAGGCTTCATACAAAATTTCCTTCAATATCAAAATATGCATTCCAATCTCGCAGGACTTCGAATTCGTTTAGAACGATTGGGGAATATCAATTTTGAGGAAAATCGGTTGAACGATTTAGGCGCTGGCGATGACTACAGACAGACAGACAGACAGAGCAGGCAGACGTTTTGCTGTCAGTCGATTTTTCGGTATCATGAACCCTTAAAATATGGATTCTGACTACCCAATTTGTAGGAAGCAGTCCACTACATATTGAAACATTATTTATCCACTTCTTCGTTACGAGGGTCCGAAAACATTGTTTTTTCTGTCGAAACCGCTTGATTTCCGCTGTTGTATTTCAAATCTTTCTCTTGATTACGTAAGAACGTAGTAAGACGAGAGAGTAAAAGTGATATACGCTTGAAATATTTTTAAACAGTCACTGGAGGGAAAAACTTTTAACAGCAAAGAAATGATTCCGACGGAACAATCGTCATGTTTAGACCACCAAAATATGCAGTTCATTGCTTAGAATACATTTTATTTTTTCTCTGTTTAAATGGAATTGAGGCTGGAGTTTATCCATGCCTTCAGAAATCAGATGAATCATTTTGCAAAGGCAAGTTTCAATGAATCTTATGAATAGCATGCCTAATGAATACGCATTTCATTATTGATATCGGCGAGGAGTCAGAGAAGAGAACAAACTATTCACATCAGTAAAACATACAATAAAATAAATTATTGTCTTTTGCCGAAAGCAATAATGCGCTATCATAAATAGTATGAATGTTGAGGCTCGACAAAAAATTCTGCAATCGACCAGTCGGTAACGAATAGGTCATTGCTAGGGCCAGTGGCGGAACCTGGGGGAGGCAATGGAAGCCATGCCCCCCCCCCCAAAAGGCCTATAGTTTTCGTTTGTTACCTTCTTTTATTTGGAATAAAATATTTAAATACTAATGTTACAATTGTTATTTCAAAAGTAATATTATTAAGTATTATATATACACTACAAAAATGTACAATATAATAACAAATGTTTATTATTTAACGAAAATCTATGATGGACCCCATACAAATTTATCGGCTGGACAGCCCCTGCTCAGGACTAATTTGTAGCTTTGATTTTAATACACATGTTTGACGACGACCCAAATACGAGGTAAATGCGTTTCACGTTATTTCGGGTAACATGAAACACTTACTTTTGTGCTAGTAACCTTTATTTGTAATTCATTTGCAAATGTAAGAACTAATAATTTATGTAAAAGAAAGTGGCCGAATTTGGACCGTCACTTAAATTGGATTGCTCACGTATTGCTATACTCAAGAGCAATGGATCGTGCAAGTTTACTTAAATGATTGTGTACGCTCTGATGGAATACGTAGTCAATTTTCAGTAAATAGGAGTTACTTTAATTACCAAATTTGTGGAGCTGTGTTCAAGGAGTGTCGTACTATTTTTGTGCTGTACTATATCGTAAGCCATTGTGTGCAAAGGGATTTAGTTATTGCAACTTTTATGATACACGGTACAAATATTACTTCATTAACTTTCGAAAACGTATAGTAAGATTAATGTTGCCCTTGAAGCAGTTATGCAAGGTTATCGCTTTCGTAAATTTGGAAACGTTACCGATATTATGCCCAATGTATTAGAAAAATGAGTAATTTTCGCATAATTCTACATGACGTAAAAGCAATTTTAACAAGATTTTCTTTAAAATATGTGCTCCAAATATGATCGTTATTTTTTCTCGGGGAGTGTAAGTACACTTAAAGATAGCGCAGGTCTGATTTTCACTGAACTCTGTATTTTCGAAAATAGCAAGAGTTAAAAATTATGCGAGCAATAACAGCACTAATAGTTAAATAAAATTAACTCGCAATTATTTGTGAAAAAAATATTCTATGATTTTTTTATTTGATTTGTAAAAAAATGTTGTTTAAATAATAATAATTATTTCTCTTCTCGATCTTATTCGTAATTCTTCATTACTTCAATTAATAAGTTTTCACTTGAAATACTAGCAGAGTGGAAGACTGTAGGTACAGCACATGAGACTAACTTTAGGCAACAAGGAAAATGTCCAGTGCGTTATTCATTTCATAACCCTTCTAAACAAAACGAATTACAATGTTACTTGAATGAGCCGACTGCCCATTCAATAAACCTCTTAACATTCGTCTGAATAAGTGATGTATGGGCTACTTGCTGACAAGCGGGGAACGAGGTGAGCATCACTGAATCGCCTGCTGGGAGAATAACGGTGAAAAGAATCATTGAATTCTTGAACGAATCTTCCTTTGCTTTCAGCTCTGACATTCGTAAAAACAATACTAAAATTCATACAAATTCTTCTGAAATTGAATACATCAAAACATCTTGCGTGTGCTCACTGTTTCATAGATAGTAGATTAATCAAATTACAGGACACTTTTGTGAATGTTTAGAAAATGTTGTTGTGAAAAACTTATGAAAAATTAATCACGAAATATTAAACATGTGTAAAAATTAAAGGCGAAATGTTTTAGAATCATTCAAGAAATACTATTGAAAAAATATTTGGATAACTCTGCAAAAGAAAGAAACCTGCCAATTCGAAATGATTTCCAATTATTGAATTCTTTAGTTAATTTATATAATTAAATCAAATAATTTAAGCTCTGAGGCATAATTCAGAAATTACGACAGAAAAATTTTTAAATCGTCTTAACTCTTGAACATTAAACTCCAAGCAAAGCAAACCTGTTAAAAGATGTGTCAGAATGAATTTTTTAAAAAGAAATTCGTAAACAATAATTTCTTTTAAAATGAATGATCTCTAGTTCAAAATTTATAAATTATTTGAGAATAACAAGAAGAAAATATATAGGATCCTGACTTCTGAGCGGCAATCAATGCTAATTCATTAAAAAAAAACATTTTTTGTACTGTTCCTATGCATAAACTTCATTAACAAATAATTTAATATTATGGTTGGTAATACCTAGCAATTCTAAATTGAAATGAATATAAAATATGATCACTGCGTTATTATATTATCATATTGTTTGTACTTTTACAAACAACAATTGTACACGCTGAGAACATTACTTCTGTAATGTTATTATATTAAATTGGTAATATTTCAATATATTTTGTTTATATTTGAATTTTTTTATTTTGATCATAAGAGGAAATCGGAAGATTCACGGGAGTCAAAATTCATCCTTTAGAAATTTCGAATTAACAAAAGTCGGATGTTACAATATGTTTGCTTTCATTAACGGGATGAATGCAAAATAATTTTAAAATATAATTGCTATAATTTGATAGGCCAAGTACGAGGGCCTGATCCAGACTACCATGAGAAAGCCATCTGAAACGCGTGTGCGATCGTCGAGTGCAAAGAGGCAGACCGAGTGGCCGGCGACCTCGCTCGCTCGCCCGCCCGCCGCCATCGCCACGGCCGCACATGTGCGCCATCGCGCCCGCCACGCCACACAAACAATGAGGTCAGAGCCCGGCGACGGCGGCGGCGGCGGCGGCGGCGGCGGCGGCGGCGCGCGTGCGGGCGTGCGAGCGGGCCGGCCCTGCGGCGGCCGCCTCGCCAGGCGCCCGTGCAATCACTGCAGGGCCGCTCGTCCTCCCTTCAAGCCGCACACCCTCTCGCCCGGGGCCTTTTTCTCCCGGCGGCTCCCCGCGATCAGACGTCCGCTCTTCCTCGACAATTCTCCCGCGTGGAGATCTTTCGGCTTGACGAACCTCCCATTGGACCATCTTGTCGCTTGAATATCCTTACCTTGCCAATATTCCCACTTGACCCTCCTTTCTCTTGCCCGAACTCCATCTTAACGGCCCTCCCACTTGTTAATACTCCCACTTAATGATCCTACAACTTGACGATCCTACCACTTTATAATCTTCCCACTTGAGGATTCTCCCGATTGGTGATTCTTCCATTTGATGTTCCCCCTGAGTGTTTATCCCTCCGACAACCCATTCGCCCTTTTGTCGGCCATATTTTAGACAGTTGAGACCTAACGATCTTTCCATCTCATGGTTGTGCCGCCCCATGATCGTCCTATCCGTCGATCATCGCGCTTTACGATAATCCCCTCTGGCGTCGCTCCGATCGTGTTTGACAACGTGAATATCTAATAATCCATCAATGCAAACCTCCCGTCTGAAGTATTTTGAATGCAGTTGGAGTTTGGTTTTTTAAACAAATTTCAAACCAATCACTATTGGTATGTTCTGTCCTGTCCTGGTTTGGCTCGACAGCCCGATTCGAATCTTGGCTGACCATCGGTGAACCAGCCTCTCGGTCATGGGATAAAACTATCGGTATGACCTGTCTATTTACACGTCACATCCGCCTGATATGGATTTCCAAATGTATGGATATGAAACGTTTTTTATGCCTTCTTCGCTTCGACGTTCTGATTGCAAGGCATAATAACTTTTTTTTTAAAACACACGTGCCTTCTCAGAATATGAAAAAAATATCCGATTTGTTTGCTTCTAGCGTGCCATCAGTATGAATATGTTGGTTGTACAATTTTGTACACAGTTCAACAGACATCACCCGTTTGGATGAGGGTTGTACCACTTAAAACATGTGCTTGGAACTTTTCAGGGCATTAAAGATCTATCCTACCTATGTTGTACTTATGCACCCTATTGGACCTATTCATATATTCTCATCTTGCTAGAATTTGTTCAACTGGCACGTTTATGACCGATGTATTTTACTTGTTCTTGACAAATTCGGCGGTTATCATCCTGGGAAATTTCTCTCTTAATCACGTTGTGTTCTCAGTGCCTGATCTTGGGCAGCTATTAATATTGCTTCCGATTCTGGCTTCATTTTTCCCCTTTTAAGCCACAAGTCCATTCCTTTACTTTGTCGTCTTACTACGTAAGTCGTAAAAAGAAGGTATCGAAATCGTAATGCGGAAATTTTCGGACATAAAAACTCTTATTGTCGAGTCGTGGAAAAGTGAATAAATCTCGTTGCTATTCGTAGTAAATGTCCTCTAACACGAGTAGTCAGAATCACCGTTTTGTGGGTTCTTAAAACCAAAAATCAATTGTCAGCAACACATCTGCCTGTTTGTCTGTATCTGTCCATCCATCCGGCCGACCCGCGTATCGCGCAAACAATTCTGACAATTTTTCACTCCAAAATTGATGTTCTCCGATCGACCTGAAAATCTCAAAGCTCTGCAAGTTTGAAATGTTTAAATTGATTTTTCGATGTACTATAAAAGAAGCCTTAACATTTACAAAATGTTCACAAAATAACTCTTTTGATTAAAACTTACCCTTGGAAAGTGTGCACGCATTGAATAGTCACTCGGGCGCATCGACTGCTAAGTTATTTAGCCCCGTAAGTTTAGTACATGTCTTCTCCGGGAAATGGCGGTAATCATCCCCCGCTCGATGGTGATATCTGGCCGAAACCTACAGCACGCTAGCTGGATTTTCCCAACCAGGTATCTCCCACCCACGGGGCACCTCCCCAACCATTTTTTTCGGTAAAATATTTACGACGTTTCGGGTGTTAGATGTTCAAATTATTGATGCTCTTCTGTACTCTTGAAATGATTAGCAAATAGTGGTGCAGAGGTAAAGAAATATTGTCGAAGGTTCGTTCTAAATATAGATGTGTCTCCGTAGATAAAGAAAGCAACGAACGTTCTGGAAAAGTGTCGAATAGGAAGACTACAGAACATTCAAGAATGGTGACGAATGTTCTGTAGACGCTGTGGGAGGCTGAAGTATTCACGAATGCTATAGAAACGTATTCTAGAATGCTCTGTTAGAATATGTTTTGTAAAATGAGGAAAATGCATTTAATATTCTGAAAATAATGAATGAATGTTTGTACACGAACATTCCCAAATATTATACCTGGATATTTCGATATTTTCGCGTATTAAAAGTGTTCTGGAACGTACTGGAAAAGTATCAGATATTCTACTTCGCTGTGAAAGAATAGCACTTTCAAGAATGATGAAGAATTACTTATGGAATGCTGTGGAAGACTATGGAGTATTCAAGATTGTTCTAGAATATTATGATCAGTATTCAAGAATGTTCCATTAGACAATATTTTATAAAATAATGTAGTTACAATTAATATTCTGAAGATAATTGCTGAATAGTAGTACCGGAACATTGCTAAATATTATACCTGGATATTTCGATATTCGCGTCTTAAAAGTGTTTTCGAAAGTTCTGGAAAAGCCTCAGACATTCCACGTCACTATGAAAGACTAGGACATTCAAGAATGATGATGAATTTTGTAAGGTCCGCTGTGGAAGACTATGGAGTATTCAAGAATGTTCTAGAATATTATGATAAGTATTCTAGAATGTTCCATTAGACAATATTTTATAAAATAATGTAGTTACAATTAATATTCTGAAGATAATTGCTGAATGGTAGTACCGGAACATTGCTAAATATTATACCTGGATATTTTGATATTCGCGTCTTAAAAGTGTTTTCGAAAGTTCTGGAAAAGCCTCAGACATTCCACGTCACTATGAAAGACTAGGACATTCAAGAATTATGATGAATTCGGTAAGGTCCGCTGTGGAAGACTATGGAGTATTCAAGATTGTTCTAGAATATTATGATCAGTATTTTAGAATGTTCCATTAGACAATATTTTATAAAATAATGTAGTTACAATTAATATTCTGAAGATAATTGCTGAATAGTAGTACCGGAACATTGCTAATTATTATACCTGGATATTTTGATATTCGCGTCTTAAAAGTGTTTTCGAAAGTTCTGGAAAAGCCTCAGACATTCCACGTCACTATGAAAGACTAGGACATTCAAGAATGATGATGAATTCTGTAAGGTCCGCTGTGGAAGACTATGGAGTATTCAAGATTGTTCTAGAATATTATGATCAGTATTCAAGAATGTTCCATTAGACACTATTTTATAAAATAATGTAGTTACAATTAATATTCTGAACATAATTGCTGAATAGTGGTACCGGAACATTGCTAAATATTATACCTGGATATTTCGATATTCGCGTCTTAAAAGTGTTTTCGAAAGTTCTGGAAAAGCCTCAGACATTCCACGTCACTATGAAAGACTAGGACATTCAAGAATGATGATGAATTCTGTAAGGTCCGCTGTGGAAGACTATGGAGTATTCAAGAATGTTCTAGAATATTATGATCAATATTCTAGAATGTTCCATTAGACAATATTTTATAAAATAATGTCGTTACAATTAATATTCTGAAGATAATTGCTGAATAGTAGTACCGGAACATTGCTAAATATTATACCTGGATATTTTGATATTCGCGTCTTAAAAGTGTTTTCGAAAGTTCTGGAAAAGCCTCAGACATTCCACTTCGCTATGAAAGACTTGGACATTCAAGAATGATGATGAATTTTCTAAGGACCGCTGTGGAAGACTATGGAGTATTCAAGAATGTTCTAGAATATTTTGGTCATATATTCTACAATGTTCTATAACAAAGTATTTTATAAAATAATGTAGTTGCATTTAATATTCTGGGAATTTTTAGGGAATGGTAGTACAGGAATTGTCCCAAATATTATACCCGTGATATTTCGATATTGTATGAGTATTCAATGAGTTCTCGAAGCTTCTTGAAAAGCGTCGAAAATTCCAAAACCTGTAGAAAGCTAAAGATTATTCAAGAATATTGTGGAAAGAAGTGAATTTGCATTCTAAAATTTCGATTAAAGAATGTATTATGGAACAAACCCATAAGATAGAATGTTCTACGAATGACTGAGATAAACGCACTAGTTGTAAATTGTCACTTTAACTTTGACATATATTGCTTCATAATTTACTCAAATTTGTCTCCAGAAACTCCTGCTTGTCATTTTCTGCTATTATAGAATTTCATCATATCAGAGTATCCATGAGATTTCCAAAACTCTGAGTCTGTTCATGAGAAAATTACAATTTTCCCATCCTCGGAATTTGTTTTCGTACTTCATACATTTTGAATGAGGTTTTAAGAGTTTGACAGGCTGAATCATCAGTTGTGAACAGGTACGCGAAAACGCCTTTTGATTGTTTTAAGCAATTTATTTAATAAATTTTATTATTGTTCAAATAGGGGTGCTACAGAATGGCAGTCTTTCTCGTAATAGTTTTCTAATTTCTTTGGTGTGGGATAGCATTACGGTATTCTCCATCTTCTTGCCAGCCGCAATCTATCGCCGGCCAAATTACTTTTTTTTTTTTTTTTTTAATTCTCAATTTTTCAGTTTTCTAATGGAAGAAACTAAATATTACTTTACGAATAATAAAGAAGAAGATTGTACATCACCTGACCTTTTTTCTTAAAACTACACACGTTTACACATGTCTTTCACTTGTCTTAGAGTCTTCTCACCGGCATTCTGATTCCCATTTATCTGTTATTTCTCGTCACTCTAACGTACTTCACCTACCACTGCCACTTTGCATTGGATTCATCCGACCGTAGTCACAAGTATTCTTCCACACGTTTTCGACAACTGACATCGACTGACGTATATATCGGTTATATCGTATATATCTGTTTAATTCTGAATCTATTCAGAATTGTACCTTCTCGACATCAAACTGCGTAGACAAAGTGCGTATTCACCATTTATTTATATTACATCTGGCGTTGTTCGCGCATTTATTTATCCCAATTATCTATTAAACATTAGGCCGTCTCTCATACTGTGTCCGCACAGTGCCCTTTAGCGCGATACGTGCATAGCGGGTTGCATACTGCGTATGTTTCTAAGGCAACGTTGGCATTTACGGCGAGGTAAATAACAGTATTACACAGCGCTTGATTCATAAAAGGTTAGGTTCCAGAATACTCCCCAAATTGATTATTAATTTAATATTAATAATTACATTCTTATATAATAATTTAATTATTCTAAATCATACGTTATAACCGTTAGTAACAGTAGCAGCATTGGCTCGGTGAATGGAATGATAATACAAGGAACATTCAGTTTATAATTATATTTCTACGTTCATATAAATGATACAGTTCAGCGGAAAATTATTTAACTTTGATTTTTTTTCTAATTGTTCCCGATGTACCGGAACGCTGTACCCTCGTATTCCGCCAGAAATCAAGCCCTGGCATTACATTAAAAAATTATTATATTCAATTATAAGTTGATTAATACCTTAAAAATGCTTATTTTTGCACACATTCTGGAGAAATGAAAAAAACAAATAATATTATTTAAAGGTATTATTTAAAATTAATAAAAAATATCTTGTGACTAAAATATGACGTAAAATGTACAACCTTTTCCTGGTATCGATACCAATTGCAAGTTGCGATTCTAATTGATATTGACGATATCAATCGCGTGTATACTTTTTAATAGTCATGACCCTAGGGGTTGAATGTCTTCGTTCTGTGGTGAGAAGCCCTAGTAAATAGCGCCTGTGTTCACGTAGCGCATCGCGTCCGCTCGCCGCCCTCGCTCTGATGCTGATTGCTCCCAGTGGGCGCACGCGCGGACTACCAGCACCGCCCATCAATTACCGAGATACGCACATCCAGCGCATCCTGCCCTCGGCGGCCCTTTCATCCTCCCCCCCCCCCCCCGACCCAAGGCGCCTCCTTTGTCAGCCACCCGCGCGACCCCGCTCCATACTTGGGTCTAAATACAAATTAGTGGAATACTTACTGCCTGTGCTGGAGGATTAATACAATACTACATCGGATTTTACTGACCTCTTTTCTTTAGTTTTGGAATGTTCTCGTCGTCAACAATCGTCAACAATCGTTTTAGAAAATTCCTGAGAAAGCTATTTAAATATATGAAACACCGGTTTTGCTGCATTTCATTATTATTATTATTATTATTATTATTATTATTATTATTATTATTAATGATTAATTATTATTATATGCAAGCTATTTGGCATTTTAGACTCGGATTTATCCGATGTGTGCCAGCTAGCGGAGTTCCCGGGCCTAAGCCCTCTTTCTATTTGTTATCTACGCCTGGCAGTGAGGGAGACACGTCGCGCAATACGTGTTGCCATCCCCGCAGCTTCCTTGGCCTGCCTGAGCTTATTGTCGCAACACAGTTATAGAAGCTCAGACAATTTGTATTAGAACTTCTTTTGGCCTCGACCGGGAATCGAACCCAGGACCACTTCACGGAAACGTAGCATGCTGTCAATGACCTACCTGAGGGGCTCTTATTATTATTATTATTATTATTATTATTATTATTATTATTATTATTATTATTATTATTATTATTATTTTTTTTTCGTTGATCGGCCAACTAGGCCCACGCAGGCAAGCACTCTGCCTTTACCGTGGCCCAGTTTTTATTCATTCTCACGGAGGCAGGTGCTTGCGACAATTCTTTGGGGGGACCAGCATTTAAGCTGGATCCGGTTTTTAACCCCAAGGTTGTTAGCCCTGGGGGTATGGGAGATGAATTTATGATATGATGATAATGGGGGTGAAAGGACAACACATATAGACATACACAAACACACAAATACACCCATGCCCGAGGCGGGATTCGAACCCGCGATCTTCTGGTCCGAGACCACTCCGGCACTACTGCCTTAGCGATCTCGGCCATCTGATCGGCATTATTAATTATTATTATTATTATTATTATTATTATCATCATCATCATCATCATCATCATCATCATCATCATCATCACTATTTACTACTTCTGTTATTGTCTTTGAAACTGACCGCTTACGTAAGATCCTGATTTGAAATTCCATCCATATCTTTTTGAAAACTGACTTGTCCTGAAGCCCTCGTTTCAGTGATGTGACGACGCGACTAACGAAGTTGTTTTGTCACTTTGATTTGATACATAAGGAATTTTAATTTGTCTCTGGTTATGTTGCTGTTTATCAAAGTTGTGTTTGGTGCAAAGTTATAACATGAACCAAAGCAACTAAAAATCTTATAAGTGGGTGCTGAGCTGATGTTTATCCAGTATCTAAAGAAGACACAAAAATTCCAGTATAAATATATGTAAAATGGTCGCAGATGAGAGAAAACACATTACGTAACAAGCTCCTATTGATCAGGTTTGGCCCAAGGAGAAATGTTATAAGACAATTTGGCAACAGTATGCATTGTATGTTATTTATCAAGCGATGTAGCCGTATATCAGTTGATATACCGATGAAAAATTGTTAATTATTGTTCTTTCAGCTAAAGAGAAATGTTGGCGATTGGAGTTCAAATTGTGTTACATGCGAGTTTGTAGTGCAAGTACAAACTTCATCACCATGATTATATCACTATTTGTTTTGCAACTTCCGCAAATTACGTCATTCAATATCGCCCTGTTATGACACCTTAAAAGTGGGCGAAAAGAAAGAATCTTGACGTATTGTATATTAATAGTAACTTGAAATAAAAATTGAGAGACACAAGAACCATGTAGACGGGTTGTATTACTGTGTTAGAACTAACGGGGTAACCTGAGAAGGGAGATCCGCTAAGCGAGGTGGCAGAGAAGCGCCCAGGAGAAAGTGCATCTCGACGTCCGATGAGCCGTTGCAGCGATGCGCTTCGTTGTCGCTTGCTGTACCCGTCCAACGTCACACAGAAGCAAAGGCGACTTGAGAGATTGAAGCATACGACATGAGAGATTGCAGCATACGACATGAGAGATTGCAGCATTCGTACAGGCATGGACCACCCTAATTTTTTTCAGTAACTATTAATTTCAACTTGTCACAAGACTTTTCAAGAAAAAAATTTCGGATTATCATTAAAACGGATAAAATCGTATCGCTGCTTGAGCTGAGTGTAGCCTGCCACATTTTACAAAATTTGCAATATGACGCATTCGACCAAAACATTTTGAATTTCCCCTCCCCAAATTTGTCTCTGAATTCGTCCCTGCACCATACGATATGAACACTAGGAGGTTTCTAGTACTATGTAAAGGGGAAAGAGAAACAAAATTAAAATAAAGGATAAAAAATCAACATAGTTTAATTATAAAAGAAAAATCTGAGTGTAGTAATTCTCGGTAAAGGTTGATTTTTGTGGTCATAGGAATGCAATATAAACCTAAGTGTGCTTACAGGGGAGGGGAAGCAAGGGGGCTGTGTCTCCGCTGAAGAAATGTAGTTCCACCTAATTTTTTAGGCTGCGCACACGTTCAAGTCATTTTATAGATCATAATTTTCTTTCTCATGCAAGAAAATTCGCTGATCGGTCAGAAAGTAATGATGTTCATAGCCTACCGTGAAAATAAAACGTAACTCTCTACCGTTTATAAGTAGTGTGATAAAATACAATATAAATCAGCATTACGCAGCAATGGTAGTAACGGAGTGTGGACAAACAAGTTTTATTACAAAACCTCATTGCAATATTTCCGACTCGCAATCTCTTGTAATGTTCATCACAAATCCAGCGAAAAAAAGGGTGTGTAACGGAATGTACGTCCTTTGGGCGATTGAGTCGGGCAAGACTTCCGTTGTCGGAAGAGCGACACCACCCCTAAAACTTCCTCTGAGCGCTCAGTGCCACAGCCTCCTTCACCGCCGCCGCCGCCACCGCAGCGTCTCGCGAGACGTCGCAGGCGACGGCGGCGAATCGATGCGACTGTTTCCGAAAGCAGCGGGCGTCACCGACGCCTCACTCATGGCAATTGGGTCAACGCATGCAGCGAAGGCGGCGGCGGCGGGGGCGGAGACTGGGGGGCGAACGGGCACTTGTTGCCGCCGCCGCCGCCGCGGTTGCCGCCTGTCACACACGCAACGAGACAGGCGACGTCTGGCCGGGCGGGCGGCGCGGCGCCTTCTTCGCCTCGCCCTCCTCGGCGCAAGTGGGCCGCGCCTGCGCCCGCGCCCGCGCCCGCGCCCGCGCCCGCGCCCGCGCCCGCGCCCGCGCCCGCGCCCGCCCCGCGAGGTGAAGGCCACCGGCGCAGCGCGCCCGCCACCGCCACGCACCACGATGACGGCGGCGGCGGCAGCGCGGGCGCGCCACGTATACGCGGTCGCGCGGGTGCCGAGAGGGGAGCGGGGCCGCGGAGAGCCGGGGAGGCCCGCGGGGTGGCCGCCCCCGGCGCGGGCCCCGGCGTCGCCGTTCGAGACCCGGCGCGGACGCCGTGCGGCGTGGGCGACGTGGCGGCGCCGCTGCTGCTGCCACCTCGCGGCTGGAACCTTGGCAGGCGGGCGGGGGTAGGGCGGGCGACGGGGGCGGGGGGCGCGCGGGCGAGTCATCTGGAGGCGCTGGACCGCCGCCGCGCCGTTCATTGACTTGTTGGGCGAGTTAGTGACCTTCGCGGGCGGCTCGGCGGCGGCTTCGGGCGCCTTCGGGCGGCGTCGGCTCCCGCCGCAGACTCGCGCCGCCAGGACGAGGCGGGCGCCGCCGCGCCGGCGCGGGCCTGCCGGCGAGCCCCCGCCCGCGCCCCGCCGCCTTCGACACGTAAGCAGGCAGTCTGGTCGTGGCCGTTGGCTGGTGCGGGAGTGCGTGTGCCGTCGCTGCGACTCTCCGCTGGGCTCGCTCGCTCGCCGTGCAGTGCCGCGCCGCTCGCCGTCAGTGATATTTTCGCGCGCTCTGCCGCTCGCCAGGAAGTAGTCGGCCCGGCCCCCAGCTGCCGCCCCCTTCCGCCTGGGATGCGCCGCCCCGGCGCGCAGTAGCCAGCGCCCACGCACGCGCCCCCTCAGCGCGTAAGTAGAGCGGCAGCTGTCAGACGCGTGAGCGCGTGGGGGCGGGCGGGGTGTCCGCCCCCGCGCGCCCTTCCCGCCACCCCCTGCCGTCGCGCGGGTGGGTCCTCCCTCGTGCTTCCCCATGGGCGCTGTCGCGCCGCCGCCGTTGCTGCCAACCTCCCGGCGGCGGCGGCGGGCCGCAGCGCTTGTGGCTATTTTTAACGGACTGTCTCTCTCTTGTATGTCTGCGCGTATACTCGCGTTTGCGGCGCAATCGGTGGCTTCGCCGAGACCACCCCCGTCGCCGCGACGGCCGACAACTTCCAGCATTTCCTCGTGCGTCGTGCCCGTCCCCGTCTCCACGTCCTCCGCCGTTGCCGTCGCCACCGCCGCCTCCGCCGCCGCGGGGCCCCGTGGCACGCGCCCGGTCGCTGACCGCGGCCGCGCTCCCTCTCCGCGCCTCCTCGCCGTGCTCCTTTCGCGGCGGCGGCGGCGGCGGCGGCGCCGGGCGAGTCGCGCGCCCGCTCCGCTGCAGCCGCCTTTCCCTCGGCGCTGGAGGCGGAAGCCTGTCTCCGCCGCCGCGCCTCCGCCCGCTCTCCCTGGAGAACGGAAGCTGGCGGCGGGGCTCGCGTGGCGCAATGCGAGCTCGCAAGGTCGCGCGCGGGGCAGAGCCGCCTCTTTCTCCACCTCCGCTCCGCGCCTGCACCCAGCAGCAGCAGCAGGCGTCGCCGCCTCAGAGCGAGCGCTTGCGTCACTCGGACCCCCGCATTCTTGAGGCCGGGGCCGCAGCACCGCCGGCAGCCTCCAGCCCGCTCCCCGCTTCGCCGCGCCGCGCCTCCAGCCCGCTCTCCGCGCTCTGCCGTTTGCCGTTTTTCCCGCGTCCGCCTCCTCCCGCGCCTCCCGCGCCGCGCGCTCGCGTGTGAGGCGGCGCGCGCGAGTGTTCGCAGCCGTCCCTCGCCGCCGCCGCTGCTGCTCCACGGCCGCGCCGTCGTAAAGCTGTCCGAGGCGGCGAGGGCTGCGGCTGGCGCGAATGAAAGCGCGCCCTGTGCCGCTTCCTCGAAGCGAGCGGCGGTGGCGCCCTCGCGTCGGCGGACGCCGATAAGCCCATCCGCCCTCGCCCCAACCGACACCCCTGCCGCCGCGCCCACGCCCAACGCCCTCGCGGCCCACCGACGTCTTGGCCGTCCCGCCACTTCCTTGTAGCCCCCTCCGCCCCCAAACAACCCCCCTGCCGCCTCGTCCGCACTCAACGCCCTCGCGGTCCCCCGACCCGTCTTCACCGTCTCGCCACTACCCTGCACCGTACCCTCCATCACTGCCTCCCAAATTCTCCGTGTCCCTCCCCGCCGCACGGCAGCGGCGACTGGAAGGCGCGGGTGGCAACGCGTGGAGGAAGCGCGTCCCCGACCCTCCTCCGCTGGCGACCTCGCCTGTCGCGCCGGAAGTGCCCGCCGCCATGTTGTTCCGGCGGCGATAGCGTCTGCCTCCCGGTCGGCTGGGGGGCGCGGCGGCCGCCTCTGTCCGCTGGAGCCAACGCCGCCGCCGCCGCCGGAGAGCTCACGGCCGGGGCGCGGCGGTCGCCAGGCGGATAAGCGAAAACAGATGAGGGCGGCGGGCGCCGACGGCACCCGGCGCTTCGCGTTGGAAGAGTCGTGAAAGCGTGCCATTATGCCTCGGGAATGCTTTTGTCCCAGGTTCCGGAGCTGCCTTGTCTCAAGCAGGACGGCGGGACTCGTGAGCGGTAGTTCACGAATTACAATGCCGAGATTTTTGCCGACAAACAGTGGATTTTTTTAGATTAGGCCCGTATGACCTACATTTCTCGTTGAGCACTTGGATAAATTGATGTAGTTAAGTCTTGACTCTCCTGCGAGTGTAAAATGTTCGATTGACTTTCTCAAGCTTGGAACGAGACCAGTGCTCATGTTTTGATTTCTCCGTGCTCTTTCATGGCAGCATTTGGAAGTATTCTCCGCACGAAATGAAGCTTGATGAAGTCATTTCCATCCTTATGAATAGCAGCTCTGTATAACGTGTTACCGAAGGCACCAGCCTGTAAACAGGATGTGTACTGCAATATTTTGGCGACCCCGGATGATCTCTTCGAGCAGGCTTACGCAACCGCTGCTCAGCCTCATGATCGGGGCTGCGGCAGTGGCTTGCGCTCTGCCAGGCGTTGGAGATCGGTGGCCGTTGACGGGAGCAGGCGCAACCGCCGCTCACACTGCCACCACCGCCCCCGCCCCCGCCCCCGCGCCCGTCACCGTCACCGTCACCGTCACCGCCACCGCCACCGCCACCGACACCGCCACCGCCACCGCCACCGTCACCGCCACCGTCACCGTCACCGCCACCGTCACCGTCACCGCCACCATCACCGCCACCGTCACCGCCACCGTCACCGCCCCCGCCACCACCACCGTCACCGCCACCGTCACCGCCACCGTCACCGCCACCGTCACCGCCACCGTCACCGCCACCGTCACCGCCACCGTCACCGCCACCGTCACCGCCACCGCCACCGTCACCGCCACCGTCACCGTCACTGCCACCGTCACCGCCACCAGTTCCGCCATCGCCGCCGCCGCTGGCGCTGCATTGCGTAGGGAAAGCATTCCTGCGCGGTCAAGGGCGCCCGCTGGGCAGTCGCCGGCGCAGCTGCGCCCACCCGGCAGCGGCCGTGCGCACGTGTGCCCTCCGCCCAGCGCCCACCACCCACCACCCACCGCCCACCGCCCTCCCGCCGCACACGTGCGCACCCCGCAGACCACCCGCGACCCTACGGATCGCAGCCCCCTGGCGCCGGCCTCTCGCTGCTTTCCGCCAACCGATTACACCCAATCGCTCTCGCTTCGTCTTGCTTCCCGCACGCTTCCCATCTCCTGCGGCCCATCTCCCCCAGCCCTACACGCCTTTCCGCCGCTCTCGACCACTTGACCGCATTCCTCTATACCCTCCCCCCCCGCTACCTCTCGCTGCCTCGTGGCTCCCAACCCACCATCCCCTGATGTCTGCCACCTCTACGAGACTTCTGTTGTTCTTTGCCAGTCAACGCATCTCTGTACACCCACTCGCGCCTGAAAACTCTGGCTTCTTGACGTCCGGGATATTCCCGTCTGTAATCTCTATCAGCTTTTCCGCTGTCTGCCAGTCAATCAGTCGCTTGCTGCCCGCCACCTGCAATTGTACTGCCACCTAGTTATTCGCCCAAGACTTCTCATCGCTTGTCGCTCGTCGCTCGTCGCTTGTCACTCGCCGTTCGACACTTGCCGCTCTCTGTCGCCTCTCCTCACTCGCCACTTGCGATTTGCCGCTTTCTATTCGTTTCCTACCGGGAGATTGGCTCACAGCGAGTAGGGCACAGACCTAAGTGCACACCCAAAATACGTGTTCAACGAACAATGTTGACTACACGTCACTTTACGCGTTTCTTTCCGAAGTAAGTAATGAAGCTCGTGTACGTGTGGACCTGACACAGGGGGCCACAGGGACTCGAGAGTCTCGCGAGCCAGATAAGTTGTACGTGCCACACGCACTGGTGAGACAGGTCTGTCGCACGATGTCCGACGACGCACCTCCGTTAAAAGCCTCCGGCTGACACAACCCGATGACCCCATGTGGCAGGGGTCGTCCTATTCGCAGTCTTAACGTCTCTTCCCTGCCCGTTTGCTTGCTCATACATTCGAACTTAAACTCTTCTCGTAAGAATGTGATCATTCCCTTGTATACGGTGTCTACGCCCTCTGTCAACATTTGCTCTTTTGGTTAAAGTCAGTTTTGCAATTATCTCCTTTCTAACTGCCATCTGCTATCACACACGCCCTCTGCCTTTTACCGTTACTGTTCCTCATCCACACTCCTCGGCATATGCATTTACTTTCTGTGTCTCCCCGCCGTATTTCCAAGAAAGCGTTTGACGTCACATTCTTAGTTCAGAGGTTTATAGTTTTGAACGCTGCCTCTTATTTGCAGACGTTGACTAAAAGTGAAAGGAACGTCGTAAAAAGCTGTCATCTGGATAACGGCATAAAACTATTATTGAGGACTAGAACTTGTACTCGTTATTGTTTTTGTTGAGTATTTGTGTAAACTGTTTTTAATACGGCATGCATTTGTGATTTATAACTGTCAAAATTGCAATGCTACTTATCGATTATACGAGTGTAACTCCATTCGATGCATAATAACGTACTACCATCAGAAGTTGACAAATTAAAATTTACATTTCTTTCCCCGAATATTTTTTCGCATTTTAGTTAAACTCCATTAAGATCGTCATTTATAGAATAAGAATCTGTTCTCTGGTTCTCCAACAACATCGCATGCTTGCCGTATCGATAAGCTCATTGGTATGAGGTTGAGTGGTTTGAACTCTGCTGTCTTTTATAGAGAGTGCAAGAGGCAAAGAGCGTTGTAGAGGTGATAAGTGAAACATTCCGATCCCCTTGCATCACGTTTGCTCTTCACTTATCGTAGTTTTTTTTTCTCCGCCAGCGGCATAGCTGGTTGCATTACGTTGTCATGTTTAATATGAATATGTCACACATCATATAAAAATACGTGCGTGTTTGCTTGGAAATGAAGAGATGGGAATACGTCTTTTTGAGGCTGCCTGCCGCCGCACTAAGGGTCCCTCGAAAGTTGGCTTCGCCATCCCTATTAGCTTGCGAATGACAGGACTGCCGTGTCCAAGAGGGAATTGAAACGTTTGATCTCAGTCCTCTGTTACGAAATGATACGTCTGACTGCCAACGCAGCTCCAGGACAGTGGGAGGTCTTGGACTATTCTCAATTACACACTCCCCCTCGCAACCAAAACGATCCCAACCACGGCCTTGGGCAAATTGCAACGCGTCTTCTGGTCAATTTAATGTCCTCGTCTTTGAACGGTTGACATACAATGTGTGACAAATCACTAAAAATGAAATATACTCCGATTATTTCAGAGGTCTAGCCTATTTACTAGTTTGATTGTGAGTGATTAATGACTGAAAAAAATTATAAATAATTCAGTTTGTAATGAATGTCGAGAATATAAATTAAGCATTTAATTTTTGAAGTAAGAATGCTCGATCTTCATTAATTTGTGTTTGTTCATTTATTATAAACACCTGGGAAAAGTAGGAGGTGTAAACAACTTCAAACAAAGAAGAGAGAATTTCGTTTCTTTGTCACTTTTTTTAATTAATTCAACAGTATCCGAGCTATGAAAAAAAATTATAGAAAAAATGTTAAATATAAACAAATGCCTTGATCAGTAAGAATGGCATATTTTCCAACCACCTAGCAAATAATTGCGTCTTCTATTTTTTGCAATGTTCGATTTTCTGCTCTTGTGAGCTGAAATGTTTCATTAACGATGTCAGTACAACGTACTTCTCTGTTGCATCTTTCATTTGAGTCTAGTTCTTTAAAAAACATCCGTATTTTTTTCTGACACTTATGGCGTGTTTACAAATTTTTCGTCGAAAACGAATGGGTTGTATTCAACTAGTCGTCAAATCCCGAGAGAGGACACACAACTCCGTCAGTTCTGTAGACAAACTGGATTTTTTCGTTTCTTCTCTGCGGCGCTCAAGGCTTGACACATTAGTGCTAATGCATTTCCCAGTCTTTTAGAACAAGCATGTAATAGTTGCTGCACCAATACAGCCTAGCTTAACAAACAATATACAATGTCCCTACTGGTTTAATAACCCTCAATGGAAGTCTAAGCATATATTTTTAGTATGATTTTGGCAATGAAAAAACAAAACTATTAGCTATTTGTACATCAGCCAAATGTATTTTGGTACAGTAATTTCAAATGCATAAAATTCTTCAACAATCGCACGAATAAGAAAGTCACACTAATTTTGCCTTAAATTACAGCTAAGAATTATGTCGAAACACGGCATTCTAGGGCAACATAATTGGAGGGTATATAGTATTAATTAAAGATGTAGATATAACACATTAAAATGCTCATATTTTGTTTCTTGAAGTGAACATCATTTGTTGAATACTCTACAGATTTTTATAAATGTACTCTAATTTTGCAGCCTCTCCAAATTCTCTAACAGTCCATGTAATGCATAGAAGATAGTATTTAGAACCGTGTATGTGATAGATCAAAGAACAACGAAACAAACAAATCTTCCGAACGTTAAAGTAAAGAATATTTGCGAACTGCTACGCTGAACGAGAGTTTGAACAATCTCTGTTACTTTGTTTCCCAGACCTCTTATCGCCTCCGGTGCGCTTATCTCGCGGAAGTGTTTTCTTTCGTCACCAACACCACGCAAAAGCGCATATTATGCATGCACGCGTCCCGATAAATACCTCTACCGAAACATATGGCGTTTCCCAGAAGAGAATGGAGAAATCGATTTATTTTTACAGGATCATTTATCATTTAGACGTCATGGGAAATTGGTAGCGACCACAGTTCTGACGTATGTGTCGGTTACACTGTAGGAAACACTACTCAAAAGCCTAGAAGATAATTATATACGTGAAGTACATAGTAACATGGGCATCGGAAAACCAGTAATATTTTCACTATCATGCTAATACTGTATCTTAAAATAATTATAACTTCTTCAATATGTTGCATACGTCAATGTCTTACATATTAAATTCGTTTATTGCAACAATTTTATCAATTAACGTTTCTTGTAAACAGAAGCACAGTAAGCAGTCTTATTAATTCAGTACATTTCTACAGTATTGGGACATGCGAAATAATTCAAAATTTTTAATTTAAACGTGAACTTAAACGTATTAATTTGTCGTGTTTTAGGGAAAGAGAACTACTAAAAATTCTGATGATTCTGTTATTTAAGCAACAATGTGTATGCCATCAACCCCGAGACAACAACCTTCAAATTTAAATTTGAAATGATGCTTAGACTTTTCTGGTTCGGAGCCAGAATTCAGTCCTGTGAATGTCCCAAGAGTAAAAAAAGGGGGATCAACACACCACGACTGCCCCTCCAGTACCATAGTATTTAACAAAAGTCGCTCTGTTTGAAATGGAATGTAAAGATATTGTATGTTACGTGAGGTAATAAAGACTGGGAGTACACACCCACACCCGCGAATGACGAGAACTGGCACAAACGAACTAACGAGCTGACGCATTCCGAACGAACCGTCGCCGAAAGCCATAGAAGCATCTGCGAGGTGATGGCGAAGCACAGCTGCTCCGACTGGGTGACCGGTACGCGAAAACAGGAGGTGAACCTGGAAAGCGCAAGGAAATAAAACCGCAAAAATGCCAAATGGGCGATCTCGAAAAACACAAAGCATCGGCGTCAGATTGAATCCGGAAGGAAGCAAGTGATGCGCGTTGTAAGTTTACGCGGCGATAGAATTCAGAGAAATAGTAGCGTTCCTTTTAAAATGTCATTTGTAGTTAATATACCATACAACCCAGGTATCCCAACTTATACTACGATTTATGCAACTCTGCCCCTGGCAGGTATCAGGTGTTGACGGTTTTATCCAATCGGGAGTTTGAACGTCACCATAGTGACGTCACTAAGGTGACGTTCCCGAAGCTCCCGATAGGAAGAAACTGTCAACAGCTGATACCTGCCAGGGGCAGAGTTGCGAAAATCGCAGTATAGAAGCTCTTCCCACAATGATGTTGAAATTCGCCTTGCTCTTGCAGAATTGTGGTCAAAGGGATAACTAGTATATGGTGGGCTTTGGGAGTTTGTTTTGCACGCATGCTCGCTTTTAAACTTGACGTGAGAACCACAGACCGGTTAACCCAGAGGCCCAGGGAAAGCCCTGGAGGAGCCCGGCGGGCACCCTGTCCGCGTGTAGTGGACGCGAGAGCGACGGGGTCGGACGGCGGGACGGAGGGACGGAAGTGACGAGTGGTTCGCGTGGCGTATTTTTAGCCCTCCCGGAACCCTAGCCTTCGCCGCCTCTCGCGGCGCGGCGCCGGGCCACGCCCCTCCCGCTGCCCTGCGCCACCCGACGCGCCGCCGCGCCGCGCCGCGCCGCGCCGCGCCGCGCCGCGCCGCGCCGCGCCGCGCCGCGCCGCGCCGCGCCGACAGATCGCCAGACGAGCGCGAGCTAATGGTTGAACCTCGCGGGGCAATTTTGGGTAGATCGCGGTCGTGCTCAAGGTAGGCTGACCTGGACTTGCGAGAGATGACTCGTGGAAACAGTTTCTTGCATTCGGTCGCGCAGTGACTTACCCGTTGTTACTAAGATAGATTGGTGATAATGATGGCGAGTTCAAGCAAAAAACAGAAGACTTATCAGTTTCATTGGGCATAGCACCCCATGGAGCTAGCTTCTTGGTCCCCGAACTCCACGTAGGAAACTGATTACTTCTTTACCCACGTAAATGAGAAATTTGTGTTTACTGTGTAGTGCTAGTGTATCAGTAAGAAAAAAAAAGGATTAGTGACTGTATTTCAGTGTTTATGTAATGTGCAATTCCATTTCAATTTATTTTTCGTGTTTACAGTTTTATGAGAATTTGTTTTATATTTAACAAAAATGTATGTTTATAGACCTATTAGCAAATGTTAAGATTTGAAAACAAAAATTCTGTCTTGATTTCTTGGTAGCTAGTAGTAGGATTGAAAACGATGTGGTTGCTCACAAGCTTCACACGTTTGGCGACCACTGGATTAGAGGCTTTTGCACCTCGCGACGCGCCTTAGCGTTGGTTAGTTGCGTGCGCATGCGCAGACGCTCGAAAGGGGTGGTCGCTTAGGCGCTCCACGCGGTGCAAAAAGGCTATGTAGCGAGCGACGTACACAACGCGATCAAAAGTATCCGGACACGTGGCTGAAAATGACTTACCAGTTCGTGGCGCCCTCCATCGGTAATGCTGGAATTGAATAGGATCCTGGCCCACCCTTAGCCTTGTTGACAGCTTCCTCTCCCGCAGGCATACTTTCAATCAAGTGCTGGAGGGTTTCTTGGGGAATGGCAGCCCATTCTTCACGGAGTGCTGCAGGGAAGAGAGGTATCGATATAGGTCTGTGAGGCCTGGCACGAAGTCGGCGTTTCAAAACATCCCAAAGGTGTTCGATGGGATCCAAGTCAGGACTCTGTGCAGGCCAGTACATTACAGAGATGTTATTGTCGTGTAACCACTCCACCACAGGTCGTGCAGTATGAACAGGTGCTCGATCATGTTGAAAGATGCAATCGCCATCTCGAATTGCTCTTCAACAGTGGGAAGCAAGAAGGTGTTTAAAACATCAACGTATGCCTGTGCCGTGATAGTGCCACACAAAACAACATGTGGTGCAAGCCTCCTCCATGAAAAACACGACCACACCATAACACCATTTGGACGTGACTGGATACTTTTGATCACATAGTGTATATCGAATAATGTGTAGCTCTAACGAGGTCCCGTTTTAGCCCGCACACTCCCTTATTTTGAGCCCCTGTCCCGTATTGTTTGACAGGAAAGTGGGACGCTTAACGTCCCTTTTTTGTGACAGACTTGTCAGCATAAAATACCGTCAATTATGTTAAATTTATCATAATATATTATGTTTGCTTCTCATTTATTTATAAAAAATAAGCGCGATAAAAAATTGTGCTCATCTGTCACGGAAGTTCTAGAAAGAGAAAATGCAACTGTGGCATCATTTCAAATTGTTTGTGCTTTATCGTTAATGTATCGCTATGGAGAAATTCAGTTATCCGATCCTTCTGCTTCTGAGAGTTACTAAGTGATACTAAAGTATGCAATAGTGTGCAGTCTTAATTAAGACATACTGACGTACTTCGTAATGAATGAAAATGTAGATTAAACAAATGCATTTTTTGTTTCATGCATGTTTCTTCCTAAGGGATACTTGGGTTGGTGTGAATTGAATGCCATTACTGCATGAAAGTTATACGTGTTTATGTATTTATTCACTTAGCTAATCTTCATTTCCACGCCTAAATATTTGTGATAAAATACTGTTTGACGTTTTCTATTGTCCCTTTTATCGTTGTAACAAAAACTAAAATGTACTGTTTTTATGATTCCTGAATGTAGTCACTTAAGCTCTAACCGATCACGTAATTTGAGATTTGTTCCCAACATTGGTAGAAGAATGTACTGGTGACTTTATATTCTCGTGATCCAACATCAGTTGGTGTATTAATCTGTATATATAATTATATGTGCATATGATATTAGTTATATTTACAAATTATTGGTTCGTGGGCAGCTCTAGTCGTACAGTCGAACTAGATGATGGGGAATAAAGGGAATTTAACGCACACTCTGCCGCCACAGTTCGAAACTTATTATATTTTCACCTAAATGTTGCGCAAAAACTTCTTTCCACTTCACCCGCTATGGGCCACAAGATAGCTGCAGAGACGCGCTAAGCTGAAGTCTGTTCGAGGGAATAGGGGATTTCCTGCATCACCGTGACAATTCCACATACGTAGTTTAGGAACTAGGATTTTTATCAGAGAATGTATAAAAATGTACGTTTATCGACTGACGTTTAGTTATGTATTATTCGTTGGCTTGTGTATTTTTCGTGTTCACACTGGGGACCAACTACTCGTTACCCAGGTGCCTACAACATGTGCCAGTGTTGGCACGAGAAGACCAATTTCAGCATTCACTAGATTTCCGCATATCAAATTTGTGTGTGATAGTGGGGATTGTGAATGGAAAACTTTTGCATATTCTTTAATCTCAAGTTAGCTGCCAATACACACACATACACACACGCACACACACACACACACATTACTTAATATTTAGAGTGTATATTTTGAAACGAATCACATCACATCCGATGGTACTTGTCGCCCTGTTTTTGAACATTTCTGGAAACAACGACTCAAAGAGAATGGTGAATCATAGCTCATCTCTCATTGCAGTCAATATGCCCTGCGGAACGATATGACGCGTGTGTCGCCATATTAAAGAGACTGTTGACGAGTCTGGTCGTCTACGGACCCCACGAAAATTCGTCTATTAGAGTAATTCTCTTGCCTTGCCCCCCACGCTCGAAAGCATCTTGTCTCGGCGCTCGCCGCGGCCGGGTCTTCATCCGGGCGACCTTCTCGCTTCGCCGTGCATCGCGCGACATGGCTGCCGCGGCGCGGCGCGACGTGACGTGACGGCGCTGCGGGGGCGGAGGACGCGGCTGCTGGTGCCGCTGCGGCGGTTTATCTGACCGCCGACCAATCAGCGCGCGCGGCTTAACGACCGCTTGTCACTCGCCTGGACGCAGCGGACGGCGGCGACGGCGACTCCGACTTCGCCACGGGAGAAGCAGCCGCTTCGTTTGCCGTCGCGGCGTCGGCCGCTACTCACTCACTTGCAAGCCTGGCTTGTGACGTCGTCACATTCTTCCCATAGATTAATCCACTGCGGCAACAATGAGGCGGCGACAAATTGTCAACCAGCAGCAGCCGGGTTTGGAAACCTTACTTGAGGGTGAATGAAGCTTTAAGACTCCACGCCTTCTCGGAGCACTTGACAGTTTTACTCGTCCGGGATTTCACGTTTCGTGTGTAACGAACCAAAGGAATTGTCAGAGCCAAGTTTTACCCGTCTTGATTCATAGAGTTACTACATAGGAACAGTTTTCATCTCCGTGGTCTTTAACAAAATTGTACCCCGAACAGGTTTACTAAACCACGTTTCCTGAAGTGTGTACCGACTGGCATTGTTCGTGGTAGTTTCATTCGTTTGCTCTAGCTTGGTTGGGGGCACGGATGTTCGTGACAAGCAGGATGGTTAAAACAGTTCAGGTGAAAATGTCACACATCCCGAACTTATGAAGGCTCGTCCATGTATGGCATTTTTTTGTTTGACAATGCAGAAATATTACAATGTTTTAAAAGTCTAATCGGTAAATTTTACATCAAATGTGTTTGTTTCGTTTATAGGATTTTATTTGATAATAAGAAAAATTGATGAAGAAAAAATTAATTTAGCAATACGAAAGAATTAAACGAGTCTGTGTTTTGTAGACTATAATATACACAATTTTTATCTTCAATTTGATGCCTAAACCTCCATTTTAAAACGTTTTTACTAAAAGCCAATGCAAATCGAGAGGTTATTTGTATTCGATAACATTAAATAATATTTTAGATTTTAGTATAATAATACGGTTTTAGTAATAATAATTAGTATAATAGACATGATACTGTCTTGGGATAAGTGCCTTGCCTGTGAAGTGAATTTCATTGAATATCGTGAAATTAAATTCATGGAAATTGTTTCGATGTATCGCAAAATATTGAAACACGTTTTTGATATCTGTATTTTTGTGGGGGGAGGGTTATATTTTCAATACGATTGGCAATAATGACACATCATGGAGTGTAAAACCAACCGGATAGATACTTTTTAGTGAAAGGTCTATCGATCCGAAACTGCGTCTTAGAAGCAATGACACAACTGAGGTATTTTATTCTTCAAAGATTCAATAAAACGTACAGTGCGTGAAATTGCAACAAATTGATGGTAAATAGGGGTCATAATTCTTTTTTGATACTTCAATGCCCATGTTGCAATTGAAAGGTCAAAGTATGTTCCATTTCTTTGAGAAATGATTATGTTTGTTTTCATGAACGTCAAATGATCTTCACCACAAACGATTGATGTACTGCCAGTTAGTGTTTGGGAAGTTCCACATCGAAAAAGATAATAATACACTTCCTAGCGAGAACATGAAAGAGAGGAAATAAAAAAAAGCGTCGCAAACTTGCCGAAAGGCAATTATCTAAATAAGATTGGTGGCAAGGCATTTCCTTTTCACATTAAAACATTTTTAGATTAGTCCAGTTCTGTAATAATTGAGCACCTTCCAAAATGCAAGTTTCAAATGGAAAATGAAACGTTTTTATGTGTTGAAAGGGAAAAGATTTTACATCTTTACATCTTTCTGGATTTTAGCCACATAATATAAGTTTTTGCAATTAGTTTATACTGTTAAGCTTTGTTGCTCGAGTACATGTTTTGAAAACGCGCGACTTTAGGAGCGATTTTTGAAATTTGTAAGAATGCAATAAAGGAGCTAATTTTTTAATAACACCATTATAAACTTATAACAAAAAATATAATTTTGCGAAACGACTCTCTTATGACGTCTCTGGGATTTGACATCTTCGCGAGTGTCGGCTCTTCCGTTTACCTCTGCCTCTCCACGATTATCTCGCTGCGATTGGCTGAATGTTTGATGACGCAATCATTCGTGCCATAAATACTAATAATTCATCATTTGTGCCTAAATGAATGATTGTGAACGATTTCTGGCAATAGAAAAGGTTGTTTATAAAGTTTGTATACAAAAAAGCTTTTATAAGTTCATAAAGACGGTTCAATTTAAACGTGAATATTGTTAATTATTTTTAATTTACGTTTCCCATGTTTTTAATTTTTACACACTTTCAGTCTGCCCATTCATACCCCTAACATACCATGTGTCCTTCACTTTCACATTCCTTCTACCGAACTTCAGTCATGCCACGCAATATTTACGTTGTAGCTCCGACTGCTTAACCGAAGTCTGTGTCACCCATTACTGACATGCTGATGGCGAGGCTTCAACCTTTACAATCGGCATTCACCGTCTCGTACCACCTGTCGCTCCCTATCGCGTGAGAGACAACCGTTCGCATGACGTGTCTGTTGCGGATCGTCGACATGTGGCAGTTGGTAGCAGGTGCTTTCCCAACAGCCGCACGACAGTAAAAAAATTACATGCAAAGGTGAACGATGAGTGTGACCTTCACATCCTTCCAGCAACCCCTGAAAGAATGTTGCCGTCCGATTTTTCTGTCTCTCGGGATAATCATTTCGTATCGAAAAATTTGCTCGTAAACTATATTCTTTTGCCACGAACAGTTAATTATTTTCATTTCCATTCACCCCCAAAATTTCATTTTGTTGCAATACCTAAAGAAAAAAAATGCCATTAGGCTATGAAGTTTATGAAAATATACCGTATTTTTCTGTGTATAAAACGCTGATTTATTTTCCAAATTTTAAGCTGGTAATTTGCCAAAATTTTCGAATAAAACTTCGCAAGGGTAATATGTTTGGTAACTAATTATTTTTGTATACAGTTATCTATGAAGAGGCATTGGAGCGTTTACGAGTATTTATTCTTGCAACAAGTTGTTCGTGCTTTCATTTATAAAAGGATTGATAAAACGTAAAATACAGGAAAATATAGTATTGTTTACTCGCAATTTGAAATTAGTCATATGAGTAAAATGGCTGCTTCATTTGAACGACTCGGTGAATAGCAATTCAGAGAGTGAAACTGGTTTATTACGTAACATTATTGTTTGAAGAATTGGAGCCACGAATTCCCTTAAAATACAATATTTAAAATAATTTCCCGTAACTTTTACTTCAATTTTACAACTAGAGCTTAATTCCTTGCATGGCCACATGCAAACTGGACACTCGCCCAGGGACCCACCCACACACGCCTGGGGTCATTGTGTGTCTCATGGGTGTTCCGTTGAGATTCACTGGGATAGGTAACTCAGGGCATCAACTAATGTCACTGCAGTGTATCTGACTGGGAGCTCCTAGGTTCGAGTCCCCACGGTGGCAGGATCGTCACTGGCTAGACAACGAGGTCGAATTCAGCTGCTGACTGGAGGAGAATTCTAACGGCCGGCTGCTCTGATCGGTAGTTTTCAATAGTTTCTCCGATCAACACCAGGCGAATGCCGGAGCAGTACCCTAGCGAACAGGCCACGGACCGCGCGCGATCTTGCCTTCCTCTCCCTTGTCCTTTCATCACCCCTTACGTACCCACACTTAGATGCACCACACTACCACACATGCCGGGAAGCAGATCGGGCACCGCTGGTGGGAGATCCTTGGGTGGTGGGAGATCCGCTAGCCGACGGTAGGTCGGCGCCGGATCTCGCCACCCAGTGGGAGAAGACCACTGCCTCTCTCGCTATAAAGCATGTGCTACACTTACAGGACTAACGCCCTTAGCTGTTGATGCGCTCGGAATCTCTACCAATCAATTGGTCGAGCCTCCTTGTATCTGATGTGCGTTGTGGGGGGAGGAAGGTCTCTCCACCGGGCAGCGACCGCCGCTGCCCTCGTGCCGGATGCCTAATGCTCGTTTCACAAATTATCGGCAGTGACAGTTATGACAGAGGCACGTGAGTGTCCAATGAGGAATTTTATGACGCTCCATGTCGTCAGTGAGCCATAAAAAGTAATCTCATCAACGTGGAACAGAACGCTTTCAACTGTCAGTGGTGACTGTTCGTCAAATGAACATTGCATAGCTGACTTGGCGCCGCGCCGTGATAGGTCAAGTAACTAGGATTGTTTATATACGACTGCATTTGGCGTAACTGGAATAGTTTTACTGATTATTTCCGTATGTTGGACGTAAAAATGAAGTGGATAGGTAATTGTCGAAGAATCTTGTCTTACACTTTATACAGTGAACATAAATAAAAAAAATCATGAACCTCGATGCCTTTAAATATTTTAACATAACTTGTTACAAGGACTACGTGGAGGGTCTCTACGGAAGGCTACGAATCTCAGTGGATCCAATCCTTTCAAATTGCATAGTCTTGGTTACTATAAACTTTTTCCTTTAAGGGGAGGTGTCAGCATATCCCAATAGATGCCGTAACCTGTTACGTCATACGTCTTTCTTCCTCAAAGGAATTCCCTGAGTAGGAATAATGACTAATGCCTCATTGCCTTGATGCGATCTGACATTAATAAATATGGAACAGTATTATTGCCTTGTAAGGTCATATTAACTGTTAATGAATTGCCTCATTTTCCTTCCGTTTATGTACGGTTTCTTAGTTTCTCCTGAGAATCGTTTGGCTGAGTCGTTGCATCAGCGTTACTTACTTGGGAACACAGAACAAGATTCTTGGGCCAATTCTCATAGCTACCATGAATAAGAATTTGACAATCTGAAAAACTTTAACTGTGGAATTTGGCATGTCAAACGCAATTGCCATAAAAACTTAGGTATGCATTACTTATGTGTGCATATCAAAATTTGGGCCCTGGAACATGCATAAAAAATGCGAAAATCGAAAATTTTGGTCATTTCCTCGATAAGTCCATAGCGTCCTTTCGTTCAAATGTATTTATTCATATTAAAATAAAGTGAAAACATATGTTTAAAAATAAGGATTATCGTAATTACATATAAGCAATGACAGTATATATTATTCATAAATCTAACTTAGGTAGTGTATTTCTGCTGGCAAAAAAATTAAAGATATAATGATGCAAATTATATTCGACCAGGAAACAACTTTATAATTCAGTCTTGTATTAAAGGAAAGTTAGCAATTTTTGTTTGATTTTATTTACTCTGATTTTTTTCTTACAGTATTGTAGTCATAATGGCTAACATTGGGCTCGTCCGATCTTGGGAAAAGACTTACAGCTCGATAATTGGAATAAGTCCATAGCGTCCTTTCGTTCAAATGTATTTATTCATATCAAAATTAAGTGAAAACATATGTTTATAAATAAGAATTATGTTAATTACATATAAGCAATGGCAATACATATTATTCATGAATCTATCTTAGGTAGTGTTTTTCTGCTGGCAAAAAATTTGAAGATATAATGATGCAACGTATATTTGACCAGGAAACTACTTTTATAATTCAGTCTTGTATTAAAGGAAAGTTACTAATTTTTGTTTGATTTTATTTATTCTGATTTTTTCTTATAATATTGTAGTCATTATGGCTAACATTGTGCTCGGCAGATCTTGGGAAAACAGCTCGATAATTGGAATAACTATGAAGAATTAATTATTCTTGTTGATGTTGCGAAACATCACTTGCGTTTCAGCGGGCGTTGGGGAGGGGGGGGCGCTCGGGCGCCGCGCCGCCCCGCAGCACGCGCCCACGACCTCGGTGGCGACCGCCGCTGGCCGGGCCGGCGGCACGACGCGAGTCATTTGCACCACCAAGTGGAGCCGGAGTTCCTCCGCTCGGCGGTGTCGCTTCGAATGGCCCCGTCCGCTCGCGGCAGCGGCGTCGCGTGCTGGCCCCCGGCGGCGCCCACCGCCCATCGCCCCGCCAGCGAGCGTCGAAACGCCCTCAACCCCACCGCCCACTGGGTCTTCCGTGGGCGACAGTGGAGTTCTATGATCTGCGACGAAATACATTCCTCTACACACACGTCCTTGTTTACATGCTGCCTCTAACGCCTTTTTGCAAACTGTTTCCCTGCATGGGTTCGAAATTAACAAATTGATTAAAAACATTTGCAGTATTATCTTACTGCCTTCTAATTGCTGAAGTACACAAAAAAATTACCCCGGCGTTTCATTCTGTGAATAATTATTGGTCTGCTCGTACAAAATCAGTTATTCATTTCTCTTGTTTTCGCAGTGTCTAGATTCATGAAGCAAACACAATGAACGGCATCTCATAGGTTTTCAACGTATTAAGAAGTGACAGTGGTGCACAACGCAATTGGGCGACTTTATTCCGGCGGTTCAGATTCAGAAAATATCTAAGCCGCAAGGGATTTTACAGATAACGTCACAAAAAGGAAAAGCAGAGAAACTATCTAAAACAAAGTTACCGATGATGTTAAAACCACCATAGAGAACGAAAAAAAAAAAAAAAAAAAACACGACAAAGAAGTGTGAAACAAGAAATGCAAGTAGAGCCCGATTTTCGTTTTCGGTGCGCACTTGGCCCGGGTGGCGGCGGCGGCGGCGGCGGCGGCGGCTGCCTGCGGGCGGAGCGACGCGGCGCGGGGGCCCGTTAGGCGGCTAGCGGTCGCCCCGCCCCGCCCCGCCCCGCCCCGATGTGCGCTCGCCCGCCACCGCGCTGCCGTTTCCATCACCATAATGGAGACAATTTATGCTGGCAGGTCGCTTCCCCTCGCGGCGCTCTCCATTCAGTGGCCACGGCCCCATACGCCCGTCGTCACACGCACACGCGCGAAGTCGGACGATGCTCGTGCAGAAAAGAGGAGACGACGGGAAGCGAGAGATGGAGTAGTGGGGAGACCTCGAAAATCACCTTCGGACGCGTGGATTTATTGGTGCGATTTCAAGCAATGCTGAGGAAAACATAAAATAATTCGGAAAAAGTTATATTTAACTGTAACATTACGTGTTGCATTTTTGTATTATCTTCATATTTGCTTCCGACACTATGTGACAACTATTAACGACCACACTTGATGCTCACTCGCGCAACTGCGTTTAATTTGTATTTTGTTTTATATGCATTGGGTTTCATTTGATGATCTTCCTTGGGGTGACATGACCAGCGTCAAAAGTCATCGTCTGAACCTGTGTGTTCATCTAGTATCAACACAACCTTCAACGTTGACGCTTCGATATCAATACACCGATTCTCCTGTGCGTGCCGAATTGCCGTTTTCTTACACAGGTTTTCTGCTGCTCTCGTTTGTCAAGCATTGCCTCCGCTGCGGCTTGAAATCAATTGGCCTATCGTCACAGTCACCGGCGATGTTATTCCCTTGACAGGCTAGTCACCGAGTCAGTGGCTGTTATGTTGTGCAAACTGCCTTCATTATCATCCAGTCATACCCAGGACGTTGCAGCAGGAAACATTGCCGCAACCGACTCTGAAATAGGTTCTATCACAGTAACAGTTCCCGGCATCGATAAAATCCTATCCGGTGACTGTACAATGCCAGTGTTTTCATAAAGGTATCGTGGTCACTGCAGTTGTCGTAAACTGAGGAAAAAGAGTCATTTTATCTGCATTTCTACCGTCACAAGATCCTATCATTCTGCCTCCCCCGACGACTACGGTCTCGATTCATCGCTGCCCTCTTCACCCTCTCCGCCGATATCAACACCACCACCTCCACAGCTCCTCCACCTCCACCATCCGTCACAACCGCCACCGCCACTGCCTCCGTCTCCACCCTCACCACCTGCAGTTCCGCCTCTACCACCTCTCTCACTGTCGCCTCCGCCATCTCCATCGCCACCGCTACCACAACCTCCACCAAGTTGTGTATACCCGCCGCCACCGCCCTCTCCCTCACCACCTGCAGTTCCGCCTGTACCATCGCTCTTTGCCTGCGTGCCGCCGGCGTCGCCAACTCCTCCATGGCCGCCGCTACCACGACCTCCACCTCCCTCCTTCTCCGCGTCCGCCTTCGCCGCCGTGCGTTCGGCGCCGCGGGGCCGGTTCTGAGTGCGCGGGGGTCCGTCGCGTCGCGTCGGGTAGCGTCGTGCCACGCTCAAAACACAACCACGTGGAAATCGGCGAGCATCGCCGGATGTTAAACAAAGGGCGGAGTGATGACGCATTGAGACTTTCCGTAGACGTAGCGGGCCCAGAGCGGCGTTGGGGAGGAGGCAATGGGGGCGGCGGGTAGCGCCAAAGGGCCCTATATAAGGCCAGGAGAACAATGCCCCAATCTTCTTGTTCTAGCGGCGTCGGCGACAGATGAAGCGCGTGTCTGTGCGTGTAGGTGCACTAGCACGAGGGGCCGGCCATTCACTGTCGTGACTTGCGAGACGCGTAGATGGTCTCAAAGTAGAGCGGCTTCATACAGGGAACATCGGTGGTATGTTGCGGTGTGGTAGCCGGTCTTAAATTATCTCTCCTCGTAGTGGGTCTATTTATTTAGTTTATTGTGAGCAGGGTAGTTGTTAAATTGAGACTACGGTCTAGATTGTTAATACATCTACTGTTTTACAAATCACTCTAGCCTGTGTTCGATTACACCCGTATGACGCGGGGGGCCGTCGCGTCGCGTCGCGTCGCTCGGTCGCCGTGCGGGCAGCCGCCTCTGTGCGGGGAGCGCTCGCTTTTTGAGCTGCACCGAGGAATGCGAGCTGTGAACAGGCGTGTGGTTGCGGCTGCGTTGGATTGCGCGCTTGTCGCTCGACGTTGGATCGCGCTTTCTTCCAGAAGTTCTAGGATTTTTTAAATTTTTTTCTTCCACGATTTTAATTCACCATTCACATTCATTAAAGATGTGATAGAGACGCTTTTTTTAATATCTGTGAAAAGTGTTGAGCACGCAGCAAGTTGGCACTCGCTGAGTTCGGTTCTTGAAGCGAGGATCACACTTCCATAACGACGATGAATAGCCATTACAAATACAATGGCGGTGAATTTTGGATTCTCCCACGCTACAGTCTCCTTGTACATAAGACTCCTCGATTTTTATCAGTAATTTAAATGTATCTTTATATCTTATTACATAATATTAGTACGTTACGTGCAATAGAAAATTACTTTAAAGCGTTAATTATATTTTTATAATAAATTATCTTTAGTTCTATATCATGGAATTTTTCTTTCATCAATTTTGTCCTTTGGACGTACTATCATCGTCAGCCATTTTCGCAAACTAGTTGTAATCTTTGTCCGTTCATTCCTTGGAAGTGTGATCGCACTTTCCTTCAGAATGGGTGGGGGGAGGGGCGGACCGCTTTGGTGGGATGAACCGCAGCGCAGAAAACCTCCGCCTTCGCCTCCGCCCTCGCCTCCTCCCTCTCCTCCGCCCTCGCCCCCGCCCTCGCCTCCGCCCTCGCCTCCGCCCTCGCCTCCGCCCTCGCCTCCGCCCTCGCCTCCTCCCTCGCCTCCGCCCTCGCCTCCGCCCTCGCCTCCGCCCTCGCCTCCGCCCTCGCCTCCGCCCTCGACTCCGCCCTCGCCTCCGCCCTCGCCTCCGCCCTCGCCTCCGCCCTCGCCTCCGCCCTCGCCTCCGCCCTCGCCTCCGCCCTCGCCTCCGCCCTCGCCTCCGCCCTCGCTTCTGCGCGCCAAGGCGGTCGGGCGCGGGACGCGACGCGGCGGAGGGAGAAGAACCAACGAACGCTTTGTGAACAACTCCTGTCACTGGTGCCCTGAGAACAAAACCATTATCAATGGTTCACGTCAAGGTCAAGTAAAAAAAAAACGAATAAAGTATTCGTACACTTTACAAATGTAATAATGGCAGATCATTGTAGTTATTAATAATAACAACAATAGATATTGTAAGTAATTAATAATAATCGTAATGTAGCATAATGAATCGCTTTTGGGATAAAAGACATTTGCCAAGTCCATAGTAGCGTATTACTGGTAAAATAAGACCAACTGAGATAGGTGTTTGGATGTTTTTGAACTAAACTAAGCATAATTTCAACAAAACAAATCGGTATTTTTGCCAGAAATGTAATTATTGTGAGGAAAATATTACGATGAAACATAAGCAGAATTTTTATTTTCTGCTTAAGAGGGTAAAATATGTTTTACTTTTGTTCTTGAACAATAAAATAATTCATATGTTTTACATTCGTTAAAAATAGCAGTTATTAAATTTTACTTATTTAATTTTTATTATTTTAAAAGCAGCTTTAAATTTTGTGTGACGTCCATCCTCTGAATTGGGAAATAATACATTCGCATTTGCTATTTGTGTACACTACGTGCCTGTCACTTCGTACATGGGAAATCAAAATATTTTGAATAAACTATAAATTTTACTACCTTCTAGGGCAGTACATGGGACGAAAATGAGAATTCTGTTAAGGAGCCCTGTATACACAGATGATCGGCAGGTATAAGCAATCTCTTTGACGGCGTAACAACGTGACCTGCTCAACATCTGTGTATAAGGAGTTGCCTCCAAATCTAGGGAAAATGGTAACGTGAAACTTCATTATTCGAATTTCCAATTACATGTTCTTTTACGAAAAGTGATCATTTATTACCTCTACATGCGCAAGCTAACATTTACTCGGAAACTATGTAAATGCCAAAAAAATATTTTGTACTTAATTGCTATTTACATTAACTTAGAATTCTTTCTTTCGATTTCTTGCTACTTGCTATTATATTTTCTGTTCTAGGTTAGCTTTCTATCTCCTGTATTTATTTTAATATTAATTCGAATATGATATTATAAACTTTGTTGCAAATACGTATATTGGCTAAAGTGTTCGCAACAATAAAATGAAGGAAATTCTTTGTTTAGAGTCCAGCAGCTTGTCCTTTGCTACAATGACTCTTTCGTGAATAATTTTGAAATCCATTCAGAGACAGTACCGGTCGGCAGCTGTAGTGGATTTCTTCGTTTCCTTAGTACATGCAATTTGTAGTCGTTACTATAAAATTGTCTACTACCAGTTACAACGTAATGCGAAGAGTACTCACCCGTTAGACACTCTTCAGAGACAGCTCGCATGAGACTGCTAATTCTGTGACGACATAGCTTGGCCTGGAAGTTCGTGATATTCGAGAAACACGGGCGCTAGAAAAAGAATGAAAACAATCTGTTCGTCAACGTAAATAGCGAAAGCTATATTTAATGCGTTCGTGACTCTGTCCTGTTGCTGCTCAGCCATCCAAGACCGGTGGCGGATTTGTTAACTTTGCGAGCTACATTTGAAATGTGAATTCGTGTGTTTGTGACGCAGCCAACGGCTTCGCTTGCTGCGCCAGGAATTTCTACGGTATATTAACTCGTTCTTCATGAGCTCGTTCACGAAAGAAAATCCCGTCCGTCTGGCTAACCTGACTTTAAACACTTCACTGCTTGTCTTGGTTTCCTATACTGAACATGCACACTTCAATTACGGGGAAATCCGATACTTTTGCGTGTAATGCTAACTTGTGAAACATGTTTCTTACCACATTTGCAGTTAAATATTAGACATTACTAGTAGCTTGCAGCACAATAAAACAACACAAAATGGTTTTCCAAAAAGTAGCATACACTCTATTCGAGAACAAATAAAATACTTTCGTTTAACACTGAAAAATTGAATTAACCCAGTGAGTACGAATACTGTTATAACTTATGGCGGAATAACTCGTTCCAATATTTATATTTTCTACTTAACTCCGAATCAGTTAGATTATTCTTCCGAGTTTCAGGGTATCTAAGGATTCACCATTTCTTCCAATTCCCGCTCACATTGGTAATTAGTAATATGGATAGATGTTAACCGGCAAAACGTTGAAATCAGTGGGCAAAACATCGTTTGTTTACCTATTCGAAATTCTTGGTTTGTAAATTAATGTGTAAGAATGCAATTAATTGATCTTTCTCGAAAGAAGGGGATAATTATTTCCCAAATTTAAAGTATCTTAATTAAAATATCGGGAAAAACTGTGTTCATCCTTTTTGCTCTTTTTGTATACTAAAGACGGCAGTACCCGAAATGATTCCGGGTTAAAAAGTGATGCTGGTTTTCATCCTTACATCTCTCTTCTGATGTTTTCTTCTTTTCCCAGATGTGACGCAGACATTCACTTGTTTACTCTGCAGTCTGTGCTCTAACAGCTCCATTCGCATGACTACATAGAATCATTTTTGAACGATAATAATTTGACGAAACAAGCATATAGAACATTTTATGAACACTTGTGTTTACGTTCGTACGTGCGTTTTTTTCGAGGAGGAACACTGCTTGTGTTTATGGGCTGGTCAGAATATAACAAGGCCTTCATTTGAGATAATTTGTTATAGCACACTTGGGAAACCCCCATTGCATTTCGCAAGAAGGGCACTCAAGTAAATGTGAAACAAGTGGACATTTAGTCTCTATTTTTATCATTAATGAATAAACAAAATGCTGTAACGCACCTATCTTGATAAAACTGTCTGATAAATTCCAGTATCTGCTGTGCGTGTTTTGTCTTGTTCAGATCACATCTGTTGGAGAGCATCCGAAAATAATGAAGATGAATTGGGGACGATGTGCACACTCAAAAACGCGCGAGCATCTCCTAAGTACGTTTGTGTTTTTTTTTCATATTAAAGAAACTGTGAAAATAAATGCATTATTATTATTATTATTATTATTATTATTATTATTATTATTATTATTATTATTAATTATTATTATTACCAGTTTCAAGTTAATTATATCGAAGCCCGTTGGCAGCTTTTCTGCTTTCAGATAATTCTGTTTCATTATCAGAATGGCTTTCTGATCTAAACAAATTTTATCGACGATTTATGTACTTTCCTATGAAAAATATTCGAAACTTTCTCCCGACAGAAAAAATGTATTAGTGCATTTATCAGAGATGCTAATTTCATATACCTAGTGGAGTGTATTGAAATATATCTTTATCTAAATACTTATCTGTCATAGTTCGTTCTTATAAACTTTGTATCTACGAAGCAAATACAAATAATATTAAACGGAGTATCTATTAGCAAGTCGGATACGACAGGCATACGCAAACCAGTGACTTTTTAAAACCTCCTTTATATCTCGAACGACTCGTCCGAGTTTTTTTGCTGCCGAAACGAGCCAAACACACAGAGTGCACGGAGATTGTGCGTCGTCTTTTTGCCGGAGGTCGCCGAGAAAGGGTAGTGGTGTCACACGTTCGAGCCGCGACGGGCACTTCCTCGCGCGAGGCTGCCCTTGTTTTTGCGCGCGGAGGAACCGTTGCGAGCGAGTCCCTCCGCCACTCGGCGAAGCGGCCGGGAGTGCGGGAGGCGTTTTTTGCGCGCAATGCGATACCTTAACGGAGCGGAACGCGCCCGCCGCCCCGCCCCGCGCCGCGCCGTGCTACTCACTCCTACATTCGACCACGCAGCGGCAGCAGCCAGCGACGGCGCCCTTGCCGCCTCCGCTGCGCCCTCTGCCGCTCGCGCTGGCATTCCCGCCTCCCCCGACACGTCACCGCGCCGCCATCCCGCTCTGACACCCCTTTCACGGTGGCGCAGCCGTCACCGCCAACGGCACGCAGTTACACGGCGATTTATTTAACCGTGCACTTGACGAAAATCAGCGGTTCACGGTTTCATCCAATCGGGAGCTTGATCATCCCCCATAGTGACATACAAGCTCGCGATTGGATGAAATCGCAACAGCTGATTTACGTCAAGTGCACGACTACATAAATCGTACTATAAAGCATTGCCACGACCACCGCCAACACTAGGTAGAGCTAAAAACTCGCATCACCTAAAGAAAATGGGCATTCTATATTTTCCTAATTCAATCTTCTGTCACACATTGTAAACAATTATTAGTATAAATTGGTAATCATATATTTTATTTGGATTATATGTTTTTTGATTTCTTTACCTTCATAACTCGCTCGGTTTTTGCAAATCACGTGGTGTATTTTTAAAATTATATTGCAGATTGCAACTGTGAGAAAAGTGATGCGGACTTTTTTTAGCACTACTGTAGTTATTAGCACATCCACATGCGTAATATTACCACGATCACCACCTCTGTTACTATCACCACTAGCAGTACCAACCCCACCACAACATAACCAATATCACCACCGCCGCCATTCCCACATATATTACCAGCTGCCGCTGACAGCAACCATGTGATGTCATTGCAGCTTCCGCCTCTCACATAACTTCCCTCAGTACCGCCACTCTTTATGTGTAAATTAAGTTAGACAAAAACACGATGGACTTTTTTTAAATGTAAATTTTGAAGATTGAAATGCCTATCATGTTGTTCATGGCCATTGACTTCTGTCAACACGTTTGGACTGTTATCGTCTGTCCCTGTGAACACGATACTCTACAGCAACATAACTGGAATAACATTGTGAGTCAGTTTCGTGCATGAGCTGCTATTCACAAGATTATATTTTTAGTTAAGGTATGTTGGGTATGACCTTTGTGAAGAATGACACGCTGGTGAACGACGGGACCATTTTCATTAATTTATAAATAGTCCGTTGCTACAGGATTCGCGCATTCTACACATATTGTTGTGGTGAAAAATGAAACATGCGACGTGTTGAAACATTCATCATACGTCATTTAAATCGACCAATAAAATAGTGTCTGAGAGGAAATTGTGTTGGTATGACATCACCCACTGATAAGCTGACAGAGATGAACCATGGAACTGTCACAGTATCCCCAGAAGAATAGCCTGAAGCGAGATATTTCGGTCAGCGATTTTGATTTGATTTTATTGTGCATCGTCGCATTCCGCGAACGTCTTAACTTCCTTTAAATATATCTCTTAAGTTATCTAGCAACATAATAAAAGAAAAAGATATGTAAAAAATTATTACGAAGACGGAAGTTGAACAAACGGGCACCTTGTGAAAATTTTTCACTCGCATAAATTCAACCCGCAGTGAGCGACGTTTAAACTCCAGCAACCTGAGAGGGTGTTTCTTCAGATGACTGCGACATTAGGTTTCTGCGCAAGGGTTGGGGATTCGATTTTTCCTTGTCTTTGGGACTTGATAGGCGAGCACAGATCACACATGAATCTCATTCATGACATTTATTTAAGATATGTATATCAAACCAGTAATTTAAAAAATGTCCTAGAGGGTGAAGTTCAGTTGCATGGACTTATGCTGCCTACATCACGTAGGAGTATGGCAAAGTGGTTTATTTCATTGCACATGCACTAGCAGCACAGCCAATAAGCGCTCACGGTTTTGACATGTGTGGATGATGAGCGAGAGGTAGAGATGTAAAAATAAATCACTCTCCGAACTTTTATTCTCCATAGCTTGTACATTATGACCAAGCCATTTTAATTATGGGACTGTTGAGGTCCCGGTCCTGTATAAATTAGGCGAAAATCCGTCCACCTTATTCGAACCTATCTTCTAGCTTTCGTATCATGCCTCGTCCCAGTGTGACGATCGCGTTCAAAATACTCTATTGCTGTTCGATCTCTCCAAACACGTTGCGTAACCTAGTGATAGATTGTCCAGTGCATACGTTCGCCATCCCGCCCGCTTTTGACTCTTCGTGATCGCTTTCACTTCCGCTGTCTTGCTCTCATTCTTGTGCGCGAGTTTGCCCTGTGAGCCTGCCTGCCATCGTGCCCGAAGTCTTGCAACCGCCTTGCCCGCCCGCTCACCTTCTAGTACGGATCGCAACATGGATGTCGATGTTTTCAAAACATCGATGTTCTTATAAAATCATTGATGTATTTAACATCGATTTTTTAAACTGATGTTTTTAACATCGATTTTTTAAACTGATGTTTTTTAACATCGATTTTTTAAACTGATGTTTTTAACATCGATTTTTAAACTGATGTTTTTTAACATCGATTTTTTAAACTGATGTTTTTTAACATCGATTTTTTAAACTGATGTTTTTTAACATCGATTTTTAAACTGAGTTTTTTTAACATCGATTTTTTAAACTGATATTTTTAACATCGATTTTTTAAACTGATGTTTTTTAACATCGATTTTTTAAACTGATGTTTTTAACATCGAGTTTTTAAACTGATGTTTTTAACATCGAGTTTTTAAACTGATGTTTTTTAACATCGATTTTTTAAACTGATGTTTTTTAACATCGATGTTTTGTGTTCGATGTTTTTAGGTGGTCGATATATTTGAAATGAAAGAAAAACTCCCTCGTAAAAAAATAATAATTTTTAGATATCCATAAATTGAATGTACATCAGATCAAAGTAATTAAGGGTGATATATAAATAAAATAAAACTCTCGTTAATAAAGAACCCTCTATAATGTTTTAATTATCGAATCAGATAACCCACGTTTTGTTAAATGTCCTGATGATTTTTTGACTTCGTTTTGTCAGTTAAATCTCAATAAAATTTAATAAACGGTACCAATTTCAAATTAAATCCCCTCCTCTCGCAGGAAGTTCAATTATTACTAATCCTGTTGTAAAAATATCGGAGGATTTCATTTCTAGCAGCGAGGTCTTAAGTGAGAATATCCTTGCTCTCCTATTCGTGACACGCGTGCTAAGTTGGAGCTCTATTCATTTTTATAAAGCGCTTGCCGCGTTGTATAAGAAAATGTAAAACAAAAAACAAAACAAAAAATTGAGCATCGATGTTCAGAAACATCGATGTTGTCTTAGCGATGTCGCCTGCCTACCTTGTAGCTCAGCTTGCTCGCACATCGAGCGGGCGAGCGAGCGAGCCAGCGTAACGGGACGCGCCGCCGCCGCCGCCGCCGCCGCCGCCGCTGCCAGCGCGCGGGGCCTGCGCGGGGCTTCGGGAGCGCTGCCAAAAGCCTCACTCGAGTGGATTTCAGGGCGTCGAACCGCAATTTTTTCCGCCGCGGGTCAAGCTCGAGGTGGAATTTCTGTTTCGTTTCACCTTCTGCGCGAGCGTTGCTTTTGCTCCCCACTCCCCCCTCGCCACGCGCGCGCATCGCTGCCTGACCGCTAATGGCGCGATGGGAGATTGTTATTATTAACGGACTGAAGATACGTGTTGCTTCAGTGGCAGAAGCCAGAGAATCCGTGGCGTGCGGTTGCACTAAGGAACAACATTTTTACCTCAATTTTATACGTAGGTTACGAGAATCACAATACAAACGTCCTATCACGTTACACTTTTTAAATATACGTATCGTACCTTATGTAAGATATGTAGATTCAATACGTATAAAATCTATTTAAAAATAAAATATTTGTTCAGGTCATCTATGCCAATTTTACGAGATATCAACAAAATTAGTCTTTCTTGTTGTTTTTTACCTTCTGTATTCGAAGATTGCCATATTTATTCTCGCGTCTTGTTGCGCGTTCAATTACGAGTAGGTCTTAGTGGTCTTGTATGCAACTATCCAACTGTTGATGTGGCAGATTCTGAGTCAGTCGGTGTCATGCGAAACTGTACCTGTAGTGCGCGTGAAGTTCATGTCTGGTTTACGTGTGCCTCAACTACATTAATGCACTACAGTTCTGTGGGTTTCGATAAGCTTAGTTTCGAATTGAATCGTTTCGATAAGCTGTAAATAGTCATTTCACATATAAAGAGTGCGAATCAATCCGATAGCTTCTGTTACGTTTGTTTGTGAAAGATTTACACCCAATCTTGAAAGGAAAAAAATATATATGAAACAAACCATGGGCTGCTCACCAGTGTATCACCTGTACAACGAACCTTAGGTTGTGGGTGTAGGAAAACTCAAATCATTGCTGTTCTCTCTACCAATGCTGTGGAGAATACAAACAAACCATTTAATGTATGAATATTATTGCACGAAAATGCGTCTTCCATTTTTATCTTGTTTTTACTTCGTATGAAGCGTGTTCATAACATTTTATAGTAATATAAGGAGTTACAATGCAGAAATTAGTGTAGGATTTTGTTTATTTCAAATACTAAATATGTTCATACCTTTTGAACCTTGCATGATAAAAACTTTTTATAATGATTTTCGAAATCAGCATGATTGTTTCCTTTGAAATCTCCTACTTTTATCTTCTAGGTATGAAAAAATAGTTTCCCAGTTTTGTCTTTCACGCTAGAAGTACCCCAAACCTTTATATAAAATATTTTAAAAATAATTAAGAAAATTTTGTTATATATTTCAATTGCAATTAGCATATAAAACAGTAAAAAAGGAAGTTATTTCGGTATTCTAATTTAATTTTTGAAGTAACGACTTGATAACGTTTTTAAAATTATTTTCCGCCGATATTGTAAAAACCATCGTTTGGTTTGGTTTGCTATTGCTTTGGACAGACCATCAATAACATAATTTTGGTTAACCATAATTTATTTTCACGCAATTTGCTTCCTTTCTGCTAAAGTTGCACAGTGAAAACATTTAGATGTTGGCAGCAGATATGAAGCTTATGGTGAATGTCTCAATTCTTATGAGGCGATAAAATGTTATATTGAAAAGAAAATGAGAGTGATTTTTGATAACCTTCAATTGGGCTTCGTCAAATGGACATGAGGAGGTTGAATTGGGAGGCAGCCGAATGGAAGGCAGTGCGTGGGCCACCGCGCGTTCCGCTCGCGACCACTCGATCCCGCGCTGACGAATGGCTTTTTCATTTTTTATTTTTTCCGTCCCTAACCAAGACATGACTGGAGTTTATTTACCAGGATGCGTTAAAATTGCTATGTTATTTTGCACGATGTTTTATCCTGCGCAGGACTGTTTATTTCCATGTCAAGAAAATAAGTTTTAGTCTATGTGTTAAGGCTAATGACGGAATCTAGCTAGTTCGGAAATTTTAGATAATGTTCTCATTTTCTAAAATGTTCACACTATCTAAATTAGGGTGGATTAAGTCCAAAATAAGTACAGCTTCCAAGCATACCTTGCACATTTGCCGGCTGTGTAGCTATTAGCCAGCACGTGCTGGCTAGGATATGTGAACTAGGGTGTCGAGGAATATAAGATACTTTATATTACATAGGAATGAGACGTTTCGGTTGGAATCAGTCAGTGGGACCGTTCTATGTCTAGTAAGAGACTGCTGACGCGCCCGGGAACACGAACTAATGAATCAATCGATCCACTTGTGTAATCAGAATTCATGTTTTGTGGGTCAGCAGAAAAATCGGGTTTACGTCAAAACGACTGTCCGTGTGTGTAGCCGTCAGTGAATAACGCTGTTACTCTGTATAGTACGATTTATTTAGTCGTGCACTTGACGTAAATCAGCTGTTGCGGTTTCATCCATTCGGGAGCGTATATGCCGCTACAGTGACGTCACTAAGGCGATGTTCAAGCTCCCGATTGGATGAAACCGTGTTCAGCTGATATTCGTCAAGTGCACGGTTAATTAAATCCTTGTATAGGTAGCAATTTCACCAAAATTGATATTCCCCAATCGATCTGGCTGATGTTGCGGTCCCTTAAACTTCAAACTGATATTTGATTTTTGAGGGTACTTTAACTAAAACCTGAAGGACATTTCCAAAATGTTTGCAAAAATAGCTCCAATTAAGAATAAAATTATAAAAGTATATAAATGTTCTAAAAATGATGAAGTATCTGTATTTTCAAACGTTGCTAAAGCTACAAATAGTGGGATGAAGTAGTACGTGGTGCTTTAGCAGATTTATCTTCTCGTTGTGTTTCTGTTCGTTGAGGCGCGGTGCGGCGGGAAGGCAGATGTTCGCGAGTGTGTGTGAGGGGGGGGGGGGAGCGGGTCGGCGCGGGTCGCCACGCCCCCGCTCAATGAAACTGACGGCTTTGGCGCGCCGGGCCACCTGCCGCACATCGTCGCCTGGCGAGGCGAGGCCTGCACACTTCACTTGTGGTTGGGGCGCGTTCAGCAATTGTACTTCCGATTTTTTTCTGTTCTGTAGTGGCCGATGACATTTGGTCATTGTTGCACGTTCTGCCGTATAAAATTGAATGGGTGAACACCAGAACGGTATAAGTGACATTTTATAACTTCTGAGAAAAACGTGTTTATTTTAGGCTACATTTTAGTGGCAGTTTATTTTCGTGTTTCTAATGATCAATTGAAACGCTTTGGATTTAATTATGAAATGAGGTACCACGATTTTACACTGATATTGACTTAAATAAACAGATTTCTCAGAATTTATATAATGTTACTTATACCGGTCCGATTTTCACGCATTCAATATTTTTAACAGTAAAAAGCACATTTCTGAGTCCACATGCCCCGTTGAGAGGGACGTTTGCGAATTAATTGAAAATATTCATTTTATAAGGGCAACAACTATTGTTTCAAGAGATTTTTAAGAATTCATGTCGTGCACTTCTCATCAGCATATTTTCTGTGCAATTAACTACATGTTATTTAGTCAATTATCTGCGTGCAAGCTTTATCTTTATAAAATTGATAAGTGGGTTTGAGTTGTATGTAATGTTCATAACATTACTATTCTCAATAAATAAGTACACTATTGACAAATGACAGATTATTTTTCGAAAAAAAGGAGAGTAGTTACTAGTTGAAGTTATGGGAAAGTTAAAACTGGGATTAAATATGATGTAAAAATTGAATTGTGGGTGAAAAAAGAGATGTCCCCAGAATACACAGAAGTCGAATATACCTCTTGTAGTGTAGAGCACACACAGTGTGGGATTATTTTCTGTTTCATTAGTATGTAAATTACGCCCGTGTGGATTGTAAAATACGTTAGCGGCAGAGAGGCGCAGTGTGATCCATCCAAAGACCCTCCATCAAACGAGCAGCTCACCCGCCGTCCGTGTGACCATCAGGGCCTTGCATTATTCCAGGGGGTCGTGCCTCCGATGTAGGCAGACCGCGGCGGCCAACTGATAAGTCGAACTCTCGGCGAACCAAAATGGCGCATTAAACAGGCGACCGTGAAAGAGCTCCCGCCTCCACTGCGTGGGGCCACCAAGTTCAAGGCCGTTCCCAAAGAGTGCCAGTGCCCGCGCCCCACCTCCCGCCTCACCATTTGTGTGCCGCCACCCGCGACGCTATCTGTGAAGGAATGTCGCGATACTCTCACAGGCGGATTGAAATCTTTAGACACCGGAACCTCTAATACGAAATATAAGCATGTAGAACGTATTATAATACGGATATCTCTCTTTTCATGCACTTTGTGGAAATTACAATCAACTAACTGATTTTCGTTAAAAGTAATATACACAGTTTTGACTACTGAACCTGAGCAAGATTTCATACTGATGTTAGCAGTAATCAGGAGGCCGAAGATTATGAACATTTGTGTTCTAATAATATTTATTACGAAACCGATCTCAATTTCGAAACTTTTCACTTTATACTACAATCAAAGAGGTTACATATTGAGACATGCAATGAGAGAAAGAGCTAACCCACAAAATTCAACACATCGATATGTTGACATATTCAGTAGGTTCTTAATCCAATACCCTTTCAAAAAATATATATTTTGCATTTTGTGGGTTAGCTCCCTCTCTCGCTGGATGCCTCAATTATTATTAAAATACTTTCACTCATTGATGAGCTGATGTTAAATTTTGTGTTAGACATTATCGAGACCCCTTTCCACCAGGGTCCCTAAGAACTTGCAGCACTTCCATTATTCTACCATACTACGCTATCCTTACGGACAATGCCTTAGTTCACTCTATCACTTGCGTGTATGACGCTATTGTTCCTTGCTTGCATTCCCAGGAGTAAAATACGTGTTTCTCGCCCATAATTCAAATTAAAACAATGTAATAGAAGTATTTGTTCTGCAAATGGTCAAGCGCGAGGGCAGGCATAAACCCCGGATGCTCTCAACAATAAGTACTTTATTTATTTTTACTTGTTTCCGTCAGATATTTGGTGTCGATTTACAGTTCTACATCATACGTTTGCCTTCACGAAATACGAAGCTTTGAGGAGTTGATGAGAGCCTTGAACATTCATGAATCATTATTTCCTTTGTCGGGATGTATCTATTATTTTTGGTTCAGAGTGTTTTATTTCATCCAGCAATTATACCAACATATCTTATCGAATTTTTGTGTTATTATTTGTTTTTATTGATGAATGTTATGGAAGCTATAGTCCATTTTTTGTTTTATTTAATTTTTTAATACTATGAAAGTGGAATATTGAGAACCTGGATAGCTTGTCGGTAGCTGCTTTTCTTTGTCGCAAAACGGTGTAGTCATCATACTAACCCTCCCCGTATGCCTGTGTCGTGGTTAAGCGGTGAATACATTTTAAGAAAAAGTATCTACAAGTTTTTGACGAAGCCCTGGGAGATATTTATCGAAGAATGGGAATATTAATGGTTATAATATTATTGATATACTAATGCCAATTTTTCATTCGTTATGATGACATTGCTTATCTTCAACTGGAATATTGATAGTTTGCAGCATTACCACTTCATGCATACACTATAATTCAGTAATTCTGTTCAGTTTCGGAGCCACAGCTATGCAATGGAGGCGATAGTACAAGAGGGGATTCTTCAGCCAGATCATGGTGGAAATAACGTGACTGGCGGAGGTTATTTCTACCATGGGCCACGAGATCGTGTGAGGTTGGTTCCAAGAATGCCCTTTCCCTCAAAGCGTACAGGCTCTAAGGAGACGGTTGTCGTCACTTCCAAGGACCTTCGTGGGTTTTTCCATTCAGTCTTGACGACCCCTCACCTCCACTTCGACCGAACTATGTGAGTTACGGTCCATTTTCCTCCAGGTCTCTGGGAACGACGAGGAAGGAAGAAATGCATCTCATTTTATACCATTTGAGGCAAGAGCTTTCGATTGCAGGAAGTTCCCCAATGTCGAGTAGATTTTAGAATGAAGGCACGACTTTCTAGTCAGCTGTTTTTATGTAGTCACGCTGGGGCCTGGCTGACAAGATATTAAATGAAAATAGTGGTGTGTGATGCCTGAAGGAAAACGGAGGTATACACACGCGATGTTTTGGGTGACGGGAGTGAACGAACGTTTGTCCACAATGAGGGCACTTCAAGGATACCTTGCTCTGTACCATTAAAATGCTTATGCTGGTTTTTATCTAGATTGTGTATTTGAATATTTCGAACTTGAAATTACATATTGGTAGGTGTTTGCAATTAAGGTAAAATATATAATTATTGTTTCTTCGGAAACTTTTTTACAACTACCATAAATGATAGATTGATTGTTAGTAATCTGTTTTTCTGTACACACCTGTGTGTGAAACATCTTTGCAACAACATATCACATAATTCACATAATCAAATAATGCGCTCGGTGGGTTAAACTCTGTTGGAAGTGGAAACGTTTCGACATCACCGATCAGGACTTAGTTATCATTCACTCCTTTACCGAAGTTGAAACGAATTGACGCCTTATGTTACTTGGCGAGCTCAGGTCATGAGGCCTGCACTTCCGTTTGACCTCGCAAATTTCGCTACGCTCCTTTCACCAACTAGCGGAGAAAGGAAGAATTTCTTGGGTGACGGATCAGGCGATTCGAATTAGCTCAGAGGCGTCATTTAGGCTTGAGGATCTTTTACATGCAGTAAGTCTACTAACATGGGACAGCCGGCTTTACTTCCCCTCCGAAGGAAGGCGTACGAAGGATTTTTTCGCCCTTTAAAAAATCCATGATTTCGATTGGGTTTAAACCCGCAAACATGGGTTCGCTACACCATCCCGCCGCTGAGTTGCAGCGTGAAGTCCGGATGTCCCTGTTGTTTCAACGCGTTGTGTGGTATTATTGCAAAAGTAAGAATCGGATTAATGAATGGATGGATGTTCATTTCAAGAGTGCGAAGTTCTGAGATTCCAACGAGTGTAGGATAGATTAGAAATTGAGGATTTCGGTTCATCGCATGCCAGTGTTTCAGAATTAATTTTAGCTAAATTCAGCTTCCGATCTGTCTGCTAAGGAATTTTTATGGGAACTACGTACTGGAGTAAGCGAGATGAAACCCGGAAGTCAGTGTCATAGCGATAAGGAGTGCGTTACGTTATCATGACATTTATTTATATTATTTGTACAGTAATGTGGGGCGCTATCCTAGATCTTAAACCTAAACTTATCTGCAATCTACCATTTACAATCTACCTCTTACAATCATCCACTTACAATTTTACGCTACTTATTTACATTATTTACACCCTTTTGTATTTATAATCTAAACTTACATACTAACGCTTACTTACTTACAAACTAAACTTACAGTAGACTCAACTTATTTATAATATTTACACGCACCAATACTTACAATCTAAACGTACATACTAACACTGAAATTTTTTATTAATGGTTGGGAAATACGATATGAGAGAGAAGAAACAGAAAATTGAGTTGAAAGAAACAGACAAAAAAATCCTTCATGAACAGAGGCACGTTTCCTAAACTGCTTTTCGACCCGAGCGACGGTAGTCCACGGAAGAGCAGGAAATTACGGAAATCTCCGGGCGCGGCGCGGCGGGTCTGAAGGCTCACCGGCGAGACCTCAGGAATGCGGGACGGACGTGCCGGCGACTCGCCTACCGCGCTCAGCACCGGTTCTTTTGTGCCGACGAAAAACGGCGCGGCGGCGGCGGCGGCGGCCGGGCACCTCGACGCGTCATCCCAGGCGCGGGTGGCGCACCGGACACGCACGTCTCCCTCGCCTCACGTCTCGCCTCTCGCCTCATCTCTCGTCTCGCCTCTCGTCTAGCGTTGCATCGCCTCTTGCCTTGCCTCAACTCTCGCCTCCCCTCGCCACTTGCCTCGCCACACGCCTCGCCACTCGCCTCGCCTCTCGCCCCACCTCTCGCCACGCCTCTCGCCTCGCCCCTCGCCGCGCCTCGCATCTCGCCTGGCCTTGCATCACCTCTTGCCTTGCCTCACCTCTCGCCTCCCCTCGCCTCGCCCCTCGCCACGCCCCTCGCCCCGCCTCTCGCACCGCCTCTCGTCTCGCCTCTCGCCTTGCCTCTCGCATCTCGTCTCGCCCCGCCTCTCGCCTCGCCCATCGCCGCGCCTCGCATCTCGCCTGGCCTTGCATCGCCTCTTGCCTTGCCTCACCTCTCGCCTCCCCTCGCCCCTCGCCCCTCGCCTCGCCCCTCGCCCCGCCTCTCGCACCGCCTCTCGTCTCGCCTCTCGCCTTGCCTCTCGCATCTCGTCTCGCCCCGCCTCTCGCCTCGCCCATCGCCGCGCCTCGCATCTCGCCTGGCCTTGCATCGCCTCTTGTTTTGCATCACTTCTCGTCCCGCCTCTCGCCTGGCCTCTCGTCTCGTCTCTCGCCTCGCCCCTCGCCCCGCCTCTCGCCTGGCCTCTCGTCTCGTCTCTCGCCTCGCCTCGCGTCTCGCCTCGCGTCTCGCCTCGCGTCTCGCCTCGCGTCTCGCCTCGCGTCTCGCCTCGCGTCTCGCCTCGCGTCTCGCCTCGCGTCTCGCCTCGCGTCTCGCCTGCCTCTCGCATCGCCTTTCGCATCGCCTCGCCTCTCGCCTGGCATTCCATCGCTTCTTGCCTTTCCTCGCCTCTCGCCTCTAGCGAGGCGCGGCGCTTCAGAGCATCCCCAAGCGGTGACGTGTCATGCACAGGGAAGTCATGGGGCAAACATTTATTTTCTCCTCCTCATATCACTTCTCCTTTCCCCCTTCTGTTCTTTTCCCTTTTCGTCCTTTCGGACCTCCATCTACTTGTTTACCTTCATTTTCTCCTCTTCCTTTTCGTCATGCCCTCCTTCTCGTCTGACTTTAAGCACCTTATTCCTGTATTTCTCAATCAGGATTTTCGGAACTAATTGTCTAAGAACTGATACTGGGCTCTCCTAAGGATTATGAACTGATAATATAATAGTTCGATGGTTCTAAAAACTGCGTAATATCCTTTGCCTTTAGCGCTATAATTACGAGGATATCTCCGTGTCTAACGCGATTTTCGAACCTACCTAAACGGAGAGCGGATGCGCTATTTAGGTCGACTGGTTGATACTAACGTTTCGTTATTGTTTAATACTGACTTAAAGAATATTAGTTAAGTCATAACGAAATGACTGTTTTCTCTATGGTTGAAATGTTTTAGAACAGAACAGAGCTTTATTGGTCTGTACAGAAATTTTTGGTTGTATTATGCAAAGGTGTGGGGGTTTTCCCCGTGGAGGTAGTAATTTTCTCTTCCGCATATTTCAAATAAATTGCAAAAAAACATGAATAAGATCGAGATCACAACAAAGATTCAATATATTTGAGTGTATAAAGGTGAAAGACCACTAGTATCTACAATCGTTTTAAAATGTATTCTGATGGCCCGTTTGTGCAACATCCATTCAAAATATACACAAAGGCGTCTATTAATTTATGCTAACTACTGCAGATATTTGAATAATAAATTAAACATTCATTTGTTGAATGCGTGAGCATTTCATGAATAATCGCAACTACATTGTCTATTAATGGACTTTTTTCTTAGTGAGAGAAAAAAAAAAAAAAAAAAAACAAATACATGACAAATTATTCAATTGTGAGTTCTACGGAGAAATTCGCCAAACTGGAAAGTCTCTTTTTGAAGTCCATAAGGCGGCGTATTTCTGACCTTCCTCCGAAGGCTGAGGGCTGGCGCGCCGTTGACGTCAGAGGGCCGGGTGGGTGGGAGGCGGGCGAACGCCGCGCCGTCCGGGCAGCGCCTGTCTTCTGTTCGGGGCGCAACGTGACCTTCCCGAGCGGCGGGGGGGGGGGGGGGGCGTCAGCGGGGCCCGGTGCGGGTGGGGTGCAGGCCGGAGGAGTATCTGTCCTCGTGAAGCCTCTTGGTAAAACGGCAAAGAAAAGAAGAAAAATATATTTCTCTTTCGTCACCGTTCAGATCAGCCATACATAAGTTTCGATCGCAGTATTTTTTATGTATATTACGAAATTGCATCCTCATGGTCTGTCCGCAACCGAAACGTTTCGCGCCCCTTACTCTTAATGGAATGCCAAAGTGGACTCTCCATGGCAATCAAGAAATTGTAGCAACCCAACGGGATTCAGTTATCTTTATCAAAGGTAGGTACGCATGACTTACATGGTGGGAGGGGGGTCAGCATTTTCTTGCCGAATCCGGTTTTGCACCGAGGTTTGTTAGCCATGGGGGATGAGGTGAAATGATAGTAATGATGAAGAAGGAAATGTACAATCACAAACGTGCAGAGACTCACACAAACACAACCATGCCCGACGCGGGACTCGAACTCCCCGTCCTTCGGTCCGATACCGCCACGGAACTAGCGATCTCAGCTATCTAGATAGGCTATTATTATTATTATTATTATTATTATTATTATTATTATTATTATTATTATTATTATTATTATTATTATTTATTATTATTATTATTTATTATTATTATCATTATTATTATTATCATTATTATTATCATTATTATTATCATTATTATTATTATCATTATTATTACTATTATTATTATCATTATCATTATTTATTTCGACAAACGTTGAAGTATGAAAATGAAAATTTCGAAATGTGGCAACCTGATGGCACTAAGACTCATTGTCAGACATTTCCTCCAACTATGACAGGGGGGTATCAGTAGAAAGTAAAGAGGGGGCCAACTTCAACTCTCTATCGTGATTTCAACAATTCAATAAGGCTTAACGGTGAAGTTTCCGATATGAAAGAATGATGATGGATGGTGAATGGACAAGCGCAAACAGGATTTCGAATCCAGAATCCATTGAATAAAAGTTACCGCGAAGTTCCTTCTTTCAGGGCTGGATTGTCCTGAGCGGCCGATTATTCCTATCTTTCTTTTTTTTATCTTGACAGGGCTCCATTCCCAATTGTTTCGCTCCCGGAATTCTAACCCCTTAATCTGACCCTGCAGAACGGGATTGATCTACAAACTAGGGTGGAGTAGGCTTGCATTGCATTGCCCTGGCTCTTGGAAGGAAGAACGGACGTTTCTGGCAATTTTCTGGATATGTGCTTTGAAGAAACGATTAGTGTTTCAGATGGTAAGAAGAGATTTCCTTTTAGAAGGATGAAGAAATACATTTTATGGATAGAAGATGGAACGTTGTTCAGCTCACATGTTTATTCATGTTTTTTCTACTCGCTTATCATTTTGAGATAAATCTTTCTGAAAAAGAAAAAAAAAAACACCATTGATGGGTATTGTCATGAAATTGAAGAAATGGGTGAAAAGGTAGTGTGTAACAGCTGATAGAAATTAGGAATGACGGATATGCTATAAAGGCAAGAAAGCTCTGAATATAGTGAAAAAAGTGACGAAGACAGTATGAAGGAAGAGACGGAAAAACCGACAGGTGTCAGCAGCTGGATATGTTATAGATTCCAACTCGCGTCTTTGCTGTGGGGTGAGTCCTCCCACCTCCCCGATCCAGAGCAGTGAGGGCGAATGGCGGAAGTGCCGGCCAGGATGGCGCAAGACGCGCGGTGGCGCGGGCGCGAGGGTTGCAGCAGCGAGATGCGGGTGGCGCTGAGGCAAGACGTGACGGAGCACTTAAAACGGCGGTAATATTTTTGCGGCAACATACTTCCGAGTGTGGCGACAAAACAGAGAGAGAGAGAGAGAGGGGGGCGGGAGAGAGAGAGAGACGGAGGGAAAGTGAGTGAGAGAGAGTGAGCGGGAAAACATGGTGAGGCAGTTCTGATAACAGGTCATCGAGTAGCAATAGCGCCAATGCGGGCGAAGTCGACGACCGTGAGAATGGAGCACTCAGCTTCTGCCTCTGACTGCCTGTGGAGACATAAAGGATGACAGGTCGGTGGTGGTGAGGTGACGTAAAACTTACACACAAAACATCCTCATTTTTTTCGTCAGAAATTCTATAGTGTAAACACTGCATTTAATAATATATATCAGTTTTGCGCCACACACACTGCATATAATACTATACGTCAGTTTTGCGCCACACAGTCACACACACAAAGCTGGAAATCGTTCCGTATAAATCAGGCTTATCGTACATGTGACGCATCTAGAATGTGAAGGGAAGGAAATTGGCTGGGAACAACATCGTTAGCCAAAATTAGACAGTAGTTCAGATGTATTAGATAGAAATTTACGGTTAATAAAATTAACATTTTATGTGTTTACTTCTAAACTTTTATATTAACACTTGTCATGTTTTGTCCTTTCAAAAAGGAAAACATGTGAGAGACTTTCACATTTTAAAGAAAAATCGCTTCATTATAAAGAAATTACGTGTTATTCGTCCTTACCTACTGGTGTGTGACTTTCCATTACGATTTCTACGAATTAGGTAAACTCTTCTTTTTTCTTCTTCTTCTTTCTTCTTCTTCTTCTTCTTCTTCTTCTTCTTCTTCTTCTTCTTCTTCTTCTTCTTCTTCTTCTTCTTCTTCTTCCCCTTTTTTCTGCAGATTGGTCATTAACTGTGTTAGGCCATGAAATGACATCACAGTCGTTACGTAAGTGTTAAAATAGCTGTAACGTACCGCCGAAAATGTTCAGTTTCGTCATGGTATTTTGTGAAATAGGTACTCCGAACAATGTTGAATACCATTCCTTTTGTGTTTTCCAGAATTTTTCGAAACACTTGGGGCTGAAACATGCATGTGGGATTTTGGTTGATGAGTAATTTCAAGAACTTTCAGTTCAAACGAGCCACCCCTCCCCCCTGAGTACGTCACTTTACATTAGAACACAATTACAGACGTAGTACATTAGCATGGTTTAATATCACGGAGGAAACTCAATGAAGTATGACCGAAAGAACAAAGGTTTTTGAGTAATTTACGTAATGAGTTACAAGACTTGAGAGGGGAACGGATCTGAGTGTCGGTGTTCGAGAATTTAAGAGCCAATTTGAAAATGTAAGATACCAGGGACCTTTTTCCTGTTAAAAATGTCATATGATAGGGAAGAAATTAGCCTCTATTTAGTCTCTTGGCCGAATCCTTCGTTATGTGCACAGTACCCAATTTAGAAATACTATACCATAGATAAAAATGTATCTATGACTCCCTACCGTTAGCTTCGTTGGAATGAGTGTGTGTTGCAAGACTAAAGGGGAAATGTCGGAGTGATCTTAATCCACGTGAAATGAATTGTGGTGCACGTTGCTATGGGAAACTGAATGCCTGTTGTGCGTTTGTGTGTGTGTGTATGTGTGCGTGTGTGTGTGTGATGCGAGCAAGGGCGCCCCACAGTGCCCGTGTGCCGCCTCCGTAGGCGAGTGAGCGTTCGTTCCTGCGCTGGGCGCCGCGGCGCTGCGCGTCTTGCGGTGCGGTGCGGTGCGTGAATCAGCCGCGGGCCCGGGGCCGTGGCGGGGGCGGGGGCGAGGGCAGGCTGGCCGGCGAGCCACTCCCGGCCCGCGTGCCGCAGTGCGTGCGCGGCGCGGCGCAGTGCGTGAGAGCGCGTGGGCGCGCGTGGAAGTGCGGGCGGTGGGGGAGAGAGGGACGGGGCGGGGCGGAAGGGAAGGACGTGGGCGCGCCGCGACACGTGGGGGCGTGGGCGGCGGCGGCGGCGGCGGCGCAGTGCGTGCTCCCAATTGCGGCTCAGTCCCGGCGAGTTGGCTCTCGCGGCCGCGCCGCGCCGCATCGCGGGCGACTGCATGACCCCGCGCAGAGGCTCACGAATATGGTTCGGGCGCGGAATCACGAGGGAAGATGATTTCTGACAGAGGCGAGGCGACGAAACGCTTCATTCCCATTGCCGGCAGCGGCAGCTCAGAGTCAGCTGTCAACTAAAATCTTCAACATAGTTGCGGGGCAAATTTTCATTATTCGGGTGATCCACACGTGTATTGTTGATCTCGGCAGTTCGCCCGGCAGCTCTGAAATGGGGGAGGTGGTGAAAGCATGGGTGGCAGGCCGTACCATGCGTAATGCAGTGAAACACGTTGAGATGATTCTGAATTTCTGAGTTTTCTAGAAAAAAAATCTTAAATCTGATCTAATCTATTTTTACATCAAGGGAATATTGACTCCGGCAGGGTGCGTGCGCTAGCCTCGCAATGTTCTCGCCCGACGTGGGTGCAAGGGACTCCCTCGCACGTTTGGAGCAATAACCTTTCTCGGGCCGCAGTAAATGGCACCGCGAGCCACCACCCCGCTCTCGAGATTCACCGGCAGATTCCAGGGTTCGACGGTGGAGGATTGTCGACACTACCTACACAACTAGGTCGGATGCAGACTGTCTGGAGGAGAACTCTTGCGGCTGGTTGTTCTAATTGCTAGTTTTCCGTGTTTTTGTTTATTATTATCATCATTATTATCATTATTATTATTTATCAAAACTAAGCGAATATCTGAATAGAACTCTTACAAAATTACATCGATGACTGTAGTTAACCGTAGTACTGACGGAAAGACATGTTTTGGCATTAGAACATCTTTACAGAGATCGGCACTAGTTCCTTAGTGACCACGAAAAGACATTTCGGGAAGGTCATAGAACGTCAAGATTTGCGAAATACGCAGGTTGGGAAATGCTCTTCAGGCTTCCAATCACAATCGTTTTGGCAGAGTCATCGCGCTTTATAGTTTTCGTGATTTTCAGAGATCTGTGGGCGTTGTTCTCCTTGGCAGGTTTTCTCAACCGTCAAATGTTGCGCTTCGCAGATCTCGCTTCGGTCACGCTCATTTGTCTCTCTTCCAAAGGCCAACTTTATAAAACCTTTCGTTCTGATTGCAGCCGAGAGGACTCAATAGAATCCATCAAGTTTGGGGACCTGTTGCGAAACATCTGTTCATTTCGTCATTCCCAAGTACGACATCCTATTTCTCTAACTGTAAACAATTGTACTATTATTTAAACAAATATCTAGTCTTCTAATTGTTCATAGTTAATGGGATGAAACATACAATGTGAATATCCTCTATTCAGTTTCTCAACTTCACCATTGAGTTCCGGATCCTCTTGGTTATCGTGTTAACTCACCCGACTCTGATGGATTTAATGAAATACGCCTTACAATGCATTATAATCATGCTTACAATTTGCTTCGACGTTTTAGCGTAATCTATGAATGCTTCATGATGGTTAATACCAATTTATGTCCTCGTTATTGTCGTTTTCACGTGCTTGTGATTTATCGTAGCAGAGTTTAAGAAGTGATCTGATTTCTGAGAGATCGACACACGCTTTTTACAATTCTGAAAATAAACTGTGAGGTTTGAACAGATAACGCAGACAAGCATCGTTGTGCAAGTTTTGTTCCAATAATAATAATTGGCAATTAACATGAGTTCAGCGTATGGGGAATCCCAGAACTCTTTATCAGAACATGACCTCAGACTGGCTTAAATTATCGAGAACTGGATGTTCTAATAGTGCTCCGATATCAAGTGTGCATTCATTGCGTGTATTAAGGCTAACAGAGAATTGTTGTTCTGTAATATTTCCGTGGAACAATGAAATTGAAGAATAGTTTTTATAAGATGTTAGTCGATTTTGCGCTGCACAATCCTTCGAAACAATTTTTTCTTGTTCGATTCCCAATAACTCCCTTATTCTTATATCTGGGTGATTTTTTTGGAGTTTTATGTAACATAAGATGGATTAATGTATGACTTAAGGAAGCAATAAACATTAAAAAAGAGCATTGTTCAGTAACTCGTTTGTAGAAGTTAAGGCTTCGAGATTTTCGCATACTCTATTTTATAGCATAAATATGCGTAAGAAATTTTTCTCTATTTCAACGATGTGTAACTGAAATGAAATGAAAGTAAGTTTATTTTTTTCATGAGAATCCTTTTCCTATTCCCTACGTTTTAAAACTTTCCTATTCGTTTGGACACGGGAATACACACTGTTATCTTCAAAGCTCGAACTTCCGCAAGAAAACCATGTTAAATGAGCGGTGCTTGTTTCACACTTCCATTTGACGTTGAGCCCAGTCGTAAATCCCAGGGCCTGGTGGTCCTAACATGACGTAATTTTTCTCCCAAGGCTGAATAAACAAATAAAGACGTTCGTATCATGTATGTGCCATACTGTCTGGCAGACTGAAGCAACTCAGTAATGGTATCTTCTTTTTACCAGTCGTCTGTTCTCTTATTTTTTTTCATTTTTTTTTCAAGTGAACGGACGATCTTTTTTTTATTTTGCCATTATTTAGTTATCTTAGATTACATGCTGAAACAACAACAACAACAATAATAATAATATGTAGATATTTCGATGCAACCTTTTTACGACATAAACGGGAACAAGTAACAGGTTTATGAACATTCTGTTGAAGTCTCGAGAATTGATTCAAATAATGTTCATAATTAGTTTTGTAAAATAACCTTCACTCATTATTGGGAACGCCTTGTGTGATACGCATAGGCCGTGTTGTTTATGGCAAGCATGTTTAGAGCGAACGCCTTGAGAGCTTTTAAACTCGAAAACGTTTTTTTTTCTTTCTGGAAATGTCAAGGCGAAGTTTGTTGCAACTCCACTCAGGATCCAGAAGAGCGCGTTTGCGTAGAGAAGGTGCAGTAGACGATCAGTTAACGATCAGAATGCATTTTATGATTATGTGCGCAACGACAATAGGTAATTAACTGATCTGAATTATGGAACTTTGACCAATTCTCTCTAAATGTGTAAATAAATTCAAACAATCATACTATTGAGGGATGTAGTTCACGGGTTTTGGTCGCAATCTGATATGAAAACAAAAATTACACATCTTACTAATACATTTTACAGACGTTTTTGCTTTCAGATTATTATGTATTGTATTTTCGTATTGATGTCTTCTTGCCTTGTTGGTTTTATGTACATTTGCCCTGAAAGATTCCGAAACGTCGGCAAACTAATTGTTTATACTCCGATCAAATCCCGTGAACTACATCCTTCGTAACATCATGTTCGTGAATCCCTCAATGGTTAATAATGGTGCAAAAGTTAAAATATTAAATAAAAAATAATTGTAACATTTATGTTTTGAAACCAAAGGAACGCTGTTTGCACTATCTTCATCGACCAAATTTTCTCGCCCGAAATGACCTCCATGCTCTTGTATTTCCTCTTTCTTCATATTAATTTCACATCTGGTCAACAAATACGCTGTGGGCGTAGGGTCTGCCCCTTCTTCTGGCACTTTTATTCGGCGAATTGACAAACACGAACACTCAATTTTAATGCACACGAATTTAATGTTAGTTAGGTTATGTTAATTTAGGTTAATAATCCAGTTTAAATCATCGATGGTTTTTAGTTGATGGAATTTTAACATCGATGTTTTAATTTTGAAGATCGATGTATGCTGACATCGTTGTCACATCAATATTGCGCTCTCGCCGCCGCCCTCAATGGCTGTGCGGCAGGAATGCGCAAGGGGGGGGGGGGTGGCTCTTGCGCATCGTACCCAACGTCAGCCAATGAGCTTCAGACACCAGTTTGCGTCCCAATATTAGCGGTAATTTTAAATGCCAATACAATCATCACCTTTTTACATGTCATTGAAACATATATATATATATATATATATATATATATATATATATATATATATATATATATATATATATATATATATATATATGAAGCATTTTTTAAAAATATTGCAGCTTTTATTTCAATTACTCGTCATCGTGTTACTTTTCATTAAAAATTGTCATTTTATGACACTGTCATAATGTTTCTCAACACTTCTTGCTCTTTTTGAAATAAGTTGTTATTTCATCTTATAACGTTTACAAAATTGTAACAATGGGAATTTTTCATTCAGGAACAAACAGTCGAAAACTTGAAAACATTGATGTTAAAAAATATCGATGTTGCTGCCCTATACTGCGATTTTCTCAGTTTTGCCCTTGGCAGGTATCAGCTGTTGATAGTTTTATCCAATCGGAAGCTTGATCGTCACCGTAATGACTTCACTATGGTGACGTTCAAGCTCCCGATTGAACGAAACCAACAACAGCTGATACCTGTCCGGGCAGCGGGGCAGCGCCGGGGAGCTGCAGGCGCCAGTGGCTGAAGCGGGGCAATGCTGTAGCCTGTACTGAGCGCTGGGGTGGCAGTGACGGTCTTCCACTCTGTTTTAGGGCGATGTTCGTAATTGCAAGGTAGTTTAGTTGTATTACCGTACTACTTTCACTGATGCAAGTAATAATCATAACAATGTGAACCACTGTCTCATAAATGGGCTTAATTGTAAATATTGCAAGATTCCGTTAGTGGATGATGCCCGAAACATTTCACTAAATTCGTAACCATTGCAACTCCATTGCCTCAGTTGCGTCTTACATAACACCTGGCATATTACACATTTCTGTGTGGTGTAGAAAAGAGGGATCGCGGTTGGCAAACAATTTAAGTTAAAGCAAAAAATATGGACTTAAAGTACTCTAAGACTTCATTGGCAATGCTGCCGCTGAAAGTGAAGTTTAAGAGTTACACCGCCGCCATCTTAACTTCTTACATACATTATGGCGTCGATGTACCGGTTAGCGTGTCGGACTATTATACCCAAGTTCGCGGGTTCCAACGCAATCGAAGCTGTGGATTTTTAATGATGGAAAAACCCTTCGTACGCCTTTCTTCGGAGGGGAAGTAAAGCCGACTGTCACATGTTAGTAGATTTACTTGGATGTAAAAGATCCTCAAGCGTAAATGAAGCCTTTGAGCTAAATTCAAAATCGCCTATTTCGTCGCCCAAGTAAATACATACCTTCTTTCTTCTCCGCTAATTGGTGAAAGAAGCGTGACGAAATTTGCGTAGTCAGGCTCCTTCAGTTCCGTACACTGTGTCGATGCGGAAAGGGCGGGGGGGGGGGATCTCCGCCGCCTCCGACTCCCACGCTGGATATCGACGTAACTTCCCCCACCGCGCTCCCGCTGTACTCCCACCCTGATGCCCCTGCCTTCCCCGAAACCCTCGCTGTGCCCGACTCGTGCTTTTACCGGACTCGGATATTGAGATAAAATCGTTCTTTTAGGAAAGCTCTGTGCCGCTTCGTCTTTTGTGGTTGAGCTCCATCCTGACACTAGTTCCAAAATCTATTTGCTTTCGAGATCCCATTTGTTGGTAGAATGACATATTCCCACCATCCAAAAAACCTCGAAGCACTCAAAAATACAAACGCTTCTGGTTTCATATGTTTCCCTACAATCTCCACTCGCATCCCGTACACTACATCCGGCACTGCTGACGGCTATCTCGTTTCCGCTCCAGCTTCCAGAACGTTCGTCAGCACCTCCCGCCTCTACCACTACATCCTCAATCGACTCCCGACGTAGCAATCGCCCCTCCGACCGCCACCCGTCGGTCGGTTCTTTTGCTGCGGCGGTGGTCGTCCTCAGCAGCTGGCGCCACCGCTGCCCTCGCAGTCGCCCTCGAATGCTCCCACCTCTGTCACCCGCCCGCTTAGGGCCCCTTCCCACGGCGCGACCGCGGCGCGCTTCGCAGCAGCGCGGCGCGTAGCAGAGCATTGGTTTGAATGGAGGCCTTCCCACCTGCAGCGGGTGGCGGCTGCTGCGGCAGCCTACGCTGAACTCCAGCTACGCGAAGCGGAGAAGGGGGCACGCGCCACCGCTAGCAGAACACAGCTTTAAATGGGAGCCTTCCCACTGCGCCACGGCCGCAGCGTTCTGCTCCGGTCCCTTTGTTCATCGTCGCCGGAGGGTCGGCGAAACCTACCCCTCCAGACCCCACCCCCTTCCACGGCGGGCGGCGGTGCGGCCGTGGCTCCGGCGGTGGCTCCGGCGGTGGTTGCGTCGGAAGGGCTCTGCTGCTTGAAGGAAGCGCGCCGCGGTCGCGCCGTGGGAAGGTGCCCTCGCCCCCGCCCGCGCCAGCTCCCGCCAGCGGCGCCCGTTCCGCCGGCTGCCTCCGTCCGCGGTGCGTGCTCCGTCCCGCGCCAAAATATTGTCCCCGGCGCGGTGGGGAGCGTTGACCCGACCACGCCAAACGCGCCGTGTCCCTGCGCCCCCACGGCGGCGAGTGGTCGTCACGCGAGGCGGCGGGCCGCCTCGGCAGGGACGCGCGGCGCCCCTGCGCTGGGCGCGCGGGGCAGTAAACGCCCTTCACTCATTAGCACGCACTACGTTTCCCCTCGCTGGCTAATTAACATCGTGCGAGGGCTGAAAATATATTAGTCGATTATAGTTAATATGTGGGTGATGTACGAGATCATCTCAATCCCAGCTCTTTTATATGTGTAAAGCAAACAATCAGCTACGGACCGAAAAGTAAACGAAGTGATGTAGCTTGTAAAAAACTACACAACCCTACACGTACCCAATTTTTAAAAAGAATGAAGTATTAATGGAATAACGTACGCCAGAAAAAATGGAACAAACAACGATGTGATAAAAATGTGCATTATTGATTTTCGTCGTAGAAACAGCATTTCTTTCTCATTTTTTAGGTACAATCATGTGTGTAATTCATGAAAATTTGTTATAGTTAAATTAATGTTGTAAAATCTAATTGACACTCTTTTAATACGATTCGTGTACTCAGTAATTCGCTTTCCCAGTAACGATCACAAAAACGTAACGATCTTTAGTGAATGTTAAGAAATTTCAACATGCGTTTGTCAATCAGCCCTCGTCAGCGTTGCTCGCTTTCCTTTTGTTCACCGCTATTATAGAGCTGAGAGCACAGATAGGACATCCTCGACCGCTTAGTAGCACTTTGTCGGTTAAAAATGAACGCAGCAGACGTCAGAAGGTCCCTCTATCGCCGGAAATGCGCATCTCACATGCAGGCATCCGAGTCGAAGGCCGAAGCCTCCGGCAGCTGAAGGAAAAGAAGACAAGGTTCACGACTTACTAGGCACGGTTCCGCTTCACTAAACGATGTACTTTGTTCGGAGTGGTTTCTAGAATTCCATTCATTATTTTGCATAATATTCAGTGTATAAGCACGTGTTTGTCTTGGAATCTTTCAAGACTAAGGTGGACGATGGACACAGGCTTGTGCCGTTTATCATGTAGTGTGTCCATTTTCCTGTGTTGACACGACATTTTAAAGTCAAATTAGAAAATAACCCGAATTTGAAGGATCTTTGAAATTCAAGTGATCTCAAGATTCAAATTCGTCGGTGTCCATGTTCAAAACACTCCGTATTTATGATTATCATACTGTGTCCGTGACTGTTTTATTTATTCATTTATTTACTTACATAAGCATTTTGGAATATTGTACAGGAAGCCTGTCACTGCAGCGCGTGGCCGGAATGTCGCAGATTAAGCAGAGGCGTATCGTAGTAAAGAGAACTGGAGAATTCTAGTTGATATTTGGAGCATATAAATTGCGGAGAACAAACATGAAATTACTGAGAAAATTGTTGGCAAGTCACCGAGTTAAATTCACCATATTTCTTTTAAATTTCCAATAAAACGTCGGCCAATTAAAATGCCCTCTTAGAAAACAATTATTTGTCCCTGTAAGTGAGAAGATTTTCTTCCTATGCCATATTCCAATGCCGATGCTTAGTGACGTCGGACTAATGACGAACACAAAGCCCTACAACATTTGCCATCGTAGGAATCTACGATATAAGTCCTCGTAAAATATTATATGACGATCGTCCATATTACAGATAACTTATCGTTTATTAGTTGTCTGTATACCCTACTGCTATATTTACTTAAACAAACTGAGAAACGAAAATTCAAACAACACAAGACATATATTTGTTACATTATACACCTTTGCAATCAACCAAATTGGGCTCCAGTAATATTTTATATATTAATTTTTTTGTTGGCAATAGAATGAATTGCTGACGAAGAGGATTATAATTTTATGACTTCATGAGGGTATGGTTTCTTAATTCTTGGACAGCCTGAGTATGTTTTTCCTAGCGGAATTGCGGTGACATTTTGAGCTGAAGAGAGGCGAAGGAAAAAGTTTGTTTTGTGAATGATATCTCGGATTGAATGTCTAGATTGCTTTGAAATTGATTATTTCAGACAAACCAGGGGGCGTTAGTGATTTTATGGAGAAATTTGTTTTGAAATGTTCGAAGGCGATTGAGATTAGTATGGGAGGCTGTGAAGTATATTGGGGAGGCGTAAGTTAAAGTGGGGGCGAATGATAGTTTTGTAAAATAGATCGGCGTTTGTGAATTTAAGTGATGATTTAAGCGATCTGTTAAGTAATGTATATATTCGGATTGATTTTTCCATAAGCCTTATAACAGTTGATGTGATACTTCCAAGTTAACCACCTGATACTTGATTGGCTGCGTGGGTAGGTGCCAGGGAATGAGAGAGTTTGAGATCGTGAGAAAAGAGGTCGTTCAGGGTTTTCGTAGTGTAAATAATGCTGCTGGACTTTTAACTGAATTTATGAACATTCTCCATTTTGTGTACGAAGCTTCGACGTCTGAGAGATCATATTTTATATTGGCAATTGCGATATAGAGATCATTGGCGGATGTGAAAAGGTCTGCGTCGTCAGCAAATAGGAATATTTCAGACGTAGATGTATACACTGAACAGAAGTGGTCCTAAAGCACACTTCTGCTTTGGTAGGCAAGGGAGGGGAGGTTGAGTTGTTTATTTCCACAGAAAAAGTTCTGTTGCTTAAAAGCTCCATAATGTGGAGTATAAAATATTGTGAAATACCTAGTTGGTGTAATTTATACAGGACTCCCAGGTCCCAAATTCAGAGAAACGCACGAATTGGATCAAGAAATACCGCTAGAGTCTTTTGACGTTTGAGTCCGCTGTGCACTTATACTAGGATTTATTTAACCGTGCACTTAACGTTAATCAACTGTTCACGGTTTCAATCAGTCGGGAGCTTGAACATCCCCAGTAGGGACGTCACAGTAGCGACATATAAGCTTCCGATTGGTTGAAACCGCAACAACTGATTTACGTCAAGGGCACGACTAAATAAATCGTACTATATCGTAAGGAATCGTTTATTTTGTGTATATTCTTGTAAGAAGATGGTTATATGAAAATTATTGAAGCACACACGGCCTATTATTCAAATAACAGTCTGGGTTGGTTATTTGATGTTTGTTGGCCCAACTACTGACTTTACTTGATGAAATCCTATAGTTCGCGCAATGATTCGAGAGAATTCTGGAGAACCAGCGTGTCGTGCGGAATGATCGCGTGGTTTGCGTAACACCTGCTCGCCCGCCCCCCTCGCGTTGAAGTCTCGGAACCCCCTCATCATATTAAGAATTCGCCCCCGCGTTGCGTTCCAATGAACCCCTTTGTTCTATCGTGCCAGCAACACCACGCCCCCCGCCGCCGCTCAGAAGCGTTTTTGCCTCCGAGAACACGTCTCTTACGTGAGGCCGGGGCTTTATCGCGAGATCGCCCTGCAGATAGCGCGACGCGCGCCCTCTGCGTTCCTGGCGCTCGGCGTCGCGTCGTCCGGATCCCGGGAACAACCCTCCGGAGGAACCGCGTGTTCGTGGGCTGTTCGAGTACGAACGGGTTCGAGCACGAACCAAACAAGGCGCCGGATCGCGGTGACCGACCGTCCCGGATGCTCCGGTTGCACACACAGTGAATTACTGTACAAACAGAGGAAACATTTTAACTAGTTTATTAACTATACAAAATTTTATATATTTCATATCTTTTTTCATGGCTTATAGAACTTCATTTGTTTCTGTTTTTTTAAAAATATTTTAAATGATTTGTGTAGGTTTTACATTTGTAAGATTTAAACAAATTAGTATACGAACTATATTGCTTCCAAATATTTGAGTCGAAACATTTAAATTATTTATGAGTGAATTCGTGAAATAGATAAATAAATCGCCAACTTTTCTCCGAATACGAATTAATGATAATATAAACTAGGTTCGTTTCAAATCCATGCCTTTCCGTTGTATGTCTAAACTAACAAAAAAATCTGCTTGATTTCCTATTGATATATCTTTTAGGCATCAAATGATATTTCAAAGTATTTAATTTTTATGGGGTTTCGTAATTGTTCATGCATGCGTCCCTTGTTAGGCCGAAATAGAGCATATAACCTCATTAGGCCGAAATAGAGCATATAACAGACGCGTTTAAAGTTCGTAAATGAAGATGACAGAGGAGGGATTCAGGTGAGGAGGGAGTAAAAGTTATTCATCAAAAGTAATACATATTGAGAGCAATACAGATTATTAAAAAGTAAATTGTTTAATATAATCATACTTCATTCTGCTATTTGTAAAATTTTATTAAAGTTAATATTATTCAAACAAAAGAATTGAAATTATTATTTTATAAAACTGTAATTTTAAATTTTTATAACAAATATTTACCCCTCCAAATTTATCCCCCTCCCCGCCAAAAAAAGATACGAAATCCCGCCTCTGGGAAATGATAACCTGGGCTTGTTACCAACCAGTTATTTATGTCATCGGTGTCTTCCAATATATATTATGCTGATACGAAAAAATATAAACAAAAAGTTTTTCAATAAGTTTACGTGGAAGAGGAGTACCTTACGAGTCTGTCATCTTTAGCTACAAATCATTTCTTCCAATTGTTCTTAACAGGCAGCGAACTGCTAAGTTTGTAAATGTAAAAACGATTTGTAACTTTTAACAAATTTATGTACTAAAATTTTTTGTTGAAATATGTCATGGATTATTACAAGACCTGTAAAGTAATAATTTTTATCACGAAAGTGATTTCAGTTACGTAAAGTTCAACTTTAAGCCTTAGTGGATAACTCTTTTGATACAGGTATTATAGTAGATATTATTCCCAAAATAAGATTCTAGCTCTTCTACCTTTTAATGAATATTTTTATAATGAGAAAAACTGAAAAAATAATCAGGAATAAAATGTACCGAGGAAGAAAAAGTCATGAAAGATTGTTCCTGAAGAGAATGGACAATCTCTTGTCAATATTGATATAGTTTTTTACTACCGTGCTATAGTGATCTTTACGGCGCGTGATTCTTAATTAGTATTTCGTCCTGATAGAGCAGAAGATGTATGTCATGTTATCAGCAGCATACACATAAAACAGTATTTTGAATCGTCTTGAGAGCAGAGCATTGATCCGAATGGAAAAGGCATTCAATTGATACATTTAATATGACTTAACGAAGAAGAAAAAATAAATAAAAAGAAATGTGCTGGCAATGGTTTTGAAAATAACTTAAATAAATTGTCTTTCTGTTACCGAACGGTTTTGCACATGAATATGAAACGTGAAATATCATGTACTAGGGTGAAACATTTTTCAAACCTTTCACAACGTATTCTGTACAGCTGAACGTTCTGATTTCATTGATATTCCAATTTCAAAGCGTGTTGGTTGTAAATATTTTCCACCTACAGGAATTTTGCGAAATGTTGCTTTTTACGTGGGTGCGCGTTGCTATGAAGCTTCTTATCAGTTTTGGAAGACGTCAGGCGCATTGACGACCGCTGGGGAGTTATTATTTAATACCTAAAGGAAACTTTGCTTCTCGGAATTCTTCCAGTCTTCTTCCTCCCTGGACGCGCAGTTGTAGTGGCCATCAGATTAGTCGCTCCGCAGACGGTCTGGAACGGAAAGTCTCATTCTGACAAATGACCTGCGTTTTTACATTCTCGTATACGTACATGTATACGGAGTAATGTACGTAGTATAGGGAGTTATGTAATGCTGCGGAAAATCTATTTCGAAATTTCAACGGAAATACACGCTTTGGGGTCCTCTGGTACCAAAAAAAGTATTGTTGCTGATTGCTGCTTCTTTTTTTTCTTTTGAAAACGTCCGTCCGTCTTAGATGAACACTAGAGCCTAAACTATTCGTAGCTATTTTTCTAAAATGAACATTCGCGAAAATGAAAACTTACGATCACTCTCACAAAATGCATGACTCGAAGATCAGACATTTTGAAAAAGTCAATTTTGCGGATTTTTTCATGGCCCTGGTGCATTTTCAAAATTTTCTCAAAAATTGATACAAATTTGTGCTTTAAATTTCTAGTAAGAATCGAGTAAAATACAGTTATAAAGATGGCATATGTCCGATTTTCACCGTTAACTGTAAACTTTCGGAAACTGCAAAAGTTTGAATTTTTGCGAGATCTTCCTACAATTAAAAAATTAAAGATAGAGATTTGTTTTTCAAATGAAATTGGTTCTTCTTGATTAGTTCTTTCATTAAAGTAATGCACGTTTTTTTAAATGCCCTATTTTACGCGCAATTTTGTATAAATTTGGTGACATTACACAAATGTATTGTTTTAAAAATATTTCTCACGTTATTAATATTTATATTACAAGCGAATTGCACACATTGCAAGTGTGATCAGAAGTGTTTCAAATGATTACCTATGAACCTACCTACCAGAAATACTCAAACGACATTTTCTTAAAAACAGCTTCAAATTCTTCAATAAAAATGGCCACATAGGACGAGATTATTCTCTTCCTTATTATACTTCAAGTCAAATTTAATTTCTACCATTGGGGGATTAATAAAATGAATAAAAACAAACAATAAACAACTTTAGATGGCAGCTGAAAAGGGCGCAATTAAACTAGCTCAGGCCAAAGAAATTTAAAAAAAAAAATTAAAAAAAAACAGTAGTAGAAAGTTTGTGCCATTCTGTAGCACTAGTTAATTAATTTAAAATGTTGTGAAACAAGCATTATGGGAACAAATATAACACAGATTAATTCATATACCTCGCGTATACTAATGTTAAAACTAAAGTACTCGATTCACCCGCTAATCGTCTTTAAATAAAAATGAAATTGTCGTACATGTACAGCAGCGTAATTTATATTGTTTATATAATGACGTTTTTTACTTCTGTGAATCTGGATGCCAATTCGGCTTTTACATTTTAATTTTCTACAATATTCAATTACTTTCTTGGCTATTTATTTTCTACCTTGCTGTATATGATGTCCCTTCTTTAGAAAGTATACCATCTTTTCACCACATTTCTTCGGAGTAGATTGAGCGAGAAACGTGACGTTCGGGACAAAACCTAGCGTAACAAACGCGAACAACACACCATCCGCCGGGCCAGTCACTGTCTCGAGATGGCGCCAGGTCCTGCGCGTCCGCAGCCCGCAGGCTCTGGTGCTGCCGCGCTGGCGACGCGGCGTCACGCTCGCTTCTCCGTACAGGACGAGGAAAACCTTCGCGGCCGCCGTCACGCAGCGCAGCGGCGCCCGCCACGAAGCGCCGCGCCGCTACCGCAGCGCCCCGCGCGGCCATCCCGCGCAACTTCGGGGATGCACCGCACATCGCACCGCCACGACGCGAAGGGGAAACCCCGGGCGCCGGTCGGAGGACGCGCGGCTATTGTTGGTGAAGAGATGTCAGCAGATTGCTTTTACGAAGGTGTCGGATCATAAAAGATTTAGATAAAAGAGGAACAACAAAAGCGTGTAGAGAATGGCGAATTGATGGGTCTAAATGGTTGGTCTGTACTCGCCCGATCAACGCTTTTACTAGATCGAAAATGACTGCAATAATTTATACTAATTTATTTTTATTCTATTTACTTACAAACAAATCAATTTGATAAAAATCAGTTTTTGGTATGTGAAAATAGGAAGGAGAGAAAAACCTGTGTTTAGTTAGAAAATACTAATTTTCTTGTAAGATTCCAACATTTCTTGGGTAACATACGTTACTCTCTCTAATTTCGCAGGAAATTTTTCATTACTTCGAAGTCGAACAAATCGAAAACCATGAGTTAGAAGACTTTCGGTTTTGAATAGTGTTGCATAGGGTTGAACATTTTTGCAAAATTCAAGCAACGTGCGGAGTTCTTTGCTTTCTCAGTTGTTTCGCAACTTTGTCACAAATAAAGTTCGATTAAACACAAACAGGTTGTAGTTGTTCGCGTAGACGTGAAAAAAGTGCATTAGTGTGGTCTCCGAAAATAGCGGAGAAATGTGAATGAAACATCATATGCGAAATTTATGTACGGAGTTCGTTTTCTAACCGAAAGGTGTTCATGTTGAGGCAGTGGCTCATTCTCTTTTTGCGTGCATAAATGTTTTTCTGTTGCCCCTCGCGGTTTGTTAAAGCGCGTAACGAGTCGTAACCCAGACCGGATAAAGCACGGATGCAGACCGGAGAAAATCGTGCTAAAAGTGGTCACGTTCAGGAAAAGGAAGTAAATCAAGGTCAAGCGTTGCAGGAAATAGTTGGCCACTGCCATTAAGGCAGGCTGCTTGACCGGTGTCGACTACATTCATTCGTGTGTATTTGAATGTGCTTTCGTGTACTTACGTTTCCAGGTCTTTGAACGTTTAACTACTTTCCAGCAGGTATACTTGTACACATTTATACATAAGATACACACATTCACAGGATATTCATCAGGGAATCTCTGACGAACGTGGAAAACCCGTTAATAACACTTCGGTGATGAACAGTAAATATTCATGGAACGACTTTCCTTGTTTCTTTTAGTTGTTGCATGTGTTTAATATCCCCGATAATTTATTCGTCATTCTCGTTTAATGTCTACTTGCAAAACTTGACTTTAAGAAGGATATTGCCTTTCATACCCACGAAAGAAGTCGCGGAAAGAAAAATAACGCGCGGGCCCGATTTGCTGTGCCGTGCAGGCGCTTTGGTCCGGGGCCGCAACTTCTCTTGGGACAGTATTTATTCCATCTCTCGATGCCCCCTTCTTCACAGCTTTGTGTGTCTGTTTATTGCATGTGGCGATCGTTCTGCGTTCAGCAGCCTAAAACTATGCGGAGTCTGTGAAAATCAGTACCCAAATGTCTCAGTCTGAATGGTCAAAAATATTATTATTATTATTATTATTATTATTATTATTATTATTATTATTATTATTATTATTATTATTATTATTTATTTCATAAATTTATACATAGCTTAACATATGCACATTATTGTTACTACAAAACAATAATATAATATCAATAAACAATCTAAAATGGATGCTACATTCGCTTCCGAGTTTTGGTTATTACATCATCCAAACATACGTTTACTGTTCAAAAGCAAACAAGGTGCGGTCTCAAGATTTCGTCAAGGTTATCGATGATACTGGAAAAAAGTCAAAATTGACCGGAATTTGGTCTTTTATTGTCATTTTGATGGCGGGAATTATTTGAACAACAATTTCATGGTTTTCAATTAGACGCTCTATTTTGTCATAAATTATGTCTAAAATAATTTGTTGAAGACTATCCATGAAATTCCTTATTAAAAACACATTTTTCTTTCAGTCCCTACTTTTTTGTAGTTAAATCTTTCTTTTTAAATATAACACTAGAAATGGTCATCGAGCATTTCTCTCATTGAGATCTTTTCATACATTTCACTAGCAGTAGTAGTGGGTTATCCCAAATGAAATGACGTGGGAAAAAACTATATCAACTGAACTGTTTTGAGTTTTAACTATATTTTGAAGAACCGTATAATTACATTTTTAATATCGACTTATATTTAACGCAGAATGTTCTCAAAAGGCAGTTTCCAGTGCGTGTTGGGAGCCACGACGGAACGCGAATTTTCGACCGCAGTAAAATCGAAAGTTCCTCACTGTGGCGACGCAGGAACCCGCCTCGAGTCGCAAGCCGCTTTGACGCGAAACGGTGTTTACGTGGGCGGGCGTTCTCGAAAAGCGCTCCGTAGCTTCGGGGAAGTGCCGCGCGCCGCGCCAGGAGCGCCCGTGCGGGGGCGAGGGGCGGGCCAGCGCGTAGGCGGAGGCCCGGCCGGGGGCGCGGCCCGGCGCGACTCGTGGGCCAAGTGGAAAGAGAACTTCTCGGCTCCTCACAGCGTGAAACGCCTTTGCGTGAACCACTTTCCAGCCTCTGCGCATGCTCCAACTCAACAGGGGGTTTTTGTGCTCTCGAACGTTAAAGCTATCGAACACATTATCGATCTTCTGCGCATGCGCAGTTCAAGTTGCACACCATTTTAATCCATCTGTGCATGCGCAGAAGATCGATAGTGCTGACGCTATGGCGTGCACGCACTCTCTACTTTTGTGCAGCTGCATAGGCGCAGAATATCGAGGTTCTAGCCGGCTAATCCACCACCTTGCTGTAATGCGATCATGGGCGAAGTGCCCCAACCCCTATCCCGCCAGGCTGAAGTATTGCACTCCAGTTGTTTTCTCCGTTGCATTCTGGCACCTCGTCACTGGAATTGCGTTGACGATTTTTTCGTTTAAACGTATGCTTGTAGTTTTAAGAAATATACCACAATCCAATTTTTGTTCTTCGGAAGTCCGACAGGATTTAAACTACTTTAGGTATTCAATACCTATACATTTTTGTTCTTTTCTTTAATGCAAAATGTACTGATACCTAGTGGTTTCATTTATTTAAATTCCTGTATTCTTCAACTTAAATTACAGGTTCCCGACATGATGTAAGATGTATTTGTCAGTGGCTATGATGCGCGCAACCCCTAACAGCACCCGTCGAACGCCCCTTTTACTCCGAAGTTGTGCATCACATGTTCTAGGTTAGAAAGTTTTCCTTCGTATGGAAGATATGTGATGGGGAGTCGAGGGTTAATTCCAATGAAGCCCAAAAATGTTATTTTACTCTGACCTTCGGGGTAAGTTTGTTAGGCCAAGATAACAAAAGGAAATCTGAAAAAAAATTGGATATTGTATATGTGTTCATTTTCACTGACCAGTTTTCGAATTGTTTCAGTGATAACCGCAGCATTAATTTGTAATATGTTCGTTTGAAAAAGTATATTTTTAATAAAACAGAAAACAGTTTTTATAACGTGAGTTGACCGTGAACTTTAATTATATTAAGTCGGATGAAGTATCCGCCTCATCTCAAGGGCATTGATCATGCTCTCACGCATTGGTTTCTGTCATAAGCTACTTAGAAAGAGAGAAGTACGTTCCAACCGTAAGTGCAATCGGTACAAATGTCGTCAGAACATATGTGATACACGCGTGTCTAATCGCACTCTCATTGAAACGTATATTCGTTTTGCTATGTGAGAGCCGACTTTCCTCGACTCAAAACGTGCATTGAAAGATAAGTCAAATTCTAGTACGAGGACAAATGTTTGAGAAAGCAACATCTGACTTTCTAGTTGTCTATAAACGTTTACGTAAGGAGGATGTCAGATAGGATATGCATTCTGTGAACTTGAATGGCAGGCGGCCACAAGGTCATGTCTTTGTATCTGAGAATTGTGCGATAACAATGAGGAAACAACAGCTTCTGCGATAATTCCCTGTTTCTCTGATTTTTACGTCTTTGTGGCTTATGGAGTTCCGGAAGAATCAATAACCTTTGAAACGATTACCAGTTCCTCCGGATATCATGGGAATGCACCAAGAACTTGAAGTACTGTAAATTATTTTATCATGTCCTTTAATGTAATGTGTAATTAAAATGGATGGAAAAATGTTGTAGCATTCAAATAAGAGAACTCTTGAAATTTTTATTTACTTAATTCTTAGAATAGTGTGTAAAAGTGATATGAATAGTTCTATATTCTACAGCAGAATAGCATTCGCCTATTCCTAGGTATGTATTATAGTTTTTAATCAAATATGTCATACTTACATTCATATACTTCAGTTTCTTGATCGGTCTGATACACCCTTTGCGGTTAAATAAACTCTTTGTTCAAACTATTTTGAAGTTCTGTCTTGCAAGGCGTATCAACTGTCAAGACTTTTTTCATACAAACGTATTCCATAGACACACTTTCACTTGCAAACCTGTTCTTGCTGGAATAAAACCTTATAACCGACTAGTTATTACGAAAAACAACAGTTTCTTCAAAATCTCTTGTCCCACCACTTAATAGCTCTATAAAATAGAATGTGAGACAATTTGTAATGTTCTAGAAATCCGACATCCTAAAATGCAGAATTATTATTTGTTGTCTTTGTGTACAACCCGCGGTCCGCGTAAGGTTATCAGTCAAAAGCAAAAGCCCCTAGCATCCATGTCCGGCAAGACGTCTGCGCCTAAGGCACTCACGCTGTCGGGATCAACGCTTCTCTAATGAAAAAATAGATTAATCTTAGATTTAAGATTTTTCCCTAGTAAATTCAAGAATTTAAAATAATCCCTGTATGTTTCCCTGCGTTGTGCGTGCTACGGCCTGATGTCACGCATGGTTCCATTCTCCCCGCCCCGTTTCAGAGCAGCGGGTCAAACTGCCGAGATCAACAATTCGGGGAAGTCAGATGTGGATCGCCCGAGCAATATAAATACGACCCGCAACCACGTTGAAGGTTTTAGTTGTGGCCCTTGAGCATTCGCAGATCCAAGAGGGGGGGCCACGCCCTCCCCAAAAGGCCTAGAGTTTACTTTCCTTTATTTGGCAAAATTGATTTAAATATTGATGTTCGAATTATTGAGTTATTTATAATTAACTGAATGCAGATTACTGTGGGTACAGCACTTAGGAAGAATGTCTGTCCCACGAAAGGATCCCCCGACATGCCTGTCTGTACAGACCAAGGGGAAGAAGGGACATTGGCCGTCCGCGACAGAAATTGTGTTACGAAGCCGGAACAGGGAAACTCCCTAATCCGTAAAGTGAAGAAGAAAAAGTTCGAATTATGTAATAATTTGAACAATAATATTGTATAGTAACATATCTACAGTGCATCAATAATATACAATAACAAATATGTTTATTATTTAACAAAAATCTACAATGCCCCCTCCCCCACCTTCTCAAATGATTGGCTGGATCGGCTCCGAACATGGAGGCCTCGCAAGTTGGACATCCCTGATATACATCATGCGGGATTTGTTATATCGCCCGTTGCGCTTTTTTTCCGCCGTGCGTTGCTTGGTTGGCGGCGCGCGCTGCATCCGGGAAGCCCTCCGCCCCGCGGCGGGGGCGGGGGCTGGGGCGGAGCGTTCTGGCGCGCTCGGGGTGGACGCTGAGCTGCGCGCGCGGCGTCGCATTTCGCTGCGCCCGTGCGATTTGTGCTGCGCGCGCGCTGCGTCTGCGAAGGCGCTCGCCCGCCCGCCCGCCTCGCGCAGTCACGTGGTCCCCAAGGCCCCACTGCCTTTATGTAACGGCGAAAGAAAAAAAACGAAGAAAGTGGGCTTGCACTCGCCAGAATTTTCTTGCAACGGAGCTCGACGAATTATTAAACCGTAAATTAGTTTGAATCAGAAATGATTGAAACGGATTTGAATGTTGAAATTATGACGTCACGAAATGAGGAATACAATAAGTTAAAACCTAGTAATCCGAGCCTCAAATCATAATATATGAAAACCAAAGAGCCATTCATTTAATACCGATTGGGTACTTCCATTACTACCTGCAGAGGTGACCCATGGTTAGTTTAAAAGTTTGTGGAGAGCTATTATTTGTTCACAAAATGCCTGTCTTGGCGGCCGGAATGGCTAGAAAACAAATAAATCCGAAAAATCAATTCATAAAAATATCAAGTCTTAACCGACTAAGTCTTTAAACATTGCACTTATCAAGTACTTTTGACACATTTTGGGACTATTTTTCTCTTTTCGAGATGTAATAGATTTTCATAGTATTCAATTTTGAAATTGTTTTATGTAACATATTAGCATCTGTGTGACTACCACGAACTGATCACACACATGTGGGAGGGGATTTGTCTTTTTAAGTGCTCCCGTGGATGTTCTTTGAAAATGTTGTGCGTGGCGAATTCACTTCGGGTGAGTGATATTTCGCGCTTTTAGAACTGTGCACAGCTTCACAAAATTATCATGACATACTTTTGGCAGGGGCAGGTCCAGAGACAAATTTTGGGAAGGGAAATTAAAAATGTTTTGGGCGAATGTTTCATTACATATTTTGTAAATTACACTCAGCTCATGCTGTCATACGATTGTATTCGTTTGAATTATCCGAAAAAAAAATTGCTTGCAAGTTTTGTGACAAGTTCAAATTAATAATTACAGTAAAGTTTTAGAGGAGGATTTCCCCTATTTTCCTCCCTGTGGATCTGCGCTTGCTTTTGGGTTGTTTTAAAATGTCACGTTTATCAACAGACCTGTTCTCTGGCTTGCAATGTACATTTCATAGAATATCAATAAATTATCAACTAATCGTGTCTTGTTCCTTGTAAATTTACAGCAATAAATTATTACATTTTGCTCCCTTCGAGCGTCAGAAATGACTGTCGCCATTGAACTCAAATAACTCAAACTTCGATGTTTTGTTTCTTGGTATCTCAGTATCTCGTTTCCGCATCGAATGCATTTACACTGCGGTAACTTCTTCCCAAATCTGTCTAACTCTGCAACATTCGAACGTCATCTTTTCCCTTAAATTCCAGATGCTCTCCCTCTGTCTCGTCCATTGAGGCGGCTCCACACATTCAGCCTTCGCCGAGCAGCGAGCTACTGCTCGCCCAATCCCGCCGAATTCCAATGTTCGCTTCCTTGCGATGCAAGCAAGATTTAGGAGATATATAAAGACCCAATAACAACAAACGTTTGAAGATTTCGGATGTCAAAAATTGTAGATTAACATTCTCATTGATATCTCACTTCGATGAAAGGTTGTTATCTTAAAGAATCATGGAAGTTCAAATTCGTAATGTATGATTACTGTTCTAAAAGGAGGGTGGAGATTGAAAACATTAGGAGGTATATTTATCTGTTTCACGTACTTCTGAAAATTTTTGAAGTGCTGTTGAACAAGTGGGAGGAAACCATACGGTACATCATAAGTGGCCTACTTCAGATGTTGGAAGGCACTGATATCAATTCCCGCTGAAGTACGACTGACTAATTCTTTATAGCGCCTAAAAATAATATTCCAAATTCCGTTTACCTGATAAATTATGAACTGTGTACTCCAAATATCCGAGGCCTCTTGGAATTGTTGACAATTTCATACGAAGATCCGCGAGTTTTTCTTTTCTGAAAACATCTCTATGTCAGTAAGATTGTTATCTTCAAAGGATCTGCACTCGTGAAGCACTGCGAGTGTTTTAGTATTCTAGAAGCAGGCAAGTTTTGCGTTTCTCTGTTCCATTAAAATGTTTGCATAAGTACACGTACTGAAAAAAACGAACATATAATTCTTGTTATGAATATTACATTTTTAGTCATTAAGGTTCATGAGAGAATTATACTTTGAGCTTTCAAAGAACATTTTTTAAGATCGTAGACCGAAATAATTAATATCAAAATCTTTGTTTTACTTATTTCATTACGTCAATTTGTAAGTGTTCGTAATTGTCTGAACTCCTTGCTGTTCGTTATTCCAAATGTCATGATAACTTCAGAGACACTTGCTGGTTCACCATAATTCCTGAAGAAGGTTTCTTCATGATTAGGTAACTGTAGTGGAAGAAACGTATGTAGCACATTTGTTCATGTTTCTCTCCTGCGTGTATGGAGTCTTTCAAATCTCGAGTCTGGGGTGTCAGCCGCGCTGTGGCTAAAGCTGCCCTTTCCCTCCTTATCTGGTCCGTGCGCTCTCAAGGGGGCCTATCAGGGAACATTATCCCTATCGAGAGTGCTCGGCCGTGTAGCTTTACGTCGATTCGTACACGAACACAAAGCGGCTGCCTTCTCGCCCGCCGCGTGGGATTTAATAGCTCCACTTGGGAAGATTCGTTTAGTGCGACCGAAAGTTACGACGCGATGAAATGTGGGATGCCACGTTTTTAAGTTTTGAGGATTGTCTTCCTTAAGTTAATGGTCTTTAAACTGGAAACGTTGGTCCTGTGTTACTTGATGTTATTCACATTTAAAACACATTACCTCCCGTTGAAAGAAGCTGTTGGTGAGTTTCGAAATAGTACATGGTTTTCTGTTATTAAAATACGACTAATTGGCAAAAATACTTGTATACTTCTTCTTTTAGATATATAACCTTATAGTTGTCTAGAAACTGAAAACATAAATTGTGGCCACAGCGTTTGGGCAAGCAGTCCGATTTATATTTCTGGAGTACCAAATTAGTCCAATACAACCGTTAATGGGGGTTGCTCTTTAAAATGTTGCTCATTGTAGATGTTAATATGGGTAAATATGTATGTGTTTAGATACCGATACGCTGATTTATAGAACGCTGACTACGATATTGTTTCCAAATGCTAAGCAGTATTGAAATACGACCTATAGTTTGAGTTAAAACTGTCCAAATTAATTAAAGTTTTGATAACATGTTGCAATACATTTTAATTATTCGCCATGCCATAATAACAATATGTAAGATGGTTTCTCTTGATTCATTTACGTTATTGAGTGAAACCTGCGTTTTATAAACAATCATTATAAACCTCCCTGTATATCAAAATTTGTTGAACTCAGTACTTGGATTATCTACAAGTATTTCAGTGGAACGAAGAATGCGGTAAACATTTTACGCAAATATAATGATGTATTTATAGTAAAGCATCAGAAAATAAATCTTATATGATATATTGTTTCTTTACTTTCTGTTAGCTTACGAATATACTATATGTTTAATGTAGAACTACATGTCTATAGCTAGTGGTGTACTATTGTGTGCATTTAATTAATTACTTTATCATTACCCCAAAACGAATCGTTCTTCCCTTTGTTATATAAGAACACTGTGCATTTAATGCCTTTGGTTCCGCTTAATAGCTATCAACAAGAAAAGAATGACCTGTTTCATACTCAACTGTTTATAAGACGGTTGGAAAGGTCAAGGATATACTGCTGTTCCTTGTAACTGATGCCATACATTTCCAGCTAAACAATAAATCTTCTTAATAAGAGTAAAGAAACACCTGGACAAAACAAAACAAAACAAAACCAGTACTCAATAAAAATGCAAAGGATTGGACATTTCTCTCAGAGTGCGTGTACGATACTAAAACACAAAACACTTTGCATAATTATTGTAATTTCTTGTGCCTTTTAAGTCGGATTTAATTCATACCAATCTAGAGATAATATTATAATGTAGCGAAAATGAAATAAAGTTGGAAATTTTTTACAAGATCCACTGCGTGTGTTTATTGATAGTCAATTGCTGTGTAATACTACTGCAACGGTATTTATGAACAGATTTGCTGACATTTTGAATGACATTTCGCGAGTGTATGAGTTACTTCCATTTTGTTTGGTTAATTCTTTGCTCATTGGCGAAGAGACGTTGCTACGAGAGGATTCACTTTCTCTTTACCGGACATTTTCCGATCGGGTTCAAGGTTTAAAAATAGCCATTTCGTCTACAGTTTATCCAGGTGATGTAATCTTTAGTCAAAATTCCCCGATAGCTGACCCGAATTCTTTGAGAACTTAGTGACTTATCCAGATGAACATTCTTGGACTTTTCTATGTTCTTCCAATCCCTTAGTACTGACCTTCCTGCGCGCGATCGCAGCTCAATGTTTCCATTCCGTTCTTCATAATGAGTTTGTTATTTTCTGTGTTCCGCGCCCAGGGTGTGTCCTTCCGAAGTGTGTCATTCCTACACTGTCGGAAATTTCCACACCGATTTAGTGAAAATAAATTAAAGTAATTATCACGAATGCACATTAACTGTAATGGACACACGTACATTTGGATGCAAAAGTCAAAGATTTATGGTCATATCTGGAAGCAATGATCTGGAAGGACTGGATGATCTTGATGGACTGATGATTATGAATACATGAGATGAATGATGAGAGGCATGGGAAACGGAAGAACCTCTATATTAAATCTACATTGATGTGAACTTGTACACAAAATTTGTTGTGCAAGTATATTAAGCTCTTTTAATGTACAAGATTACATTAAGTTCCATGTGCAATACATTAATCTCCTTTAAATTTAAAGACATTTCTGACAGTTTAGTGATTTTCTCCCGAATGTGTGCCATTCCGAGAGTACCCATCCCAAATGCATATCATTCCTAGTATTCCGATTCCGAGAGTGTATCGTAGCAAGCGTTTCCATCCAGAATGTGAGCCATTCCTAGTTGCTGCACCTCGCGCGCGTGGTGGGGCCGCGCACGGGGCATCGCTGGGCGGAGGCGACCGGAGCCGCGGAGCGGAGTGCGGCCGCGGGCGGGCGAAGAGCGCGCTCTTGTGGAATGCGGCCCGCTCCCCGCCCCGCCTCGCCTCGCCTCGCCCCGCCCCTCCCGCCCCGCACCATGTGCTTCTGATGACGCAAGCGTCGACGGCCGCCGCTCCCGTTAGGTGCCGCGCTGCGTGCGGACCCGCGCTCTCCTGCTTTTCCTCTTCCTCCTGTTCCTCTTCCTCCTCCTCCTCCTCCTCCTCCTCCTCATCCTCCCCTTCCTCTTCCTCTTCCCTTCCTCTTCCTCCTCCTCCTCCTCCTCCTCATCCTCCCCTTCCTCTTCCTCTTCCCTTCCTCTTCCTCCTCCTCCTCCTCCTCCTCTTCCTCCCCCTCCTCCTCCTCCTCCTCTTCCTCCTCCTTTCCTTCATCTTTCTCCTCTTCCTCCTTCTGTTCCTCATCGTCTTCTTCCTCCTCTTCCTCTCCCTTCTTTTCCTTATAGCCTTCTTCTTGTTCCTCCTCTTCCTCCCCTCCTCCTCTTCCTCCTTTTCTTTCTCTTCCCCTCCTCCTCCTCTTCCTCCCCTCCTCCTCTTCCTCCTTTTCTTTCTCTTCCCCTCCTCCTCCTCTTCCTCCCCTCCTCCTCTTCCTCCTTTTCTTTCTCTTCCCCTCCTCCTCCTCTTCCTCCCCTCCTCCTCTTCCTCCTTTTCGTTCTCTTCTCCCTCCTCCTTCTTTTCTTCCTCCTCTTCCTCTTGTTCTTCCTCTTCCTCGTCCTCCTCCTGGACACGGTGTAGCGCGGGCATGGCACTGGGTAGAGGGGTAAATATTAATTAGTATGTGACACATTAATATACGATAAACAGTGTGAACATTAATCTAAAGTAAATACAGTAAAGCTTGGAAAAAATAAATTTAATTGATGTTTTTGGATGACAATATTTTCTTCACTTTGTAGGCAGCGGATTACTGAATGTCCATGACGAGGGGGTGAACTTGTTGACAATTGTTATTCTGCAATAATTTCAAACTCGAAAAATTTGATCATCGTAACGCAACATTCTATTGGTAGGATTGTTTCTTGTTATTTTATTATTTTAGTTCATAATATATTATCCCATTATTTTTTACAATCATATAGAAAGAAAAATGCAATAACATATTATGGATCGAAATGGATGTAGAGGACCGCTAGAAGTTTCCACCTGCTCTGGCCTACAGTCTGGCTTGTTCGTGTAAGTAAGGAATGACCTTTTCCTTCCAGCGAATCCTTTATTCCGGTGTAGTGCGCTTCAAATTATCTTAGGCCATCCTTGGCTCGCTCTTTTCACCATTGCGACCTCTTTTTCTATGTTCCTAGTCAACACTCTTCTTTATCCGTTGCGCACACTTGTCAAGTAATCCTGGTCGGCGAGTTCGATTGGTAGTCGTCGGTGTGTATTCATCGTTATCACAGTTATCTATACTCTCTCCTATCCATTTGTTACAATTAAACTCGCAGCTACCTTGGTCAATGCGTGCGAAATACTTTCGCGCGTCACATCGCTTGTGAGTGCCATTTCGCCTGTCGGTGCGTAAGGAGTGAAACCACATTCATGTCTGAAATGATCTCAGTTGGCAAACAGATTCGGGTGTAAATCACAGCAGTGCAGAAGTTTTCTAACGAAATGCGTATTACTTATTATTATTATTATTATTATTATTATTATTATTATTATTATTATTATTATTATTATTATTATTATTTATTATTTATTGTATTATGGACATTTTAAACTTTTAGATATTTGGCTATGCTTGATTAAGCACGAATTTCCTTCACATTCGCTTTCCATATTTACGTTCGTGGCAGCCACTGAATGTGACACGTGCTGGAGCTCTCGAAGTTTCTCCATTCATATCGCTATCTTCGCGGAAGTGTCTTATCGTGCGAGGGCTTTGAATGTTTATCTCATGTATCCTTATTTTCTCTCTTTGAGCGGCAAGTGTCTCTTTTCAAGCCTCTGATAGGATTATTGTGTTTGCGTCAGTCGAGGCCAGGAATGCAGCCACATTCTTTCGCAGATATCCCGGAAAGTTGATTTAGTGTTGTATCTTAGTCGATGAATGTTGGTCGTAGGCGTCTACTAGTAAATGCATTGTATTGAAATGACTCTGTGTCAACCGACCATATCAATCCATTGTCAATATAGTGCATGTGTGAATTCTTATTTTGGGTGTTTGATTAGTAGTATTTGATAACGTGTGGTTCCATGAATCATAACTTGGAAGAAAGGTTATTTTCGTTATCTTGTTTTATGGAACATGACATTCACAGGAAACGTTCTGCGAAAACATAATCTTCTACTTGTGATGAATGGTGTTTAATAAAATAATTTTTCAGCTACAAACTTGTAAATTTTTCAGATGGGGGACAATGTAATTTGTTCTTTCCGCTCATATTTCTTAGAAAAAAGAGAACTTGACCATAAAATAAATGATGGAAACTGGTTTATTTACACTGCGTATGGGCACGTTCGTTCTCTGGTATAAAACATAGTAACGTTTCCGTTGAGGAACATTAAGCGAAGCCAATATTTAAGTACGATTGCACTATTGTTTCCTGAATAACACTACATTAATTGTCATTACGTAATGTCAAGCTATTGTCATTACGTAATGTTCTTCGAACATTTAAAGATATTTATCGTAGAAAATACTACGAGTGCTTTGGAAATTGTCGATAAATTCCTGACTCGCGAAACTAGGAGGGGATTTGTCTGAGAATTTCCTAAGCACATGCGGTAATTAATGGGACTATTCCGCGAATAAAATTATGTCCAGAAGAATTCCAAAAAGGCGCCATATATTGAAAATAACTGAAAACTGTGTTCAAATCAAAGATGATATCTTATTGTACATACGCGGTTTATTGCACAACGACATAGCGATCGATGTATAGCGACTCTTAAGATGAGTAACAATGTGTGATTGGCCAATAGAGAGAAGCGGTAAGGAAAATCGGATAGAAAATGTGATACACTTTTTGACATACACCACCTTTATTGGGGCATTTCGTTTGTACAGTTAAACACCTTTGGTTTTCAATTGACGAGTGGAGAAGTCTTAGTAACGAAGAGTCCTAATGAGCCAGACCCCGTACGATTTCGGATCTCCAACAGGCAATGACACCACTCCCAACTCGCCGCGTCGCTGAAACACTTTGCACCCCCGCATTCTGAAGCAGTTCCTGCGAGCGTGATTCCAGGGCGCACGCACGAACATGCGCCGCGCCCCGCCCCCCCGCCCCCGCCCTCCGCCCCCCCCCCCCACGCGCCCCGCGCCCCGCGCCCCGCCCTCCGTCCCCCGCGCCCCCGCGCCCCGGCCCCCGCGCCCCGCGCCCCGCGCCCCGCGCCCCGCGCTACGCGCCGCTCGCGCACCTGCGCAAAGGCTGTGAACGCTGGCGCGCGCGCTTTCCCCGGCGCTCTGTGCGAGAAGCTGCGATTTCGCACGCCTCCGCCCGCGAGGGGGAGAGTCGCCGTCGTTTCTCATCCGCCGGCAACGCCTCCCTCGGGGACCGTCGGGCTCCACCAATGCCTACCCGACGGGCCCAAAACAGGCACTAGTGGCTGGTAATGGTATTTTTAAACCAAAGACTCTCTCTCTCTCTCTCTTTCTTTCTCTTTCTTTCTCTCTCCCTCTCTCTCTTTCTTTCTTTTTCTTTCTCTCTCTCTCTTTCTCCTTTCTCTCTCTTTCTCTCTTTCTATTATTTTATTTAAGGTCGCATCAACTACTAGATTTGTAGCGACCACTATTGGTTGTAACGGTATGGTAACTGCGAGGATGACACGATAATGATGATGATAGGGGGTGAAAGGACGAACACAATACAACCATGCCCGAGGCGGGACTCCAACCCGCGATCCCGCGGTCCGAGATCGCTACGGCACTACTGCCTTAGCGATCTCGGCCACCGGATCGGCAGACTCTCTTTGTATGAAACAATATTAATATAAAATATTCTGATATAACTTGGTTGTGAGGTAATAGCTGCCGGGAAATAATGAATGGATAACAGATCTTAGAGTTCTCAAAATTAACTAATTAGGTCCTAATAACACGTTTCCGAAACATGTAAAATTAGCATTTTTTTAAAACGTAAAAGAGTTACATTTTCTATGAGTTGATATTGGCGTAAACAGTGATATGACGCAACTTTAGTACATGCAGGTGAATGATGTATCGACCATGGATCTTAAAAAATAAGTGCTTTAGGCGACTGACGTGAGTAAGAGGCGAATGATGTGTGCTTAAAAAACTATATGTAATTGCAACCATTTGTACAGCGTATCATAATTTAAATATAAAAATACACAAGAGATACGTGCTGACATTAGGAGAAGGAAGCAGAGTTCCTTTTCTCTGCGAACAGGGAGTTCGTAATCGTTCTTACAATGAGACAATGACGATTCAATTTTATAATAAGGTGGTAATAGAACTTTGGATAGTTGAAGAACCAAACGATCTGTTCACAGTGAGAATGTGATGTGGCATTATGAAAATAAAGTATTAAGTGCAACACATATGGATTTAATTTTAGCGATCATTTAGGCATCTCCATTTGTAGCTGACGGATCTTGTGTTACTGAGTTGGTTATGACGTAGTTAAAATATTAATTTTTGTTGATTTTCCCTATAATTTAAGTATTACCTGCAGTTTTATTAAAGTGGGGAGTGTTTTCACAGATCACCGTTTTCTACTACATACACGTAAAGACAAAAATGAACTTTATAAAAGGTATAACTCTCTATCGTATTTAGAGAACGAATTGATAGTAACGCATGAGAGAAGAAAATTTATATATCCATTATATCCGTAGCAGTGGACATTGCCGTTGTCGCGTGCTAATGTATGGGAATGCTGGACGACTTGACGTTCTCTTTTTCCTCCCACGTTACGCTGATAAAGTACGAAATAAGGAATAACAAACAAGAAAAGTGTCGAGAACTTAGGCTCGCACCAGCACAACAAGCAGAACAAACAGCTTCGTTAAAAATGTGCGGTTTTCCTTCTGTACGTTTTCGAAAGAAAAAAATCATACATACACGCGATGCATAAAATATTTGGTCGTTCTAAGAGCGTTCTTTCCTCGAACCGCCATCACCACTTCCGAGAAGAAAGATCCATAAAGTATCTCTAAGGACCAAACATTCTCATATCTTTCTCCAGAAAGTAATGTTTCAATGTACACGTCGCTTCATTTGTGAAATCACTGTCTGTATTTCTATCCAGTATTCGTTGTCAAATGTACGAGTATCGGAGTTTGCTTCGTAATTTTTAGTCGATGTATTTTTAACATCAGTGATTTAATTTTCAACATCAATGTTTGCAAATATCGATGTTCTGTTATCGACGTCGCATCTGTAGCGCGGGCGCTGCGTCGCGGCGAGGGGGCAAGGCCAGCGCTCGGCTCGGCCCATCTCGCGGCGCGCGCGTGACGCAATCGAAAGGACGGCGAACGGACGGACCACTTTGTCACCTTCTGACACCCGGCTTCCGGTCGCCCGGCCGCCTCGCCCGCCTCAGCCGCGTGCCCCGGCCGCCTGTGGTGCGGGGCACTGTCACCACTAGCGCCCCTTGTCCCTCCCACTCCCCCTTTCTCTCTGCCTCCACCTTCTGGTCCGCTCTCTCTCTCTCTCTCTCTCTCTCTCTCTCATTTTGTTATTTAAGGTCACACCATCATCTAGGTCATTAGCAACTACTACTGCATTTAACGGTATGGTAACTGTGGACATGATATGGTGATGATAGGGGGTGAAAAGACAAACGCAAGTTCGACCATGCCCAAGGCGGGACTCCACCCCGCGATCCTTCAGTCCGAGATCACTGCTGCCTAAACGGACCAGGCCATCCGGACCGACGGTCGTTCTTCTCTCATGTGTCTTGTCAGCTTCCCCACGCAGCACGTTCACCTTTCTCTACCTTCTCTCTTCCTTCAGCTGCCCCTGCCCTCACGTCTTTCACCTCGTAAGCTCCCTACTCTTTCAGAACTTTCTCGTATTTTTTTCTTTCTTTCTCCAGGTTCTCTGTTCTTACTCCGTCACTTTTACCATCGAGTATTAGAGTATTTCGTTACTTTGCTCCCATAGAGTAGAAACACCATAAGTCCCTATAATACCGCCCCTGAAGGAATGGAGAAATTAAAGGATATTGATTAATCACTAAACGCTTCACAAATGTTCAGTTCAATGGTTTTACATCATTAACTTTTTTCTGCTTATGTTATAGGATTTAACATTAAACCGATTTATTAATTTGATCACGGATTTCGTAGTGATAAGACAAGTTGATTTCGATTCAAAAATATCAAAAGAATCCTTCGCTAATTTTAACGACTCCCTACAATAGGGTGACCCGGTCTCCCATATTTCTCGAGAACTGTATTTGACGTAAATACGAACGTTATTAATGTTTTACAATTCATCAATAACAGAGAATAGTGTAAAAAATGTACGAACCTTTTGTGTGTCGCAATCTCCCCTGTTTTTATGATTCAAATGTGGTCAATCTGTTATTTTCGTAACTGAATAATGGTCACCCTAAGCTGTAAGAGCCAACCAACAATCCAGGCGCGTCGGGCGTGTAACCGCTCCCCCCCTCCTCTCCTCTCCTCTCCTCTCTGCGGCCGGGCCATCTCCGCTTCCGCCGCGCCGCTGGGCCTAAGGAGCCTCCGCCCAAGGCCACAGCGGGCGTCGCGTCGCGTCGCGTCGAGGCGCCTGGCGAGGGCGGGAGACGCGGGCGATGCAATAGGACGTTGGACTCTCCGCGCTGATGTTACGTCTTCATTTTAAAGCAACTGTGGATCTGATTTATTAGAGGCCCTTGACCTTTGCGTGTCATATTGAAACTAGTCCCGAAGTAACGGAGACATTGAATGAAGACTTAAGAGAGATATATGTGTAATGTATATATATATATATATATATATATATATATATATATATATATATATATATATATATCACATAAATGAAAGTTCAATTTTCATACTTTCGAGAAAAATGAGTTTATAAGTACGTTAAATCTATTGCTACATACAACTCTGCCATTTATAATCACCCTGTAACACTATGGGGAAATGCGTCTGGACTTTGGTTCTTATTTATGTTATAGAGCTTGATTCATTCATTGTTATTCTGGTAAAAACTTAAATTTAGCGGATATGGCACTTACATCCTTGTTTATTTCAAGTATTCAAATATTCGCACGTTTTAACAAGGTTTTTTACCTCAATTTCCTTGATTAGTGTTCCTTGATTTGAACATTTCGACGTGAAGAAATCATGAATGTGACACCTAGAAGTGAATTGCGGTAATTGTTTTCCATGTGGGGAAAATTATTACTTTCCTAGAAGAAATCGACATACATTCCTCTCATTACCAAACCATCCTTTACACAGTGGAATGATAAACCAAAACCGCCACTGTGATAATCTGCTCTTGAAAGGGGGACGTACTGACGTAGGCGTCCTTTTTCCACCTTCACCCAGAAATGAGCGTAGCAGGTCAACGCATTTCTACTCCTTGTCTGTAGATTTCCCTCTTTTCCTGTAGTGTGGGTTATCTTATTACTAGAATACATGTCTTGTTCATACTGTATGTCGAGGCAGTACAAAGACATGTCACACTGATCGAAATGAAACTATCACAAATATCGGGCCGGGAGGCTCGCCCTGTGTTGGTATTACTCGCGCAACTTTTCTTGAACGATGACCTTGATCCCCCTACCTTGTGCAAGAAACAGTTGAAGGCAAAAGCTCGCAGCGGGCACTGATGACAACCTTCCAAGCATTAAAACTTCGTTGGCACGAAACAGAAGCTAGTCAAAGCCAGTTGCTTCCATAGTGCAGAACCCCTGTTTATTGTCAATATCGAAAGAAATGGCTGAGTCAGGTCCAGGTCCTTCCAGGGAGTCACCTAAAACTCCCGAAAAAGTTAAGCACAAGATGCAGTTTTGACTTTCATTTCACAGACGTTGGCATTACTTAAAATACTCTAGTGGCCGACTTTGTAACTAATACCCCCATTCCACCCGAAATCGTCAATCCATCGTTCAAGAAAAGTAGCCCGAGTAATACGCGAAGCCCTGCGCGTGCCGAAGTGCTGCCTCCCTGCTCGGAGCCGGCGGCCGCCGTCAAGGTGGCCGTGCGTGCCGCGACGCGACGCGAAATGGCGCGCCGGCTGGAGCCGCGTGGGGTCGAGTAGCGGGAGATGGGCCTTGAAAGGCGGTCGCGAATTGCTGCCGCATTAGATTACCAAATGGGAATGTGCGGTATGCCGCGCGTCACCAGCGCCTGGTAGCAGCCCGCCCCGCGGAGGATGTCCGCCGTTTAGCGCGCTGGAAATGATTCTGAAAGGCAGCATAGATCTACGTTGTGTCTATCTAATTCCATTAGAATTTCATGATAGCTTGTGTTCCTTGATCTAATATTCCATGTTCCCAGTCTCAGGATGTTTTCTTTTTTCCATTTCGATGTCCTTATTCGTGCCATGTTCGTCTTATTAATCGTATTCCGAGGCTTATCCTTTGTTCTATGATCATTTCTATCCTTTTTACCCCGGGCAGGTCGCTGGCCTCACCCGGGAACCCTCCTCCTTTATCCGGGCTTGGGACCGGCAACGGCATTGCTGAGCTACTCGATCCATCCAGCAATAACCGCTGGCGGAGTTGCTGGAAATGATGGCGGGGTGAATTTTGGATCCGTTAGATAATGCACAGTGGAAACTTCCGAAGTCGAATTTGTTAACTGTTTTATTTTATGCGACCCCTTTCGACTTCCTTTACGCTTGAGCAACCAGGCAACTCCTATCCCGGTATATCGAGATATTTGATAGCTCAATAGGGAGTTTGTGCACTCGATCGTTTAAACACTGTCGATCATGTGCGCATGCACAGTTCATGTTTCTGATCACTTTAGTGCATCAACGCATGCGTAGAAGATCGATAGCGCTGTCCGCTATGGCAAGCACAAACTCTCTATTATCGCCCTTGGTTCGGAGTATCGAAGTTTGATTGCCTTAAGTGAGAGTGATTGTATTTCGTTCTATTATTCTAAGGTTTACTATGATTGTAGATATTTTCAAATTCTTTCTATTTTTAAATGCAAATTTTGGCGCCATACTAGTGAAGGATTAAAAAAAATACAACTCGTTTTTTCACACGAAAATGAATGTGAGAAGCATCTAGAAAAATACTGACTTGCTAAGAATAATTTTCTGGCGCTTTGCTTTCCTTGAGTCTCTACATCTTCCAATTGATTGATTAACTTCATTGTAATTTTTCTCACTCTATTGTAGTTGTATACGAGAATTAATTCAAGGTGTTTGAGAAATAATTCTTTCGAGTGCATTGTTGAGGACCGATTGAAAGAACACGTCTTGTAACATCACAATTATTAATATATCTTTATATCTCACAAGACGAGGGAAGCTGGGACATTCTTAGAATTGTTTGTTTGTTGTTGACATGTTGCTTTAGTGATTAGCAGGATAACATTTGACTCCCCAAGCTCGCGAGTGGTGTCATCTGGTTATGCGTGATAAGAGAGATAACACAAGTAATTCTGCTTTTAAGTGTTGGGTCCACACACCATTTTCGGATTATTTGAAAAAGATTAATCCGTAACATAAGAATTGCTATGATCAATATCGTCATTACAATGAATGTGATAGTACTAGAATGAGACATTGGAAGCATTTAGGGATAAGCAAAGGAGGATAGAAGGGAATCAAGGCAAGTGACAAGTACATAACCTTTGGGTCATTCTCAACATGCCAGGCACTGTCGATTCTAGTCTAGTGTATTGTTTCCTTTGCGGTAACCAGTTGTTTCACATGACCATGATTTTATCGTACGCGTACCGCAAACTAACACTTTCCAATCAATAAACGGTGAAGATAAGAACTACTTTCCATGCATGAGAAAAGAAAATATTTAATTTTTTGGGAGTCTGATCGCTATGCGCTGTCTCAGTACTGTGGTGCTTGTGCAGTGTTAAGGACCCAATGTTAATGTATAAGAAATAATTTATAGTTTTAACATCTTTTGTGTGATATGAATTCCCACCGTGATGCCGTGAACTGAGTATTTCTATTATAATACTGCCTATGATTAGCACGCCATTACTAAAAGTGACACTTAAATAATAATACTAATTATTATTATTATTATTATTATTAATAATAATAATAATATGTTTGCGTGACTTGTTGGTCAACACGATGTATCGGTCGGCGAACTTTTTGATGAAATATTTCTTCAGAAGACTACCCACAGAATTGTATCTTCCTTCAAGTACGTGTTATAAAGTGGCTGTTTTGAGAGCGTTGAATCTTGCAGAGATAACCCAGAGTATTGAGATGGTTACAATAATAGTACTTTTGGTAAGACATTTATATTTCTTGAAGACTCCTGTAACAAAAATTGTGAAGTGTTATTTTGAGCGTTCTCCTTAAATTTGTTATAGAATTGTGAAAGCCTCGCAATATTTACATCAAATACGAAGTGAGCGTCCCCGTATGCTAAGTTGCAGTAGGTCTTTCTGCAGAAATTCGAACGCAAAACGTTAGTGTTGTGACGTACAGTTATTTGAAGGTGCGTCACAAGTGGCTTGCTGACGCATCTGGCATTCCTAACTAGCGACTCATTGGAGAAAATGACGCTGTGGGCGCTCTTCTGCATGTGCTCAACGGCAAAATACTTCCTACTGCAACTAAACGAACTGGCTGTTTCCTCAGGTTAACTTAATTTTTTTTTCTCTGACACGATAACGACCTCCTTTCCAATTTAGTTGCCGAAGATCAAATTCTCGAGTCACGGAATCGGGCGTACAAATGAGAAGAACCCGTTAATTTTTAAGAAATAATTTAATATATATTCTGATTCATTGAGAAAGCATTGCAGAACGAAATTATGTACGTGAGGTTATGAGATCAATTACAACAGATCTGCTAGTTTGATTTTAACTGAAGAAACAATGGTTTTCAAGAAGAACATTAATGGAATTATACATTGCATGTTCCTTAGCTGGATGCATCTCTGAAATTCGTCGGGAACGTTCTGGAGTCCCGAGTAATAAGATGAAAGTAATTGGTGTTCGTCTCTCTGAATTTTTTCATCACCTCTAAATTTCTTCTTATTATTTAAGACTGAAGAGCATCCAGCGCTTCTTATTATGTTCCTCTTTAATTCTCGAAAACAAATATAGGTTCTTACACCAATCCTTAAAGTCGTTCTGAGAGAGAAGGGATGGTTATTATTTCAAGTTCTAACATATTCCAGATATAGAGACTCCTTCATGTTTTACAAATACACTTGGACATACATGAAATTTCATATTTGAAAAGCCACCTGAAGAAATAATACTCAAGTAAAACGCCGATACTCCAGTTTTCCCTGAAAAGAGAAGATAATGAAAATTATATTGAAAGTTACGTTATGTTTTTTATTTAATTGATTTTTGATCGCTGTACAACTGCATGGTCATAAGCGATCAAAATATCATTTACATCTTTACATTTAACAACTTATAACATTCACAAAGCAATAAATACATGTAATGTTTAATGCTTTCGAGTAGTTTTAGAGTATCATACTAATAAACAAATTGTGTTATTGTTTGTGGTTTGACTTGTAACGTCCCATGCTGGTCGCGCTGCGGTCGAGACCGTCGCGTGTTCCGATAGTTGCGCTGTTTCCTGGGCGCGCACGTCGCGCTGTTAAAGGTTATGCACCCGTTGACCCGCTTCTCCTGCCCGCGCCCGCAGCTGCGGGGGGAGGGGCGGGGCGGTGGGCGCTGGGCGGGGCGACGCTGCGCGGTGAGGGACAGGGCGGGGTGCGGCGGAGCTGAGGCAGCATGGGGCTGGGCATGTCGGGGAGACGCAAGGCGGGGAGACTTAAGGCGGGGGCGGCGAGAAAAGGAGGGGCAAGGCGGGACGGGACGCGGCGGGGTGCGGCGGAGCTGAGGCAGCATGGGGCTGGGCATGGCGGGGAGACGCAAGGCGGGGGACGGCGGGAAGGGGAGGGGAACGGAGGCGGAGAAACGCCAGGCCGCCCCTAGGGCCGGGCGCGGAGCCAGCGGTGCTCACGAGGAGCGCTGCCATCGCCTTTGCGTCACATCACTGAAAAGGCTAACCACGATCTTCGCAAGGGTTTTGCACATTTGCGGCTAATTATTCTCTCCCGTGTGTGGGTGTAAAGTAACTTATTTTGGATTGAGTTTGAAGTGGACGAAACGGATTCGTGTGCGATTTCGTCGGAGTACTCTCGTTTCTCTCGTACGAGGCCTTGACGTACTTGGTTTGAAATCTAACATCATTTGCAAACAAATCATCATCTCTCCCTTGGCTTAACGATGAGCGAAACGGGAGGAACGCCGAGCGTTGGCAGAGGATCTGCGAGGTCCTTTACGCGGTACATTGTGAGACTCGTATTTGTCAGCGTATGTGACTGTAGAGCTTTCGTGTGGCAGGGTTAAATGTTTGATGCAGCGCAAGGCCAATCGTGGTCATCTGCAGTGCGCCTGTGCCGCCTCTTACCCCCACTCCCTCCCCCCCGCGCAACCACAAGAAGTGATTTGCTCCGCGCGCTCCCGTTTGCCCTTAGTTTTTGCATCGTCGGTGCCGTTCCGCTCCGCGCCACCCAGGAAGACACGTGTGCTAAAAAGCGATCGAGCGAATCGCGGGTTTGATGTTGAAACTCGTTAGATAGTTGAGCGGCGGCGCCCCGGAAAGTCGCGAGTCGCGCTTAGGCTGTTGGTCCACGGCGCTAAGTGGTTGTGAAGGGCGATATTAAATTCTCGAGTTCCTCGCTTGCCTCATCTCCGCAGCCGCTGGCATCCAGTGCGCGCGCGCAACGGCTGCGGAGAGGAAAATCCAAGGCGGGACCCGGAAGAGCGCATCTCAAAAGACTTAGAAGAAAAAGATTTGAAGTTTGAAATCGTATACGAAACAAAAATAAATATTTTTAATGGAATTTCGACAGGAATTCTTTGTTCCTTAGTTTAGCCGATGTGGAATAATGCTATCGTAAAAAGCTTAAAAGTCATGGATACAAAATATTTTTATCGTAAATAACTCAACTTATATATTTTTTAACCCAAACCAAGGCCCAAAATGTTTGAACATTGGTACCGACATTTTAATTTGTGAATGCTGTTATATTTTTGTCGAAACATGAGTGTTGTCAATACCATTCGAAAAAAACTCTTAGACGAGATTATCGATGAATTAATTGTGAAGGTAAGAGCTGCGTGACTAGCAAAATGTGCTAGGTTTATTTTGTTGGCGATACTGTCCTGAATTCTGAGGGAGATAAAATCACGCATCACGCATTTCAGCGTGAACGGCACGGCCTTGATCAGTCCATAACTTCTGGTATTTGTCGAAATGATTTATACAATCGAAATTCCCTTCCACTGAAATTTCATACATTCCACGGAACACGTTCAAAAAAGGATTTCAATGGAAGGAAATTTTCATTCGTTTATAAATGGAAAATACCGAAAATTAAATCCTGTTCGAAATACAACAGAACGGAATGCACGAGGAAGAAAATCGGAGCGCGTTCTGGAACTTTCTCGCGCCGCTTCTCCTCTTCCACGAAGTCCCTCGTCCACATAATCGAGCAAATAACGAATTCGTGGTCGCTTTCTCTTCATTATTTCTGATTGCCGCTCCCAGAAACAAAACCGATTTAATTTTCGCGTCATGGGGCAAACCCGGGGGTTCCCCCAATTGGGGTGGAAAGGCGAGGCGAAAGGAAACCAGGGATTTAGAAGTGGTTTGATGACAGTGGCGATAGGTGGCAGTGTTGCATCGGAGCAAGTTCCCTCCTCTGTCGTTTCGGGCAAAGTAGGAAGTTCGCTTTTCCCGTGCGGGAAGGAGGGACGATTATCCAGCGTGCATTGTTTCTGCCGTACAATTCGAATCTTGCAATGAAAGCGGCCTTTGTTTCGCCCTGCCGCCGCCGCCGCCGCGCTCCGCTAGGCTCTTGCGTCTCTCCCGGATGTCCGTCGCCTTTCTCCGGCGCCGCCGCGGCGCGTCCTGATCGGTGCAAGCGGCGTTCTTTGCCGCGGCCCGGACTTTCCCCGGCCGCCGCTTCGATTAAACTTGTGGGCGACGCGACGGCGGGACCGAGCCGGGTGCACCGCGCCTCTCGCGGTGCCGCTTGACGGCTTTCGTGTGCCCCAGTGGACGAGCGCTTATGGCCAGTGATTTTCTTACAATTGCTTTTAGCATTAACACACTGAAAACAGAAACAAACTAATGCAATTAACTAATTATTACAAGAATGCAAAACTGCTTTACTCTATCGCTGCGACTATATTCTTGGGTTGTCTTCACTATTAGAAATACGTCTCTCTCTCTCTCTCTCTCTCTCTCTCTCTCTCTCTCTCTCTCTCTCTCTCTCTCTCTCTCTTTCTTGTATATATATATATATATATATATATATATATATATATATATATATATATACATAAAACTTCAGAATCAATAACATTTACATATTATTGCACTTTACCCTTATTCAGATGAATTTGTATTTAATTTCGATTATATTCCATTCAGTAGCAGAAATTCAATAAGATTATGGAAACATTCATGGAGTGATCTGGGTCCATTTGATGCCCGCGAGAACTTTTCAAGAACCCATTAAGAGCTTAGCGGCCTAAAATCCCAAACCTAACATACGTGGTCCAATTGTCATATTTGAAGCCATCCGAAACATATTTAGTCTTGCTTTTCGTATTTTACTGCCGATTTTAATGACCACTTGATGCAATGAAAATGCAAAACATGCCTATTGTACAAAGTACGCATTTGTAGACCTTTTCTCTTGGACACAATAGATATACGAATACATTAACTGTGTACATTTAATCAGTTTCAAGTAGAACTGATGAGAATATGAATATTAATTTTGTGTCAAGAATATGATGCAAGGTTTTTATATAGGCCAGCACGCCCATTTTTAAGGGGTGGCTGAATCCACAATATTCTCTTTTGGTTTTTGACACTTAATGTGATTTAGAATTAGCCAAATATTTGAGTTGATCGTAGAGCAACTGTGTTAAAATTTCAGACTAACAAAAATATAACTCTTCATCCATTCAATTCAAATTATTCAATAAAAGCGACTTGTAAATTTCTTTAGAGTAGCCTAGAACTCTAATTTTAGAGTTCCAAATTTTAATTCCATTTCAAGATTTATGAAACAATGCGAAACGTAACGTAGACGTTAGTGAAAATGTTCCTTCTAAGGAACTCCATAAATCATCATATTTAACAATTCAGTGAATGCTAAAGCATTGTAATTTGTAGGCGAAATTTCCAAGGTCTTCTCATTGCTTAATTATTATATGGAATACCTGAAAGTTTCCCTTACCGATCTAAAAAAGGAGCAATCGAGCTGCATGTAAGAGTGTGTGTGTTTGTGTGTGTAAGTAATGGGAGAGGACAGGACAAGGAAGAAGAAGAAGAAGGCTACATCGCGTGCGGTCCATGGCCAGTTGGTCAGGACATTGGTCCGGCACTCACCTCGTGTTGTTCGGAGAAATCATGGAAAACTTCCCATCAGAGCAGACGGCGACTAGAATTCTCCTCCAGACAGATGCTGAAATCGACCTGACTATCTAACTGGTGTTGAAAATCCGCCATCTTCGAGACTGGCCCCAGGGCCGCTGGAAAGAGAACGGCAATGCTACCTGTGAGCTAGCTCGGCCGGTATCGTCGTCTTTGTCGTCGACGTCGTGTATACTTGAATTTAAACGTAGGTTTAGTTGACGTAAATCAGCTGTTACGGTGTCATCCAATAGGAAGGTTTGGAAACCTTTAATATGGTTGCGGACCACATTTTCATTACTCGGACGATGCACATCTAACTGCCCCGAATTGATCCCGGCACTTTGCCCGGGTGCTCTGATAGGGAAGGTGGGAGGCCATGCGTGATACGAGACCGTAGCATGTATTGTCCAGTGAAACATATTGTGTGCCAATGAAACGCATTGGGGTGGTTTTGAATTTCCGAATTTACTAGAAGAAAAATTCCTTAAACCTAAACTCAATCTCCTTTTACGTTAACGGGGTGTTGACTCCAGTAGGGAGCGTGTGCTAGGTGCACAATGTTCGCGACTGACGTAGATGAAAGGGACTAATAATCATTCGCAGGCCACAATAAATGGCATCGCGAGCCGCTAGTTGGCCAAACCTGCTCCAAATTAATCGAAGTGTAGCTGCGCGACTCTAGGGAGTTTGTGCCACCTCGAACATTAAAGCGCTACCGATCTTGTGCGCATGCGCAGTTTACGTTTCGCACCACTTCAGTGCATCTGCGCACGCGCAGAAGATCGATAGTGCTGACGCTATGGCGTGCACAAGCTCCCTATTGACAGTCGTCCCAACGTCGCCCACTTCCCGCTGCCGCCTAAATGCCTGAGCTCCTGAGCGCCTGAGCGCCTGAACGCTCCTAGCTGCGGAGGCGGCGAGGTCCCTATCGCCACCCGGCGATTACGACACGCCCCAGACCGGCGCCGCTCACGACCGCCCGACACGGCGATCACCCACCCCGGCCCAGGCGCCTTACGTAAGGGGCGGCCGAAGCGGAAAAACCGCCGGCAGGGCTTGGTGCACCGCGCGGCGCGGCGCGGCGCGGCGCGGCCGCGGTGACAGGCCGCTCGAGATCGCTCGAGCGCCGGCGTTCGCTCTCCGCTGGCCATTGCTCCCAGCTCTTTCGTACCACTCACTTCCACGCTCCTGTCAACCCCTCTCTCTTTCTTTCTTACTCTGCCTTACTTTCTCTCTCTCCCTCTCTGTCTGCCTTTCTGTACGTCTGCCTCTCTCTCTCTCTCACCCTCTCTCTCTCTTTCTCTCTCGCCTGTCTTTGATTAGAACTTCACATTTGTCGTGTTCCAATTATCGGCTGCACGAAGAGAAGCAGCAGGGTAGTTTGCTTTAATCTTTTTACGACATTTTCCTGTACTTTTGTGATTTTGCTTTCTTCAAATATTTTGTGTTATTGTGGGGCTTTCCTTCACTTTTGTTTAATGCTACGTTTCTTCTCCCACACCCTCTTCACCTTTCTGTCGTGGAATATATTTTATCGGCTGTTTCCCCTCTCTGTTCTTCCTTCTACATCTCCCTCCTCTTTCCTTAGCTCTTTTCTCTGTTGCCTTTCATCTCTTCTCCTCTCTTTCCCCTCCTTGCTCTTTTCTGTCCCTGTCTGTCTCCAGTCGCCCCGCCAGCCGCCGGCGCTATCGATTCGAGGAGCGGGGCTCCTGGCGCGGAGAGCGCACCCGTCGCGCCGCTGCTGTGGTCTCCCGCTCTCCCACGCGGAGCCGCCTCAGACGACCTGACGGCCACCGACTGTCTGCCCTCGCCCAGCGAACATCGTTACTCCCGCAGCATCGCCGACCGCGACGTCCCGAAGTTCCAGTCACGATGGGAGCGGATTTTCGACCTTTGCTCTGAATGCACCGGAACAGGGGTCGAATTCGCCCGCAGTGTAGAGATTCCACGAGCCGGCTGTTACGATGAGTAATTTTCTGTGGTTACTCTTTATCAGTAATGGCGGAGCAGTGCCTTAACAAACGAGCCACAGACCACAGACGATCTTTCCTTCCTGGTTCTTGACCCCTTCTCTTACCGTACACACGCCTATACCACACATGTCATGAGCCCGGAGCGAGTCGCGACTAGGCTATTCCCGCTCAGGTCGATATCTGGAGGGGAAATTCTCTTTCGCGAGCTAACGTGCGTATCGGCAATGGATCTCACTTTTCAGCGGGGAAGGAACATCGCGGCCTTCCGATGTAAATATGTGCTACACTTATGGGACAAGTGACTTAATTAGTTCATATCTGGAATCAACACTCGCACACTGATCCAACGACCGGAGCCTCTCCTCTGGCTCCATCTGAACTGCTGATTTTGTAATTGACATGTTGAGAAAAAACGGTGAGTGTAATCGGTTATTGATGATGTGGTATCTCCTTCATGTTTCAGATATTAATTGGGAATTTCGTGCGAAGATCTGTGATCTTTCTTAGGAGATATTTTAATTTCGGGTTCGAGTTTGAATGCGAAATGAATCGATGCCTCCGCTTGACACGGCAGGCATAGTTGTAGAGAAAACAGCCAGTTCCTCAGATTATAACGCTGCAGCAGCAACGTGGCCCGCGAGAAGTCGGTGATTCACCTGCGGTGCTTGTGAACAGATGAGGTTGTTTGCGTGCCGTTCGTCCAAGTCAACGTTCTTTGTTGCTAATATTCAGTACAGTTGCCATGATTATTAGAGACGGCTCTAAGAAAGAAGATAGTATGTTCTAAGCGGACTCATTAACTTGTGCAGCTTCGTCGGAGATTTGAGTGTATTTTCTAGCTGAATGCTGAACTCTTTGTGGAAACGTGTTTTAATACCAGAAGTCTAAGATTGAATGGTTATATTGGGATCAATTTCGTAAATTTGGATATTGAAATGTGAGGATAATTAACATTTTCCATGGCAAATGGTATATTATTTTCCTTTGTCGACTAATAAAATTTAATGTCAAAAAGCATTTTTGTGGTAAACTTTAAACAATTGGTTGCTCATCTTATTCAATAAAATTAAAATAATAATTTTGCATGTGAGTGACCGGCATGTGAATAACACGAACTGAAAATTAGGTACATCGAGTTTCAGCAGAAAATGTACTCTCCGAAGGAAAACCTGAGAATAGCTTTGTTTTAGTCTTCATAAATTCAGTTAGAATCGACCAGAATATCTCCGAGGCAAAAGCGAGTATTGTGGGCACGCTGCCACGTGGTGCCCTCTTTTATCGATGACCTTTGTCGTCCATCGTAGAAAGTTTCTTCCTCGAGGCTTGCGTGCTCCCAAAAGCAGTAAAACCTCCCATTGAACGTAGCGAGCCGTCTTATATTCTTGTCGATGGTCAGTACTACCTTGTAAACATACAGGGCGTTTTCAATATTAACTTGCAACTTCGAACCACGCGCGTACTGCCTTCAATTTTTACTCGGTTATTCCTACTTTTTCTTCATCGTTACCGCTTCGTTATTTCACTTGTGCATATATCTTATCGCAGTGATAAAATTCTCACCAATCTTTATGGCGTGGGATGCGATTTCTTCTGAGATTTGAGGAAATAAAGAAAGAGATATGGCGCTGTTATTCTGTCAGACTAGACGGTGAGTAATGTATACTAGTAGCTTCAGACGTAACGAATTCAAGTTGAGAAAGAAATACGAGTGTCTGTTAAATAATATATTATCTAGTTCTGAAATTGTTAAGTTACCTTTATTGAATATAACACTTCAGAAACCATTGATTTAATAGATACCGTTAATGGATATCAGAATCTGTTCTGTGTGAATGTATAAGAATGAAAATCAATTTCTGTGGTTTGAAGGTTTTACCTAGCTTTAAAGGTTTTGCGTATGTATTTACCCTACTCCATCCTATACACACGAATATCATGCTCCGCCCGTCCTGTCAAAATGACTTGGGCGCCGCGGGACAGAAAAGGCACATTCGCTGATGCACTCACTCCTCGACCTTTACAGTTTCTTTGGGATGCAGCTGTATTCAAGGATAGTGTAAGTTTTAAGGCAAATTCAGATGAGAAATTTAAAATGAAAATCTGTATTTCCACATCATTAATTGTTATGGATGAAACAAGAAGCCCTATAGTGATTGTTGCATAACGTAGGTTGTTTTATAATTTTAGCAAATCTAAGAGTTCACAGGTGGGGCTCACTTATTTGATGGTTGTTTGATAATAACTTATAATAAATCATTTGATTTCTATAATCAAATACTATAGAGACAATGCAGGACACTTTGAACCTTTCTCATATTATTAATGGGAGACTAGTCCTCACTAGCGAACGAAGTGACGTGAGCTGGAAAATCGGCGACAAATTCGAATTACAATACATGCACAATACCTTTTCAATCACTCTGTGAAACGTAGTAAACATAATCGTAAGTAAACCACAAATATTTCAAACTTAAACACTTCGTACTACTAATCACAATGGTTATGACAGGTCGGGCCATTAGGGCGCTACCTTTATTGGTTCTGCCTCGAAACCCGGGCAATGGCCACTTGTATACGTGGACACGTTCCAGCGAGCCGTCACCATCGCAGGTGGCACGAGACCATTTTGGCGCTCGCGCCGCGCCGGCGATCGCAGCTACTCGTGTGTGGGCGGGGCGTGGGGCGGGGGCGGGGCGCAGGATTCGAAGAATCTCTTAAATAGCGTCGCGCGGCCTTCGCGTGCCGCCTTCGATTCCCGAAGAAGCGGCTGGGGCTCCGAACCGTTCGCTCCGGCGAGCCGTCGTCGGTCCGACCGGCGGCGGCGGCGGCGGCGGCGGCGGCGGCGGCGGCGGCGCCTTTCCGACGAGGAAACGCGCTTCCTTTAGGTCAGGCCGCAGAACCTTGAACAACGAGCCGCGGACGGAGCGCCATCACGTGTTTTCCGTCCAGTCCGCTCTCCTACTCCTCATCCCTCTACAGGGGCTGACGCAGCCGATCATTTTTCTTGAGGGGGGGGGGCATCGTAGATTTTTGATAAACATTTGTTATTATACTCTTTATTTAGTGTATTATATATGGTACTATACAATATAGTATTTTAAAACAATCACATAATTATGATATAAATATTTCAATTAATTTTGCAAAATGAAAGAAGGTGACAAACAAAAACTCTAGGCCTTGGGGGAGGGGGCATAGGCGCCATGAGAGCGTGCGCAGAGGCCAAAACTCGGAGAGAGAGTTAAAACTATAAATGGGAAATATCCTGAAATAACGTTTTCTTCTTCTGTACATGGATTGGAGCGATTCGTGTGCTATCCTTTTGAATAATCAGGTTCAATATTTTTCTGTAGTTTAATTCCACAAATTGGTCTTGATGAGACGACCAAGAAATATTCGTCGTAATGACTAGAAAGTGATTTACTTGATTCTTGACAGTTTTTCCGTTTATGGATCTAAATGCTGGCAGGCGACAAAGAAATATCGTCAAATTAGAACAATAAAGGCAGCGTTCGTCACCCAAACTAATGTAATTGTAGCCTTCGTGTCCTGATTGTCTCGCTTGTTACGAAATTTATTTGATGACTTCTAAGCGTTATTATTCCTATTGCTTAAAGTCTCTCAGTACTGTGCAGATAAATTATCTTAACGAGCTCCAGTTGTCTGTTTTCAAGAACCAATTTTCTCGTTTCTAGGAATGAAGCGGAGCAGTCTTCTGCACTGAATTTCCTCAGAAGTGCGTATTAATGATACTGAGCAAAACCGCAATATGTAAGAGCTTTTAATCTAATGAAAGTTAGAGTAGCCGAGTGGGATGTTAAGGTAGGCAGGTAATATCATAATTATATTTTCAAGCTCCATGCATTTTGAAAGTGAAAATTCACTTAATTTTTTGGTTTTTCTTTGGGTTGTCCGAACATTTTTTTTTGTAATTAAGATCCACCTGTGTTGCTAACTCTCTGATAAATACGTATAAAAAAAGGTTTGTTATTGTTAAAAAGTGGTAATTTTATATCAAACAATCCAACTGTCTTATAGAGAGAGACTTACACAGGCTCAGACAGTCACGCCCAGTCGCACAGAGACAGGCAGAACACAGACAGAAAGAGAGGAGGGAATCAAGAATTAACAGATAAAATGTTATTGAGCAACTACTTCAATCCATATTCGTTTATTATTCCGAAGTGTATCGTAACATAACATGTTCGAGGAAAGGACGCGGTTAAGAACTTGTTTCGCGAATGAAGGAACGTCGTGCGAACGCCAGAGCATGAAATATATTTCCTCATGTGTATTCTGAAAGCACTCTCTTTCTCATGACCCTTCCCCGCCTCCCAGTGGCAGCCTGCTGCACTCGTTGGGAAGAACTGTTGTAAAGCAGCCTGCGTATGTGTGGGCGGGCGCGTTCTCGTCGAAAGCGGCGAAACACTCTGCAATTAAAATAGCGAGAATTCGCAGGATGCTGCAACTAGTGCCGTTTGACATTTGTACGACTTTCTCTATTTCGCTGATACGTTAATGTAAACTAGAGGGTCTCCACTGGCTTTTAAACCTTAATCTTAGGAGGAGAAGTAAAGCTCGTTTGTATTGTAATTTCATCTCAAGAGGCTGTTTTGTTTCCAGTTTCAAAACTTTCGCAGAAAGCACTTGTTACCGAAGCTGGTAACGCTGCGACAAATTGGAGAAGTGTATGACGAAATAGGGATTCTCATTGGTAAAAGGAATCCTTTGATATACATCACAATTCAGCTGAGGCCTAACAAATCGTCACGCGATTCTTTTGGACTGATCATTTGGAAAGAACAATCTCATAAGAAACAAATACATGAAATTTCGTAAAATATATTATGTCGGTGAAAATTTGAAAAGCCAAGTTAGATCATTCGATTCCATGAAACATTTATAATCCAGTGGCATTCATCATTGTTAAGCTCTATATTGATTTCGTGATCATTATTGAATACTTTATAAACATTAACTTCAAATACGCAATTTCATAATAAAAATTTTCACAAATTAAGCAAGCATCCTCTTCGGTGAACATTATAAAAAATGAGTATTCTAGAGAAGAATGGGTTGTTAAATTCCCAAATGATATTTGGTACAGTACTTGAAAAACACTGAGATAACACTGAAAACCTTTTTGTTTCGATCATCAAAATAAAGTATTGAGCGTAACTATCAACTCTAATAGTATTGCAAAAAATATTTTACGACACCTTTTGCTACACCAAATCGCTAATCAAAATGGGTAATATTTTCACCGGGGCAGGTTTGGTCATGAAAGGATAAAATGTATGCTTCTTTACTCCCTCGTTATAAATCTGGAGCAATGTATTGTGCTACCAGAGCGAAAGTAATTGGGGAAGAGAATAGCGAGCAGAATTATCTGTAATTGCTGAAAGAAAGCAAGGATTTTTCTTTTAATCCAGTATTTTTACTGTTATTAATGTTGGTCTTGGGAAAGAAAATCTCACGTTCAAGAACACTTTGCAAAGAATTTTTCCCCCATTACTGAGAGGAAAAAATATATTCATTCCTTATAAACTCTGCATTAAATGAGAGTTTTTCACAAGTGAGAAGGTGGAAAGAGGCATCATAGGTGGTGAATGACATTTGCGCAAGATATGTTTATATAATATCGGTTAATCATTTCAGTGATCAGTAGCATTTACATTGCTCAGGAAACACGTTTTCACCCAGACCGGTATTCCATTCCTTCAGCTGGAACTAGGAAGCACACTCCACCTAGAGGAACAATTTTTGTAGGATAAGCCACAGGGAAAAGTATGTTCTTAAAGTGTTTACACATTTGTCAAAGCAGATTTATTGCTATCCTAGACAATTTTTTTGATACTGGTATTGCTCTTACAGTAACGCAATCACATTATTGTGGATTCACCAGTTTCGATAACGAATATCCTTTTTACGGTTGTATGATAGATCAAATCTGGCAAACATTCTTTTGGGTGAAGCACTATTATCCGCCTCGCGCCACTTCTGCGTGGGCGTGTCCACCCGTCTCTGGATCGAGTGCTGTCACGAGAAGTTGCCCGTGCTCGCTGGAGCGCCGGGGTCCCGAAGCAGACAATAGCTCGTGCGGGCGCGGATTGACGGGCTGAGTTTAAATCATTTTCAGTTTTACTAATAGCAATAACTGCCTACCCGTTGTTCGCTTTGCATATTATTCCCTACACAAATAAAAAATCAAGCGACGGGTCGTTGCCGAGCGCAAATGTAATACAAATCCAGAATAGACATTCGCTTCTCGCACTCGAGTACACCACAAGGAACAAATGCCAGTTTGGTGATTAAAACCCTTAGCTCGCATTGGGCTCTCTAAGGTTCTGAAAACCCATAGTAAGCATCGATGGCTCTATTGCGCGTGTGCAGTGTATAGGGTTCAAACCTGCGAACTACAATATCAGTCTGTTACGCTAACTCTTGTAGTTGATTGTGCAGAGTATCGTGGCGAAGTTCATTGTAGGGATTTTTTGCACACATGAGCGGACAGCAATCAACTACAATCTTGGTCTTTTGCGCATGCGGAGATGCACAAAAGTAGGTGGTTTGTGCATGCCAAAGCGGACTGCACTATCAATGTTCTACGTACGAAACTTCAACTGCGCATGCGCAGAAGATCGATAGTGCTTTAACGTTCGAGGTGGCACAAACTCCCTATTGAAAAGGGAGTTTGTGCCAGCCTTAGCGTCAGCAATATCGTACTTCTGCGCATGCGCAGAAGTACTAAAATGGTGCGAAACTTCAACTGCGCATGCGCAGAAAATCGAGAGTGCTTTAACGTTCGAGGTGGCACAAACTGCCTATTTAAAGTACCCCAGACGCAATGTTGTGGGGCGTGGGCGCCGTGCGTTGGGGGAGCCGCCTCCGGGCGCCGCCTCATGAATGGAAGAGCGCGCAGAGCGGCGCAGCGCGGCGCAGGCGGAGCCGAGGCTTCCGAGAAAGCTGCGCGAGCAGATAAGCCCCGATGCGCTCCGCTTCTTCTGGCGCCAGTTGTATCTCGCGGCGCCATAACAGAGACGCTCTCGCCGCCGCCGCCGCCGCCGCCGCGCCCGCCACTCTGTCGTCCTCTTCTTCTACATCGTCGCCGCCCGTGTCGGCGCCACCGCAACAGACGACGACGACGGACCCCATGGTGTAAACAATACGAATCTGACACTGGCAGGTTCAAAGCTTCTGAATTCGAAAAGTAAAATTTGATCCTTTTGGCTGCTCTGCTGGGTGATGACAGCCGAAATCTTCTTGAATCATTCTCAAGGCCATTCGACCAAGGCCCCCGCCTCGCGATTCAGTAGCAGTTCCCGAATATTCCTTTAATAACACAACGGATTAATTATTTTCCTTTTATCGTGACATAGACTTCTTGCAATAAAATATTTTCACACTTGCTTTCTCCGAAAAATTCCGGAGTATCTCCACGACCTTGTCTTCTGTATCTCCCTGTCCCGTCTTTTTTGGCTCCTACATGCTAAACATGATCTGTTTGACGACGCCGTTGCTTCATGTTCACCATTTTAAGAGTATTGCTATTTCTGTCGCTTGACTCTTCTGACATCTCTCGTCGCTGCTGCCACGTAGTCGTTAGTGCCACTGTCACTGCTATCGTTGCAGCCGACGCCACCACTATCGCCTACGCCTCCATCTGCCACTGTTGCTAACTGTGCCGCGCATAGCAAAAACTCACCGCCTCGATTTCTTCGAACACTGAGTTACTTGCATATCCGGTAGCCCGACTGCTTTTTGTAACGTCGAGGAAAAAACTGCTATCCTAGGTGAAATAAGCGAATGCGAGTTGATACTGTGGTCCGAAGGAGATTTTTTGGGTCGGAGGAAAGAAAACATTTTAAATACGGTTCTTATCCTATTCTCGAGAATTCTAGATGGATTTTCAACTCTTGCTACACAATGTGTGTATAATGGTTTAAAATACTTTAAAGGTCGTTGAAGTCAGGCACATAGCTGCGGAGCCATTCCTCTCCCGAAAAAGAACTTAGTGCTACGTGTCTTTATTGCCGTGGAATTGTGCATTGCGTTTATGTACTTAACATTGTACAAATTAAAAAATTTTATATTTTAAGCAATAAAGACACTAAGAAAATTTCATCATGATTTTGAATATATCGGTGAGATGAAAACTTAGTTATTAATCTTTTCGTGATCGTTTCCAAAATCATAATTTAAGGGTACATCTCTGAATGTTCTTTCCTCAACTACAATTCTGGGTATCGAACGAATCGTAGAAGACCAGAAGCCAGAATTACCATTCAGATTTACATATTATTATTATTATTATTATTATTATTATTATTATTATTATTATTATTGCTGTTATTTTCAAACATGTCATGAATTTTTAATCTCAGTAAGTTCTATTATAAGTAAGGTACTGGGAGAGTTTTAGAATATTGAAACAAATTATTAGAACCACGTGATCACAATCAGAAGGAAATCTTTTCTACCTCACCCTCATCAAGTGCTATCTTTCGAAGCCGAGAGTGCTTCGTAGTAGACCTTTCCTTTGACCTTGGGGACACCCAAACTTCCTCTGAGCCACGTGGACTCCCAAACAAGGAAGTAGTCTACACTTTCACTCCATTTCACAACCGGCTCCGAACTTCAGAGCATCAACCAGCCATCGGCCCGTGCGGTTGGGAAGACGCCCCCATAAGCTCTTTCCACTAGAGCAGGGTTTCAAGTTCCTTTGGAAATTATCTATTATTAAATATTATTAATTAGTATAGTATTAAATAGTATTAAGAGCATATATTATTATTTGTTACACTTATTCAAATCAGTCTTCGTACATTATTGTCATTGCAACATGTCGGGAAAGTTTTCCGTGCTTACAAGTTTTTAAATATTATTTAGGCCAAAATATTCTTTACTCAAATGTGTCGTCGCAGTTAGGTGAAGTAACTGAAAAGGACCGTCGTAGCATAAAAAAGGTCAATGTATTTCCATCGCAAAGAACCAGAATTTCTCTACGAAAAACAACTGATTCCTTAGTAACCTTTGACGTTACGCCGATGCCGATACGCCGTTTACGATACGCCGTTTACGATACGCCGTTTCCACTCTCGTATGATGGAATCTTCAGAACCGAATTATCGCATGATGTATGATATAAAATGTTTAAATATTCTCGCCATTAGTCTATAAAACAAAGATAACATTGGAGGATTCCATTTTTACGAATGCGTCCTTCGGCACACTAAAACCAATTGAATCTCAGTCCTGTGTGACAACATCCAAGGAATGAAACCCAAAACTTTACATGTTCGTATGCCACGTACCACGTAGACCATCACCATCTTTCGTTTGAAAATAGTTCCCTTCGCGTAAATCGTACAGCAGCGTGAGAAACGAACGGCGTCAGAAGCGGCATACATCTTTTCAATTCGCAGAACGCTGCACCCCTCCCGCACAGAACCCGCACCGCTTTCGCACAGCCAATGACGAGGCGCCGCGGGGCCCCTCGATGCCGGCTCCAAGGCGAGAAGGCCGCGTGTCGTTGATAGGAGGCCTTGTGTGTGTGTGTGTGTGTGTGTGTGTGTGTGTGTGGTTTTTTTTTTTTTTTTTTTTTTTTTTTTTTTTTTTTTTTTTTTTTTTTTTTTTGCTCGTTAATCGGCCGACTAGGACCACGCATGCAAGCGTCCTGCATTTACCGTGGCTCAGTTTTTATTTATTATCGCGGTGGCAGGTGCTTGCAACAACTTTTTGGGGGGACCAGCATTTTAGCTGGATCCGATTTTTATCCCCCACGGTTGTTAGCCCTGGGGGTATGGAAGATGAAATGATGATATGATGATAATGGGGGTGAAAGGACAACACATACAGACATACACAAATACACCCATGCCCGAGGCGGGACTCGAACCCGCGATCTTCTGGTCCGAAACCACTCCGGCACTACTGCCTTAGCGATCTCGGCCATCTGATCGGCCGTCTTTTGTTTTATTTTATTTTTTATTTTTTTGTTTTCTTTTGGCATTTGATTGCGTGCTGTTTTAGAGAACGCGTTGCATTCGGGACAAGATTCTGATTCTTGGTATTGGAATGTGAAGGACATGCTAGCATTCTGTTCAGGTTTCTGCGTTCGATTTGATCTGATTTTGGACTACCTGGCGAACGTATAATAGAATATTGCCAATTATTAGTGGTGCAATTTCATATAACGTAAGCCTAATTATCTCAATATGCGTAAGCAAAATAGTCCTCGCCATGGAGGCTTTGTGTGATTTGTGTTTTTATTATTTGTGTTGCCTTCTTTCTGCATCTAATTGCGAGGATCTTGTAGAACCAACTGTATCGAAAATACGATTTGGATTCCTATTAGTATTGCGAAGTTCAGGACACGGCCTTCTATTTGCGCTTCTGCGATCGATGTTATATGCTTTCAGATAATCCCGCGAAAATGTATTTACCTTAATGTAGGATATTACCTTACCGGTCGTATTCTGAGGAGCAATTTGATTTGAGCTTTATTGATATCCAGATACTTAGTTGATATCAACCTAATTATTTGTTGCAATTCCGTGGAAATTCTACATTGAGGTTTTCTTTACTGTGAGGTAAATAGAGGGGGGTATAAAGAGCTCTAAATAACAATGGTGTGAATTATGTGGTCATGACAACTTTGAGTCATGTTCTTCTTGTCATGTCATCATATACGTTTTATACCTTTTTCACATATAAGGTAGGTATGTATGTACTATTTCTTTCATATTATGTTTATACCATTTCTGACAAATGTTTTTTCTCGAATTTCCTAATTATCTTTTTCCACAAAGGGTGTATTAGAAGCTTTAAATGTATAGCTTGTACATTTATTAGCCTTTTAAATTCATATTCTTACGAAACGCAACTCAGCGTGAACCACCTAAATACAACGCGCCTTAAAACCTCATTTTCAAACAATACGCATTTCATCACAGGAACTATATTTGTCTCACGTACCAAGAACTCGAAAATCGTTTGCCCTTTCGTGAGCATGTATAAACGGCGTACTTATTAATTTGGTTATTTTCAACTTCCCGTTGTTGGCTATCGAACGCAAGTTACACAATACATTTATACAAGATTTCTTAACGACTCTACAACTCACATCAGCACATCGGTACTGCATCAACTTCTTAGAAAGGTTAGTTGTTGGGAAGGCTTGGTTAGCAAGTTTCTCGTACATGAACACATCGCAAAGGGAATATTTTTTGCTTCCCTTTCTTCAGGTCGGGCGAATATTGCTTCGAGCTACCTCACCCTCCAAACGTTTTCTGCTGACGTAATTAATAGAAAGGTTACGTAGGAAGAAGAACTGTGCATCATTAACTTTGACGTCAGCCGATGTTTCTTTGAAGATTTGCCCTCTCGCACAGGAAGAGTGGAACAAACGTTTCGTTCAGGCATGTAAAACTCATTTAAAAACCGTCATCACTCAACTTCAGTGGATTTCTTGAGAGAATATTCACGATCACAATAATTCTTCTTTGGTATGTAAGTTGTCATTCAGTAATTCAATTCCTTCATCGTTAGGGAAGAAAACGGTAGTTAAAACTCTCGATTTTGAGAAAATTATTTCATATATTAATTTTGTTTTAATTTTTTTCTCTAAAATAGGTAATGAGGTTTTTGTCACCTCGATGTGAAGGTCGTGGCAGGTTATGAAACAGAACTGTCAAATGAGACGTGCGAAGTACAATAGTTCCCAAAAACGCGGAATACTTCTAGAGATAGCACGAAATTAGTCTCATTGTTGATCTGGCCTGATTTACTTAATTTTCGTTTTCATAAATGTAAACAAAACTAGGAATAAGTCATGTCACCTTTTAACTTTTTTATTACTAAAATGAAAACCACATTGTAGTTCTCAACATTTGAGAATGCCATGATCTGAAGTAGCTGTGACATCTTATTTTAAAACTTCCCTCGTCTATTCCAAACTATAGACGAGTATATTTCCTTGTTTTTCGCTTGAGCGTTGCCAATTTAGTTTCACCATTCGGACATGTTTTTGTTTGATTAATACAGAGAAGTAATCAGTCGTAAGTCAATTTTAATTGAATTTTGGATAATGACTTTTTGCTTTTTGTTAGTAGTTAATGGTAATATCATCGTTTACCGTGTATATTATCCCGGCAATGCAATCTGAAAAATGCTCAATGCAATTATTTGTAATGACATGTAGCGGTAATTCCTTTTCCTTGACTCCAAACTGTGGAAGAGGTGGCAGTCTCCAGTATCTTAGGTTACAGATTTTCATTCATTGAAATGCCTGTATTACTCTCGATTATTTCACTCGTTAAATTCAAACCAGTAGTGTTTAACTATACTAAAAAAATGCCCCTATCGGAACAGTGTATCGCAGAAATGTGTCTAAAAAATGTTAGGAGGTTCGAGAAAAAACATTTGTCAGAAATGGTATAAACATAATAAGAATGAAATAGTACATACATACCTACCTTATATGTGAAAAAAGTATAAAACGTATATGATGACATGACCTCTCCGATTTTCCTTAACGCTTCTTCCCACTGGCAGGAGCGGATAACATAATAAAATGAACAAATCGTATCGCAGAATGAGGTGAGTGTAGCCTGCGATATTTTACAATATCTGTTATACGACACATTGGACCAAAGCATTTTGAATTTTTCCTCCCAAAACATTTCTCTGGATCCGCCCCTGTTACTAGCCAATTAGAAACTGTGACTCATCTATCTTAGGACGCGGTATACATCAATCGCTATGTCGATGTACAACAAACCGCGTATGTAGCCTACTATAACATATCCTAATTGATTTTAACTTAACTTTCAGTTAATTTCAAATTTGGAACTCCGTTGCACATACTTTCACTCTTGGAATAGTCCTATTAAATATCACTGGAGTTTCGGAAAATCTCAGATAAATCCCCTCTTCGCTTCGCGAGTCGGGAATTTATCGACAATATCCAAAGCATTCGTGTATTTCAAATGATAATTTATCAAGGAGGTAAGAAGTGGCTGGAAGTAAGTCGGGGAAATTTATCCTGTTCCTGTGCTCGTGGGAGTGTAGGTGCCCGCCACTTCTTCCGGGCTGGGGTAGGTTGCGCTCGCGCTCCGCCTCCGCACGCGTCGCGTGGCGTGGCGTGGCCGGCGTCGTGTAGCATGGCGCCGTCGGGGATGCTGGCGTGGCAGCGGCGGCGGCGGTGGTGGGAGGGGCGCTCGCGCCGCCTGCTGCGCTTACGTAACCGCTGGCCCGCGGCAACGCCGCCGCCGCCGCCGCCGCCGCCGCCGCCGCCGCCGCCCCCTGCACACGTCGGCACGGCCGCACACGTGCGCGCGCGCGCGCGAAAGAAGGAGCGCCTCCCAGCAGGGCGCGGGCGAGGAGGCATGACGTCGCCACCACCACCACCAACAACAACAACAACTATAATAATAATAATAATAATAATAATAATAATAATAATAATAATAAATAATAATAATTAATAATAATAATAATAATAATAATAAATAATAATAATTAATAATAATAATAATAATAATAATAATAAAAATGAAATAATAATAATAAAAATAAACCGGCCCAGTGGCGCAGAGTGTTGGGTCAGCCATCGTCTGCACCGAGGAGGCAGCAGGTTCGACTTCTGCGTAAGTCACGGTCGTATTTCCGATTGTCCCTTCACCCCTCATCATCATCATCATCATCATCATCATCATCATCATCATCAGCATCAGCATCATCCTATCATTTCATAATTCACACTTCAAGGCGTAACAATCTTGTCGTACTGCGCGATACATTATGTATGTTTATTTAGCATATTACTTGTAAAATGTGTAATAAGTTTACTTACTTCTGTAACCATTGCAACAGATATACCATGTACAGGTCACGCGTTATAAAGCAGGTCGTAGTTTTCCTTTTATTTCGGTTTGTGCCTCAGCCTCCTAACCCTCTCCACAGCTAGAACGTGTCTGCCTGTCCCAGTATTTCCGACTTGAGCAATTGAATGCCTCTCGAGGTCTTTCCGCTCGTTAATCGGTTTTGCCTCCGCGGTTCGACTTGCAGCCGCCGCGGTGCCGGCGGCGCTCCGTTCGCAGCTCCTCTCTCCGAATGCCTGCGGTGGGCGTGGCATGGAAACGGTTTCACGGACGTCGGAGAACTGCAGTCGCACGACGCTCACCCTTCACGCACTACGCCGCGCGTGGTCGCTCCCGAGTGGACCAAGAAATTCACAGGGAACAAAGACGAGTGTGTGAGCGCAGGTGGTGATAAAAAATGGCTTGGAACTGGGAGAGAGATGGCAGGGTCGTGAGAGGTCAATGATTGTGCACTGGGTGCTGTTCAGATGGGCTATGTGGTGGCGTGAGAAGACAATGTCGTCAGAACCATTTGGTGACAGATTCGAATGCGCAGCATTCGGCTTCACGTGAGTGACTGCTGCTCCAAACACTCGCGCCAGGGTCCCGGAAAAAAAGTATTACCGCAGCTGCCCAAGTTGAGGGTAGACTCTTGACCAGCTGAGATGGCTCAGGTAAAAACTATTACCATGCTCCAGTTTCTGTGACCGGAAGGCCTTGGGTCCAAGTACCAACTGTGGCGATTTTCCAACACTAGCTACATAGCTGAGTCGAATTCAGTCGCTGTCTGTAGAATTGTAGCGGGGACTGCTCTTGAAATTTTGTATGGTTTCTCCCATCAATACCAGCTGAATGGCGAAGCAGTACCCTAAGAAAAGGACCAAGGACAGCGACTCGTCCTCATTCTTGTTCCATCGTCTCTTCTTATACACTTACATGCAGTACGCTATTGCACATGTTGCAGCGTGTTAGCCCCCGCGGACGGAGATACCTGGAGAGGGAAACCTCGCAAGCTAACGCTTAGGTTGGCGGCGGATGTCACTTTGAAGCTGGGTAGGAACACCGCCACCTCCCGGGATATTACATGCTCTGCACTGACTTATTGACTAGCAGTAATCGCGTCCGAATATAATCGATCAATGAATCTCACGATACTGCGTGCCGAACATTAGGGAGTTTGTGCACCCTCGAACGTTAAATCACTATTACGCCCTAGTAGTGCGTTCTCGTTCGGCTTCTCAAGTCGACTGATTTCGTCCTCGGTCTATAGGCAGTTTGTGCACGCCATAGCGAACAGTTCTATCGAGCTTCTGCGCATGCGCAGACGCACTAAAGTGGTGCGAAACTTGAACTGATCATGTGTGCACCCTCAAACGTTGAAACACTATTGATATTCTGCGCATGCGCAGTTTAAGTTTCGCATCACTTTCGTGCGTCTGCGCATGCGCAGAAGCTCGGTAGTGCTTTGACGTTCGAGGCTGAAGAGGAGGCTTGGCTGCGTCGGCGAGGGCGCACGAGGTCGCGGGTTGACGGGAACTGCGCGTCGCGGGCGGAGGTTGCTTGAGGTCAACGGGCGACGCGGAAAAAGCTGCGCCGGATGCTGCCGGCGACGTCACCTCCGCCGCCGCCGCCGCCGCCATCACCTGCGGCCCCGCGCCCCTCTGCCGCGCGAGCCGGCGACGCGATCGAACGGTCGGTCGCTCGCCAGCCAATCCAGGCAACTCGCGCGAAACAAATACTGCAGCTGGCGGCCTTTTGTAAGGAACGTGACGTATTTCGTGTGTTTATTTCCTAAAAAACAGTTATTTAAGCGCATAGGACGTTGTAAGGGTTCTAATGATCGACCTGCGGCAAAATGCACGATGGATTTTTGTCGCCCGAGATAATTAGAAGCAGTTACCGCTCGTAGTACATACATAATTTTATTATTTACCTCATTTTATTGATTCATATGTACTTCTTTACTAATTAACTAGGTGTTAACTGTTCTCGGTTTGTCTTTCCATACTTCCCTCCTATAATTACGTCCAGAAAAGAACATGTAGCATCATTCAACTTTTTCCATGTTTCTCTCGTATCCACGGTCCTTACTATCCAGGTATGTTTTGCAGTGTATATTGAGCTCCGTATCAGGCCATAACGTATCAGTAAAAAATAAAATACTCTATCAGACTCGAAGGAGACAAACAAAAACAATGACATCAAAAATATAAGTATGAAGCGACTCAGCTATCGGCACAGTAGGTTAGGTTAGTTCATTTGATTGTTGAAAGACAAAGAAATGCACGATTACAAAGATAAGAACACATTTTTTCCGCCGATAAATTCCTGCGATTGATTAAATTTTAAATGAAAGGGAGTTTTCGTGGCATTACATTGCGGAGTCCCGCTAACCACTTCTTTCAAATTTGCCGTCCCTTTATTCGCAATCTTCCTTTGTTCCATCGTAATTACGTTATCTGCAACTGCAATTTCATACTGCTGTAAACCGATATCGCCACGCCAATAGCTCTAGATAAAGTGAACTCATAAAGAACTGACTAGTTCCTCATTACGTATGGTTACCGAGCGGTATAGTGACCCATTTTCTGAACTCTTCCTATATCTACAATCATCTTTACGAACTTGCGCTTCTAAGGAATATCGTACGCAATTTGGTTTTTTTCCCTTTGCGATCTAAGTTCTCTTTATCAACTGGGGAATCCACCTTTGACGTTTTCCGCCTAGAGAAGTTTCTTGTTAGTTAGCCATCTCGGCTACATTGGCAAACGTTTTAATTATTAAATGAATGTTTTCATTCATCCCTTAAGATCACCAGTACACCCCAACAAATACCTGTAATCAATTTCCCAAGAATGAGGAGGGCAAAAAACATGTAAGGCTTTTTCCTCGCCCATATTTGACCGATTATGTCACTTATCAGATGACATGTAAGTCCGAGGTGGCTAAGAGCATGTATCAACTCAGCGCTTTGGTCCGAAACGTCGCGGGTTCGAGTCCCGTCTCGGCATGGAGGGCCTCGCGTTCTGCTAACCGCAGATCAAAGACGCCCGCACGTGTGTTGGTATCTATACTGCGATTTTCGCAACTCTGCCCCTGGTAGGTATCAGCTGTTGACAGTTTCATCCAATTGGGAGCTTAAACGTCACCATAGTGACGTCACCACGGTGACGTTCAAGATCCCGATTGGATGAAACCGTCAACAGCTGATACCTGCCAGAGGCAGAATTGCAAAAATCGCAGTGTAGTGTATGAAGGAATATCGTATCGAAACGAAAAGGCAACCAGCTGTTGTCGGCTGGATAGATGGCCTAAAAGAAAACAAAATCACTCATCATCCATCAATTAACTTTTCATTTATCGTCGAGTGGGACACGATGGATCCAAACATTCGCTGAGTGACGAGAGTTTGAGATACACCAGTAAAACATTCGTCTCCTGTTTCTCTGCGGCTCCCGTTCGCCTTTTGCGCCTCCCTCTTCTCCGCCTTGGCCGCGGTGCCTCCCACACAATTCACACTTCCCCCGGCGGCGGGGCAAAGGCGTTCACTCCGGCCGGCGCGTCGGAGATCGACGGCGGCGCGGTCGTCGACCCGGCCCGGCGACATCGACACTCGCGCGCGTCAAAGTCGATGCGCCGCCAACGCCCCCGCGGAACACTGATGCCGGCGGCGCCCTCTCCAGCGTGCGCCTCCGCACCATCTTTTGTCTGTGACAAGTTGTTACCACCTGAACGTCATGGAATGTAACTCTTTATTAGGTAGCGCCTACACTATACGGCCATTCATGGAACGGATGAAAGATTACGTGGATAAGTAATTATTACTATTCAAATGATGATGGAGAAATGGTGGGGTGGGAGGCAAAGGAAACTGAGGACACTGAGAAAATCTGCCCCGATAATCGAACGGGCTAATTCCCACATGATTGTTTGGTTTCAATGAGAGTACGAGCGCGAGAATGGAAACACTCCTCGTTTATTCTCTGATATTATTTTAATCCCTTCATTTTAATCCCTGCGACAATCAAGTCATTCTCATACGTTGGCAAAGGAAAAACGTGTGGTGATTAAAGCCTTATTTTCATACTATACACCAATTTACTAATTAGTAGGGGGTGAATTTTGATGATCTAAAAGGATTGCCAAAAATGATCAATCAAATGCTCTTAAAATGTTTTAAAAATACCCTTAAAACAAAGAATAATGACGTAAACACTTGATTAAAATCACGTCAGATGAACAACTCAAGCTGTTGGATATGTTATTGATGAAATGCAGGCGGTTTCTTTTTGTTCAAAGGAACTCAACTTGCAAACTTTGGGTGTGGACTGATCTCTAACAGAAAATCTCTGCGAATTTATCGCGAAATCGGCCGAAGTGACAAGGGCGCCGATAAACGTCACAAGAACCATAGATTACATTGTACTTACAACGGCTGACGCTAGAATATATGAGTGAAGCAATCGAATAGGCTACTCAGGAATTCTGTGGTCAATGTTTGATGCAGCTCGTAAACATTGTCTGAAGCAAATACCATTAAAATGATATTAAAATCAGCAAAAAATGCAATACAAATTACGTTAAAAGGTAAAAAATGACGTAGTCGGAATTGACTAAAAAGGAAATAAAATGACATATAAAAATAGGTCATCTCCTTTTGTCATAAAATAAAATTAATGTGTATTGTTCGGATGTGGCATTGTTCATAACGGCATTGTTCTGAAGGGCAAAGAAAAAATGACATTTCATTAACATCCGCCACCTACTTATTAGAAGAGCGATATTCTGGCGACGTTTTGCGGGACGGCGTTGGAGGATCGGTGGATGGAGCGAGTAGTTAGGCGGGAGCTCCGCGCAGCGGCGGCAGGAAGCTGTTGCGTCGCGCCGCCGCGCATCGGGGCCCGCGGTCACGCGGCGCGCGCGGCGAAAGTCTCTCTTCCGGCCCCCGCTGCGCCGCCTCCGGGTCGCGCTTGCTCGCGGCGCTTTCCCGCGCCCGCGCGCCCTCTCGCTCGCCCTCTCGCTCGCCCGCCAACTCGCCCACCCGCCCACTCGCCCGTCCGCCCGCCCGCCCGCCCGCCCGTCCTCTCGCCCGCCCGCCCGTCCTCTCGCCCGCCCACTCGCCTGCCCACTCGCCCGCCCACTCGCCCACCCACTCGCCCGCCCACTCGCCCGCCCACTCGCCCGCCCGCCCGCCCGCCCGCCCGCCCGCCCGCCCGCCCGCCCGCCCGCCCGCCCGCCCGCCCGCCCGCCCGCCCGCCCGCCCGCTCGCCCGCCCGCCCGCCCGCTCGCCCGCCCGCTCGCCCGCCCGCTCGCCCGCCCGCTCGCCCGCCCGCTCGCCCGCCCGCTCGCCCGCCCGCTCGCCCGCCCGCTCGCCCGCCCGCCCGCTCGCCCGCCCGCCCGCTCGCCAGCCCGCTCGCCAGCCCGCTCGCCAGCCCGCTCGCCTGCCGGTCGCCCGCTCGCCTGCCGGTCGGTCGCTCGCTCGCTCGCTCGCTCGCTCGCTCGCTCGCTCGCTCGCTCGCTCGCCCGCCCGCCCGCCCGCCCGCCCGCCCGCCCGCCCGCCCGCCCGCCCGCCCGCCCGCCCGCCCTCCAGCCCGCCCGCCCTCCAGCCCGCCCGCCCTCCAGCCCTCTCGCTCGCCTTCTCGCTCGCCCTCTCGCTCGCCCTCTCGCTCGCCCTCTCGCTCGCCCTCTCGCTCGCCCTCTCGCTCGCCCTCTCGCTCGCCCGCTCACGACACTTACGGCAACCTCCACCCCCTATGTAAATGCAAAAAATGAAAATAAATTGTAGTTCAGTAAAAAAAACATTAATTTCATTCATTCAGTAACAATTTCTAATAACTTTAAATAATTTTGTTTACAACTAATTAGATAATATTTTCACGTTTTAGTGTGACAAAAAAGGAAGTATTTCAACAAATGTAAAAAATGTACAAATAAATCAATGTTACATAACGATAATGGAGTACCCTCTCTCCTATGTAACGCTGCGTAACACTGCATTAAACCCCCTCCCCTCTCTTAAGCATTGCGTAAAATATGGATGGCTCCTAAACAGATAGTGAATCTTTGATAACTTGAATTTTGATGGTCGAACTTTAAAAAAACTTGAAACTTTGAAAACTCGGACTTTCTTCAGTTGAGATTTGATAATCCGAATTCTTCGTAACTCCCTGACGAATAAAGTATGCGAAACTTTAGATTATCGTGCATAAATGGAGAACTACATCATAGTTTAAATACCACTTCTATTTATTTTTGGTATTATTGTATTTTGAAATGCAACATTGATGAAGGGAAATCCGCCCAGATATAGCGAAACCTCTAAAATCGCGATATTTCGAATGTTTTGTTCAGCTTGTTATTCTGATTTGGGTTAATTTGCCACAAGTCGCATATTAAGAGCCGCGAGACATGACTCAGGGCATCAACTGATGTCACTGCAGACCCTCTGACCAGGAGGTCTTAGATTCGATTCCAGATAGTGGCAAGATTTTCGGCACTGGCATGTTATCTAGGTCGATTTCAGTCGCAGTCTGGAGGAGAATTCTAGCGGCCGGCTGCCCTGATCTGTAGTTTTCCGTGGTTTCTCCGATTAACACCAGGCGAATACCGGAGCAGTACCCTACAAATCAGCTACGGACCGCGCGCGATCTTACCTTCCTCTTCCTTGTCCTATCCTCACCCCTCACACTCACACACACACACGCGCGCGCGCGCTAATGTGCACTACACTACCGCATTCGCCGGGAGACCGGTCGGGTGCTTGTTCCTGCTGGGGCGGTGTCCCGGTGGTGGGAGATACCTGGTTGGGGAAAACCCTGCTAGTCTACGGTAGATCGGCGCCGGATCTCGCCATACAGCGGGGAAAAGATCACCGCCACAGCCCGAGCAAAAACATGAACTACACTTACGTGACTAATGACCATGTTAGTTGACCTGCCCGGAATCACTAAGGAATCAATCAATCGCATATTATGAAGATACGAATTGAATTTGATAAATGTTGCTAATTGTGGACGAGTCGTTCAACCACTGTTTAATTCTTTCATTTTTTCTTGGTTATCGATCTACAGGAGATTCGTCAGCACACAGCCGTTACTTGTGGTGTGTGTGTGCTCTCAGCGTAGTGTTTAGGTTCACTGAAGTACTGATTCCAATTTAATTTTCTGTTCGCCAAACTTGGATAGGCAACATAGTATCGAATTTCCAAGCGTCCGTTGATCCGTTGAGGTACTCGGCACCTCATCTCCAAATCCCCGTATGCTCACCCACGAGACGACTGGCTCGAGAAAATATTTCTATTAACAATATGTCTCCGAAAACGTCATCGATCTGAAAGAAATATCTATCCGTCGCCGCTTAGTGGCCGTTTCATACCATCAAGATTGTGATCAGCCAAAATGAGTAACACATCGGGAACCTTCCCTCGCGGAGTGAATATGATGAATCGGATAAACATTTCTGCGTTTGCTTGGCAGCCTGCACAGCTCATGTGGGTGAAATAGCGGCCGGTAGCGAACTAATGAAGCGCTACTAGAATGTAGTACGATTTATTTCTCCAGTTATTTTTAGATTCTGCCGCTGTAATGTTTCCCTTCCGTTCCTGGGCTACTTTGTAGACTACACTGCCCAGTCACTTTCTTCGAACGCTAACGGAAGACTTCACATCTTATAAAACTGTAAGAATTTAATTTTTTTAATAATCTAAAAATTCTCATTTCGAATGGACGTGTGTTTTGAAAACAGTGGGCTAATTATTAGCTCGACGTATTGAAAAGTGAATTATAACGAAACTACATAAATTAAAATGGCTGTATCTGATTAATTGAAATACTAAGGCAAGTTTCGTAAATAATTCTGCTAATTTGTTCAGTGTTTACCTTCATTCATGATTGAATTATGAGCATTTGATTTCTAGATTGTATGGGTATAAAAATATGTTATTGTTGTATTCTACATTCTAAAACGTGTGTTTTAATGATAATCGTATTTTGAAAATTATTTTTTTGGGTCCCGTCTTAGCATATTTATAATCTGATTTGGTGAGGTTATTTTAAATTTGCTTATCGAAACTAGAATGAAGAGTTGAATATCTTGTAAATGTTACTTCATTAATTGTGTTCCACTTCAACTGCTGTTGTTGGTGTGCCACTCAGTGTTTCACTCAATAGCTTCTACCTTAGAAAACAACAAACGATATTATTCATTGGGATATAGTATTTAAAATAATATTATTTAACTTCTGGCATGATATTCTAATTGACTACTGTGGGACAATAGATGATTACATTAAGGAAAGGGATTCTTCCATATATATTTTATATGAATAGCACAGTGTTTTGCAAACGGTATAAGAAGTCGCTCGTTGTTGACCACTTATGTTCCCACATGTTTACTCAGTAATATGTTTGTTTGTCCGAGCCCGATGAAAAATAATTACGTGCGACCCTCAAACTGAACCGGTTCTTCTGGTTAATCATAAAGGTCTTTAGGAACTACTAGTCTACGAATATACGCGTGTTGATAGCAGATCTTGTCGCGTATAACCCGATTATTTTCGTACCCAAATGATGCGAGGCATTGGAAAATGTACACCTATCACAGAAATTTTTCAAATAATAGGTCAAAACCTGATTTAAATTCCTTGATTTTGATTCAAATATATGCACTGGAGTTAGTCTTGCGTCTTGTGAGCTTCAAAGGAAAGCAGTCCGGAGCACAAGGATGTTTGTAAGCCGTTTGTCGCACGCGCGGCTAAACGAAATGCGTCGCTTTGCATGTAGCCGCGCCCCGAGGTCCAGCGGAGAGCGGACCCGCGCCGGTTGGGTCTGGCAGTGGCAGAGCGCCGTCTCCGCTCCCGAATGGAAAATAAAAGACGGCGCGTGCGACGGGAGCGGCGGCGACGTCGGAGACGGAGGCCGCGACGGCGGCGGCGGCGGCGGTGGCGGCGGCGGCGGCGGCGGCGGCGGCGGCGGCGGCGACGGCGGGGTGGCTGACCGGCGGCGAGGCCGCGGCGCCGCCCGCCAGCCCGCGCGCGCGCCCCTTGCCAAACATCCAGCCGCTCGCTCGCTCGCTCACCCGCCCGCCCGCCCGCCCGCCCGCCCGCCCGCCCGCCCGCCCGCCCGCTCGCCCGCCCGCCCGCTCGCCCGCCCGGCCGCCCGCTCGCCCGCCCGCTCGCCCGCTCGCCCGCCCGCCCGCCCGCCCGCTCGCTCGCCCGCCCGCTCGCCCGCCCGCCCGCTCGCCCGCCCGCCCTCTCGCCCGCCCACCCTCCAGCTTCGCACCTGATGACTTTTGCCGGCCTTCGCCCTTCTCTGGCTCTTTCGTCTGCCGTCTAGCCTGCTCCTCTCGTGGATCCTCTCGCTCGCCCGCCGTCTCTCACGCTCTCGCAAGCCCTTCGGGTTGCCCTTTCCCTCACACTCGCGCTTGCCCTTTGCATTGGAGAGCTCTTTCGCGCTATGTGGCCCGCCTGCCTCCCGTCGTCCCCTACGTTTTTTTCGCGTGTCCTCCCCTCCGACCTATCGCGAACATCCCGTCTGCCTTTTCTCTCTCTTTCCCCCTCCTTTGACTCGGAAAGCCTTCCCATTCTCCTTTAGCACACCTCTTTCATCATCTGACCTCACCTTTCGCCCACCCTCTCTCCGGCGATTTCTGCACCACGCCCCGTCACCTCTGCAGCCCACGCGTTCGCAGCTTCGTTTGGTTTTCCACTCTCCCTTAACCCAACGTCCATCCTTATGTTCCACTGCCCGCTTTCTAGTGGCCCATCCCTCTAGCAGAGTCTGTCCAACCGTTCGTTCAATGGCGTCGTTCAAGTTGGTTTGCATCTTGGTGCTGGTCCTGAGAGGAATCTCCCTCGCTTCCCGTGACCTTCCTCTCCATCCTGGCTGCAGAAGTCGTGGGCGCCTCATCGCCCAATCTGTACCACCTACTCGGACGGGTGCCTGGGCTCACGTCCAGTTGCCCCCCTACCCTCCCCACCACCTCTTTCTGTTCGCCGCTGTTTACGAACCCGCTCTCCCCTACACGCCACCGCTTCCACCAGCGGCACTCAATATTTTCCACGGACCTTTTCTTTCATCCCGCCTCGACAACGCCACGCCCACCCGCTCCGCCCTCGACCTGCCGTCCTGCCTTGCCCTTTCCTGCCCAAAACTGCTTCCTCTTCGCCATTTCCACCTTTCCCCCACGCCCTGCCCTGGCGAGGCGATCATTTACCGCCCATTGGCGAACGTTTTCTCTGTTTGGCTTGTGCAACTTATTTCTATCTAAAAACTTACGAAGTCTATTAGTGGAAGACCACACATAGGTCAGCAACTTAAGATGTAAAATACTTAATTCCCTTTTTTGTTTCACACATTTTCGTTTTCTGTTTTACCTTTTTTATATTCTTTGTCTATTTACAGTATTTATTTTGCCTCCTTTTTAAATTCTTTTTTTCTTGCGTCCTTTTTCGCGCCACGGCCGTGCGTCAGGGCGTGAGACCCAGACCTCCCGGCGCGCGCCGCCGTTGTCGCTGTGGAGGGCGCGGGGTGTGTCGCCCCGGTCGGCCTCTACGCGCCTCGAGCGCGGCCGCCTCCCCCGCTGGTGGCGGTGCCGATGGCCTCTCCATGGCAACCGGCGGCGGCGGCGGCCTTAGCTTTCTCACCCCACCCGTCGTTCGAGCTTTTCGCCCTGCACAGCCATAGTCCCTCTGTCTGCCTCTTTTGACGCATCTCACTAATTTGTACTTCTGTAAAGAACATGGGGCTGACTTGACGAGGAAACATTACGGAAATTGTTGTAAAATTATATTCACATATCATAATCATAAAATTATAATCATAATCACATATTGAAATAGCATGAGGAGCATATCTTATTTTTTGCTGTCTTGGTTTTACTTTGCAATGTAGCAATCGAATTATTTTTTTCGTTTTATTACTCATTTTATCTCAATATCGCGAAAATTCTTTATTCTCTATCCTGTTCTTTTCTTTCCAGTGTATTGACAGTTGAAAACATGTTATATTTCCCAAATCGTTTCTCGGTGCGCAATCCGAACAATATGTGATTTTTGCTCGACTCCTTTCGAAAGCTAAATATATCCGTAAATCCTACTTGCATCTGTAATATAAACTTTTATCAATACATTTTCTTTCCACTTATATTGCTCCTCGTCTTTTCCTTGGCTTCTGGTTACGTACACCCCCTCATGTGCGTCTTGTTTGTTTCCAAAGCTAAATATAGAAATAAATCTCACGGTGGCGATTAATTCTTCTGTTGATGCTCTGTGTATTCTTGAATGACAAGATCGCCCAGGGAATGTCACGAAAACATTCTCTACACCATCACGCTTCTTCCTCCGGTCTGTACCAGGGTGTTTTGAGTTCAAATGTTTCACGCCGTGTACGCAAACGACCATCTGACGGACGGAGCAGAAAACTCAATTCATCTGCAAAGGCCATCTGTCGGGACGTCCTGTTGCGGTATTGGCAGCAATCGGCGTGGATGCATGAATCAAGCGCTTGCTGCGGAGGCCCATGTGCAGCAACGTTGGCAGAACGGTTGTTCAGGAGGCCCTGTTCGTAGCCCCTTGGTTCATCTGGTCTGTCAGTTTCTCTTCAGTTCCGTGTCTATCATTCCGTGCACTTCTCCGCAGCCGTCGTTCTCTCCTGTCATCTATGGCTCGTAGTGCGCCACAGTTGCCTCAGCGCCGGTTTTTGATATCTCCATTTTGCCATTCACAGGATACTTTAACCACGGCGGCTCGCCTACACTAAACAAACTTAGCAGTTTCGAAAATGCTTCCACTCTTGGCCCGAAATCCAATGACCACACCCTTTTGGACGTACGATAAAATGCGCCGTTTCTGCGTTGCGACAACTCGTGTACTGTTTTATCTTCCACACGACACGCTTCGCATACCCTCTACTGTCAGTGCTGCCACCTGTCGTCTGGGAGGGTGTTTTTGCACCTGTACGTCGAGCGTATGCGGTGGTCACATTACTGCGACTGGACTGAGAATAAGAAAACAACTCCTAAATATATTTTTCAAAACGGGGGTACTTATAGTCAAACATATTTGTCAGGGACACCAACATTTTTAGCAATCAGTGATTTGTCTTTCTTTCCGTTCGAAACGTCTGTTGTTTTCCACTGTCGTTGCTCTTGCGTGCGCCTCCCTTGTCGTTGGCCCCATCTGCGTCGTGTCTGCCTGTGTGCCCGGGGCGTTTGCCGCCGCCGCCGCCGCCGCCGTGGGTCCGCTGGCGGGCGCCCAGCCCCCGCCCGAAACATTCGAGTTATGCCTCTGCGGGCGCCGCTCGAACTTGGCCCACTTTCGGCGGAATCGCCCGCCCCGGGCTCAGGCGCCGCCCCGCTCCGCCTGCAGCGGCCCCCCGTGCGCCGCACCCCGGCCACGCCCCAATTGTCCAACTGGCGGCCCCCGCGGGCGCTATACTAGGATTCCTTTAACCGAGCACTTGACGTAACTCAGCTGTTCTCCAGTGAATAGATTTAAGATGAAAATTGAGTAATACAATTGTACACAATTATTACATACAATTTCAATCTTTATTAATAGTAATTATTTAATTAAATTTCGAATTTATTCACTGCTCGATTGACGCTACCCATTTTGCATCGCATCGCTGTCATCAAGGAGGCTGTCTGAATTCGTGACATCGTGATAACTTTTCCTCTATGATTACTTTTACGAGGGGTTCCATCAGGGCAGTAGAAAAATGTCCAATGGTAACGTTAGGAATAAAATAAAGGAAATAATGCCGTTGTTATACCTTGGTGTGTTTGTAGTGGCTCTAGAATAAGGAGAATAGGTTTTCAGGCACGCTTCTAAAAAAACGATAAGGAAGTTCTGTACTAGCTTTCACCAAACTCGGCTCATGCAAAAATAAACACCGTTCGCCGGTACGACGAAGAGGCAGAAATCCTCAACTAACATAGAGCAGATGTGCGTCGTACGTTTTTCATTCAACAGAAAGTACTAATGCCAGAGACATTCTTTAAATGTAAAGATGCTTCGAAACGTTTCTTCAGAATCGCCGTCGGCAAAATTATTTTTCATGAACTTCATTTAGAGGTATCACCCAAAGCTGTAAAATCAGGGAAACTTAGGAGGAAAAGGCGGAAAACTTAAAGGAACTGTTTTCCATAAAGACAGCGTCTATTGAAATGCACTTTTCAATGCGGAGGAAATGACTAGTTGGAATCGTCTTTTTGTTCTCACAAACGAAGTGCTTGGAAAGCTAATACTCTGAGCGAGGCGCGCGAAATTTCTGCCAGCGTCCTGCCCTTGGGGGGCTCTCGTCTAGGGAACTGCATACATTCACCTCCGACTGCATCGAATGCGAATTCCTGGAGCTGTCGGGGGCGGACAATGGAGCCAGCGAACCGTTCGCACGGAGAGGATATGCACCCGCCGCCGCCGCCGCCGCCGCCGCCGCCGCCGAGGTCACCCCGTGGAGCTTTTTCGCTGCCACCGCCATCGCCCCCGCGCCAATCGATTCGCCGCGACGCGACGCGTGGCTCGTGTCTCCACTTCCGGTGGAGGTGGGAGAACGCGGCCCACAGCTCACAACCTCCTGGCTGGAACCTCGGCCTCATCTCAACCCTATGGTGTGCAGCAGCCCTTCCTAACCTTTTCATCCACCTCTGGTTGGTCACTCATCTTCCAGACGTCACAAAATTACGTAATGATGTGACGAAACGTTTAAAAACACTTCGGAGATTCTAATGAGGTCCTGGAATAAAATAACTGTTGTTTTTTGTTCTGTTTTGAAAAATATGATTGATTCGCCAATATGAAGGTATCTCGTTTTAGCAATATTTCCCATGTTTGAAATGAGGGGTTGAAGTTCTTTTATAGCCATGCAATGCTGATTGAAAATCATTGGATTTGGATATGAAGGCAAGGGGCTCAGAGGCCCTTGTGGCCTTGTAGAGGCCCTTTGAGGGCAAGGGCCTGGACTAGAGGCACGAGGGCAACGTGATAGACGGCAATGACGGAATAACAAGGAGGGAAATGGAGACCAGGAAATAATGAAATTAACGTGCTAGTCATGTCATGTTATTTGTCAACAGAATCCGTCCAATTTCTGTACTTCCTTCCTTGCCCTCGATTACTTCCACGCCAAAGAGGCAGGTAGAAGTGAAATGTGAATTGAGAAAAAAATGTACAAAACTTATATTGACATTGTCATGGGATGAAAGGGCAAGTGGAAACGGGCAAAATCCGCTAGGAGCCTTTGAAGCCGTAGCCCTGAGATGTTAGAGCCTAAAATCTTCAAATTAGTCATTCTTGACGACCTTATTTAGAAATGAACCAAAAACACGCTAATAAAAGAAAATTTGGAATATTAAACGGAATATTATTATGGTGGGAAATAATGCATATATTTCTGGCAATAACGTTGCCAATGGTACGTAAGGGAAGAAATATGACACTAGAAGGTACGAATTATATTGTGAACATATTTGTCTGAATTGATAGCATTTTGTATGAGTTACGAAGGCAGGCTGTGGCATTGTGACTAGCGGCAACTGATCCTACGAAATGAGGCATTTCTTCTGCGCCACAAACCATGCTTTACGCAGATTTGTAAACCACGTTATTATTATTATTATTATTATTATTATTATTATTATTATTATTATTATTATTATTATTAAATAATCGGCTAAATGACCCTATACATTACATTATACGAAAAGTATGTGTTTACTAAATGCTAGTACCGTATAATAGTTTTAAGTATGGTTCATGATTCATTAAATTATAATTAAAAACCGATTTTCTCGCAGCATTACTATGTTACTACGTGTATACGTACGTATACGAGTAAGTAACAAATGAAAAAATTAACAAACATAATAGGGTTAAGTTTATGTGGAGGGTTAGACGTGGTCCAGAAGTTAAGCGATTGCGTTGACAATTGACAATTGCCCAAAGATGAGGACGGAGTGAGGGGGCGAGAGAGAGAGGTGAGAGTGAGCGAGAGAGAGAGAAAGAGAGAGAGAAAGAGAGAGAGAGAGAAAGAGAGAGAGAGAAAGAGGGGAGAGAGAAAGAGAGAGAAAGAGAAAGAAAGAAAGAGAGAGAGAGTGAGAGAGAGCGGGGAGGGATGTTGGGGCCAGAGAGGTTGAGGCGAGCGAGGGACGCGAGGAGGCTGGGCGGAATGCAGGGAGCGAGGCGTGTGTGGCGGTACGGCGAGCGTCGCCGATGAGCTGGCAAGTACATCGCGGCGAGTCTCGAGAGCAAACTGTTGCGCTTGGCAACGGCTCTACCCCCGCGCTCCCACCCCCGCTCCCGCTCCCACGCCTGCCACCCCGCCCCGCCCCGCCCGGCCCCGCCCCGCGCCGCACCGCGCCGCTGCCGACAGCGCTTCCCGTGCCGAGCAGAGAGCACAGCCAAGTTCAATATTGTTTCTGTCGCGCGTCGGGAATCGAGTGCTACTCAACGGATTTGCGTCGAGCGCTCGTAAGATGGTGTTACTTCAACACCCGCCCACGTAGGCCGAAACGGCGCGTGGGCTCCATTCACATCTGTTCTGGGACGTATTTCGATTGTTTCGATTCCATTGTTGTTATTATTACTATAAAAATAATCAAAGGTTTTGTTGAGCAGAGTTTTAAAGTTTTTTTGACCATATTCGTGTAAGGATGCGCTTTACCATATACCGGGTGATGCCGTTGAGTAATAAATAAGGGAAAAAAGATTAAACAGTCAATGTTAATGGAATCTCGAAGAGAGCTTCCATTTACTAGGAGACTATGTTCGGCATTTTTTATTTGTAAATCTGAGACAATATTGATAATTTTCCATTTTTTCGAAATCTGAAAACAAAATACGTTCAATTTACAATGACACATTCCCAAAATATATAAATGCTTTCGAATACTACTTTCTTTTTATCCAGTTTTTTCATCTTTTGGTACGGCAACTAGAGGTGTTTTCCACCTTGCATTGCCAAAATCTAGAATTCACGCTTGTTTAAGTTTTCTACTGAAGAAGTTTAACACCATTTGAGAAATGTATAATTTCCGAACTGTTAGGATTGAGGTGCCATATTTTCTTTATAAAACTGTTAGAACTTTTTTCACATATGTCATGTTGCACATGATATTAGAAACCGCTATCGTAGGATGCAACGTCAGCAACGGAACATTAAAACAGCTGTACGTTTTTTTTAATGGCCCACTACGGAATATTGATTGAACAGTTATGTTGGCACGCTCATCCGGATGCTCTTCAGAACTTCCGAGTTTCGTGTTGAAGTGAAAATTCCGCGAACCAGTTACTGCGTCATCGTTCCAGTCCAGTGGCTGAGGAGATGGCGTGGCTCTATGGAAAAACAGGTTCTGCTCCACAAGATTCTCCGCTAAGAGTGCCACGTTCGCTAAGAGGTTCCGCGATAATGGATATAAAATTGAGTGGAATTTATTTTTGTTATACCGCTATTCATCGAGCGTTTCAAGTACTGACTATTCCACTAGGACCGTATTAAGGTTGTATTTAGGAATTGTACGTAAGGTATCTCAATAAGAAAATGGAAAAGAAAAAAATCTCTAGAAAAACTAGAAATTCAACAAGTTTATTGTACGTAGGTCGTTTTTTTTTTTTAACCTACGGTCGTCCAGTTAAACCTTCTAGATAACTCGGAGGGTTTGAGAGTATGCACTGGTCGATTGTGTCTTTCTTTCGCCGTAACCACTGTATCTATGCCATTTTCTTTTAGAGATTCCCTATTTGAAAAATTAATTTGATAGCAATATATATTCCTATCAATGTCTACTGATTAATGGATATTACGGATCTATCCTCAATAATGTAATTGTAAAATGTAATAAATGAGGTCGTTAATGACCATGTAGCTATAAAGCGACTGACAATAAATAAATAAAGTAAATATGCGTTATTAGCAATTTGAGCTCAGCTCTAGAGGCGAAAAGATAGCTGGTGAGAGCCCAGCCAAGTGCGAGCTGCGTAGTGTTGGTCGCTTTCTTAAAGAAGAAGGGAATAATACAGCAGAAATTCACGGAAGGATGAGTCGAGTCTACAATGTAAACTTTCAAACAATTGAGAAATGCTGGTGTCTGGAGATGACCTCATTCATGACAACACTCGCCCTCATAGTGCCAAATGGATTTTCTCGTCTTCCGTAGATTGAAGAATTGGCTTGACCAAAGCTTCAAGAGTTTCAAAGTAAACTTCAGACTCGTCTCGCATCACTAGCGGTATCGTTCGTCGAGTAGTTGATCGAAAAGCTTGTCAAATAAGATAGACTATGACTTTTATGACATTTATGCAGAAAATTAACTATGTTTGCACTAAACTTTTGGGAAATGATTTTTCTTTACTTTTGGCTTTTTGGTTACAGTCCATTGAAGGGAGAAAAAAATCGTCTCTCGTAATTCGAATATCGTTAACGCCATCGAATAAGTCGCAATTTCAGTTCGAATATCTCGCGAATGTCGCTAGCGAGAATTGGGGAGAAGATATTGGTCTACCAGTCGATCGCTGAAACACTAAATATTAAATATTGGGTATTTTATCCCTGCAAAAAAAAAAATTGTCAGGAAGCCTTTTCAAGATTTGAAACTGTGATTGGAAAAACGAACTGAAGTGTCCAATGAAGTAACTCAATTGATCTTAGGAATTCATTCCAAAAATTCATGATATATTAATTTTATGTCTGTCTAATCGGCGTTGCAATGATTTTCTCTGAGACTGAACGATTCAATATAAACTATGGAGTTTTAGTAACTATTTAGAATGGCTTGCACATTAACTTCAGTACTCATATCTTTCATAAAAATATATATTATTTGTTCAGCTGTGTATGTAGCAATTAGCACCGTGGTTTCCTGAACTCAGTTTGCGGGTTGAAAAGCGGCTGGAGGTTGTGAATTTCCAAAGGGCAGAAAAGTCTTAACGTGTCCTGTCACGGTTGTGACATGTGTTGTAACCTCGGTCGAACAAACTTAAATCCTTCCGACAAGTCCCGTTCTAATCATATTCTATGTTCGCTAACCCTGTTAGTCCCTGGAAGTGAACATTGGAGTCAAAAAAATAATTGGTAGTATTGGTCGTGTGTGTGTGTGTGGTGCTGCTTTTGCAAATGTTCAAGAACACAGTTGATTTCGGGAATGGTCAGCGGAAAACAGTATCCACAGTCCGGGGTCTAGACACCTCTCCCCAATGACGTGGCGGAGGGTGCAGTCGTGAGGCCGGTGCTGACTCAGACGCGTTCTCGAGGGCCCTGCATACACACCTGCGCGTGCACGCGGCGTGTCTTTAGTGGGCCTTAGGAGCAGCCGACGCGTCGCAGCGCCGCGAATGCAAAGCACGCCCGGTCGGGCACCGTTCCGTCGCGTCTCACTCCCATGACGTCACGTCCGGTTATGCACAGGCCCGTTAAAGCTTGATGCTCAGTCGCGTCGACGAGTTACAGCTAACTGCTGCCCGCTGTTTTTAGCCGCAATAAACATATTAATAGGAACACTTACTACCGGCCGCTTGAAATGAAATGTTAAGTGAGGGTAAGTCGTCCAGTCAGGCGTATTGGTCTGGGAGACGCTGACAAACATTGCTGGTGTTGCAAGTGGCCAGACTTTGATGAAGAGCAAAGACTCTGGCGGACGGGACGAGAAACATTGAGAATCGTTTTAGTATTTTCAAAGTAGAAGCTTTTTCTTTACAAAATATATCAAAAACTCGAATTTATTGTTAGTTGCGTAAATATGAAGAGCTTGACTTTTAACTGTGCTACACCACATCCAATTCATTCTGAAAAATAAGAAGAAAAAAATATTTCAGTCTGCCATTCCTCGTTACAGAGTAAAGAAGAAATATCTCCGAGGCGACTTTTGTTAGACCCCCCTCAAAAATTAGTAAGCGATAAGGCGAGTGTGTTAAAAGTATTATCGTATTTTTGTCGATAATGTGGGCATTGGACTAAGGATCTAGACTCGAGCCCATCACATGTGAAGAAAACAATCCTACGTTATCAAATATTAATTGGATGTTTCTCATTTGCAAACATGCTCACAGAAAATTAGTTGTGATATTTATTGGGATGACGTGTACTTCATTTTTGATACTATTTTATAGACACTAAAATCCAAACATTAAATTCTTTGTTTCTTTGTTGGTGCACAAATTTTATTGCATAAATGCAACGTACGCATTTTATTTAACACGAATGACTACTTACTCAGAACCTTAAAAGTTCTTTCCTTGAACAAGAAACTCCCGGTTCGTACTTTGGCCTTTTCAATCCACGTTTTACTGCCTTTTTGATCATTTAATTGTGAGACTCATTTCTTATGCGCCGAGGGCCGCCCAGCGCCTGGAGAGTCCACGGCTTACTGGAGCAGAACAAGGCGAGATGGAATGCCACTAAACGTTCACTTCGCGTCTTCGAGCTTCTTGCAAAAACATGACTTTCTCCGCACATTGGAGCTAGACGTATGCGGAAGGGAAGGAGGTATCTGTTCATCATTAATATTCGTGACTACAACCTCCTTTGCGGACAGTTGCCGCCATTAATTCGTGAATTATATGAAATTTCAGGTAATGATAATATATGTGGATGTAAATAAATAGGAATGAGAAATATCCATAGTAAAAATTAGGTACATTATGGCTTCTTACATCCAAATAAGAACCACCGTTCATAACATCTGCAATAATTTGACTTGTTACTCCAGCGTTTGTGTTAATAAATTTTTTAGAAAAATGTAAGCGTATAATCACATCAGTGTCACAAAATGGAAATCATATTCTACAGAAAAGTTGCACATTGAGAAACATAATTCCCTCTGCCTATTATTTTTATTATCTGCCGCTTATCTTTACACATCTCATAGAGAATTAAGGATATTGGATAATGTTGATAATAATTAAAGGATAAAATATTTGATTTCTTACCAGAAATATTTTTAAAATATTATTATTTTCAATCCGTTGGAATTGTCTTGCAAAATGTCGAGCAAGCTTTGAAATTCTCTGGATTTTTCGGAAATTTGGTAGATACCTATGGTATGGCCTTGCAACCTCTTTTTTTTCTCTAACAACCAGTTCGCACACGATTGGACATGTTATTCCATCGAATCCAATCGCACACGCTCGTCATTAGCAGCCACCCGACGCCCGCGCGATCCGTTCCGCGCGCTGCCATCGCGGAAGCGGTCGCTGCAATTAATTTCCGACGCGTTCCCAGAAGTGCGGGTGGCTCCGCAGCGCGCCGGTTGCTCTGACGCCGCGGCGGAGGCAGAGGCGGAGGCAGAGGCGGCGGCGGCGGCGGCGGCGGCGGCGGCGGCGGCGGCGGCGGCGGCGGCGGCGGCGGCGGCGGCGGCGGCTTGCAGGAACTGAACCACGCGCGCGCACAGGCCGTCGACCCCCGCGCCGCCGCCGCCATCCCCACCCTCACCGCTGCCGCTACCACCGCCTCCGCGGGAGGGGCTTTCCTCGCACCTCAGTCCGTCCCCCGCCTCGCGCTGCGAGCCGCTTTCCCTCTGCCACCGGCGCAGCTCCGCCCCCTTCACGTTCCCTCGCCCTCGTCCTCCCCGTCGCCCTCGCCCTCGCCCGCGCCCTCGTTCTCGCCCTCGCCCTCGCCCTCGCCCTCGCCCTCGCCCTCGCCCTCGCCCTCGCCCTCGCCCTCGCCCGCGCCCGCGCCCGCGCCCGCGCCCTCGCCCGCGCCCGCGCCCGCGCCCTCGTTCTCGCTCTCACACTCGCCCTCGCTCCTGCCCGCCCGCCCCCGTCTTCACCCTCGCCCTCGCCCACCCTCGTCTCCGCTCTCGCCTCTTCGCTCGCCTTCACTTCCCGCCCGCTCTCGTGCTCGCCCTCACCCCCGCCCTAACCACCGCCTCCCTTGTACCCTCGACCTCCCCCCGCCCTCGCCTCCCCCACTCGCCCCCGCCTTCACCCTCTCCCTCGCACTCGCCCCTCCCCGCCCACCGTCTTCACCCTCGCCCACGCTCTCGCTCTCTACCCCGCCCTCGCCTCCCCGCCGCTCGCCGCCTTCACCCTCGCCCTCGCCTCTCCGTCCGCCCCAACTGCGTACGATGAGTCTATGCGTGGAAGTTTCCCGAGACGTCGTGCGTCGCAACGGACGCTGCGCGGAAAGTGCGACGGTGTTCGCGGCGTGGCTGTCAGCGTCTGTTGGAATTCCCATCGATTTGCACGGATCGCCCTTGCCATGCTAAAATAATACGTGGACTTTTGCGGTGCAATTGAAATATTGAATGTGATTTTTCAAACCAACCTGAGACTGATTGTTGACTTTTTATTGGGAAACTATTGAAAGTGCTCATTAACTTTTCGGGACACATTTAAAAAAATCTAAGTTTTTATGTGATTTACTACACTATTCTTGCTAATCGATTCAAACCTCTTGTTCTAAAACGGCTGATAGTTAATGAACATATGATATTTGGAGGCAGAATGTTTTATCACATTGGGTACTTTTTATGACCAGTGAAACTTCAACTGTCGGGAGTCGTTTGTCCTTGTTAGACCGAAATCATCCGGTCGTGTGTATTTCTTGTGGTTAAGTGTCTATAGGGAGGTGTTGAATTCTGTCACAAGCTGCAAACAGGACGGCCGAGACATACCAAGTTCATTTTCTTCCAACTAAACATCGACCAAACTCAACCACGAACCAAGTTTCTTAATGCCATCACACATCTCGCGAACGCAAAGGGAGGCTATTCAAAGGAGAACAAGCGAATACACCTGTGAGTCATACGATCGTATAACTCCCGTCTCGCCATTGGTTCAACAGACACAATAATAGTGGCCAGTTCTAGAGGTCACTTCCAAGTGGTTGTGCCTTGCGTCATTCTTCAAGCAGATGTTTTGATGAAATTTGAGTTTCAAAAACTATAATGTGTGTTGCATGTATTCATATTTGGCAAAAAACAATAAATTAAACAAGATACTCAAAATGTAGACTTAAATTAGAAATAACAAAATAAATGAGTGGTGGATGGTACAAGTATGTTATTTAGTGGTACGACCGAGAAAGGTTTCTATAATATTGATCCAAATGTGCGCTTTGTAGTTTACTACACAACGCTCATAAATACTTCCAATTTCCAATTATTCTACTGTTTGCAACTTTCTACTTTTTAAAGTGCTGTATGGGAGAGCAAACCGTGTGTATTTCACCAAAGTGACATTTTGACTATCCGAGAGCTTTGCACTTTATTTAGAATGAAAATAAATATACGAAGTAGAGCGATCGAAGTTCTCTGAAAGACTTCCATGGGCCTCTGGGGAATTCTATTGGCATTCGGGGCGATCTCCCGCGGAAACCTTGCAAGAGATGTAGGGGTGCCAACATTGGGTTTCCCCCACGCACCTTTCCACTTTTTATAAAACGTATCTATTCTTCGCTGAGACATAGTTTTTCGAATATTTGAAACAGAAAAAACTGATTGGCGTAATTTATTTGCGAAATCAATTATGTTATATTAGTTCAAGTATTTGTTTCCAACGTCAATACATAAGATTTTCATATTACAAAGATTATATTTTTACTTAAATTTTTAAACTGTAAAATTTGTACTTGAATTTACATTATGTGTTACCTGTGACTTTTACCTGTAAAAAGGCCTCTGGGTTTGTGAAAAGCACGACTTCTAATGCCTTTTTTGTCAGCTGGGTTCGCGTCATTGTTAAGGATATGTCGCAAAAACACAGACCTGTCGGTTCATTTTGTGTCGATATAAAACTGTAGTAATGGAAGTGTCCGTATGATTAATTTGAATGTCAGATACACAAAGAAGTAATGCAAGTTGTGTATTGAATCATTTCAATAAGTTGGAGGATGGACAAATCCTTCAAGGATCCAGGCAAAATGTATCCATTATTATCCTGCCAAATAAGATTTTAACGACAAATGATAATGAATAACAATGAGGGAAGCTAGTTTTGTTTAATGACCACACCGTGAGGCAAGTGCTGCAGTGAGTTGATTTGGAAAGTGTCAACAACTTACATTTAATCGGACAACATTCAGAAATAACGACTTGAAGAATACGATTTTATTACTTCAATAGAAAACATGGCAAGTCATACCAAGAACATTCTTAACAATCCCCCTGAATCTAGTAAGGTTTCGTGGTCTTCCGCATTCGATTCAGTCGCGTTCGCTTGTCGACTGTGGGCGGAGCGCGAGCGCTTCTCGATGCCTCGCGGAAGCGATCGCCGTCCATGGCAGGGGCTCGGTTGCAATTTCCGGGTGCGGGGCGCCATCTTCCGCGCCGGACCGCCCCCACTCGCTTCTTCCTCAGCGCCGCCTTGTGCGTCACTGAGGCGACGTGTTTCTTTGTTTATTTATTTATTTATTTATTTATTTATTTATTTATATTATTTACGTCAAAACCACCAAAGTGTATGTGACGTGCTATGGGGAGAAGTTAATTTGAAAAGCAAAACAATCGGCCATCTCAGCATTTGCTCGAGGATCAGGGAAACAGGACGAAAACCTTATCGAGTTGGGGGATCATTGACTCAGAAGCTGAAGTAAAATACTCGTTTTAGGTTCTCTAGAATTAGGCAATCCAAATGGTAATATACAGGGAAGACGAAGGAAATACCAGGCCATCAGAATTACCTCGAACAAAGGATGGTAGTCTGCTTGATGAAGATTGAGCAAACAGCGTTCGTTTCAATCAAATACTCGACAAACAAATGTTGGTAATATCAGTTATTGTTTCTTATTTTAACTTTCACAAAATGATGAAATCACATGGGCATCTTTCATCACCAAACAAAACATTGAAATATAGGTGTTGTGGTGCGTTATCGTTGGCATTTTTCATGAAATAATTATAAACGTTGTCATTGCCAACAATAGTGTTGTGCAATAGTACAATAATAGTACAATAATGTACTATTGTTGGCAATGACAACGTTTATAATTATTTCTCAAAACATTGAAAACCCAAAACGTTGATGTTAAAAACATCGATATTTAAATCATTGATGTTTAAATCATTGATGTTTAAACCATTGATGTTTAAATCATTGAAGTTTAAATCATCGATGTTTAAGTCAATGTTTTTATAGAAACGTCGGTATTTTGAAAATATCGTCATCGATGTCGCATCCCTACTCCGCGGCCGGCGGCGCCGGAGGAATGCAGCTCCCGGGGCGCACCCTGGCCGCGGCGGCGGCGGCGGGGGGGGGGGGGGTAGGGGAGGGGGGCAGCCTCCGGCCCCGATCGAAGACGCCGGGCGCCGGGACGGCCTGCGGTCTTGGCGGCGGAGACGCGGTCTCCCTCGCGAGTTTGGGACCGCCCTGGGACCTCGCAGAAGGCGCGATACTTCCCATACTTCGGATATCCATACACCAATGTGCTCGATAGTTACAGGAAGGGAATCGTTTCTGTTTAATAAATTAGGTGATGTTGATCCCGAATATTAGTGACGAAAAAAACTACTAAATTGTTGGCGTCGATTCTTACTATTACGTTAACATTTTAACATAGTACTGAAATCTCCTCGTTGTAGAAGTATAAGATACAAGTCTACATCTGCCATTAAAAGGAAGCTTTTTGTGTTAATAAATTTTAATTATAACATTTAATTAATTTTGAGTCTTAAACTACTTATGAATGTGATGTAAAATGAATACTATTGTGTGTTTGTTAAGAAATATACACATACCAGTCAACATAAAAAGAATCCTTACTTAAGATTAAGTGTTAACCATTTATTGATTTTTCATTCTTTCGTTGTTACCGACACCAGATATCTCAGAGAAATATGCAGATTCCTTTCCTTGAAGATAGAACTTGGAACAATAAGATACTGAAAAAATAATTCGCAAAAACATATGTTAAGTGTATGTACAAAATGTGTATTAAAACGCTAGTTGTCTATAAATAAGTAAATTCTCTTTCGTGAAATGCTGTTATTAAAGTGGCGGCGCATTAATAACAAGAGACAATGGACACCTTCATTCAATTAATTTTCCTCTCATATTAATTTGTGTATTTGGTGAGTACTTACATCTTAAAATACTTTTATTTTTTCATCAGCTTCTCCCAGACACCAAGGAAGTGTAAATTCCTCGTTAAAAAGTCGATGCTGTTGATGCCCATTCTTTCAAAACACCTGCAATGTCCTAACGTGCGCCTGGTCTCTCCTTCGCCGTTCTACCTACATTGCGGCGTGGCTCGGTGCGTTGCTCGCCGTGGAACTGTGCCGAACTGTTCTCAGAACTTCCATGTCAACCGTGTTTGTGGTTTGGTGAGAGTTGATTGCTCAGGATCCGATCGGTCCGCTATGTTTGTACTAACGGCGCACAGGCGATGTAGCTGCCCCGGGCATTCGCACGAATCGGAGCGAGGTACGGCGGCTGTGGCACACTTGAGAACGATATTTAGATTGATGAAGATTTTGTGAAATAAATTCAGGAAAGGCGTTCTGTTTGATTTAACTTTGGTTCATAAATGCTTTACAGAGTTAACTCTAGAACTACCACTGATTTCGCATTGTTTTTTTAAATGTTGAACAAAGAAAGTGTTAAACGCGCCATACGTATGTAATCGCATAAAGGAATGAAACAGTATAGGAAATGAAAAAAAAATTAAAGATAGGTTTACAATCGGTGTGAGCCTGCCTTGAAAGTCAGGCTTGCTCATTTATGGCCATTTGAACTGTAAGCCCTTTCTCTAGCTCGGACTGAGGGTTGATGGGGATCCGTGTTCCCAGGGCACTCCCCGTCCGCGCGGCGCCGCATCAACCTGTGTGGCGGGCGGGGCGGGGCGGGGCTGGGCTGGGAGGGGAGGGGAGGGGAGGGGGGCGGGGCGACCGCAACCGCAGCGCGACGCGACTGGGCCGAGCCGGGGCTTTCTTTGCCTCCCGCTTCCTGGAGCTCGGTTCGTCCCGAGAGCCCCTGGCCGATGCGCCTCTCACGCAGGGCCACCCGCGCGCGGCTCGGCCGGGGAAACCCTGGCGTCCGTTTCGGAGCTGTACTAGGATTTATTTAACCATGCTCTTGAAGTACATCAGCTGTTCATGGTTTCCTCCAACCGGGAGCTTGAATAGCTCCTTTAGTTAAGTCACTGTAGCTACATGTAGTTTCACCACTCACTGTAGTTTCACTACTCACTGTAGTTTCACCCAATCGGGAGCTTATACGCGTATATTCAATTATATATTCATTTCAATTCAATTCAATATATCGCTTCAGTGACGTCACTACGGGGGCCATTCAATCTCCAGATTGGGGGAAACCAAGAACAGCTAATTTATGTCAAGTGTACGACTTAATAAGTCTACCGATAGTGCTGTTCATATCGGGCTATCAGAATTACGCCCCGTCGCCGCCCCCGCCGCCACTGCCCTCTCCGCCACCGCTCCGCCGCAACGTGTGCGTTCTCGTGCCGTAATCGCCCCCCTCGGGTTGTCTCGTAGCTCAGCATGAATTTCGTCCCGTCTACATTTCGCGTCGCCCGCTCGTCCTGTCGTGTTCGGCCTCGCTCTCTGTCACATGGCGACGCCGAACAACAATGTAGCCTCGGTAGATTGGGACATACATTTAATTGAAGCTCCATCTTGTACTGAAGCGCCATCTAGTGGAGATTTACAACAAAGTGGTCAGCACAAAAACCTTCTCTATTAAAAAACACAAGATTTATCAACTTTCATGGAGATCGCTCAAAGGGTGCCAGAGTTTATGGATCTCAAACAAATCGACACCAATTATTTTAACATGTAGAACTACAAAACAAAAATGAGCAAGAATTCACATGGCTTGTTTTTTCGACGTAAGTTGGCATATCATCTGTATCTCGAGATCACTTATTTGCTAGAAATCATGTTTACGTACTTTTGGAACATTGTCACGATTTGGCGCTGTAGATTACTCTTAACTACTAATATTTTCAGTAAGAAAAAAAAACCACTGTACGCAACATTTAAATATCTAATTTTAAAGAATAGATTTATTTTTTCAAAAGGCTGTTACTAAGAAATTTAAAATAACCATTAAAATATTCAAGTAAAAAAAATCTTCTAAATATATGAAAACATTGTTTTAAGAAAAAATAGATATTCCTTCGTGAAACGAGCAAAAATCTATGGATTTCGTCAACAGTTGAGTACCGTGGTAAGATTCTGTGCGGTAGATTTGAATAATTTCTACACGAAATATGAATTCCTAAATTCAGTTGAAAATGAAACAATTTTTTGAAGGGAGCATCCTCCGTTGCTTGCCCCTTCAGCACTGTCTCCGCCGCCGCCGCCTCCAGCGCCGCCGTCGGTGACTCACTATCGCCGCCGGCGACGCGTTCATTCATGGCGCGGACGAGCGTGGGTCGCTCCGCCCCCCCCTCGCGCCCACGCCGCCACACCCCTTCCCCGCGCTGCTCTTCCCGCCCCGCCCCTGCCCCTGCGCTTTTCACCGAAGCTGGGCTGGGCTGGCCCATGCGGCGGCACCGCATCCGGCCTCCGCCCCGGCCGTACCCCCGCCGCACCCCCCCCCGCACCCCCGCCACGCCCTTCCTCGCCCCGCCCCGCCCCGCCCCTCCCCGCCCCGCCCGGCGCTCCGTCTCTGTTGGGCTTCAGTCTGTTAGGCTCCGCGCGCTGCGACTGTGGCACTTGGTGGAGGCCAAGTGCTTCTGGGGGTGGCGACTGTCGAAGTTTCTGTTCCTCTCCTCGCTTCCTTTAATGCACCGATAGACTGAGAGTCAGAATTGGATTTGATGTACCACAGTATAGAAGACGTTGGAACTTCTCCCAATTGAAATGTTCAAGAACATTGAATATAAAATGGACTGGCAACAAATAATATGTTAGACGAGATAACGGAAAGTCTGCATGTATATTCAACCTCCAGTAATGAAATACTTTTAGCAATCGAAGTACTGAGAGGCTAAGGGTTACAACTGCGTTAACAGTAAGAGGATAGGTTGTAGTATAAGTGGATATGAACTAGTTATACCAACTGGAAAATCTCTGCATTTCAAAATAATATTTGAATGTGAAATACAATGCGCATCAAGATCTTTTTTGTAAATTATATACTTTTGTTATTCGCGTTTATTCTTATAAACGTATCATATAACGATGAACGGATCATTACATACTTCATCCAGCTAATGTTGATAACAGCCCCAGGGTGCTGGCTAAATGAAGGTGATTGTCAGAGAGTGGGGCATCTTGCGTGTTCGCAAGAAGTACATTTGCGTGTGAAATTGTGTTGAAGGTGGTTTCAAGACGCGATTGCCGAAGACCGGAACTTCGCCATCCCAACTCGAAAGTGCATAGAAAGGCGCCAACTGAAGTGTAAAATGAGGGTAGAGTAGGCCGTATCGTGTAGATAGGAATGGGAAAATACACACTTCGTCACTCACTCTTAGTGACTTCTACCAGTAGTGAGAACCCTTTTTATCACGTATCTGTTATTGCACGTACCCATGACGAACCCGAGCCATAGTATGTTGTTGAGTGTGCTCCTTAGCCGCTTTTTGTCGAAATATGCTTCGAAACTGTTCCTTCTTCGGACTGAATCCAACTCATTTAGGATATTATAAACATTGACAGGCGAATGCTGAAATTAGTCGGATGTTGACAGTGGGGCGTCAGGTGCGATGCCTCGACCCCGCGCTGCGCGACTTGCCGTCTGGCTGTGCGTGCGTGCGTGGGGCGCCGAAAGCAAAGGCATTGAGCAGGCAAAGCACTGGTTGGCCATTCAGGACGTGGTTCCGCTTTCAGGCCCCGGCGTCAATGCGCGGACGGCGCGCTTGAGGCGCGCTTCCGGTCGCCCGCCGCGTCAAAGAACGTATTTACGCGCGACGCGGTGACGCACAGCCCCAGGCGAGCGGCTCCGCCCGGCCCCACCCCCCGGCCGCCCCTCTCCGACCCCTCCCTCCGCCGTGCCGTTGCAGCCACTTTTTGTTGCTCCTCTCCGCCCCTGACCGTCCCGCTCCCTTCCGCCACACTCAGCTCCCTTCCGCTCCGCTCCGTCCCGATCCATTCTGTCTCGCTCTGTCCCGCTCCGCTCCATCCCACTCAGCCCGTCCGCTTCGCTCCGCCCCGCTCCGCTCAGCCCCGCTCCGCTCCGTCCCGCTTAGCTCCGCCCTCCTTCGCTCCGTCCCGCTTCGCTCCGTCCTACTTTGCTCCGTCTCGCTTCGCCCCGACCCGCTCCGCTCAGTCCCGCTTCGCTCCGTCCTGCTTTGCTCCGTCCCGCTTCGCCCCGACCCGCTTCGTCCCGACCCGGTTCGCCCCGACCCGCTCCGCTCAGTCCCGCTTCGCTCCGACCCGCTCCGCTCCGTCCCGTTCCGCTCCGTCCCGCTCCGCTCCGTCCCGCTCCGCTCCGCCCCGTCCCGCTCCGCCCCGTCCCGCTCCGCACACTCAATTACGATCCTCTTCGTATTACGTCGTCGCAAGTTCTGTAGTGTTTATGTCCTTAGAAGGAAATATAAATTTTCACCGCCCCTATCCTCGCTCCACCGTAACATTTTCTCCTCTGTCCCGTTCCTTACAGCATTTACCTCACTCACACCCGGGGACAAGTGCCACCTCTATGTCCAGAGTATCGGGATACTGCCACGACGAAGCCAAGAGCCCAACTGGGGAACTTAAGTTCGGACGGCTCGGGGCCCCCATCCCGTCTCCTCACGGCCTCCACCTTTCGGCTACCGACGTGAGTACCGCTGTGAACCTAGGCAACGTGACGGGTGGTAATTTCCCGCCGGACAATTATACGTGGGTGTTTTATCCCGGTAGTTTGGAATGTTTTATCCCGGCGTTTCTCTACCCCACGGCGGTGAGATGTTGCGCCCATCTACACGTTAGTTTGTTAATGCCCATTGTCGGTTGCTAGGGCATTCACCAGGTGTTGAGAAGAGCCACCAGGCAAAACTACCGATCACAGCAGTCGCTCGCTTGAAGTCTAAAATCCGGTGCGGTGAGGGGCGGGGACAAGCGGGCGATCGAGCGTGGAGAAGGAGAAGAAACAGAAAATTGAGATTGAGGACTCCCGAGGGAGTGGCCTCGCTCTTATTGAGGTGAACGCTGAGATAACTGTTTATAATTAATGTGAACGCGCTCTTGTAAACCGCTGATCCGCTGCGTAAAAACATTGTTTGATAAAACAGGAGAGGGCCGGAGGGCGGGTGTGGGTCCGCGGGGCGCGGGCGCCGGGGACCAGAGACCGCGAGGCGATCGATAAGAATCGCAGCCGAGGGCTTCTCGCGGAAATCCACCGTCTCTGCGCCCGGGCGATTGCGGAGCGCGTGCGGGCGCGAGGAGCGGGGCGCGGAGGCGGGGCGCGGAGGCGGGGCGCGGAGGCGGGGCGCGGAGGCGGGGCGCGGAGGCGGGGCGCGGAGGCGGGGCGCGGAGGCGGGGCGCGGAGGCGGGGCGGCGGGCGGGGGAGTGAGGGCGGGGCGCGGGGCATCGGGCGAAGGGCGTTGTGCGCGGGGCGGGGCGTGGGGCGCGGACTGGATGCGTGGAGGGCGGGGCGCGTGGCGGAGGGTTGCGCTTTGCAGGGGGCGAAGGTTAGCAGGGCGGGGGTCTGGGCGCGGGGCGCGGGCGGGGGCGCGGGGCCCATGGCCGCCCGCGCGTCCCTCTCGCAACTCAGAATGCGAGTGTGTAGGAAAGTTACTGTAAGGAGGGACCATTTTAACAGCTCGGGAAACAAATAAAAAGCCATGTCGTACTATTGCTAGAGGTTGTATCGAAGCCATTTGCAAGTGAGGCAATTGCTAACGTACAAACTGCAGGTTATGCCTCTGTGCTCAGTTTGTCAGTTTTGTTGCAAGCAGTTGCCAATCAGAAGTTGTCAAAACGTTCTCTTCTTAGAATAATCCCTCAATACCCTTTTTCTCTACGCTTCAACTACTCCACGTGTGCAGTATATTAGAAACACTCAACCTAACTCAATAGCAGAGCGCTCACGTATCACGTCAATATCTCTTAGACCACTAAATCATATCGAGGTGCACGATTGAGTTTCCCTCCTCGATACTAATTGCGCCATTGCCTTGTCTACGTCTGTTAATGTTGCGTTCTATAATAAGCGATCTTCAACATCTGATAGCAGAACAATGTAAAATCAATTGCATAATAAAATGTTTGCTTATTATTTAAAAAAACAACAACATAGAACTATTCTTTGGTAACTCCTCTATAGTAAGTTTGTGATTTCGAATCCAGCGTTAGGTAAAGTTGTTTTGAAATTGTGCTTGTCGCGTGGAACGTAAAAGTATACCATCACGTATTCCACAGGAACGTCTAAATCTTCATCTCGGCGTAAGTATCGGGTAAAACTCAAGCGTGATTTAACTGTGAGAGGTCGCCAATTCGCCAGGTTGTATATTTGATATTGTGTATTATATATATATATATATATATATATATATATATATATATATATATATATATATATATATATATATATATTATTTGTGCAAGACTGTATCTTATTTTCAGTCTTACAATGAATACATTTCCCAATACATCAATGAAAACCGTCAAAGTAATAGGGGTTGTATCATTTCATCAAGGTTTGAATGCCTATTTTTATATTCGGTTTTGTTATATTTCTTGTACACTCAACTAGTACCATCGAGTGTACTCCAACTGTGGAGTTTAATCCACTCTCATTGTAGCTGAATGCGTGCTAACATTTCTGTATATCTTAAGTGGTTTCATTCAATGAATTCATGACATGTGTTTTACAAAATATAACATGCAGTAAAACTTCCATAATGGGAAATCTCAAAGGACCAATTCAGAAAACCCTTGATAGCTCGAGCTCGCTTAATACGAGTTACACCGAAATACGATCAAAATGTATGTTGCGGCAAGAAAACATCCAATAACGCGAACACCGATTATTTCGGTCACTTGGATCGAGGGCTTTTTGTTACGAGGTAACGAGTACTTTTTCCGCGTTAGACAAATAAAGCAAAACATTTGCCAGGGCTGCACTTTCTGTTCACATTGGAGAGATTTCCGCACGTGCCATTTAAGCAAGTTTTTTCTGTAGTTTCTATTTAGCAATTCAGACCAAATTGTAATCTCAGCGTTTCCTATTGAATTTTTAGGCTGACAACCATTTTCTGAAGTGCGATTTCTGGAAAAAAATAGTAAGTCATTTACGTACAACCGGCTGAGTTACGTATACGATTGTAGTAATTATGTGATTCAGTTAAATATCCGTATTGTGTAGCTTGCATTTAAGAACCACGCTACGTGACGAGGAGTTTATCTAATGGTAAATTCAGTTAAAGGTCTTTTTCAGAACAAAAGATTTTTCAAGATAATTTTGTTCACAAAAGATTTTAAGTGTCGGTCATAATCGTTTCTCATGAACGGTCAACAAAAACTATAATTTCCTTGCATAGTGGCATTGTGTTCTTTGCGTGGGACAGCTTCCATAACTACCGTGTAGCTCTAAAAAACAAAACAAAAAAACAAAAACCATTCTTACTACACAATACTTCAAAGTGCCTTCTTTTAAATAAGTTTTGCACAAATATGAAGTTCTCTTTGGAACTATGCCTCCATAGATAGCTACCACTTATTTGATCAAAATCTTGATTAGAACTTAATCCAATCCCTCTAATATATGTGATAGATTTAACCCCGAATTCATGATCTGATGAATTGCAATAAAAACTAAAAGCATTCTTGTAATCGTCATGACAGTACAATTTAATGATATTTCGTAGGTTTCTTAGAAGTAGAAAATACTTAATTGACAGTTTCCGTCGGAAAGGAAGGAAAGCTTCGAATAAAGTCTGAAGGTGCTGCGCAAAAACGTCTTTCCTCAAACTTTTCCTCAAAGCAATATCTTTGTGCGTGGTCAGATTGCGCAGTGGCATCAGACCTGTTCCGTGTCACCTTATGTGTGATACTAAAAAAGAAGCGAAACGAAATAAATAAATGTATATCGTGGAGGTCGTCAGATCTCTTTGGAATTGTCTCACAGTGTAACATCTGTGATAATGACAAAATAGTTCACGGAACAATTTTCGATATCTAAAGACATAGGCAGGGACCCCCTCCACGTAAATTTCCCAGTACTGAATATTGAAATACTATGGGGGACAGACGACAATCTCCTAAGAAGCAGTATAACACGCTAATGCCCATAGCCGTTAACGCACCAAGGAAACAATGGCCAGTAGGGAGCGGATTTCTAAGATTTTGCATAATTTTGTCCGTTGCTTCAGGGCATAGCTAAATGAAATTTCTTGATATTTGGTTAGTATTGGATGATATGTATGCTGACATGTTAGTACATATTTGGCCGATTTTTTTCTGTTTGTCCATATTCGTGTAATTATTGGGGCGTATTTTGCATATATCGTTTAAGTTCTCTCTTAAACGTTTCACCTCATAAAAACTACTATTTATCGTTGAGCGTTAATTGATTAGAATGAGCATATCAATGTTTCGTTTTTTTTTTATCTTTTCTATGGATAATAAAATACTTGTGCAAATGTAGAACATTTCGTTATATATTGTTTAACCAGACGAAATGCAACACGATACACAATGTACTTCACTAAGGTGAATATTTACTTCAATTCTTTTTTCAGTGAAGCAAGGTAGATTGTATTGTTTGCACAAAAATATATATTTTCAAGCCAAATATGCTTCTCCTGAATGTTATCAAAAAGAGTTTTTACAGGAAATTAAATATTGTTCATTTTTATTTCATATTAAAGTGCAAGTGATTGGGTGAAAAGCAGAACGGTATAAGTGACATTTTATAAATTCTGAGAAAGACGTTTATTACAGGCTATATTTCAGTGGCAATATATTTTCGTGGTTTTAATGAACAATTAAAATGCCGTTGTTTTAGTGATGAAACAAAGCACCTCTACTTTACAGTGATATTGACTTAAATAAACAGATTTCTCACAATTTATAAAATGTCCTTATAAATACACCGTTCTGTTTTTTCACCAATGCATATTTTTAATAGCATATTTCGAGTTTTTTGGGCATACAAATCCTCGCCCTAATGATCAGACAATGAGAAACCGCGAGACATTTATCGCCCACCCCACCCCACCCCACCCACGCAGTCGTGAGCCCCGCGTGAAGGGCGCGCTGGCGGCAACGGCGCGGCGTGCTGCCCCCCTCCCCCACCCCTCCTCCACCCCCTCCCCTCCTCGCCACTCCGCGCCGCCGGGCGAATCCGGGAAGCCCGTTTCTCTGTGCCGTCACCGGGGACGTCGGACAGTGCATCCAAATAAACGAAAGGAAATAAAAAAAATATACATTACGGCAACGTGAATTGTCCTACACTTCGTTTTTCTTAGCAACATAAACGAAGACTTTGTTTTTAGGGAATGAAAAACAAATCTGATTGCCCTTGTAGTTTGCCTACGTGATCGAAGTAGATGAAGAAGGCTCGTTATTACCGATGAAACATTATAATTATTGTAATAATGGTACTGCTAAAATCAATATAATACCACTCCTCATTTAGGCATATACTTACAAAATATTTCAAAGCGTTAAAAACCGATTAGATGATTAAAACGTATCTAACTCATGGCTAAAGTACCATCGATGTTTTCACACTCGCATTACTGCGCTCGTGAATAATTGGATCTCCGTGGATGGCAACTGATAGTCGTATCGTAAGGCCGTTGCAACCGCAGTCGCCTGCGCCATTTACTACATCGGCTTCGTACGGACGTGTTTGTATTACCAGCGCACGTTTTCTTGAACCCTCGATTCACTAGATGCGAGAAGGATTGCTTATTTTGTCGACAGGACTATTATTTCAAATCTGTAGCTCGTTTTACAATGCAAAATAAGTTTCTATTACGTGGGAGCAAATATTTCTGCTACCGGATTTTGTCAACAACGCCGGTGCGGGTGGTTGCAGGTCTGCCGCTGTTGCAAGTGCTCCGAAAATTTCTGCCCAACGATGTGTCGCGTAGGTATAATGCGCGAGGGGGCGAAGGGAGCGCAGAGACAGCCGTGCACCGCGTCCCCACGTTCCGCACTGCTTCCGCTCTCTATACTTCGATTTTGTAAAATTGGCCGATGACAGTAGGTCATTGTTACACCTCCTGCCTTTATAAAATGAATATTTTTCATTATTTCGCGAGCACCCTTCAACTGGGCACATAAATGTGCTCACCACTGTTAAAAATATGCATTTTGTGTGGTAGGAGGGGTAACGATGACTTACTGTCATCGGCCACTTTTAAAAAATTCCTAGTATTGACTTCCGACCCCTAGTATTGACCCAACGATTTAGCACAGGCCCGCTCGCAAAACTTTAATCCGGGACCCCTTTATAAAAGTGTAATCGAAACACAAGTAGTTTTTGTTCCTTAAATAATAAAAATATCTTTTAACAAATTCATATTCATCGGTCTCTCATTACTACTTAAGAAATCAATGTTACTAACAGACTACAGCAGGCGTATTTTTTTTACCTGGGCCCGCCCGTATCGCGGGCCCGAACGTTACGCCACTGGGCTGACCCACGCAAGACCAGGTTCTTCCCCCGCGATTTCCATTTATTCTGAACCACTACGCCGCTTTGGAGGGGGCGGGGTCGCAAAACACGGAACCCCCACGCGGCGCTTACAGCGAGTCACGTCCCCGGCCCCACCCCCATGCCCGCCCTCACCCCCACCTCCACCCCACCATCGCCCCCGCCCCCGGCTCCGCCATTTCTAGAGCCACTCTTCGAACCCCGCTGCCGCCGCCGCCGTTGCCACCTTCATCGCTATCACCGCCGCGACAACCACCACCATCGCCTGCACCGCCGCCATCACCGTCGCTCGCAATCGGGAGATCGCCGCCGATAGATGACCGCCCCCTCCCGGCCGCCGCGTGGGAGGCGGAGGAGGAGAGGGGGAGGGGAGGACGTTCACCAGCGCTGACGTGGCGCTAGACGCAGCCTCCGCGCCGCGCGATGACGTGGACCCGGGACCGGGAGCTGCGCGGCGCGGCGCGAGACTGCGTTCTAGAATATGCGATGCGGCCTGGAGACGTGCTAACGGGGTGGCGTGTTTCTTCACAGACGTGCTATCTTACAAAAGAGTGGGAAAGTAATTGAATCGAAGCTCGGTGTGTTCCATTTTGCACCGTTAGGCCTCCCCGGTTTCCCAATGCCACGATAGAAGCGTGTGTCATAAGATGAAATATGGTCATTACTTGGAGCATGAAATGGGAGATCGTTAAGTCATCGGAGGGAAACGGTTTCGTCTGCGAAAACGCCTCACTACAGAAAAGAATGCCAAAGCGAGTTTTTAAACTATAAATTTTTTTTCTTAATAAAGTTGAACATTATGATTCAAATTTGTGGCAACACTACACTATTTATTGTTAATATTAAATGAACCATGTAGTGCATCGTTCGGTAAAGAGACCGGAAATGTTTATAGACAGGTTCTCGAGATCTGTAGATTTTAAAAATTAATTTTCTAAAATACTTTCTCAAAGGTCTTTACTTACAAATTTTTTTTAGTTTTGAATGTAATGTATTTCAAATTTTTGTTTTTACTCCCGAAATAATAGCGTAATGAATAGCGGATTCTTTAAGTACATGTATAAATCACGGTTAGTTATTACCCTCCTATACTTTCTTTTTTAGACGACGTGTAGACAAGAAGATAACATCAATATTGCGTCCTCGACGGACTTTAGGGCTTCTTTTTGATTTGTGTAGACGGTTAAAAATGCCATGTTCAGATCTGCGCATTTTGGTATTTTTCATAATTCTGTTTAGATGACAGAATTGCTCCAGGCAAGCCCGAGAACGCGTTGGGCATTTAATCGTATGTTTATTAGGGGCTAAGAACAAAATATTTCTCAAAAGTTCGATTGAGTGATTAAGTGAGTAAGTACTGTGCCAAACCCATCGAGTGAAATGTAGAGATAATTACTTTTATGAAGTTTATATTTGCGTGTAACTTGTTTCTGTGATGCAACAAATAACATAAACTATTATCGACATACGTCTACTTTTGATTTGCGTAATGTTTCAGTGAAAATTGTGACGGTTATACGTGAACTGACGAAGATGACATCATTGCTTTGATTAAATAATTATTGATGAATTAATAAATATGAAATTGCAAAAATTACATGCCAATATTTGTTCTCAATAAACATTGTTGAACTGATTACTGTGAACCACTTTACGCAGATGAAATGAGATGTGTAATTTTCATACATTGAAGACTGAGTCTTTTGTATGACAGAATTGGTCACCATTTTCCAAAATAGTCATATTTAGAAGTCTGAAACACCAATTTGCTTTCACTATCTTTCATTATGATTCGCGTTATCTTAGAGCACCATGCCTTCCATTCAGAAATGTTCCTAATTAAACCTTGCTGCATAAAATTCTCATAAATGTCAAATAAAATGACCTACGCTGTACTATCTCAAGTGCGTCACTAAAAACAGTGACGCAGTGGTGGTTTACGTTGTTCTGGCCACTCATCTGCCGTCGAACGTCATTATTCGCAGCATTTTTATGACATTTGGCGGATGCCGTAACGTCTCATGAACAATTTTATTTTCAAAATACGACTATAACTAATTGCCAAGGTGAAGGTTAAATGCACGGTAACCGAGGTTGAGAAGTTAAAGAACGCTGAAGTTGAGGAGTTTAATTACAGACGTCAGCATAGGTCACTGGAAGGCAGGTAGCTCCAGCCGCCCGCTCAAACATATTTGTGTTCACAAACTTATGTTCATTAAAATCATTAGCGAGGGAATTTATGCATGGACATCGGATTCAGGAAAAGTATCTTCCTACTTATTTATCCCACACCAGTTTACTTATTGATTCTATTGTGCGACACGATGATCCATTCCTCATCAGACTAGAGAATTTAAGTAGCCATTCCGGTAATAGCGCTGTTTTCAACGACCTTTGACATAATCTTCAGTGATGCTAGTAATAAATATTCTCGTTTTATTTTAAAATTTAAGAAATGCATTCATCAGAAAATACAAAAACGTAGGCATGAACTGTAGTCTTTCGTTTAAGTATTAGATAACCCGTCCGCCCCCACCGTCCCGTTCACATCGGGCAATTATGAAAACAGCTGCCGTGGTTTTACGTTCGCCAAGGAGCATCGAGGCCCACGGCCGCAGCTTCAAAACTTTATGGGCGTTATCAGAAACCAACAAAGTAATTTCGCGTCGGCCGTTATAATTTGTGGGCTCGGCCAAACACGGCCTTATCGACGGCACGGGGACCGACGCCTGCAGTTTCGTCTGCCGCTCGGCGAGTTAGCATCCGAAGTTCGTCTCTTGCTGGCGACCACTGCTATCGAACGATCTGCAACTTGCGATGCAAGGGAACGGCGCTGTGCAGACTTCCACGTGGCGTCCCCTGCAGCGGAAGGCTTGCGACGCTGGGGCGGTGGATGCGCTCTGGAACGGGACCCATCGATCAATATTGGTATCGTTACAGACTCTCTTGCCAAGCGTCGCAGGATGTGTTGCTACAATCAGGTTTTGCTTCGTAAAACGATGAGGCTGTATTCTCCGCAAATTTTACTTACACTTTTTAACCGGTGAACTTGCGTATTCTCAGAAATCCGTTGTCGTGGCACAATGTATATCGTTCGTTTCAGAATGCAATAAACTATTTAAATATACCTTCCACAATTTTTGCTTTCGAGCTAAAAATGTCACACTCGTTATGCTGCGTTAGATTAGACAAATTATGTTCATGATGACGTGCAAGTAATTAGATTTTCTTACGCTTTTTAAGACTTTTCCTCTCTCAGAACCAAAACACTATTTTATGTTTCCCAAACCCATTAGTTCGAAAAAAATATATAATGGAAATCTGAATAGTATAAAAGTGAGTGTCACTGTAAGACATTTCGGTCTTTCTCTGTATTGCATGTATTGCATGTATTGCGCCAATGCAAATTTTCCCTCCCACTTGGGTGGCAATCCGTGGTGCGCCCGTGCTCTGAGCGCCGAATTGGCGATTGGGGCGCCAGGCCCAGTGCCCTGCGGGGCAGCTGCCGGATGGCTACACCGGCATGAGCACCATAGGGGTGGGCAGCTCTGGGGCGGAGAAAAAGTGAGGTTAATGGAAGGTTCAATAATGCACAAATACTCGTATGGATTGGATTGATGATAAAAATGGCATTGCTAGAAGGGAAAATGCTCAGGTCTTTTATTTTTATTTTTATTTTTTATTTTAAAGGAATAAAAATCACTGCTTCTCTGTCCTTGTACGACCAATTATTGTATGATACATTATGCATTTCTATAATTTACATTAAATTATATTTTAATATAACAATTACACATTTCAGTTGCCCATGTTTTCTATAGAAGCTATAGATTCTATAGATTTCTACAAAGTCTTTACTTGAAAAGCAGCAACAATGCTGCTATTTTTGAAAGCTCATTACCTTGACCATTGGTATTGTGACGGCTCAGACGACGGCTGAGCTCCCCGCCCACTGATCTGGTCGGCAAGAGGAAGTCGACCGTCTGTCGATTAATGATGCGACATCTATGTTACCAAACCTTGATATTCAAAAATTAAAATATCGATGTTAATCGACCAAAAACCATCGACGTTTTCTTAACGATGTGGAAGATCACAGCCATTTTCAGCAATGAAAAACATGACATACACTTACGGGACTAATGACCTTGGTAGTTGGGGCGCCGGGATTCACTAATAAATCAAACGAAAACGCTCGCGACGCGAAACGCTTTCTTCGCGCACTGGCGAGGCCGTCATACACCATTGCAGCAACATCGGAGAACTCAGATAAGAGTTTATGGATTTCACGACTTCGCAAGAGAATTGTTACTGTACTTAGATTATGGTGTGCAACACTGACACTCCCTACTGTGAAGTTCTAGCTAAGTCGCCAGCACCATGGCTTCTTCGCCTCTGATATTCACTCAGATGTTCACGGGCCGAAAGTCTTCCAATTTGATCAGTTTGCGAAAATATTTTCTTTCAATGAAGCTCATTGGCTTGCCTGAATCTATTTTGGGAGTGGCGTATGTACCACTAATTTGCGTGAGGGTAGACCTTCGCCCAAAATGGTACCAGTGAATCACGTTTACTACCGAATTTCTTTGGTTTTCTCTGAGTTCGTCAATTCATGTATGAGGTCGAAAACATCCCATTGCACTCAAAGCGCAGTTCTTTCCTGGTTTCAGGGAAATGAATGCATTTGACGCGTTCTCTAACGCTCAACGGACATACAATGCGCAACCTACAACGACCGCACTTGTGTCGTCGGAATGTGATATTGCACACCCACCCCGTCCTACGTCAAAGGCGACGGGCTTCCGTATGCGCCCACTAAGTGTCTCGGGTGGGATTGGCTCAGTAGCAGCCGCGACCCGCCGCTCAGACATACGAGAGAAGACAGAACGCGCTCCCGAACCCCTGCGCCGCTCAGTCCGCCGAGCTGCACCGTCTGATTGGTTGTGTTCCTTCTTCTACACAGCGGCCTCCGCCGGCGCGACCCCGCTCCCGAAGCAGAGCCTCCAGGTCTTTGCCGCCGTCGCCGTCCCCAGACCGTCACCACCGCCTCCACCACCAGAAGCAGCAGCAGCAGCAGGAGCACAGCGAGCGCAGCCGCAGCCACCGCCGCCGCCGCCGCCGCAGCTGGCCCCGCACCCGCAGCCCCATGCTGGCTATGGTTGCAGGCCAGCCCGTGGAGCCCCATAATGACATGTATTGCTCCCAATACGACTACTACGCGGACTACTACCAGCAGGCGGCTGGGGCCGGGGGCCCCGGCGGGCCGCCGCCGCCCCCGGGCGCGCAGCCCCCGCCGCCGCCCCAGCAGCAGCAGCAGCCGCCGCCCCCGCAGGCGCAGCAGCAGCCGCCGCCGCCCCCGCAGCACCACGAGATGTGCCCGGCCGCCGGCGTGCCGCCCATGTGCGCCGTGCACGACGCCTTCCACGGTGAGGCCTTGGCGCGGGACGCATGCGCCTGCGCATGCGCGCGCGCGCGCGTGTGTGTGTGTGTGAGCGTGGTGAGAGGATGGTGTGGCGTGCTCCCTGTCCTTTGCTCCCTTCTAATCACACATGTCTCCGAATATGTTTAATTCAAATATTTCTTTCAGCTTAAAAAGTGCAATCTGCTCGTTTTCTTTAAGCAGGGTATCATTGCTCACTAATGGAAATATGTCATTATCTACATTTTTATTTATAACTAGTACCATTTGACGGCTTAAGTATTATCCGAAAGATGCTGTTTAAAAGTCGCACATTCCACTAAGAAGTATTCGAGATCTGTTGTCTGGGTTCCAGACAGCAGTTCTGATACAAAAACAGTTTCCTTTGCAAAAAATAAGAAAAACAGAACGAGATTCCTTGCAATAATTTATCGATATTTTCAAGCTCTATAATTTTTTGTTAACAAGTTGTCATATTTCATGGTTTTATAAACAAGTTTGGTTGTTGTTTTTTGTGAAATTTTATTCAGTGTTATTTGTATGCTAGATCTCTTTCTTTCTTTAAATGTCCTAACATAGAGAAACACAAAACATAAATTATTTGTTGCTTTTTATTTTATTTACCTCAGTTGTATGTTTTGCATGAGAAATACGGGTTACTGAATAACCATTATGTCAGTTTGTCTGCAATTTTCATTTCTATGAAAGTATTACGATGCTAAGGAAGATGTAGGTAGCAGTGCATTTATTCATACAGTAGGAAGTGATGTCATTGCCTTGACCTCATTATTAAAGAAATTGCATTTACAGAAACAATTTTCAAAGAGTGCCGTCATTCCCCTGGATGTTGTGTAAATGTAAATTCTACATCTGTTTATTCGTGTTCTCGAAAACTAGACCGCGTAGGTTTTCACTTTCTAAATTTTGACATCTATTTTAGACGCCTAAAGAAGACGTATCCAATTAATACGAAGAAAGGAAGTAAAATACAACATACTTAAAATAGCTGTATTGCTGTTATAATTTTATTTAAAATTTTGAAAAAATGAGCAATACTTTGGAGACTAAGTATAAATATTGAAGTAGAATCTTATACTATCTAATCCAAAATAGCGCCTCATGAGAGTGTCTTCTGGTTGAGAGTTAATACTAACAATGTTTTCTGACCACTATTTCACTGCTATCTCCAGTTTTCAATTCGGAACATTACTAGCGACACGCCCTGATTCGTTATTTTAATACGAGAAGAGATACGGGAAAAAAGGCGAAAAAAAACTGTTTTTGAATCCAAAATAAAATAATATTTATTGAACTTAAAATTATATACTACATTCCAATCTTACACAAAACCATTGGCGCTACGGCACCATGTATTTTTTCGCATTATTACCGGTTACGTAAAATTATAACATTGCGATTTATGTTGTTAATAACACATCTTAGCCATCACGCATTTCCTATCGCGAAAACTCATTTAACTCATTACTAATCGTATAGATTTAGGTGCAAAAAAATTAATCAATTTAAAGCTAATATACGAATACAAATTTGAGAAACCAAAACTGCGCCTTTGTTTCCAAAATCTTCTGGAAAATTGTGAAAGCCTTCAACGACCCAAGAGACATCACATTGTCCACCTATCATGGCGATCAAATTAATTGTGTAAGAAATACATTGTACAATGTTTGGTATCCTTATGTTCAGCATCCAGAACGAATTTACTGATTATAAAATTAGAAAAGACAGATTGATAATAAACAGCAAATAAAACGTAAAAAACTAGTAGTATTTAACAACACATACTTTCTCGTATTATTTTCAAAGTTTGCAATTTCCGAAAATTCAAACAGTTTATTGGAAATGGGACCCGTGACAATCTTTTAAGCATCCTTTTTTCTATTCGTGAAAAAAATGTAAAGAAAAAATGTGGAGCGGTATTTGAGAGAATTTTTTTTAATTACCTTAATTAAGGTAAAACATCTCTATCTTCAATAATATAGTTCTAGGAAGACGCTCCAAAAAAGTGCACTTATGAAATTTTCAAAGAATCTGGTGTTTCAACGAACATGACACCTGCGCCATTCTCTTAAGTGTCCTTTACACAATGCAAAGACTAAGTGTGATCAAAATATTTAGCGCCATTTTTGTGAAAATTTTGAAAAAAATTTCGAGGCTTCATGTAAAGTACCATAATAATATCTGTGTAGGACTCTCAAAGCCTCGAATACATTCAAATCGTTTGGGGAATATCAATTTTCAATAAAATCGACTGAACGGTTTAGGAGCTAGCGCTGACCACACACGGACAAACACTACATTCGACAGACAGACAGACAGACGTTTTGCCGTTAATCGATTATGCGGTGTAAAGAACTCACAAAACATGGATTCTGGCTACACCACGTGTTAGAGAATTTTTTCCCTATATTTAGCAACGGGATTTTCCACTTTTTCGTTATCAGGGCTTGGTAATAAGAGTTTTTCTGCTGAAAATTAGCCGTTTTCCGGCACACGTTTACATAACTTTCTCGTCTTACGAAGTACCGTCATAAGGGCGCAAACGTAACAACTGCGTTCCTTACGGCCTGAAACAGCCCCCAACAATGGGAAGTTATGCTGAGAATTTCAAACTGCTGAGTCGTGCGTTGCCATTGTTGTATTCATTTTTTGCAATTTAATAAAATACGGAGGATTCACCTTAAATCGGGTCTGCGTCATTTTTCGTCAAAGTCTCCTTTATTGAAGATAAAAAGTTATAGAAAATATTTGGAGCCGCTTTTGAGAAAATAATTTTTCAAACATTACTACTATTTGAAGTCAGATTTCTCATATTTTAATATAAATTGTATATGACCTGATTTTAAGATCTATTTTTTGATGAAAAGACTTTAGTAAGGAAAAATTTTGTCTCAATTTTGTAGCTGTAGGAAGACGCCGAAAAAAACTGAACTTTTGCAATTTTCGAAACTTCAGTGAGTTGAACGAAAATGCGCCCTGCACTATATCTTTGGCTCTACCAGGGCGATAAAAATTAGAAGTGAAACCATTTTTGAGAAATTTGGAAAATGCAAGGGCTTTATGGAAAGTACCTTTCAGATTCAAAATATCCGTTTCAAATTGAAGGGGCCGCAACATCAGTCAGATAGAGCAAGGAATATCAATTTTGGAGAAAATCCTGCCAACGGTTTTGCTGATGTTTACGGTCGGTCGGTCGGACAAACATTTTGCCGTAAAATAATTTTCCACAAAACTCGCGTTAGAAGAAGAAATCTATTAGATACTGGAACACGATTTATCCACTTTCTCGTTAAATGAACCTGACAATAAGATATTTTCAATTGAAAAATCGTCGTACGTACAAGAATGAATTGCTTTTGATGTGTAGTTAGTGACATTCATAAGTTAAATCTTTGAAAACATTTTGTTACATGAATGGCAATGATGATTGGCAAAGATGAGTGGCTTGTGATAGGTTAGACTACATCAGCCGGTTGGCAGTCTGAAAGTAAGAATTCGATAAACAAAGTAGTGGGGCATCAAAATGGCAGACACCTTCTCGTACTAGTTAGTTACCCTTTCCTTTTAATCGAAGGTACCTTTTCGTGTGTGCTGTATCTTGTTTCCGATGACCATCTATCGGCTTCTAAATGACCTCCCAGGGCGTCCCGCGGTAACGAGCGTTCTTCTAAGGGCGACTCCCAATGAAAGGTCCCTTTTTCGCGCCCCTCCCCCGCCTCGAGCAACACACCGAAGACGCCCTTAGCTTCGGTACCATGCATATTCCCGGGTAGCCATTGGGCATAAGTCGGTGCTTATTCCATTGTTTTGGATGTAGGGAAGGGGTTACAAACACACAGATTGCACACACATCACTTACACAGATCCCTGGTCAGGGCAAGACATGATGCAAGGATGTTGGTGAAGATCCGAGGAACACGACCCCATGCCGCAAACAACTGAGGGTGCCTTTCGCGGGATTAGAATCCTACAACTTTAGTGTGTGAACACACCTGCTTATGATCAAAACTACAATGATTTTACTAATACTTCAATCGGTAAATATTATTTTAGAACAAAAAAATAATTGAGGGACTTTAACAAAATTCCGACGTACTATTACTCTCATCAAGGAACGAATACTTTCATTTCATGTGTTTGATATTTCCTCAAGCCATTAGTAATCATGGGCGTATTAAACAGATTCCTTTGCGGATTTGGCACAATGCTGTTTCATCGATACTAGAAGAGACAACCTGCCCCATTCCGTGGTCCTGCGTGGAACCACGCCGTTCCGTGGAACCACTGCTAAACATCGTTGGGGCCGCGTCCGGGCGGGCGACGCGCGTCGTGAGTCTCTTCTGGTTTATCGCGCTCGCCCTCGCGCGTTTGTTTGCTCTGGGCGCCCCGCCCCGCTCCGCCCCCCCCCTCCCCGCTCTGCCCCGCTCTGCCCCGCCCCGCCCCGCCCCGCCCCGCCCCCCGCCGCCGTCTGGCACGGCGTCTGGATCCCGCCGCGACGCCGCCGCCGTCAGACGTTGGCGCGACGCCCTCAGTCGCCGACGCGCGGCCTCCCACCCAGGCGCGGACCGACCCCCCACTCATTCGATGACAAACCGCGACCTTTGCAATTTAAACATTTTACATTAAACAATTGTATATGTTGGAGAATATATATAAAATTTTATTTAATAAAATAGAGGCTCTTATCCTTCCGAGGTTCTTCGCTCATCCTGATTTGTGTTCATCCACCCTTGCCCTTGCCCTCCTCCCACTCTCCAACCCTCCATCTCCACCCAAGCACCCGATCGCTCGCCTCCATTCGCCTTTTCGTATTTTCCAACCCGCATTAGGATGTCTTTTCACCATCGAACGTTACAGGAATCAAAAGCACTTTCGATCTTTCGCGCGCGCGCAGATCAAGTTTCGCATCACTTTTGTGTATCTGCGCTTGAACAGAATATCGAGATTGCAGTCGATTGCTGCCCGCTAAGGCGTGCAAAAACTCTCTATTGTCACCCTCCCACTCAGCTTATTTTCCTCACTTGCTCTTTTCCTCACACACCCCGATCTGAACCCCCTCACCCACATCGACTCAACCACCCACCCACTGATTTACCTATTTCCAGCCGCCCGCCTTCTTCCCGATTTCTTTCCACATTCTTCCCGCCTTTTCCCGTTTTTTTCTCTCCCTCCCGCTCTTATTTTCTTCTCGCTTTCTTCACGACCTCTTCCTGCCTTCTCGCTCGCGTTCCCCACGCCCTCGTCCTCGCCTGTTTAGCGCTCCCTCGACAGCTTTCTCATTCCCGTGTCGTCATCGCCGATTCCTTCCTCCTCTGCTGTTCCTTTGCCAATTGCCCAACCGCTTTTTACCTGTTCGCCGAATGGTCAACATGTTCCAGTTGTCATCGACCCGACCCCTCGACTGCCCACTTTTGTCCTCCGTCACTTTGAAATTGCTTAATTATTTTTCTGCCTAATATTTCTGCACTCCACAAGGAGGCTATCGCACATTTTTCCGTAACGGGAAGTGATTTGTGTTACTACAGATAACAAAATCCCCTTAAAGCAGTTCCCAAGTGGCTTGGCCTTCCGGTACCAGGGCACCCTTCGCCCTACGATCTTTGCGTTTTCCTCCTCACGATAGAAACACGAGACGCGACGCGAACAGAACAATTTCATGTGTGGCTATGAGAATAAGCACAACAGTGTACCAAGCGGGGCTGAGCGGCGTAATAAGGAACAGTCGAATTAATTTTTTTCGCGCAAATTCGATTGAACTGTCCGCGATCTGAAGCCGCTAGCGTGTGATAAGGATTGGCAAACTATTAATTCACGAGTTGTTTTCGAGTTCGCCAATTGGGCAGAGTAAGCACAAACACAATCTGGACTAAGGTGTTATTACGAAGATGCGTGTGAGAGGAAATTGCACAAAAAAGGATTTTCAAGTAGTAGGCATTTTTGAAATCCACCCAACTCATACGCTTTTCTAACCAACTTCTTTTCATACAAACCTGAACACTTTTTCGTTATCGCGATGTATGTGAAATAGAAGGTGATATTCCCCTGGCTCCTGCAATACACTGCATTCTTCCTTTTTCATCACATACTACTTAGTACTTCCCAATTTAAATACCTACTTTCTCGTGCTTTGGACAGTGCAATTTTTCAACTGCTCGCGTCAGTTGGCGTGGCGTTGCGTCGCGCCTCGCATGCGCCACTGAATCAGCCGCGCCGCGCCGCGCCGCGATGCGCTGTGCTCTGTGTGTTTACCCGCCCAGCTTCTTGCTTACCAACCACCATTCATCTTCCCATTTTTGAAAATCGACCATCTCCAGCAGTTCTTGTCCGCAGACACATTCCCTTTTCGTCTTGCTCGCCTTGAACATTTTCAAAATTTTCTCGAAATTTGTTCCAAATGTTTTCTTTCAATTTCTTGTAAAAATGTCTGAGTTTCACCTTTAACTCAGAATTTTCGAAAATGGTGAAATATTGGAAATTTTCGGCGACTTCCTACAATCACAATATTGAATATATTGCCAATTCAAATGTGTTCTCCACATTTAGTTCTCTAATTAGTATTATGTACATTTTTCTAAAAATATTAGTAGTTTTCTCATAATTTTGAGTGAAGTAAGGGTATTATTTAAAAAAAATATTACAAACAATATTTTCTCAAATAGCTCAAATTGTTTGTTTAATTTTTTTGTACCGATAGTACTATATGCACTTTATAACATGATATAAAATCCATTTTGCTGTATTCTTTTGTTTAAAAAAAATTGCAAATATTTTTTTTTATATTTCTCTCTGGTCGTTAATATTTACTTTACTAGCGATTCGTGTATATTATTGGATTTGTGAGTCCAAGGGCTTCAAATTATATCTTATGAAATTTCTCTCGTTTTCTGTGAAAATGAGCTCAAAATTACGCTTTTTCAGAAACGCCATTTTCTCGGAAGTGGCTGCAATTTTTTCTTCAAACGTTTTCTATGGACAGTGTTAAATCTGAATAACATACGCATGAATGCAACTTTCATATATTCTTTTGTTTCTTCAGAAATTAAACAAATTATTTTATTTGAAATATTTCTCACTTTGTTAATATGTACATTACGGGCATTTATACATTATCGTGAGTACAGTAGCTTCAAATAATTTGTATGCGTTTTTCGATAACTGCAAATCTTTGGATGAAAATAAGCTTCGAAATGTGCATTTTCAGAATCTTTGCAACGACATGTTCATAAAACGGCCCTAAATTTTTCAATTAAAATGTTCTTATAGAACCAGTTCTAACCTTTCTATAATATTCTTCCAGGATTATTTATTGTCATTATTATTATTATTACTATTATTACTATTATTATTATTATTATTATTATTATTATTATTATTATTAGGATCCAAACAAATTGAGAAACCATGAAAAAAGTGGTTTAGGCGCCAGTAGATGGCAGCTGAGAAGATGAGCCCAAACTGAGAATTTGGTTCAGACTAAAGAGAATACTGTCGATTTTGGTATTTTCCATAAGAATGACAATGTTTGATGATCAACGATTTATTTAGATGGGTATATCTCGTTTAATCGATTTCAGCTTTCAATATGACTCATTCACAAAATTTTCGCATATCAATTGAGGGGCTTCTAAAAAGAACTAAACGAGTCCAAAATTACATATTTTGAAATATTTCACTAAAACTGGCGTGATCTGCTGGGACATTTCCTTTCGGTTAGGGCCAAACACATTGAAAGATAGAAGGCGAAGAAAATCGTAAATTCATTACTACGCACGTCTACGCAATGAAGTTTTTCAGAGAAATCTCGGATTTGAACTAGTTTGGTTCTTGTAAGAACTACTTCAATTACTGTCTTGGGTGACTTATAATGTTATTACAGCAATTACTTTGATTTAATGTGAATGAAATGGTCTGTGAGGAAACTCATCTGAATCGCGATTTAAACGACATTTTAATTTACCTGCATTTCAAAAGTAAAACTTTTTTCATTTCGCATTGTGTGAAAACCTCTCCAGTTTACAGCACGTAAGAGTTCTAATCAATTCTTCCTCTTTTCGTATGGACTTGTTATTTGTCTGGACAAAATCTAGTTGCAGTGTGTTCTAATCAGAGATATGGTTCGTTTCCACGTTGAGAAGGTTTTCTTATCAAAACAAGTGTTTCTTCTATTTCAAATTATTGCACATAAGGAAGCTATGAAATGGTGACCAAACCGTCCGTGCTATTGGCGAATGTCAATTAGAAGCGGTGTGTAAAACAACCTACATTACATGTGCGAGAACTTGTCGGACAATAAGAAAACAAGATATTTTGAATTCTAGTTGGAGTTTATACAAAGTGCTTCACTTGAAAGGGTGTTGCACTCTATTTCTCAATAGAGAATCCCACCCAATTCAGATATTTGTCCATCGTTTAGGGATTTTAATGTACTCCATCTCATAGAAATTACAGATCTGTTGTCGAAGAAATTGGCTGGCCCTTCCTTCGACAACGGACACTTCAAGCCTGTGCTTGCACTTGGTCTGCTTATACATTAATCCGTGCGAACATTCCGTTCTTTGTAAAACATTGTTTTAAATGCGAAATAGCTTCATCCAACTTGGAACGTTTTCATTATCCTTTTTAAAGAGAGATGGTTATAGAATATCTAAAAAGGAGCCTTTTTTAATATTACCGTATAAGAAACTCCTGTCCCTGAGACACTAAATATTTATTTTTACTGTTACGTTATTGCTTGTTGTCTTCAATTCGGAGCTCGATATTCATTGCATAACGTACCTGCATCTAGAGGATCTAGAGGAGAATTGAAAGTTGTTACATGTTCACGGAAGGAGGAAATTATGGTAAGGCAATGACACACAGTTAACAACTAGTTAATTGGAGTTGTAAGTAGAGTAGAGTAAGTAAGTAGAGTAAAGATGTAAATATTATTAATTAAAATTAATGCACTAGGGGCGTTAACGGGTTTTAATGATCGAGCGGCGATAAAAAGCCCGAGGACCGAAGACTCTCAGGCTTTTTGCCACCCGAGATCATTAGAATCCCTATAACGTCCTTGGTGCATAAATAACTATTAATAGTCTAAGCCGCATTGTTCCGATTTATGCGCAATGGTGATGTGTGCTGTGGCATAATGTGTGTTGCGAGTAGCACGTGCGCCTACTCTTTTCCCTACGTTATAGTTGGAGCACGTGTCTTCGCTTACATCAGTTTGTTGCAAGCCGGAGGGTAATTGTCTGCCCAGAAGAAACAGGTTAACGAGGTTTTGTGACGATGCTTTCTTTTAAATGCTTCAAAACCGTCGTTTGTTGTGTAGTAAAGATGACGATTTTGGGCATCCAGTTTACACAATTCGACTGCTTTTTTATGTCGGATTTAATTTTTCTTTCTGAACAAATATATTCATTTCTTTTGTAAATAGTAAACAATTTACATGTTTCCGGAAGGTTTATGTTTCTGAAATGCAAATTTTATATAGAAATTATTTTTTCAAACAAGCTTTTCAGTTCTTTTCAGTTACGGCTCAGCCATTCGAAATATCCAAGTAGTTTATTAAACAAAATGTGCTTAAAATTGTCGTAAGAGCTTATTTTTCACATTTCCTCGTTTCCTCCCCAGACACTTTATATGAAGTTACACGCGAGGCACCTGATTATTAGGCAACTTCCGATGCACCAGTGTTCCGCAGGTCACGCTCTGACGCAGTCAAAAAGAGTTTCAGCACCAGCCCCTGCGCAGTTGGGAGCAAATGACTAATGCGTAACTAGTTTGTGTATTTCCGACCACATATTCATCAATTGACAAAAATTGATCCGTTTCGACCCCTCTACGTTTATAGGAGATCAGGGAAACGACCTTTCAAGGCAACCTGCATTTACAATTGTAGTCCAGGAAGTTCTACATTCAGTAACTTCCGAAAATCCGCTATTACCCGGACTCGACTTCATGGATTTCCGTCTCTATCGCTAGGTAGCTGTGTCGAATTCAAATGACGTTTGAAGGAGAATATTGACAACCGACTACTCTGATCGGGAGTTTTCCGTAGATACTCCCATCAGTGCCAGGTGAATGCCTTAACGAACAGGCCACGGATTTTCAGTTTTAGGGTAACCAGAATGACTGTAATGATTAATATTGAGAAATGCTGAGGCCGTATTTAAGATAAAATCATGTACTTACCTCAGACTACATATGAAAGACAGTTTATCCCAGGCCTTTCCAATAGGCTCTGGGACTTTGTCGATAACAGGATGCCATCCCGGACCCGCGCAGCAACTCTCCAAGCCCCTCTGAGCAGCGCGAGGCACCGTCGCAAACTGCTTTCTCAACAGATCACGCGGATACCTTTTCTTTTCTCAATCGTTATGTCGCGGACACTTCCACCCGTCAAATTAAAACGAAGGGTGTTTCCAATACATTCAAACTGCCCCAATCAGGGCGGTGTATCTAAAAAATGTATCGCTTTCTCTACCCGATTTTTCTTACCGCTTATCCCCATTGGCGAATCATTAACTGTGGCACATCAATCTTAGGAGGTGGTGTAATATATCGATCGTTATGTCACATGTGATCTTAACATAGCCTTAAGCTATTTTCAATATTTGGTGCATTTTGGGACTCTGGTGGACATAATTTCATTCGTTGAATAGTCCTATTAAATACCACTTGTGCTTTGGAAATTCTCAGATAAATCCCCTCCTTGCTTCGCAAGTCGGGAAGTTATCGACGTTTTCCAAAGTACTGGTGGTATTACCTATGATAACGTTCGCGAGAGGAATAACATTTTGTAGAAGCAGTGATGCCGCTGCGATTTTAGTACGGCGCTACAGGCCCCCGTAGTGGGAAGCGCTGAGAGGAGAGGAAATGAGAAGGAAGAGGAATGAGGGCAGGAGGTGGCCCTGCCGATGCCCTGGACATTTTTCCGAGCCACGACGCGCCGAATTGAGCTCGTTGGGCGTATAATACATTAAGGTTACTTTACATCCCATTGCAAAATGGCGTTGACAAAAAAATCGATACACACGTTAAATCCCAAATAAAATATTTTTTGCTGCATCACTGTTCCTATGCAATTCCACACTCTAGTAAGCATCAGAAATGTATATATTTTATCTAGCAATGATTTTAATGCAGTCGTTTCCATTAAATGTAAAATTTTGTAATGTAAATTCTAAACATGTCAGTAACAAGTATTGAACTCAGCTTTTGGTCAATGTCTCCTATTCAAATCAATTTTTTTTTATCATGTTTCCCTTGATCCATTTTGCAAATATTGAGATGGCCACCATGTTTTACTTCTGGGAAAGAAAAAAAATAAATATGTGACTGACATGAAATACGAAATGTGCGGATGTTTCCTTGAGCTTTGGGGGTCTTAGGGCGGAATACAGTTATTTCGTAAGCGGGACCATCAAAAATCCTTCTCGCTTCCTTCTCGTGGGGAACTACAAGGAATAAAAACGAAAATCTCTAATTGTTTTACCGCTGCAAATATTTTATAATTCATGGGAGTTAATATTTCTTGTTATCAAATTTTGCAAAAGACACTTATTTCTGGTTCATTTGTTATTCAACTTATACGAAGACAATAAAGAATGAAGAGTAGAGTTTCCGTAACTCAAGAAAACGTAGACAAATTATGAAGTGCTCAGATAGTACTTTATACTTCTCCCCCATATGTCATGTTTTAACTGAATGTTCACGTGTAATAAATACAAGGTGGTTCAAATATGACCGGGACTGATTTTTTTTCAAATACCCCGACATACGCATTAACTGCGCCGCCTGGAGAGAATCTAGCCACAACCCCCCACCTCCCTCCTTTGCAGGTTAGAACCTGTTCAGTCGCGTCTGGGTCTTGCTAGAACGATGAGTGAACAAAAGGTGCCGCGGTGCGTGGAACACCGCATTATCATCAAATTTCTCGTTGGAGAAAACGTTCAACCGTCGGAAATTTTGCAGAGACTCAAAAAACAGTACAGGGAAGAGTGCCTCTCACGGACCCGTGTGTTTGAATGGTGTAAGTGTTTCAGAGAGGGACGAGAGCGCGTTGAGAATGAACCTCATAATCGTCGGCCGCGAACATCCATAACCCCAACTGGATGGGTGGGACTGGATGGGGACTGGATGGGTGTTATCCATGTAGACTTTCTTACAGAAGCTAACACCATCAATGCAGCTTATTATTCAGCACTTTTGGAAACAGAAATCAAAGAAAAGATCCGATCCAAACGGAAGAGAGGTGGGAAACGGGTAGCATTCCTTCAAGACAATGCACGGCCTCATACTGCTAAAACAACCATGGCAACCATCAGCAAATTGAAGTGGGACCTTCTACCACATCCGCCGTACAGTCCAGATTTGGCCCCAAGTGATTTTTACCTTTTTGGACAGCTTAAATCACATTTGCAAGGCATGCGATTTGCGGATAATGACGCAGTCATCCACAGTGTTCGGGAGTGGATATGCCGACAACCAAAAGACTTTTATGAAAAGGGCATTAGGATGCTCCCAGGACGTTGGAAAAAATGTATAGAATCTGGAGGGGAGTACTTTGAAGAATGACATGTACAAATAAATTTTTGCTAATAAAGTATTTCGTAAAAAAAATCAGTCCCGGTCATATTTGAACCACCTTGTAATTAACTAATTACTAGATGTGCAAGAAAAATGTATTTTATTGATTAATTTCAATTACTTGTTGCTCTGAACTATTGAAATATGTAGCATGCTTCTTGACAACATAAAACTTCAACTTTTGTCATCTTTTACTAATATTTGTATGCAAATTGTACAGTAATAATATTTTACAAGTCTGTGTAATTTTCTTCAAGTCCTATGATTTTCAAGAGTAAGGGGTTATAGAAAAAGTTCATCTAAAAACATAAAATATTATTTGTAATGTCTAGACAAGCCATAATAATTAGGGGGCGAATTTTAATGAAATGTATTTTTTCTTTTCTCTTTGGAACGATGCCTTTTAGTATATACAATAATTTTATGTTGTGACAAAAGGAAATTACCTATTTTAATTTTTTTGTTGCAATTTTCGTCGAATTTGACTAAGAAATCATTTTTTACCTTTCCTGTAATTATTAAAGCATTCTGCACTGATTTAGTCGATTTTGATATTATTTTAATGGTACTCGGTTCAATCAATATTTATGAGATGCAAAAAAGTTTCTCCACACAATTTCTGAGTAGCCTTTTCGATTTCTTCGCTCGATTGTAGTGTCAGCCGTTGAGAGTATGTAATCTAAGGTTCTTGTAACGCCTGTCAGCGCCATTGTCAGTTCGACCGATTTCGGGGACAACTAAAGGCAGAGAGTTCCTGGTAAAGAGCAGACTAAACCAAACGTTTGCAAGCTGAGTACCCTTGAACGAAAGAAAGAAGCCTCGATTACATCAGTAATATATCCAGCAGCTTCAGTTGTTTATCTGAATTGGTTTTCATATAATTTTTACGTCATTTTTCTTTACGTTTATGGCATTAAAACACTTTTAAGAGCATTTTATTAATCTTTTTTGGAGATGGTTTAGGTCATCAAAGTCCGCCTTCTAGTAACAATGATTGAACTTGTAGCTGTTCCTAACCTTAAGAAATAGAACAAATTTGTGTATTCCTCACAAACAGTCCTCACAAAACATCAAATTGCAATTTATTTCACAGGTTAACAAATATCAGTACTATTTTAACGAGGCATTCTCATTCAGTATTGACTTGCAACTATGCTAAAAGAATGCTAATTTAAAGTTAGGAATACATTTATTACTCTAGAAGTTTATACTTCTGAAAGGTGAATTAATGTCCACGACTTGCCCTTTAGCTTGCATTAAGAATACTGTTTTCAATACATATAATTATATAATAATTACATAAAAATTACATAATAGTTACATAATGACATAATAAATTAACCAATTATTTAATTATCCAATGATTTAATTGGGTGCGAGCTTTACACCGTGTGTTCCCGCCCGCAGGCCCGGTGACGGTGCCGATGGTGTCCACCAACTCGACGCCGCCCATCCCCATGCCCGTGCAGGTGCCGCCGGGCCACGTGGTGCAGCAGATCGTGGACGAGATCGGCACCCTGCGCCACATCATCCTGTCGCCGCAGGCCATGGTGCACCTGCCGCCCGCGCCCTTCGTGAGTACACTGTCAGAAATTTCCGCTTTACTTCGATGTAAATTACATTACAGTATTTATCGCGAACGCGCATTACATTTAATGCACACATGTACATTAGGACGCAAGGGTCAAAGCTTTATGGTCATATCAGGAATGAATGAATGAATGAATGAATGAATGAATGAATGATCTTGATGCACTGGTGATAATGATTATATGATATGAATGATGGGAGGCAGGGGAAACACGAGAACGTGTATATTAAATCTACATTGATTTTAACGTGTGCTTTAAATTTTATGTACTAATATATTAAGCACTTTTTAATGTAGCAGGTTACATTAAGTTTTATTTACAATACGTATTTCTTCATTAGATTTCATGACATTTCTGACCATGTAGCCCGTTCACCGCTCAGCGGCGCTCTAGTCCAGCTGATTCAGTGCGGGGCCGTTCAAAAAATACGTTGGCCCGTTTGGAGAGAAAGGTTTTCACACACTGACGAAAACAGAACGAGATATGGTACTACACATTGTCGTCTTTACAATATCTTATTGTAAAACAGTGTAATGGCGATCAACCGAGGTTTCGGCTTAACCCAGACAAACATCGGCAAGAAGCATTAAATTAGTCATTGAAAAACGGAACACAGAAGGAAGTAAATGAGTTCTTGCAGAAGAAGCTAACCGACGTATGCGCTAGGCGACGCCGGTGCAGATTCTTTGAATGTTCGGACCAGCTGAATTCGATAACTCATCTGGTTCGCTTGTCAAATATTGATATTCACTTGTCAAATCGGATTATCAGAGCTTTTTTGTATTACGTTTAATCTCGATTCCGATTATCTCGAAGAGTCATCAATATATCGTGCTTTAATTTTAACTAAAATTACCGCACACTACAAATTAAATATTAGTTAACTTGTTTGTAGAACTTCGAGCTGGACGTTAATTTTATCCGGTTTAATTTTGAAGTATGCTTCGAGGCTGTTGTTCATTCGGACATTATCATCTATTTTGTATAATGTGAAGTTTAACCGGTTAAATCGCGATTTATCCAGTTTTACTTCGGCCGTAATGTACAGAACGTACAGAACTGTATTGAAGGGAAAAGAAGAACTAGTGGTGCTACAAATGGCGTAGACTTTCTCGCATTAGTTATTCTAAAATCTGTTGCTTGGACTAGGTTTTCGATATTGCTCCACCGTAAAGCTAGTCCATTGCACCTTTTCCCAGCTCCTACTTTTAGCACCTACAAGACATCTCTCATTTTCTCAATTTCTCAGACCCGTAATAGTGGAATTGAAATATGACTTTAATGAAACTTTAATGAAGAGTAAAACATGATCATATATCACAATTTTTACAAAATGTGTTTTGTTTTTAATAGTAATACATAATATTAGTGCCTTAATATGTCCTATTGGTTTCACTTTGCAAATTGAAGACGACTCGATTATTTCTCTTTGTAATTCACTACAAATGTATTATTTTTCGAACAGTTCTTTCAAACATGAAGTGGAGTGGTGTATGCCACTTACCATATCTTATCTTTTTGTCTTTTGCGAATCCTTCGACAGATTTTATAATATGTAATATTACATAGACTAGGGAAATAAAAACGTCCATGTTAGATAACTACGACAATTCATTTGTTCTATGGTCATATTTGTAAGTGCTGTGATATGTAGACAATGATTTATATGACTTTAAGCCGTATTTATGACTTTAAGCCGTAAGATAATTTTGTAAATATTGAGGATATCCTATCTGCAAAAGTAAAACAATCTTCTGCTGTCCAGACTATAGACATTGAAACACTGGTAGCAGTAATATTTATTTGTCCTGTCTTGCTTGAATTGTCTTTATCTATCTTTGTCGTACGCCAGTCACTGAAATGAATCGCGGTGAAATGAATTGCGTTGAATGAAATTTCAGTGAATGAAATTCAGTGAAATGTATAGAGTTTGGGACGCTCTTTTGTTGATGTTGTACTAAAGTTTTCAGCTGTATATGGAAATATCGCGAGAGAGGTAAAATTCCTTTAAAAAAGTACTGCAACACATTAACATGCTTACCGGAATAGCCGGAAAGAGTAAGAGCAAACAAAAGTATATATATGGGAAGTACTGGAAAATATCTTCAAAAGAAAAATACGATGGCTCTTCCATAGTTTAAGGCAACCATATTGCATTAGTTCATACTGCAACAGGATTAGAAATTCACTATGACGCGACTGTAGGTTACTGAAATATGCTTCACGATGCTAGTTACAAATTAATTTCTAGTTCAGGACCCAACTAGTAGGGGAAATTGAGAGGTGCATAAATAAAAATAATTGTACTATTAGAGACATATGTGAATAACGTACATTTGTCTCAGTTCATACCCTTCAAAATAATCCTCCAAGGTTTCCATACATCATTGCCGACGATGAAAAAAACGTTGATTACCATCGACTGCTCGCTACTCGTTCCCGTACCTCCCCTCGTCCTCCGGAGCGTTAGAAGACACGAAACGCCCACAACTGAAGCCGCTTGAAGGCCTCCACCCAACGTGGAACATCACGATAATTCAACGCTCTCACAACCAAAGCTTCTCTTACCTCGATCAGACTACGCTTTTCACAAATTATCGATGTTCCACTTTACATTCATACGCGTTGAGTATAACTGTCGCATATAAATTTTTGCCTGTGCCGACAACCCACGAATGCTCACAGACGCAAATTTTTGGTGCTATCTCGAATGGACTTAAAGAGGGTAACCAACGAATGTATTGAACTACCCTATCATGATTTATTACAATGACTGATCCGCGTGCTTCAAAAGCTCACTCTCCCCCCTCCCCGCTCCACGCCAACCAAACCAGAAATTCGTTCAAGGGCGGATCCAGCCGATCATTTTTTTTTTTTTGGGGGGGGGAGGGAGGCATGTTTAATTTTTGTTAAATAATGAACATAATTATACTATTGTGCATTATTTTTGTAATGTATGTATGATTCTATACACTATTATTTTTAAATAATAATACATAATAATACATACATGAATAAATATTTAAATCAATTTTTACAAATAAAGTAAGGTAACAAATGTAAACGCTAGTCCATTTGGGGTCAAGCGGCATGATCCTCATGCCCTCCCGGCCCCTGGTTCCGCCACTGAATTCGATGTATCATAAGCCCTAGTTCACTCCATCCATGAGTTTTTAAAATGTTTTAGAATTTCAGAAACTTTCAAAAAAGTTTAAACGAAATTTTCCATACCTGCAATTGTTGTTGCTATTGATATTTTGAGTATTAAGAAAACGTACATTCGCAGAATTTTCGATTGATTACTTCCAACGAGTGTAGCCATTAGACTCGTAAATTTGGTGGGTCTTCCCGTCACGGCATGCGACGATGCTCTTCCCCATCGATCGAGAACCGACGCCGACCCACACGGCGACAGGCATTTCCCCATCCAGACCAAAACGGTAAAGCCATTATTTATAGCTAATTTTTTGAGAAACGTGCTGTTTTTTCACCTGGAATACTCACGTGTGTACAAGGGAAGACTGGAGCACATTTTTAATATTTTTAGGAAAACCAATTTCAAGATTTCAACGGAAATACACATTTTGGGGTTCCCCGATGTAGTTTTTTTCCTTTCTTTTCTCTCTTTTTTCCCCTTTTCTCTCTTTTTCTTCTTTTTTTCCCCTTCAAAACCTCCGTCCGGCTGCCCGTTCCTGAACAACACTATCGCCTAAACTATTTGTTGCATTTTTTCCAAAATGAATATTCCCTGGTCGATCTGGTCTATCTCGAAGTTTTGCAATTTTGAAAACATTCTTTAAATTTTGGAGTACTTAACATGACCCCTGGGACATTTTCAATTTTTTTCGAAAATAGCTGCAATTTTTTTCTTTAAATTTCTTGCAAGAATAGAGTGAAATACATTTATGAAGATGGCAAAGGTCCGATTTTTCACAGTTAACTATACATTTTCGAAAATTACAAAATATTAAATTTTTTTGGCATATTCCTAAAACTACAATATTAAAAATATCTTCAAGCAAATGTTAAAAAAAAATTAACTTGTTTTTCACAATTACTTCTTTTAACTTTTTTTGAAAATGTTCGTACTTTTCGAGCAATTTTTAGTGAAATATTGGCAATGTTTTAAAATATTGAAACTAGGATTTTTCAAAAACGGTTGCAAAATTTTCTTCAATTTTTTGTAGGGATAGTGATAAATACACTGTGCAAGTTGACGTAAAAATAATTTCGCTACATTTTTTGTTTTATCAAAAGTTTTACAAATGTTTTATTACATCTTTCTTTCACGTCGCTAATAATTTCACTACCGCTGTTTGCATACTTTATTGCATATATGAGTACAAGTACTTTAAATGGGGTCTTATAAAATTTATCGAAAACGAATCTTTTTCTGTGAAAATTAGCTGAAAATTCAGCATTTTCTTAAAAACTACTCGAAACTTTTCATTGAAACTTTTTTTACGGGTTGTGCTAAATGCACTGAATAACATGACATAAATATCAGTTTAATGTAATATTTTGTTGTTGTGTTTCCAAATTTCCACAATTTTTTTAAATGTCTTTCACGTGGTTCATATTTATATTATGGAAATTGTTTGTTCATTATTGCACGCTTGAGTAGAAGTGCTGTAAATGGTTTCCAAACAAATTAGTCGGAAACAGAAAAGTGTTTTTGACTTTTCGGCTAACTTGTTTGACGACATTTTCTCGAAAGCCGCTTCAAATTGTTCAACGAAAGCACATACAACAAGTTTTTTTTTCTATATTATTCTTAACGTCATATTTCAGTTAAGCCATTAGTAGGCGAAAATCTGAGAAAATGTGAAAAAAAATGTCCTTTACGTGTCAACAGCAGAGAAGATAATGGGAGCAAACTCGAAAAGATAGCCCAGAATAAAGCAATTAGAAAATTAACCCGTTAGTGAGAAAGTCTGTACCTTTCTGCAGAAATACTAGTTTATTACGCATTTACACAAATATAATACGTTACCATAATGTTGAAGAGGTACCTTAATAATCTTTTTAATGATAAACTAATTCTTAGTTTTCAGTGAAAATAAAATCTCAAATTGTCTTATTAGAAAATCATCACGTTGAAGAGAAGTTTAAATTGACGTATGTTTTTGGAATGAGATGCTATTTAGGTTATACTCTCGTCTTATGGTCGCTTAAATAAGGAACTGATTTTTGAATCGACTTCCAAAATGCAGTCATAAAGATTGTCTTTTCCTATACATATTCACATATTTTTACTTACATTTCCTTTTTATTTTTTACAGAAAACAAAAACTAAACCTGTTTAAAAACTGCCCAACCAGCAAAGTTGATTTGAAAAACAATACTGGGGCAATTTTGAATGCATTCTTGTATGACGAACAACCTAAATAAGTAGCTTGTCTTTTGAATTCAATGTCTACAGTACTTTGCCGTGCCAATTTATCAAGTCAGAATTATGGTAAATCATTTCTTGGATCGTCATATATTCGTACAGCTAATCTGACCAATTTTTTACATGATCTGCCAAAATAAAATTACCCTTCATTGTCTGGCACCTAAAAATTATATAATTTACGGTGAATATATTTGCGATGATATTGATGCTAAAGTAACTTTGCATTGTTGTTATCAAAACCAATGGTGTTGAAGTTATTCAGATACAGAGATTCAAGTTTTAGAAATCACATAAAAGGCCATGAGTACATTAAACTATCAGTTTTAGGTATTATTATTATTATTATTATTATTGTTATTATTATTATTATTAACTTGTCCATATCCCTTAGTAGGGCAAAGGCTTTTACATTATAAGGGTACACCTACACCCTTTCAAAATCTCTTGGCCTCGCAGACCACTGGGCGTGAGATGTATGTACAATATGGTATATACCGTTTAGGAATGATGGGACATTAAATACATACCTTTCCGATTCATTGGCAATTGCACAAGGGGCCCTGCAGGGTTCGAATTTAGGCTCTATTATCTTCCAACTATACGTAAACGATATGCCCTCGAGGATTCGAAACTGAAGCACAGTTCTCTTTGTGGATAATACGAATATTATTTCCAATAAAGAAACTGTAAACAGTACAATATCGAATGATTTAAATTGGTTCTGTAATAAAAAAAAATAATAGTAAACTCAGGAAAAAACAGTTTCAATGCATTTCTCCATTTCAAATAATCATTTCTGTACTCGATTGAAAATTAACGATTTGCAATTAACTGATGTTAAGGTAACAACATTTTAGGGTCTCGCAATTCACTCAAACCTCAAATGGAACGTCCATTTAAATGAATTAAAAGTGAAATGAAATTAAGTGAAATAAAAATTAAGATCACTATGCTACGCGTTCAGAATTATTTCAAATTCAGTAAGCCTTCATAGTTCTTACTGTGTATTCTTCGCAAATGTTCATTCCCGCCTGAGATATGGCACAATATTCTGGGGAAACACATCCTATAGCTTCCACACGTTTAGATTACAAGAAAGAATTTTACGAATAATAAACAAGTCCCGCCCAAGTGATTCTTTTAAGCTTCTCTTTTTAAACCTCACTAGGAATTCTACCATTACTTAGTCTTTTGTTTTGTCTTTACGAATCACCCAGATCGCGGGAGACCAGTCGGAGCGGGATTGTTCTGTCTGATCGGGATGTATTTCGAGTATTTGGACGTCTCTGAAGCCCCACATTCAGTTCGACACCGCATTTCGCATATTAGCGGTGAGGAACACAGGCTTCTTCGGATTAATTGGTTTATTGATGTTTCCGACAGATTCCACGTCAAATGACATTCCCCCGTTTGTGTAGTGCGTGATTTATCCGGAAGTGGTGGTACTCCGACGCGGGTCGTGAGATCCGTCGCTGACCTACATGGCTTGCGGGGGGTTTCCCCCTCCAAGAATCTCCCCCAGCGGTGCACCGCCCCAAACGTAACAAACCTTTAAGTTATCGACTGGTCTCCATACCAGTGTGCTACTGTAATGGATGTAACTGTGTGTATGTGTGTGTGTGTGTTTGTGTTTGTGTGTGTGTTGAAGGAGAGATATTAGGTCAGAAGAGGTATATTAGGTGAAGTCGTAGGCTTCCGTTGGGAGAGTCATGGGATTGTTCTCAGCTGGGGCGATAACTAATACGGGTATCATTCATGCCCTGAAGAATTACACGTCAAATCATCGTCATCGCAGATTTTTAACGTGGCGTGATCCGAACAGTGGAGAGCATTGACATCACTCCGGTTACGGAATTCTACTTCGCTTCCATCCTTTTTATTTTTTTAGGTTCCGAATCGTCTCACATTTTATCTGCAAACAAATAATTGGCCTTCCACTGTTTGCAGATTATTACAGAATAAACATGCATGAGGGAGAAAACAGAGAAGGCGAATGTGCAGTGTACATGAAATCAGCTACCCTAAACAGTTGTTTCAAACATTTTTGTTTTAAATTTCGTAGACATCGCCTTTTACTGATATTAAAAGCTGACAACACTTCCGTTCAGTCATGTGAGAAACAACGAGCATTGGCGTTACAATTTCTTTATTGCGCATAAATTGGCGTCATTGACCAGACGCCCTTTCAAACGGGGAATCCCACCTGTCACGCGCACCGGAAACACCTCAGCGACGCGGCACCGGGGACTTCTGTCAGGACGCGCACGCGCAGGCGTCACGCCAGAGCGCGTCTCGCTGTGCTGGCGAGATGTTGCCTGCACGTTGAACGCACGTGCTCTAGCTTTTTGCCGCACCCGCGCTCTCGCGGCAGGCGGCGGAACCACGTGAATGCGCACACCACGCGGGCGTATTTCGCAGCGCGCGCAAATCGATATTCTTCGACGACGTCGCTGTGTCCGTCACAGTTATCAAATGCTTCTTTGTCGCTCGCATCTCTAATGCTGTTGCAGACGGCACGAAACCGATCTAGCGATGTATGATTACTTCAGTCTTTGGTCCGCGCGGAGCTGGCTCGCTGACATTGACATTGCTAGTTTCGGGACTCCGACACTGGGAGGGGAGACAAAGTAGTGGGGACGACCAGGGGGCGCCGCTACCGCTTTCGCGGTTGGGAGTCGAAGCTCCGTTTGCCAACAGAGCAACGTAGCGTGTGGGCGCTCTGACTTCGGGTTCAACGTTGGTGGCCAACAACGCTGCAGTTTACGATTTGCCGCATTTTGCTGTCGGAATTCCGGTCGGAACAGCGAGTTTGCTACATTGCGGTTGGTAAGACTCGGATGAGTCGAGAGAGACGAACTGTCACTGAGGCGATAAGGCTGTTGAACTAAACTTATTACGTGTGATACAGATTGCGGCATTTACGTAGTTTTCAGGAAATTGTTACAGGGTAGTAACAATTAAGGAAAACGACATACATAATCGTGTACAAGCTACATGTATTTTTTCTGAAATTCTTTGTTGTAATTAAAATAGTCGAGCTGAGATAAACCGTACTCCTAAGACACGTCATCGTGAACAGATGCATCTAACACGTCCCTCATTGCACTTATCACTATACTATAGGCAATATGAAAGACGAGCAAGACCTATCAGTCGTAGGGTGGTTCTTCCAAAATCTTAAGAAATGCATTGGCTGTAAATTCATTTTTATAGTACAAAAGAAACCACCTGAGTAGAAAAGAGCGGATTGAACAAAATGTTTATATATGTAGGTACACTTTTCAGTTATTGAAAAGATATTCATGTCAAAATTATTTCCATGACACTTATCTATTAGGGGTGGCGGATGGGGCGTAGTGCGTGTCTTGAGTGACTTGACGACGTAACATCTCCGAGGGTTGTTAGGGTTGACACTCCCCATCAAGGGTGCGGCCAAGTCATGGAAGGGTGTGGCACTGGTCCTTTCCCTCACCAACCCCTCTATTGCTGACACGCCCAGCCACTTGTTGCGGGTGGACCCCGCCCCGTTGCTGACGGCAACGGGTATTGGCCCGCCCCTCGCGGCCCACCAATAACACCTCCAATTGAATATGAGTGTCTCCGGTATTGATTCTTCGTTTAGTTTTATAAATACTAAAATCTGTATAGGGATATGGTAATATTCCTATCAACAACACAATTAATTTTTGACATTTGCGTGTTTGAAGAACATTTAATTTATTATTGTAGTTGACAGTATATCAGGTTGACCAACCGTAAAGGTCCATCGGTGACAGATGTAGTGCAGTAAATTGTGAACGTTACTAGAACATTCGATTTTCATCTGTTGGTATAATACAGAGTCTGGTTTGTGCGTATGTTTTAATTGTTCATATTTCGAAAATCGATACGCGAAAACTTCGAACGAAAGTAGTTGAGGTTAAGCTCTTGTCATATCTGTTGGTTTGTGAGGAAATTAATTTTTAGGTACCAACAAATCACTCTGCAACCTTCAAAAATTGTTTTTGTTCGTTCAGTAAGAAGATACAGACTTGGGGGCAACACCGGTAACGTTGTTCGATGTTTTAATTTTTATCTGCATTACTTGCCATTTTAACTAGATAAATGTAAAATTATTTTTTAAAATTCTGAAAGAAAGCCACTGAAAGTCAGTGTCAAAATAAAAATTTAAATGCCTTTTACCCCCTTTCTTTTTGATAGGGGAGATAGGTTTGTGCTTACTGTGAATTATTATAAGGGTATTTTTTAAATTTGTGTTTAGGGCCTAGCTCCAGGATTTCCTCCACATTTTGGGCCCAGCAATCCTTTGCAGACTGGAGTCATGGCTCATGTTTCTCCACCTGCTCAGCCAGGTTTGTGTTAATGCTTCAAAATATTCTTGGGTTCACAATTATTTGCTGAGAAAATAGAATGATGTCATAAACTTGTCACTACAGTTGTTTACAAATTATTTCTTTTGTACAGGTCATTCCCCACCACCTCATAGCTTCCATAAAGATGAAAGGACTCAGCGACAATACAACAAATTGAAGAAAAAGCTTGAACAAAAACAAATGCGAGGTGAAACCTTGAGTATAGGCTCCTCTCAAAGTACTCCTCCAGTATCACCTCGCAGAGGTTCGCAAACATTTGTATTATGTAGCAATAAATAAATGAAATTGCTCTTGGGGTTGCCATATAAAAAAGTCCAAAGTGCTGAAACAGTTTTTTATCTTTGTGTAGCTATTGCTGGTCAGAGTAATGATACAATTGCAGATCCTTTATTGAAATGTAAATGTCACATATTAGGTTACTGTTTTATGTCATATGTTTTAATCTTTTTAATGCTTATAACAATGAGGGATTAACTTAAGCAATTTCTTGCAAAGCCTCTTTTCTAAATCATTAAATTAATGTTTGTTGTAAGTTTTAGGGTGTTGTTCTAATGTTGTTAGTTGGATTCACTTAAGAAACAAAATTAAGATATTATACTGGTATTGTATTTTTCCGTTGAGTGGTGTTTATGCATGCCTTAAAAAATGTTCTCTTTTATTGAGGTTGGTATAAGGTATAAACTTTTTATTGTTTTTTAACACAGAATTAGTTAATGGTATGCGACGAGGTGGCAAGGACCGAATGATAAGTGGTAGGAGTAGTGTTGGTACCTCTGAAGATGGTGAAGAGAGCAGTAGTGTGCAGGATGAAGAAGAAGAGGCCAATCTTATTATAGAACGGCTTTCAATGGTGAAATCACCTGTGGTAAGCAGTTCCCTTTATGATCTGTAGTTGTGTGCTGTCTGTTTTCTTTCATTTGTGTGCTTTCGTGAATTGCTCTTTATTTATTATTGTTATTATTATTTTTATTGTAATTACTAATTTTTATTATAACTATTAACTATTTTAAAGAGACATATGTGTATGTGAAGTATGGAAGAAGTTCTTTGTTTTTGATTCCAAATTTTTATTTACACTCAAGTAAGGTCATCATTGCTTTCAATATCTGTGCATCAGAGGTATAGAAAACATCTTCAAACTGCTCTTATGTAAAATTTACTAAATGTGACATGATGCCTTATTCGTCCAACCCACAGATTTCATATGAAAAGTGTTTTTAGGTTTGTCAATCAGTGTATTTTTGTGTTCGCTTATTATGTGAAGAAACTTCTACAACTTTAGTGATAATACACATGTTAGGTTTCCTTCTGCATTGTAAAATTCATTATAGTATTTTTAAACAGTATTATTGAAGTTTCTTTCGTTTGCATTTATATTGAACATGCATGGAAATCATATTTTACAGGTGTCAGAGCTGACTCCACGTAGTGCCTTACTCCATTGGGTGCAGCCTGAGCCGTCAAGTGATGCTTGCATGGAGGGTAAAGTGGCTGACATTGACCTCTCAGAAGCAGGGTTACGTTATGAAGTTCTACTCAGTGATAAGGGCAAGGAAGGCAAATATAAATCTATCTACAATGGAGTTTACTTATCATGCAGGTTGGTTTTTCACAATAGTCAATTAAAAGTTGTTTTCATTTTATTTACAAAGTAAATTTTTATTTGTTACTTGATACTATAGTTTTCATCTTGAGATGGTGTTCTGCACTTTCCAAGAATACTTGTAAGTTGGAATGTAATTTGCAGCAGTGAAACATCTCAGTAAGAAGTACAAGAAAAGGTGCACAATTATTACTCTGCGGCCTTGATCATGAAAATGATTGGAAATAATATCTGTAGTTTTGAAATAACTGTTTTACTGCAGATATGAGGAAATAATCAACATTTCAGAAATTTAATGACTGACAAAGAATAGCCTATTTATTGCCTTTCAAGAGATAAGATTTTATGCTCTTTAACCATGTTGTAGATTGAAGACTGAACACTGTTCGGTGAACAATTAAAATTGGTTTGTGATCAGATGATTGTTAGCAACAGTGTCCGTTCAAGAATTAAATTTCAATGAATATATTTGCACAAAGGACAACCAATGTTTTTTTTATTTCATGTACGACTGAGAAAACAAAATGTAAAGTTAAAAATCAGTTAAAGGATTATTCATTTTGAATATAATATAGAGTTTTGAAAATACCATTGATGATGATAATAGTAATGGGTTAATGCATGTTTGGATGTACTTATACCTTATTTACCTGAAGATAAGACAAACCCCTAGTTTTGAAGAGCGTTTCTTGAAAATTTTTAACCAATACTTACTATTTATTTTGAATAAAAATGCAAATTGTCTAATTTTCTACAATATTATCATAAGAACATTTTGCCTGAGCGATCACAGTTTTCTTATTTCTTAAAATTATCATCATTATTATCTTCATTGTTGTCAATATCATTATGCATTACAGTTTCTTTCATTCTCATCCTCTTCCCATACTAGGTCGCCTTCTGTCTTTTTAGCTTTCCCATCCTCCAAAAAAAAGTTTTGCACTTGAAACATTCATTCTTAGTCTCTCATCTGATACCACCTAAGAAGGTTCCCTTTGTTGCCAGATTTTCATCCTGACATGTGTGTCTATAGCCTCTGATTTTTTTAACTACCAATAAATTTAAAATTGCATTGTTCTCACCTGATGTGATGTGATTCAATTGTGAATTGCGATCCTGTACCTCCATTCCACGGGAGATAGTGAAATTACTAGTGTTTATGAGTCTTTGGCTAAGAATATTTTTATTATACCATTTCTGTTGTTTGATGTAGAATGTAAACTTCTATCAATGTTTTTTTTTTTTAAAATGTCTGTCTCTTGCAAAATGCAGATTTGTCCTCATCAGGCCTTCCAAATGGAGAGTCTAGAAGAGCTTGTTGAATACCTTATAACAAAATCTTGGTAACACTTCATTTTCATGTTGCAATTCACTTACTACAGTGTTAATTTTTTGAGATTTTTCTCTTTACTGATCCAATAAAAAATATAAATCACCTAGCATATCTGCAATTCATGTCAAAAGATGCTGTAAATATAATTAGTAATTATTGATACACATGGTATTGATCATCTTCATTATATCAAAATTTGCTTCTTGACCATGAAAGGCAGTGTAAAAAAAATGCCAATCAGCAAGGCTTAATCTCCAATTATATAATAACAAGATATTTAGGGAAAATCTCATCTTATATTTAAGTATACACAGTATTTTCTAAATTGTTTCTTGGATTTGTTAGCAATCAGTATTGAACAGAATTCTTATGCACTTTTATCTGCAATGTTCAAAAAAATCTGGATAATTTTTTATTTGAAATGAAATTCTAGTTTTTACCTTTCATACATGAGATTGCTCTAATTGAGGTTTTGAAATAAAATATTCTGCTATGTATCTCAGATTCAATCCTTTGTTAGATATTATCAATGCAATCAAGAGACGTTCAAAGTTCCAGTTTATGTGTAGTTAAGTACATGAAAATTTTGTAAACTATATATGTAAACAATGTCATAAATCTGAGTATTTTTGTATACGTTTACATTACGTGTTTAAAAAATTGTAACATAAATTTTCATCATCCCCAAAATTGTCCCTTTATTTTAAATCCAAATCTTTTATTTGACTGACATTTTGTTATCAATGGACCAGTGGTAGCTCCATGGGGTAGGCAACCTGCTTACCCTGATGAATGTGTTCCAATTTAATACATTTCATAATAATAAAGAAATTAAATGAATCGTATAATTTTAATATGGTTTAAGTGGTATTCATCTGGAAATGTATAATGAACATTTCTTTATTGTGGCAAGAGACATATTTTTGGTTCAAGCTTTTTCTAATAGCCTGTGCGCCATGTAGTCTGTATCGTCTCTTCCGCAGAGACAAGCGCCTGCTTCCACCTCTCAGGGTAGTAACGCTCGGGCACTGCCTCGCTTCGACCTGTATTCTAAGGAAAGGCTCTGTAGTGAGCTTAGAGCAGTAACATGCTGTGTCCATACTTGATGCATATGTGTTGTGTGTAGCAAATTCTCTTACTGCTTACCTGCATGGGAGACTCTGATTTCCATTTGCATGCAAGCCACTTAGGACGTATGTTTACCATTTTGTTGATAAGTTAAGAAGCAGAGAAGTGATTGTTATTTAGGAAGTATTCATTTTTTTCATTTTAAATTAGTATGCTGCAGATTATCAGTGTTACTTGATTTTGTTATATTTAAGTCACGTTTTATATTAGTATTATGACAGATACACTTTTTTAGGATCTGAATATCTTAAAATTACATCTGTGTGTGCTTCATGGAAGTAATGCTTGGGAATATAATGGTATCAGTGAGACAGTTGTTTTAAATAAATCGAATTAAATTTCAAAAAAATTGGATTTAGGTGGGAGATGGCCCCCATTCTCCTTCCTGGGATCCACTGCTTTTGCGTAATTTGTTTTGCCTAGCCTAAACATTAGTTCATGAGCTGCCACTGTTCGAGACTCAAGAACAAACAAATATTTGAATTTTAAGTTTTGAAAATATAAAATTAGTTTATCTATTAAAGTTTTTATGAGGTCCTTTTAAGTTTCCTTCCTGTTTTTTTAAATTATTCTTTTTTATCAGTTTAATGAAACTATTATTTTAGGATTGTAACCTTTGTCACCCAATAACATATACGTTTGTGCTCATTTTGCCTTTCAAGTTTGCTAAAGCCTTGAAGAGAGAAAAAAGGAAAAAGGAATATTTAATCAAAATGGTCATTAATTATCAAATCATAGACATATTATTTATCAATGATGCAGAAAGAAAAAGAAAACTGAATACATTTCAATCTCTTCTATATCATTGAGAAGAAACACTTGGAGTGAAAGTCAGTTTAAATTATATGGATTTTCAAAAATGACCCATCTAAAATTTTTCAAACATTTTGCTCAGTAATATGTACATTGCAAATGTAGTTTTTGTAGGTAAATATTTAATGCATTTTTATGAAAATACATATTTCAAATTATCTATAATGAGGTTTCTCTAGGGTTCAATTCCCAACGATGGCAAGTTTTCAACTGTAGCTACATAGCTATGTTGAATTCACCTGTTGTTAGGAGAAATCTAGGGGCTGGAGTGATGATGATTCTGATTGACAAATTTTCATGATTTTTCTGCTTGAAATCAGACAAATGCTGGGGCAGAACCTTAATATCAACAAAGAGGCCATGAGCCACACACAATCTTTTTGTCCTCATTCTCTTATACTCTTCTCTTACTCAAACATGCTTACAATAACATGCACTGTATGTCTGGAGCTTGGAGCTTGTCTCTGCTGGGCCATGGCAGACACACCAGGAGGTTGGCGGAGACAGATACCAGGAGGGTAACTTGTAGGTCGACTGCAGATTTCACATTGTAGGAGGGGAAGACAAAATAATAAATAAATCTATCAATAATTACAAATTAACTATTTGAAGACCAAATAATAAAGAAAATGTGAAATATGTGTATTTTTGAAAAGATTCAGTATCATTAATATTAGTATTAAGGCAAAAATACTAAACTATCTCGCTAATTTAGAAGGTCCCTAAATATCGTTTTCTTCAACATTGTTTTGAAAGGTGCGAATGTGGAAAAAATTTGGTGCAAATATGGAAAAAAAATGTTAATAGGTGTTCAAAAATCAAAATTCAAAATTCACTCACCTGTCTAAAAATGTTAATGGGTGTAGAAAATAACAACAACAAAGTGTAAAAGCTGAAGGATGTTTCAAGTATTGTTACCTAAGCCACTAATTATGTTGAATATCATTCACATACATAGATGCACTGGTAAGCATAGATTATTGGCTTTGGATTCAACCAAAAACTCAATTTTCCTTGTAAAGTTGGGTTCTAACGAATGGACATAGAGTGCTGTGTTTCAAGCATTTTGATGAAGAAAGTTTTGCATAAAATTGCAAAAATATTAGAAGCGTGTCATTTCTGTTATATTTTTTAAATGTTATATTCCTCTTGCAGATTGTACAAGAAGTTTCATGCTCTGTTTAGCAAAAAAAAAAAGGTTTAAGTGTTTGAAAGGTTTTGGCTAAAAGTTTGGTTTTGGCTAAAAGTTTATTTTTTGTCACCTTTTTATTTGCTTTTGTATTCAAATGGATTAATGGGATATGATTAGTTCCTCATAAATGTGCTCTTTTTTTTTTTTTTCGTTAATCGGCCGACTAGGACCACGCAAGCAAGCATCCTTCATTCACCGTGGCTCAGTTTTTATTTATTATCGCGGTGGCAGGTGCTTGCAACAATTCTTTTGGGGGGACCAGCATTTTAGCTGGATCCGATTTTTATCCCCCACGGTTGTTAGCCCTGGGGGTATGGAAGATGAAATGATGATACGATGATAATGGGGGTGAAAGGACAACACATACAGACATACACAAATACATCCATGCCCGAGGCGGGACTCGAACCCGCGATCTTCTGGTCCGAAACCACTCCGGCACTACTGCCTTAGCGATCTCGGCCATCTGAACGGCAAATGTGCTTGTTATTTTAAATATTTTCTTGTACATTTTATTGAAGTGTGTGTAAGTTCTGGTTATTATTTTTATTTAAAGAGAATTTATGTGCTGATCTAGAGCTGTAATGTAATTCTCACCTAAAGAAAGATATAACAACCACCAGTAGTATAATTTTAATCAGTTTTCAGTTATTGCAAAATTTAATTAGAATTTTAAAGTTTTGTGATTATTGGAAAAAATATAAAAGCTTGTTGTGAAGAAAAGGTTTTGTTTAATTATTTTCAATTTATTTGTAATTATAAAGGGGAATTTATCTTCGGTGTTCGAGTACACTGAACTGTAGATATTACTCACTTCTTTATTAATACTCCTGTGTCTCACTTTGTGCAAATTGTATGAATGTGCAGGATCCAGGATCTTCGACCAGGAACAGAATATTCTGTGTGTCTGCAAGTGCACTGTGATGAACTTACCGGATCTGCTTCAGAACCTACAACATTTGTTACCCCTCCCTGTGAACCAGATACTCCACTTCCCCCGAAAATGTTTTCAAGGAGCAGAACACACTTATCTCTGAGGTACATATTAACTATTGAGTTTTAGTTGGTGTTGTGACACATTTGAAAGTTGTGCATCTTGCCTGAAAAATGCATAATTCCATTTTCTGATTGCAAGTTGAAATTTTGTTTTTGTTATTATTTTACTTGCCAGTGCTTTCATTCAGCAATTTGATGTGTATTTGTAATTTCAGGTGGAATGCTCCTGTAGACAATGGATCACAAATTACTCAATATATCCTAGAGTTCGATGAAGGGAAAGGGAAAGATTTTGTGGAAGTTTACAAAAATAGAGGAAAACAGCATAAAGTGATGAAGCTTCAAGATTCAACATGTTATCGATTCCGTTTGGCTGCTGTGAATGAATGTGGAAAGAGGTACATATCTTTTCCTTCTTTATATTATTTTTAAGCTTTTAAACTCTCATTATTTACTACATAAAGTCAATCCTTTTAATGTCTGTATTTCTAAAAGTAAATGTTCGTAGAAGTTAATTTTGTTGCCCAAAAATAAATTGCCATGCATTTAATAACATAACACAAATGATGTAAGTAGTGGTGTTACACCACATACTTGCTCGCATTATATCTACAAAAATATTTCAAAATTTTCAATTTTCAAAAATACAGAGTTGAACAAAAATGAGATATGTGCTATTCCATTAAGCATCCTTTGTTCTATGTGTGAAAAATACCTGAAGAAAAAAATTTGTAGCGTTTTTGAGATTTTTGTTCATAATTTGCGTTAATTTCAAACAGAAATTCTGCAAAACCCACTTGTTAAAAACAGATATGAGTACTTTAAAAAAATTAATTTTTTTTTAAAGATCTGAGTTTTCAGAACATATTTCTACTAAAATCTCTATATTCAATATTGTACTTTTGCAATGTTACTTTCTGCTATTTTTGAAAATACAGAGAATTCACGAAAAGTGGGACTTGCACCATTTTTATACCATTCATATGTGCAAAGGAAAAATTTTAAGAAAAAAATGCTTAAAAATTCAAAGCAAAAAATTGCTTGACCACTACCAGTGTTGTTGCACGTATTTCAAAATACAATAGTGTATGAAATATGCGCACTGTGGTGGGAGTGAAACAGAATTATTGATAGTTGTTAGATATCTTTGAACTCTTCAGGTTAAAAATGGAAAAAATTACAATTTTTAAAATTGTTAATTAAATATAATTGTATTTTAATCAATACATATGAAAGAAGGCAACATTTGAGCTGTTAATCACGAATTTGGCATTTATTAGTGATGTAGGCCTCATTTATAGGCACTATAAAATTCGCATATAATACTCCTAATGCCTCATAATGATTAAGTAATCTAAATGGTTGTGTTTTCTATTGAAGGTACAAAGTAGGCAAATAGGCAAAAATTGGCAGCTTCCTAATGACCTGATTCTCAAACAGTTCTTTCCTTTTCTTTAATGCAATATCCTTGAAATGCACATAATTTAAAATTCAAGCAATAGAGTTGTTAACTGAGAACTCGTACTTCTCTGTTTCACCTTTCAAAATGCATAAGAGAGTGTCACGTTTCTAAGTTTGTGAAGTTTTTGCTTAAAAAATATTCATTTTATCATTCTGTCTCTGTGGCTGCATGTGGAATGCATACTTCGTCCATTGTGAATGTGTTCATTTCCATCTCTTGCAAAATACAAATTTGCATTCACTACACATTGAACTGAGAGTCCATATGGCTTTGTCAGCACAATGTGTAACAAAACCTCAGCAACAATTTTAATTATTTTTGACATTGCAATGCACTTGCTACAATGCTGTTTGTTGGAGATTCTCTCATTAACTCCATTTAAAAATATTGGTTTGTAGTGCCCAGCAAATTCAATGTGGATACCAAGAATACATTGTGAATGTAATTAAGTATTGTAGATATGCAAGATATTTATTTTTTTAAATTTATTTTGTTTTTGGTTTTTTGCAGCACATACTCTGACGTGGTGCAATTCTCCACATCTGGTAGTCCTCCTGCTCAACCAGCTGCTCCTGTACTAAAGGAAGCATCAGTAACAAGTCTGCATTTGGCGTGGCAAAGGCGGCCTAATGATGAAGAATTTACTCTACAGATGGACGATATGGAGTCCGGCCATGGTTTCCTTCCCATATACTCTGGAAAGGAACAGTACTACATAAGAGACGGCCTGCACAGGCATACACTATACAAGTTTCGGGTAAGTCCGTAGTAGATTTTTATTGTTATGCAGTTGTATTTCAGTTTTTTCAAAGAAGAAGAAGAAAAAGAAAAAAAGGAAAGAGAGAAGAAAAAAAAACCTAATCATTTTCTGAAGTGCATTCATGTAAAAATATTCACAATTTAGAAATGCTAGTGGAAATAATTACCTTTATTGATGACAAAAAAAATGTTCTTAAAATATGTATTAATTAAAGAATCATCGTCAAAGAATTATCATTCAAGAATCATGATGACATCTCTCTATTCCTCTCAACCACATTATGATGTTGCTAGTTTGTAACATCACAATATTCTTTTGCTTATTTAAAATACATTTCCCATTTGCTTAAAACAGGGATATGTAAAATTTTAGTATTTTCAAATTTATAATTATCTTTGAGTTGCTTTTGCAGTCTTATCTGATGTTTTGTTGTAGCTTCGAGCTGTAAATGAGGAGGGTTCTTCCCAGTGGTCAGACGAAGTGTGTTACCGTACTCTTCCTGGTAGACCTGCTGCTCCTCCTAGGCCTAGCCTCAAGGGTCGAATTTTCTCCCAAGGCTTTAAGGTGAAGTGGGAACCACCCTCAGACAGGGGTGGGGCAGACATCACCACTTACGTTTTGGAAATGAGGCACAGTGGACGAGGTAAGTTGTGAATGAGGTGACAAGTTAAAGAATTTTCCACCAAGCGTTTAAAGGATTTATGTGGTTGAAGTCCACGATTTTTTGGCAGCTTCAGGCAGCCATAAAATTTTTTAACCATCCTTTTGTTATTCTCAATGTTAGCAATATTATTTCAGCACAATAACAAATTAATCTCCTTCACACAGTTTTACTGCAACTTAATAACCTGTTGCTTACTGTGGAGATCAGAATTATTCATTGTTTGTGATAATTTAGTGGAGAAAATTGATTGTTAAATATATAACGGTTATTTATTTTAACTTTATTTTGTACCCTTCTTCAGGGCTTCAGTTTCTGTAGGCAATTTCGAGTCAAGAAAATTCTGCATTTTCATGCAATCAGGATTCATTGCAATTGATTAATACTTATTTCGATGTAATGATTTTAAATAAATATAATAATTTTAAATGTTTTTGAACATTACAGGGAAGCAAGTTAATTTGTATACTGTATGAAATTAGTATGAATATGGTATCCTTGATAGTTTCTTAATACTATAGCTTATCTAGTAGAAATATGAATAGTTTTTTATTTTTTATCAAAACTTATTTTTATTTTATGTTTGACATACCGGGAGAGGTGGCTCAGGGTGTCAACTGATGTCACAGCAGTGTCTCTGACTGGGTGGTTCTAAGTTTGAGTCCTGACTGTGGCAGTATTCTCGACACTGTCTAGGTAGCGAGTTCAAATTCAGTTGCTGTCTAGAGGAGAATTCTAGAGGCTGGCTGCTCTTATCGTTAGTTTTCTGTGGTTTCTCTGATCAATACCAGGCAAATGCCGGAGCAGTGCCCTAACAAACTGGCCATAGATCACACACGATCTTTTCTTCCTCTTCTCATCCCTTACTTACACACACTTACACTTAATGCACTAGTCTACCACACTTGTCAGGAGACAGGTCGCGAGCTTAGAGCTTGTCCTGCCTGGGGTGCTGCCTCACTGGTGGGAGATACCTGGTTGAGAAAACCCTGCTTGCCACTGGGAAGGTTGGTGCCGAATCTCACAACAGGGGAAGATCACCACCACCTTTTGAGGACAAACCTGCAGTACTCTTTTGGTACTAAAGACCTTAGCCATTGATGGACTTGAAATCACTAATCAATCAATCATTTGACTTACTGTTGGCATTTCTATTTTTTTATATTCTAGTTTGCCACACCTTTTTGACTTAATTATTCTTCCTTCGTTATCATAGTGATTCAAGCTTAATTCCTTTCATTTTTTTAGGTTGGTTTTTAACTGCAAGGTCATGTACCGACCACTGTGATAGTATTACTTTAAGATAACTGAAGAGGAACACAACACATAAGGACATGAGCACACACACACACACAACAAACACACACACAACAAACACACACAACAAACACACACAACAAACACACACACAACAAACACACACACACAACAAACAAACACACACACACACAACAAACACACACACACACAACAAACACACACACACAACAAACACACACACACAACAAACACACACGCACAACAAACACACACACACACACAACAAACACACACTCACACCACACACCCTCACATACCACACACAAACACACACTCACACCACACACCCTCACATAACACACACACTCACACACCACACACACCCTCACACCACACACACCCTCACACCAGACACACCCTCACACCAGACATCCTCACACCACACACACCCTCACACCACACACACCCTCACACCACACACACACTCGCAACCACACACACACTCGCAACCACACACACACTCGCAACCACACACACACTCGCAACCGCACACACACTCGCAACCACACACACACTCGCAACCACACACACACTCGCAACCACACACACACTCGCAACCACACACACACTCGCAACCACACACACACACACTCGCAACCACACACACACACTCGCAACCACACACACACACTCGCAACCACACACACACACTCGCAACCACACACACACTCGCAACCACACACACACACTCGCAACCACACACACACACACTCGCAACCACACACACACACTCGCAACCACACACACACACTCGCAACCACACACACACACTCGCAACCACACACACACACTCACAACCACACACACACACACACGCAACCACACACACACACACTCACAACCACACACACACACACTCGCAACCACATACACACTCGCAACCACACACTCACACTCACACACATGTACACGCACAGCAATTTTTCTTCTTTCAATTGAATTTTTAACAATGAAAATCAACATTTTACATTTCTCTTTTAGAATAAAATGTTTCTTATATTTCTCTTACATTGACTTACTTGGGCAAAAAAAATTTTTTTTTTCCTTTTCTCTGATTGATTTTGCTTATTTTACATAGGGTTTTCCTAACATGATTGTGAATCTAAAGTGAAATGAATTGATTTATAAAATTTCAGCTTTTGAAGAAGTCTATCGAGGGCCCGACACTGAATACATATGTGACCGACTAATGCCTGGTACAACTTACGATTTGCGAGTGTCCTGTATCAGTGCTGGTGGCCACAGTGAGAGATCAGACATATGTCATATCACCACTGAACCTGTTTGCCCAAGGCAGTGTCCACCTCCTAGGGCTCATGGTAAACCGAGAGCAACTTCTTTGGCCTTGAAATGGGGTGAGTTGTTTCTGGAGTACTTGGATGGGGAGTTTTTAATAGCATCCACTTCCATTGTGTCAAAAATGATGAGAGTGTTCAATATCAAATTTTTTTTCAATTCATTTTATTCTTTTAAAATAATAGATAAACTACATAATACTTCTAACTTTATCTTCCTATTCTGTAATACAGAGATGAAAAGTAATTGAATCACCGGTTCAATACGATCTTCAGTTTTTGGTGGTTAAATGTGTTCTTTTAAAGCTTTAACTTAACACACTCATCTGGATTAAGGTATATTAGTGATGTTCCAAAAATGAATAAGATTGGTGTACATGGTGAGGCATGCAATTTTTTACCCAAAAATCAGGAGAGCTGGATGGATATCACACATACCTCTGTCAGATTAGAAGCTTTAGAGATGAAATGGCTAAACATGACCCAAGCTTTTGGGCCAAACATGACAGGAGTAAGATCTAGTTGTACCATTCAAGGTATCATTAACATATTTTTATTTTGAAACTACTTTACATTATATTAACATTGTCAAACTTTTCGAAATAATGGCTGAAAACTTATCATTTAGCTTTTACATTTTTAAATTCAGGTTAGATCTTTTCCGTTATATGTATATGTAATCCTTTATGTAAATGTTTATGGAAAAATTTCGTTCACCAGAACTGAGTCGGTTCTCAACATTGTGAACAGATGAATGCATGATACAAATCAGTCAACATTTAGGTGGTACATTTAATCATTTGCTTTTCACAAAATGAACATATTATTACAACAATTTAATAGTAATACTGTTATCATATTACTAATTCATTAGTGCTCTTTTGGGAGCTGCTGCCCCCAAACCCCTGCTAATCCACAATACTACTACTTCAATTGTTTTCTCTTAAAATTTCATTTAACACCTCGCTAATTACTGCTTTGATGATGACTGAGACCCAAATTCAGCATTACAATTACTCATTAAATAAGAAAGTTACACAACACACAGTGCCAACAAAGTCATAAAACTATTCAATCAACAATTTTCAAAACAAATATTAAATTAAAAATTTCATTTCCAAACTCACTAATTCATGCTTTGATTATGATGGAGCAAAATTCTGGAATACTGTTTAATATTTCATTAAATAAATCCTTTCCTTTGTTTTTCTTCTGCCATATAAATTAACATAAATAAGAACCCAACTTTGCATGATGAGTTCCATATTACACCTTTGACTCCATGCATGAAAGATATTCTTGTCTCAGGTCCTCCAGAATATGATGGTGGTGCACCGATTCAAGAATTTGAGGTAATGATAACCTCTCCTGACCTAACACGTCAGGTTGTTTTCAAAGGTAATTCTGTGGAATGTGCTGTCACTGACCTGTCGCCTGGGCAGGTGTATGTCTTCCAAGTGCGAGCTTTTAATAGGGCTGGGGTAAGTTGTGGATTTATTAATTTATTTCTACAAATTCTATTTTAGTTTTATAATACAAATACACATTAATAATTGTGCCTCAGGCTGGGCCCTGGTCTGAGAAGTCAGAGATTGTGAGCGGTGCAGCCCCTCCAAATACACCTGAAGCACCTGTTGCACAGTGCCGTTCAGCACACTCTGTCCTCGTGCAGTGGGAAGAGCCACCAAACAATGGCGCCATAGTGACCGATTATAGACTGGAGATGAGCTCAAGTGAAGAGGAACAGGACTACAACACAGTTTTTCATGGTCTGGCCACCTCCTATGAAGCCAAAGGGCTCACACCAGCCATGCCATATTACTTCCGAGTACAGGTAACATTCTCTTCCATGTCACAAGGTTGGACTGATTTCCATTTGCCGGTTAAATTCTTTAGCCTTCTTTTTTTCTTCATTTTCTTTTTCTTTCTCCTCCACCTTCTCTTCTATTTGTTCTTTCCTCTTTTTAATCATCTTCTCTCGCTGCAGCATCACTTTCTTAATAATTTTGTTTCTTTGTTCTTTTCTCCTTTTTCATATTCTTTATTTTCCTCATAATCTTCTTTTTCTCATGTCATTGTTTTTTCTTTTTTTTTCTTCTCTTTTTCATTTATCTAATTTTGCTTGTGTCCATTTGTGTGTGACTGTTAACTCAAATTGTGTTGAATTTTCTTTATTCATCTCTGCTAAAGAGTGTAAAATGTATTTTGTAGACAATTTATTGAAAAATTAAAAGATGTTTTATGATTTTCTTAGTATGCGATTTTGAATCAAGTTCATGATTTTTAGGCTAGTAATAGTGCTGGTTGGAGTTCTATATCTCCATCTAGTATGGTATTAACACCTCCTGCAACACCTGCAGTTGTCACCAATGTTCGGTACACTGCAACTCATACCAGCCTTATATTGATGTGGAATGAACCAACAGCTAATGGTAGTCCTATTCTTCATTACAATATTGAAATTGGTGGAGATCGCATTGAGAGCTCAGCTGGACCTGATTTGCAACATGCTGTGGAAAGTCTTCAGCCAGACACAACATACAAGTAAATATTCAGTACTTCATTAATAATTAAGAATTCATCATGATGGTTCAAATAAATATCAACCTTTGAATTTTCCACCATTGAAAATATTATGTGAATGATAATTCTTTAATTATGCAGCTGTGTATAAAATGAATTCAGCATTGTTCAGTTAATCTTGTGGATGCATTTGGTAATTAATCCTTTGACTGCTCTGAACATGTCACAGAAAATTTTTGTGTCTGAGGGCCTTTGATTTGTTGTCACGTGCTGTCCAGCTGTCGCTAGGACTCTTCGGATGAGTACAGACGCAGGGCCATTTACATTCTTATAATGCCTTTTTACAAGGGCTGAATGATTCCTGGGATGATTTTAGTGGTACCTTTGTGTTGTTCAGCACATTAACTTCACATATGTCTTTCTGGTTCACTGTTCTCGCATTTCTATGAGTTGGTTTGTGGTTTGCTACAAATGTTTGTCTGGTTCAGTGCCCTCTACGTATGAATGATCGAAGTTGGTTTCTTAAATTCAAAATACATCACTAGAGAGAGCTTTACGAAGGGTTGGAAAGTCTCTTTCTCACTAGGGACTCCCAAAGGGTCACAAAAAGAAATTAATGGTCTCACTTTCCTATTGCTGTTTACTTTTCAATTCTGCTAAATGCTGGATCCCTTTAAGTCTCGTTAGGTCATACCTGACTCTTGTTTTCTTTAGTCTTTTGTTACATGTCTTTTAGTGGTTGAGTTGTTCAAAGTTTTCTCTGTATCTGTCTTCGGTTATGATTGGATTTGCTACATAATCTCTCAGTTACTGCAGGCTGACTGAGCTAAGCCTGACCGGAGGCATCAGCACGGAGCAGTGCTCATGGGTGATATGTATTGCGCACACCAGTGACTCACTCTATGCATGGCCGGAGCAGTCAAATGGTTGATTTCCCTTTTTTGTATAATATTTAATTTTTGTTTATTTTGTTTTAATACTTTTATTTTTTTAATGTAAAGGTGCAGAGTCCAGGCTGTGAATGGTGTTGGACCTGGACCTTTTTCTGCCCCAATGAAGGCTGTAACTCCAGCTTTGCCGCCAGCTGCTCCAAGGTTGGAGTGTGTTGGTGTAGGTCACAATTACCTGAAATTAAAATGGGGTGATGGTCGAAATCCTAATTTTACTCAGTATCACCTGGAAATGCAGACCCCATGGTCGAAAGAGTAAGTATTTACCCACCTGTTGAATGTATTCAGTAGTTCCCACACTCATTCTAATATTTTCCCATGTTTGCTTGATATAACATATTAAAACTTTTACTGTATCCCCAGAAATATTTTCCTGGCTTTTATTTGAGTGTAAGTGACAGCGTTATTGAATTGATTTTTATCTTTTTGTTTCCTCAAAATAATAGGAATGTATAATAATTATTAATGCCCAATTACTAATGTCTGAAGTTCATACTTACGTCATTATACTAACACACTTCATGCAGGTTAAGGAATTGTCCTGTACAGACCTACATTATTCTGAAAATCTGTTCTCATAACTATACTCTGGGTTGCATATACTTTGGGTTGCAGGGTTGTTTAAAAATCCGAAAAAAATATATTATATAAGTTATATTCCATGTTATGAGACACATTCTAGGGGGGGGGGGGGAAATGAGACATTACTCAAACGTTATCACATCAAAAATCAATTTCAAATATTTGAATTCAGTGCCAAAATTGGTTGACAAAAATACCTTTAAATTCAGCTACTTTCTCCTGATGCTACAATTTTTTTCTGTCTGATACATGCAATAGACGCTGAAAAAAATTGAAATGTGAAAAACATGTTCTGCATTGTATCTCTGCATCCAAATGCCCCAGGAGGCTGATGTTTTGGGATTTTTGCCATTTTTTATTCTCTTTCATATGAGTTTCGCAATTATCGATTTAGTTTGGGGGCACTTGTCACCTCCTTATTCTGATATATTCTTTTTTATTGTAGTTTTGATGAAGTTTTCTTATTTATAACCTATACAGTGAAGAACCAGATAAATATTAAGTTTTAATGGGTCAAGAATCACTTAATGTATTTGGTTAATGTTAACTGATTGTGTGTTCACAGGTTCCAAACTGTTTATCAGGGAAATGGCCACACCTACAAAGTAGGATGCAAGGTGAGATTACAAGAACTCACTACCTTCCGATTTCGTATCTGCGCTGCCAATGATGATGGACAGGGTGATTGGTCTGAACCTGTGGAATACTCTACTTGCATTGCACTTCCTCCCTCTCTCAAAGGTGAATTTTAGTCCCTGTATTTTCTTCTTAACTTTTTTGTTTCATTTATATTGACAGTTCGTTAATAGATAATTACGTGCTATTTTTCTAGCCCCCAGAATCTGTGAAATTCAGCAACGTTCTTGCGTAGTCGAGTGGGCTCCTTGCAAACCCATTGGGTCAGACCCTCTTCAGTATCAGGTGCAGCTAGCTCGAGTGCGTGATCAAGATTACAAGCAGGTACAGTTACTCCTGAAAATAAGTGATATGCAACCTCTGATTTTTATTAAAAATGGTACTATAATTAGATGTTGATGTGACACTTGAGCATTAGGATCCTTCAGAACTTGGAAAATATGCGCGTGCGCACACACACACACACACACACACACACACACACACACCACAGTGCTATCTTAGCTGGTTTAACTGAACACTTGCAAAAGCTACTTAGAATGTTAGGTAATTTTATTAAATGTTAGAGGAAATAACTTTTAAAAGAAAATTGTAAATTGTATTTTGAATGTTACATATCATCATCTTTGATAATTTAGTAAAACTTCTTGCTTTGCTATAAATACATGAAATATCTAATTTTCACAATTTTGTAGGAATAAAATGTGTTCTGTAGATCATTCAAAATACTCTTAAAGTTATTCCAAATATAAAACTGTTTAAATGCTAATTACTAAAGACCAAATTTTCATGCAGTAAAACTCTCTAAAACATGCAATAAAAACACAAAATGTGCAAAAACCAGCAATTTAGAGATCAAAACTTTGCAAAACAGGTTTATGTAGTCTTAAAAATTTCAGTTAATCCACTTATGAGCTTATTTTATGTTTTGAATGTGATATTTAAGGGAAATGAAATATTATAAGTTAGTGTTTATATTTTAATTAAATTTGTATGTATTGTTTAAACAACCCATATTTGACATTTTAAATATTCGCAAACAAAATTAAGTTAGCGTAAAAATACAATAATTGAAAAATACAAAATACCTTCAGAAATAGAAAATAATTATGTTATAAAGGAAATGTTCTTAATTGTTTTCATTATAATTTACAATTATGTATATTTCCAAATTATTTTCTGACAAATTATTATATCTTCTATCAACTAATAGGTTACAGACAGGAAAATCTTCTTTCCACATTTAAGCTTGACTGTGTGCTGAGAATCACTCCCATGTTCCTGTGCACACACCTGAAAGCAGTCAAAACTGTGTTTATCCTCTCTTTTATTTCGCTGGGCAATATCTGTTCAGAGAAATTTGATGAACCAGTACACCTTGCCATTAAGCTTTGCGCTTGGACATAGGGTCAAATGTGACTTGTGCATGCTTGATCTCATATTGTAAAATTAAACAAAGAAGGACAAAACAGATGTATGATCTATATTGATATTCGTATTGATATATATTTGATTGTGTTATTACACTATTATCTTAGTGCACATACCAACTCGGTTCTCATATTCAGTAGGTCACAGCTAATGTCATGCGACAAGAACTCTCCAAAGAAGAAGCCTTGGAGAAAGCCTTATGAAACAGTAACTTTTTTGATATTCGTAGTATGTAAAGGACTGTTGTATTCCACATAAAACTACTCTGTTATTACACTATTTGTGAAGACTCTTTGTTAAAATATTTTGTTCATTGTCATGTCATGTTAGAGTGTTTTATTTGTTGTTCTTGAGCAATATGCATGCTATATTTGGGAAACCATATTTTGTGGTTTGTTCAGCAGCATGTTTGCTGCTGCTGATCGCTAGTGTATGATTATGTTAATTTTGTTTCAGGTGTATCGAGGGAGTGACACAAAAGCACACCTGACTGATCTTGATCCAGGCACTGAGTACCATGTAAGAGTTTGTCCAATTCGACAGGCAGCCTCAGGAGATTTGATGGGGGCTTACTCACCTCCTGGCAGCTTTTCTACAACTGCTTTAGAACCTACAGTCAGCCCCAGTATGCGTAACACCTCTTCCCAGGTAAAGAATGTACATTTTCTACATTTTCTACAATATGCTTCATAAATTGTTAAGCATGGGTGACACGTTTTAATATGAAGATGGAGATTTGTAGTGTACCCACAATGCAGCATTATCCAATTATAACAATACATATGTGCCCTCACGAACATCATGGGTATCCTTACGAGGCAATTTTAAATGTTTATTTTTTGGAACCTTGAAGCAAGTATCAAACATTGTATAGTATGGTGAAGCTCTTATAGAAATAATATATTCCACTCAAACAATGTTGCAAGTGAACCTTGTAAACATTGTTGTGGAGTCTGCTCATCTACAGCCATGTACATACAATACTCTTGCAGGTGTACGCTCGTACTGCAAGAAAATGCTAAATTGTGAGCTTACTGAACATCTTAAATGTTAAAAGAATTTTCTGTTTATGTATATGCCTTGAATTTCACTTGAAAGTATGTTGTTGGTAATCTACTTATTTTTCATATAATTATTTTTTCATCATTAATAATTTGTTTTTCTTTAGTAGACATTACCAAATACTAAAGTTTGGCGTAATTATTTTAATAAGTAATTTTCCTCGTAAAATAATGTATGTTATGAGATACCTTAATACTATTTTAATTTATGAACTCCTCCATTCTGCATTAAAACTAAAATTAAGATGACGTGTACCTTTATTACATTTGGTGCCATTGTTCAAGTCATTTGCTAAAAAAAACTTGCAAAAGCAAATAAATTATGCAATCATTATTATGTTTCGGCAATCTATGAATCATAAAAACAAAAAACATTTCAAGTATGAGAAAAAATGTAATTACAAATGACAAAAGAGAAATATAAATTAATGACAAAAAATGCAACTCCTCCAATTCAGGATTTCTCAGGAATGACTCAAAGTCAGATTAGCCTTGGAGTTGATTGTGTTGGACTAATAGATTACTGTAGCTCTCTATTGATCTTTAGAAACATTTATTTGCATTACAATTTGTTGTATTTTACTTGCAGGCTATAGAGAGGAAACCCTTGACAGATCAACAGTGGGCTGCTATAATTGTTGCTGGATTTACGATCTTTGCTCTGATGATTGCTATGGTTGTTCAACAAGTAGTACTCTGGAGCAAACGCAGTCAGCCTGATTCATGAGATTTGGGCAGGTAGATGCAGAGCCTCAAGAGTGGGCACTATGCCCTTTTTTGGCCAGTTAGCTGGCCCTTGTCATCTGGGCACAACACAACGCTGTGCACTGGCCTACTGCTCCGGTTCTGGCTGTTGGCACTCACCTTGGTCTCCTCTGAATTCCCCTACTACTTTTAAAGAAATTTCTGTGGACCATTTTATAGCATTAACTTCCTGCTTTCCAACCAGAGCTCTCTTGGAAGCTGAAGTGCCACTCCAGGTTTTGGATGGTTTGGCCCACCAGGTGAAGATTTAAGAGATATTGGCATTTATATTGTTTCTTCATTATTGATATACTTCAAATATATTCAGTTGTTGGAGTATAATGTATGTTATTAAACTTTTCGGATCTGTGGGAATTTTATTACTTATTCTTTTATCGTGAATAAGTTGTTGCAAATGCAGCTAGTTTGGGTGATATGCTTTTAAAGACTAATTTTATGCACTGTAAAATACAGCTGTGACATGCAACTGTGGGTTGTATAATCAGGCTCCAAAGTTATTTGTGTACCTTCTTGTTGGTAGTTTCAAGTCCTGAAAATGGACATTTGTTGTCTATGTCCTAGCACAATGTTTATTTCACTGATAAAATGTAGTGTCATTATATCCTGGAGTCTCAGACTCAGGGTGGGTGTCTTTATGGTATGTGCAGATGCAGCTCCATAATTTGTGTTGTATTAACAAGCCAGTTAATGGCAACAAATTGACACTTGAATTATGAGAAAAATGCTCTAAGCCGGATGTAATTCTGTGTGCAAAGATGCTCAGGACTCTACTATGAATCATTCTCTAATTCTTGTCATGCACCTTAGGTGTGGAGCCTTACTGTTAAGCTGAAGTATTGGTTGCACATGCCCATTATATGCATTTATTGACTGAATTCCAAGGTGTTTGCAGTGTGATTGTTAGTGGGTTACTCCCTTCATGGCTGTGCATTGTTGGTGTGTAATTAATGTTCACTACTTGAAAAAAAATATGTGTTTCATAAACGGGCAGTGTTTCAAATTTGCAATGAATATTTCTGTATCATTTTGTGAAGCATACACTTTGTGTCGTTATAATACTACTTTAGCTGAGCTAGTGTATCCTGTGTTGTGACCCTTACACGGGTCAGGGGCTGTGTAGAAATCAGTGGATATATCGCAGCAATGGCCTATTAAAAGATTGTGTGGTTTGTGGCCAGTTATTACCTGAAGCCAGCCTTTTCCTTAATGGACTGCATGTCCAGTCTTGTTCCTTTTTCTTCTATAGCAGCTGTGTTTATCTGCAAGTATTCCACTGTCCATGCAGGTTAAATGGCAGGTCAGGTATTGTGTGGTGCTAGAACTTGCTCATGTGACAAGTTTGTACTAAAAAGATGTATAGTTGATTGTTAGGGTCAGGGAAGAAACAATAAGTTGTTTGATTCCATGTGCAATTGTAAAGAGTGCTTATTTGCTTATGGCAAATGGACAGTGCTTTGACCTAAATATGGTGTAAGCTTTCAGATAATTGAATATAATGTATATTGTGTGAAAATATGTACATTTGCTCGCAGGCCTTATATTTTGTATACTCCAGACTGAGTAGGCAAAGTGAACTTATTGTTTGCCCCACTGAGGAGTTGCACCCTGACCCAGACCTCTGAGTTACCTTGCTGCTCCTGGAGGGTTAGGCTCACAGCTCTGTTTGTGCAGGTGTTGTGATGCTGTGTGCCATCTAGTTGCAGAGGTTTTAAATTATTTGAGTAAGCATAGAATCAGATTGTTTATAAGTGGATATATATATAAAAAAACATTATATATTATAAATATATATATATTATAATGGCGATGTATAAGATTACCCTTGTACAATGGTTGGAAAGCAGAATCCTTTATACTGTTCAGCAACTATATAATATATTAATAGACATTAAGAACAAAGAGTATGAGAGCCAAAGTTTTATAATGGGACTACCTTATGTCCATAATGATTTTTCTGCAATATTGCAGTTTTGGTACATTGCTCTTTCTCACATTACTATGAGTAAATATTATACATAAAGAAATATATATAGAGAGAGAAAAATATATATTACAATAAAAAAATATATTTTATGTAAGTGTATCGATGATACTCTTCTCCACTATAAGTCAATTTTTCTGAAAATAATAAAAAAATTTAAAATTATTATTTGGGGATGATATATTTATCAGAACTCAAGTGCTCAGTTGGCACACAAGGTGCAACCTAGTTGCATCCTTGGCATATTTAATTTCTGTGGTGGTTCATTGTATGGGTTTTGAACGAAACTACACTAACATTGTATTCCGCATGACATATCCATCTTTCATACCTTAAAAAAAATATAAAAAGAAAAGAAAGAAGAAAGAAAGAAAAAGGGAAAAAAAAAGAGAGAGAGAGAGAGAGAAAATTCCATTCCCCTAAAAGTCTCTTAAAATTTCTATTAAAGAATTCTGACATTTTCTGTGAGAATTTAAATAATTTGTGTTTCTTCAATAAAACAAATACAGATTTTCAGCATGCTCCTTGCAAATTTCATGGGGTATAATAATGTAAACTTGGCAATAGAAGTTGAGGCAACAATGAGGCAATATATTTGAAGTCATAATGTCACTTCACATTTACACAAATTTCCACAATTCTAAATCAGCCATAGAACTCAGCTGCTAATTTTCAATTTACTTTTCAGCACCATTTATATGTGATTTTTCACCTGCTGCAAACAATGTGGTGTGGAAATAGATTGAATGAATGAAATAATAATTTTGACACAATTTGGCTGCATAAAATCAATAACTCATAAATGTCTATTTGCACTCTCACCTTAGAATTTGATAGAGCATTACGACAGTATTATGATGGCTTAAAATATTGAGGATGAAACTGCCTCATAGAATAAGCCAAGTACAAAATTTAAACAACTGGAAAATTTATTGCAGTGCCTTCATTTTGTAAACATATATATTTGTGGGGAACAACTGTCCAAGAATTTGTAGTAAAATTATTTATATTACATATAATAAAATTTATACCATTTATCTTTTCCTTTTTACATTTATTGGTGTAGCTCACATTTTCTTTGTCTACATTTTCTTTTTTCAAATACAGTATATTGCATTAGTTTTCATTACTCAGCCAGTGGGATTTTATTGCTACTAATTTTACAAGTCATTTAAATGATCTCATTTACCACATACTTAACCATTACTTCAATGCGCTTTATTGTACTTGCCACTTTTATTGAGGATTAATTGCGTTAAAGTGTTTTTAATGTGTGTGGAATAACAGAGGTAAAAGGTAATTCAATTACATTATTAACAAAAAGTCAGACAATATATAATACAAACAGCTTACTTTCTGTGAAGTAAATGAAGTTAAAATTTTTAATTTGCAAAAGTAGGAAAGCAAAATATGACATGCTGCGTTCTTTGCTTGTGTCTCGGATACAGGGTATGAAAGCTAAATGAAGTTCAAGACTGGTTTAATTGTGATCATATTAATTGCTTAAAGAAAAATTCAAAATTAATGTATGTTGTGAAAGATTTGCTAGATACATACATTACTAAAATAATCCCAAAGAAACAGTTTAATGTTAAAATTGTGACTTTTGTTTGTACACTGATGCAATTTCAGTTTGCTGTACATGTTGTATTTCTGTATATTTGTTCCTTTGATAGCAGTCTTTGTTACAAAGCAAGGACTAATAATCACTGTAATACGACATACTGCTAAGGGCTTGCAAGATATGTAATACATGACTAACATAATTTTAGTTTGTACTACTGTTTACTCCCCTGAAATCCAATATTTACTAACTGAATTATCACTCTCCCATTTTCTGTTTATTCAATTCTTGAAGATAAGGGGCACGCTGAATTTTCACAACCCCTGGCGGACAATTAAAGCATTTTATGACTTTCACAAAGACGCAAATAATTATTGACAAACATCAGAATCCATCATTGAATAATTTGGGGGGTGGAGTTCTTCTGCTATCAGGAAGTATATTGAAAGTAAAACAAGATGCAAATAATTTTATATTGCAACATCTTTGATATTAATTTACTATATTTTAAATTATTGTTTCTCTGGTAGAGAAACATTTCTGAAGGTAGTATGAAGAAATTGAAGAAGAAAATAAAAAATAATACGGTAGGCTGGAATAGTAAAATAATTCAAACCGGAATTATTATACAGTATTAGTAATACACGTATTACACGTACAGTAATCATAGCCAGGATTGTCAATTTGGCGGGAAATGCATTTCGAAGGGTCTTGTTTTGTTGGTAACACTGTAAAAAGAACTAAATAACGATAGTCTTTTATTTAGTAGCTCGTGTTGTCTACTTGCGGATTCGACGAACGAGACTGTCGGTCGAAACGAGAGGCTACGAACGTAAACGAAGGGAAAGGAAAGAGAACACGAGCAGGGAACGCGATTATCGGGGAAGAGGCTGTGCTTGGGCTGTCAGAAAGATGCGTGTATGCTGGGAATGTTGGGTGTGCGGATGGCCAATGCGTGGCTAAGAATCAAGATACTGCATTTTTTCAAACTCAGGGAATAATACTGTGCAGTGACTGATCAATTTTATGAAATTTCGACCTGCGGAGATTTAATGCCTTGCCTTCGTTGTAGACACTGTGGGACCTTTGATGCAAGTTGGGTGGAAATCGAGGGTTCCCACATGAAGATATCGTTCCTACATTATTTGAATGTATTGGGTTAACAGCTTTACTGTGATTAAGTGCTAGGGGCATTATCAGTAGTGATTTAAGAGTTCCACAATATACTTGTTGAATTATATGACATGTATACACAAACATAAAATGAAAAGTTGACTTATCATTTATTGGGCATTTTATTTATTAAAATTTTCTTTATGTATATATTATGTACATACTTAATTGATTAATGTATATACCATATTGATAGTTATTTTGTGGGTAGTATTAATCATGAGCAGTTTTGAACAATATACATCACATTAAATTGAATTGTTAGAAAACAAATGTTTAAAAGCTACTATAAAGTTAAATTATTTACCCTTCAATATGGATGTTGATTCCCCTGTTGGCTTGAAACGATCCAGTAGTGCTCCAATGATAAATGAATTAAATACAACAATGACTACTGCATCCACTTCATCATCAACAAGGTAGTAAATTTGGCATGAAAATAATTTATTTGGTGTCATGTATTGATCAGCAATATTTACGTATTGCTTTACGTTTTGCTTATCTTTCCAAATAGTTAGATCTTTTGTGCTCACTACATAACTGCAATTTTAATATATTTTTGGATTTTTATTTTCTTTCCTGATTTAATGATTTTAAATTGCATATTAATGGTATTATTTTAAACTTGCAGTTATATTCTGGAATTTTTCAAATGGATGACAGACTAATGCTTTTGTAAAATGAACATACTTAATTTTTGTCACCATAACCTTTTTTTTTCTTCAACCAAAATTGAAAATTACCAAATGTCTGGAAATAAATTATCACTTTATGAAAGGATGTTTTGAATGGAAAAGGAAGTGGATGGTTATGAACTGCATTCATACAGTGTTAGCATATGGAAAACAGATTATTAAGGGAATTTGTTTTTTTTTTTGTTAATTTTCAGGGATTCCTCTCCTTTCAATATATTTCCTGCTCAAACCAGGACAAGGAGATTTAGTGCTAGTTTCAGTCCTGTGCATAGCCCCAGTGTAAGGATTTTCAAATTTGTTTTTGGAAATTTTTATTTTCTAAATAAATTGTTGCCAGTATAGTTGGATATTATTTATTTGTAGGGTCCAGGGCCACGACTGACTCCTAGAGTTAGTCAGCTTAAACAAGAGGAATGTGTGGATGTTGTTGGCCGAGAGGCTGCTCATGAACGTGAATTGCACACTGCAATGCAAATGTCTCAGTCTTGGGAGGATCTTGCGTTAGTAGGCAACAGTCCTACACCACGAAAGGTAATAAAATTACATTGTTTACTTTATTGTGTGAAAAGCTTTGGCAGAATTGCCATATTAATAAAGGCATAATAATTTTGTTGAAAAGAAGCAGATACGTAAAACAAAAATCACTTCAAGAACATTCGTTTCTATTTTAAAGAAAATAATGTATGTGGGGATCAACAGATCAACATGTATTAATTCCAAAATTCATTTCAATTTACTTTAAAATCAGATCTTATTAATAATAACAATAATGATGATGATGATGATAATGATTCTTTTAACCTTTTGAACTTACCTCAAAGATGTGCCAAATTAATTGAAATAACAGTGAATATATAATCATCAGAATATGTTAAATCCTGTGATGATGTGTTCAAAATGAAGTAAATTGAATAGAAATGAATTTTTTGACCTGTTGCTCCTCATGTATTATAATGGAATTATGAAGTATAGGTTAACAATTATATATTATTCTCTATATTTCTTAGTTACATATATTTTTCTCGAGTCGTTAATAACTACATTATGCTTTTTCTGTCATTTTGAGAAAGATCTCAAAATTGCACGTTTTCAGATATTGTGAAATGATTTTTTACAAACATGCCTTCAAAATGTTCAATGAGAATTTCCATATAGTACCAGGTACTCTTCCATAATATTCTTGTAAGTCATATTTGAATTCTACTTATGGTAGGAACAAAAAATTGAGAAAATATTGGGGGTGGATAGCCTTTAATTGATAGCCACTCGCAAGACAGTGCGGCCAAACTAGTTAAGATTTCAGAAAGAGAAAACTTAACTAGTATGAGAGTCTGAGCCATTCTTTAGAACCACTTCTTGAGTTGTAGGAGGGATCACCTCTGAAAATGCCACGTGTTTTTGGTGTATTTTTGTAAATTATTCAACATTTGTAGTTGTTCTTGTTTTGTTATGAATTTTTTGGAGCTGCTCTTGTAGCTTCTGAAGAGCACCAACCAAAGTTAGCCACCTTTCAAAAGTAGGTTTCTTCATGTGTTCGTCCAAAAATTCATCTGTTATACTGTAGATAAATTTTGTAAAAATTTCCAATATTTTTCATTGTGAAAATTAAAATTTTTTTGTCATATTTAATGCAAAAGTTGTTTTGCAATTTATTTGATATGATTTCCTAAAGTTTATAAAATATCATGGCAAAACACGCTCAGTGGAACAATTCCACTATTGTTTGGGGAACTAAAATTAACTTGTGGACTCTCAAATGTCCAGATACAGTTTCAAGTAACCCTATTTCCAAAGTAAAATTTAAATATTCAAAAGTAATATGGATAATTATTTTGCTGTTTGTGACAAATATCTACCAATCTCTTTTGCGAAAAATTGTCATTCATAAAAATTAATTTTAATTATTGAAAAATAGCAAGTCGCAAATTAATTGCTTCGTAGTTAACTTGAAAACTAAGTAAAATGTCCAATGTTATCAAATTTTTTATTCTGTGTCAGTAAGGAATTAATACTTAAACATACATGTAGATATGGTAAGAATAAATAAATAGACTGTGACCATCTGTTTGTCGTGATCGCTGTAAATATAAATTTGAAAAGTTATCAATACTTTCCAAACTTCATTTTTACCAGTTATTTAATCCAATTACAGGAATGGAAAAAGGAAAGTTTCGTTATGTGAGGCTTCAGATTTCTGGGGATGCTCAGAAAAGGGACAGCGAATGCTGTTTGCCTCAGGCCCTGTATTAATGGGCTACCACAATTTTTTTTATTTGAATAAATAAATAATAGTAGTTCAAATTAAGTGATGTAAATTATTTGTTGAATATTATTGTGTTGTATGGCCGAATGAATTCTGTTGATAATTATTGTTTCAAATAAGAGACTTCTGCTAGTGGTGTAGAATGGGTGTCAGCAGCCCAGGGCGGAGGAAAATTTCACCACCCCCTTATTTAGGTATTTCAATTAGAAAAAACTAAAATATACAGTTATTCTAAAGAACTTTTCGATTGAACAATTTTCAAACTTCCGTCAATTCCTTTCTGTCCTCGGAGAGCAATAGCTCTATTGAGAGCTCCTCTCTACTTCTTGCTTTGGCGGGTCCCAGAATCCCGAGCAAGAGGCATTTGGATACAGTTTTTCTCTCTAATGAGAGTAATCGGGTGTCGGATGCCCGATAAACATGAGACTCCCACGCTCTAGAACGGGGTTGCTCGTCATAGTTCCCATTCGAAAATTGACTGACTATATATGGGGCAGATTATCTGCCACCTTGTTTTTACAATAACTTTTAATAAATTCAAGTGAGTCCACAATAATTATTTGCCTTGCCTGAGGCAACAATAAAAGTCTTCATTTGAAGTTGTTCTAGCTTAAAATCCTGCTCGTCAATTTTGGCAGATGTAAAGTCTAGATTACACTTAATATTTTCCAAATCTAGTAATGCAGTTGATGTTAGATTAGCAAACTTATCCGCCAAATTCTGTACCTGCTGAAATCGCTCACAAATTTCTGTAGATAATCTAACAAAGAAAAGGGCTTCAGTCTCAACTTATTTTCACCAGACAAGTTGGCATCTCTGGTTTCGTCATAAAAATGTGCCTTCTCGTTATGCGTCTCTGATATTCCATAGAAATGCCAGGTTCGTCTATATTGAAAACTTGAGTACTTTTCACTTAGTTTTGCGTGAAATACAGGCAATTTTAAATTTTGTTTAAACAATTTTTTTCTCAAAAATGCCTCCATCTTTTTTTATTAAATTTTGTTGTTGGATAGCGCTTAGAATGTTTATGAGAATGGTGCAGGTCTCATGTTCGTTGAAAACTCTAACCTTTGAAAAATTGAAAAAATTCAAATTTTTTTCAGCATCTTCTTACAACTAAAATTATGATGGAAAACATATTTAATGAAATGTGTTCATCAAAAAAATCTCATTTTTGTTATTTAAGGTCGCATCAACATCTATGTCATTAGCGACCACTATTGCATTTAATGGTATGGTAACTGTGAAGATGACATATTATGGTGATGATAGGATATGAAAGGACAAACACAAATACAACCATCCCCAAGGCAGGACCTTTCCAAGGAACAGAGAAACCCGTTATCTTTCGGTTTGAGATTATTATGGCTCTACTGCCTTAACGGAAAAAAATCTTCCAAGCAGGTCATGTTGAATTTGTGAAAATATGAGTATTTTTAGTAATTTGATGTCAAACTTAGCTCCCCGTTCCGAATATTCTGCGCTTCGTGAACGTAATATGAGAGGTTATTCCAGGTAATTGGATGCTATGTAAGTTAGAATTTGTTTACGATTTCATATTTCTTTGATTGTTTCTTATACTTGAGCTTTTGTTATCCATTTGCAAATTAATATTTTAGAAGTACTTTAAAACCTATTTGAAATATATGAAATAAAAATTGCTATCCTTTAGGAAATATCAGATCGGAATGCAACAATAGCATTGCGGATCGTGACTCAGCAGCTGAATCAGTGAATTATGTCTCATTATTATGACGTGATTTAGCTGTATGAAAAAGTTATAATTGTTAAATTTTTGTTGATGTTTGCTTGAAAATATTTAGTTTTCGCAACAAATGTTCTACGATATGTAATGAGTTTAACAAAAAATGATGACTGAGATGTGTTAATTGAGGCAGAAATAGTATAAATAGTATTACGAAACCATTACTAACTGCGAGAAAGAATGTGCTGTTTTAGCCTTAGTTTTTTGGTATATTAATATTTAGGACAATGCGTACATTTGTGAGACAATGTTTTCACCAGCGGTGAAATAAATAATAGTATTTCATGTAATAATAATTATATTTATTACACCATGATTATATCACAAACATGTGCATTTTTGCACACATTTTGGAGTAATGAAAAATATTGTTTTAAGCTGAACCTCACTTGGTAATTGGTATCGAAAAAAATGGTTCATACATAAGTTGTAGAAAACTTTATCTTCTTTAAAATCAAATTTTTTATACATAATTTATGTTTGAATTATAGAAAAAATACAAAAAAGTGCTGGATTTCCGGGCTTCCCAAAGTTGATACAGGGTTTAGGAGGTCGAAAACTTGAGTGACCAGGTATATACAATAATTTCAAAGAAAAAGTTTTTACAACATTTTTCCAGGTAACTCCTCTTTTTCAGATGACAAAATTTACAAGTTTTACATTCCTTCTAATATCTGTATGTTCATTTGAAAATTATGCTTTATGTAAAGTTTTGTATAAAGTTATGTATTCTGCAGTAATTCTGTGAATTAATTAAAAACCTTTAATTTTGGTTTCCAGGCAGACATGGCAGAACGTACAAATCGGGGTGTATGTGACTTTCTGCAGTTGACTTTGCCTCAAGGTCCTCCAGTTTGTTCCTCACCATCTCCGACTCGACTTGGTCGTCAAGGTCTTCCTATGAACTGGAAAAGCACCCTGTCTCCTAGCCCAACACGCACTTTTACACGGTGAGTTGCTTTCATTGATTTGGAAGTGATAGTTCACTGTGAATCATTATTACTTTCAAATTTAAGCTGGGAACATAATTTGTGTGATAAAAATTAATATTTGTATAATATTTACAATTATCATTAACTACTAAAAAAATATTTAACAGAACTTGGGAATCATCCTAATAAATCCTTTAATACTGCAATGCTTACCAGTTGTCTTTAGAATGTTCTTTGGATTCATTTTGACTCTGAGCTTTCAGCAATAGGTACTTCTTAAAAAGTGATATTACAGTTAATCTGTGTTACTCTAACACCCTTAATAATAATAATTTATTGTATAATAATTACATTTTTAAACAACTCAATCTGACTAATATTTTGAAGCCTATGCAGATCTGTTAACAACATTGCTGCATTGCATTCAGAGTAATGTAGTTCCTATTCCGACACACTTTGAACTTCCAGAAAGCGTTGTTAGCCGAATTGCTTAACTCCTTCGTGAAGTGATGGAAGTTATGCAACTCGAAACACTGTGGATTCCTGGATTGGTGACCGTCTAGGAACCTGTTTTCTAATGACTCCAAGCCCCTGGCCGAAGTCATAGCAGGGTCATTGTCTAACTGTGACGTGTTGAGACAAAAAATAGGATTTCTCCAGAGAATTCATGCTCAGTGGCCAAGACGGGCTGAACGAGGTGTTGCAAAAAAGATGCAACAATTTAAAAACCAAATAGGATTTTTAAATATAAAATTGAGGAGTGTTTGATTAATCTGTGACAGGCGCAGCCAAAGCCCGATTGCCATGAGGCCAAGTTCCTTGGGGCCCGTGAAGCGCAAATGCGAGATGGATGAAGACAAAGGGGAGCCATACATGCCACCAGCAAAGAGGCTGTCATGCAGTGGGTTGCTTGTGGCTCATGCTGGCCGGTGAGAAATCTCTTTTAAGTTGTAAATGTTTGTTTAAAGCTTTAAAGTTTTGGTTGTGTTTGTATGAAGAAGAGGTCAAAATGTAAATACTGGTTGAATTCAATCTACATTACATACTTCCTATTATTTTTGCAAATTGTTATTAGCTCTTTCAAAGCAGACTTATTGTCTACTTGTTTATAACTTCCCCCCAAAACAGTTACGAGATAATATTCTTATTGAAGTGTTTTCCAACCACTAAGGGCAAAATTCATTAATCACTTATCTGATCGTATCTCACAGAGGTTCCTTCTGAACACAGAATCTGTGATCCCTAAAGTGATTGGAAATGTGGCATTGTGTTATAAGCACTTGCTTTTGAAGTTATTGTTGCCAAAGAGTATTCACACCCGATGTTTTTCATACCAATAGCATTCAACAGGTTGTGATGCTCTCACAGCAATCCCAACCTCATGTTTACATTGCGTGTACTTCGCAACAATATAATTATTTTAAAACACAATATACAGTATACAAACAATATAACAATTTTCTCAGCATTAATGTGTGCTATCTTAATATTAATGGTACAGAGAGAATGTTATAAGAAGGGACCGCTTTGACAGCCACTGCTGATATCATAACTGCAGGTTATGTGCTAAAGTAGTTAAACCATTAGTTTGCAGTTGGCTCACGTGTAAATGCTTTCTACAAAACTTCTTGCAGTGTGATCATCTAACATGACTTTGTTTGGTTTTCTGACTAGTCAAACTGGTCTGTTCTTACACTTAACTTCTCTATATGAAGATATTGATAATTATTTTCATTTCAGATATAATTACACATTAATGCCCACATAGGGTAAAAGAGCAAACAATGGCCACAGTTAATATCATTTTTGATAGCTTTTTAGCTTTGATAGCAAAAAAGTGCTGGTATATGTTACACTATTGCAATGCAAATAATAAAATGTTTTCAGCTTATTCTTTAAATATGAAATAAGGGTATATAAATCATTTTCATTCTAATTTTATTCACTAGAAGGTATAACAAGCTCCATGCTCTGCAAATATGAAGCCTCTAAATTATCATTTTTCAAATTTTGTGATGTTGCTACTACCAAAGGCAGTGGCCACTACTGGTGACGCTACCTGTTTCTATTCCTTTTTAGCACATTTTGCTGTCATTCTCTACATTTCTGGGAACTGTATCAACAAATTCTCAGAATTGACACATATTTGCAGATTTGTATGCGCTCCTTGTTTAAACTTTTTCTGAACACACAGATTGTATCAAATGATGCCACATTCTGCTAAACTATGTGACTTGTGAGCATGTTGGACAAACTGTTGAATATAATTCTAATGCTGATCTCTTGCCATAGGCCTGATGCTGCTGCCAGTCCCCTTCCAGGTTCTCTGAGCTCTGTTGGCACTCCAGATTCATTGTCTAGTGCCGATTCTCCTGGATTTACATTCCGGCCTGTGGACAGCCCATCTCCAGGTCGAGGGGTCCCTGCAGGACCCACTGATGAGCCAATGAACGAGGAACCACCTCTCGAGACGGGCAAAACCCGCCCTGGCTTGTCGTAGTCCTTCCGCATCCCCTGTCCTCTAGTCGCTCACTGCCTCGACCCCTGTCCCTTTGTGTGCTTTCACCTGTGCCCAAGGGCCTATGTATATTTTGTACTATAGCATCACATTGCGCCTGCGATGCCAGTCTGTATTGAACCTTCCTGCCAATGTACACAATAAATTGTTGAATGTTCAGTATTGTTAATGTTGTTATTCTTGTTTCCCTAATCATTTGGCTTAAGTGAAAAGAAAGATTATACAATTTATTAGAGAAAGTAAATCTTTTCACATTGCAAAGAATTATAATTTCCAACTGTTCAACTTGTGAAGTTGGAGTATGCTAACTCTTGAAGAAAGGGTTTAGAGAAACTGTGGGAGTGAAGGAAGCAATGACAGTTGGCATATCAAATGCAGACCAGTGTTTGCAAGTTGTTTTCACACAGTTCAAAACAGTCAATTAATTTATTGCTTATTTATTATTTTTAAGTTCAAAATAAAGTTTATAGACATAAATAGTGTGTTGAAGAAATATTGTTATTTTTTAATATAATGCATAGTACCCTTTCCCAAATAATACTAATCTTTAAATACAGGGCTTCTGCTTTGTTTCGCATAGTGGTTGCTCCCTAATCTGCCTTACCATTCAGGAAACGTAATCAAACTCAACTTTAGTAAAACTTTAGTTATCCGAGTCCACGCTCCAGATATTGCATTCGAAACGTAGATCATGAATTCCTGCCCCCGTCGAGCTTTGGTGCATGAAAGAATGCATTCGCGGCCCCAATGGAAAGGAAAAGAAACTCGCATACCTTTGCCCTTACCAACGTGTCATATTAATCTAGAATACTCTTCTCGTACCTGCCTCGTGCATGCGAGGGACAATGGTGGCTGTCTGGATGACTGGCTCTGCCAGTCCTTCTCCCGAGGAAATTATATCAGAGAGTCCCTGAATGATATTGGATGAAGGATCGATGGGAGAGGTAGAGTGGATGTGGATTTTGATAGTAGGGGTTTCTTTAGTCTTGGCGGAAGGTGGCTATGGAGAAAGTAATGTTTAGGGTTTGGAGGGACGCAGAGCGTCCCTCGCTGAATCCGAATTGGGTTGGGTGAAGGATAGGGTCGACAATGAGGGTTAATCGGGGAAAGATCACCTTTTCAAAAATTTTACTTAGGATAGGTAGGATTGGTCTTGTTGGTGGGATGCCTATGATCCTTGCCAAGTTTGGGAATCATTGACACACGAGCTGTTTCTCAGAGGGTGGGAAAGTAGGAGAGTTTAAAACGAGTTGAGGATGAGGATAGTAGGTCTATGGCATTCTTGGGGGGTTGGTTGCGAAGAACTCCACCGGGTCCTGGTGATTTAGATTGATTAGCTATTGTCTGAGTTGCGCGCGTGTGTGTGTGTGTGGGGGGGGGATTTTTTACGCTCTTAGAGACAGGTGGCTATGGATAGGGTAAGGTTTAAGGTGTGGAGGTACGCAGAGCGAATTGGGATGGGTGTAGGATATGGTCGATGATGGGGGTTATCTCTCTGGCCACCCGCTTAGGCGGTCTGCCAACAAACCCGCATACAACTTGTAAAGTGTAGGCGTGAGTGATATAGGACGTCAGTTACCCAGGTCCTCGCCCTCGCCGTCCTTGGGGAACTGGGCCGGGTCCGCCCTCATGCTCCCGCAACACAGCGGATCCGGACAATTCAATATGATTTTGCACAATTCAACTCGGGGTTTGCACTGAGGATCGATCGAGGGAAGGTGAGCACAAGTGAGGCACCCCGCCCCTGGGGCAGTGTTGCACTTACCGAGTTTCCCCAGCACCTCCGCCGGCGAACAGTCGGCGATGTTAAAGAGGTCCCTGCCTAGAGACCGAGGAAAGGGTTTCTCGCATATCATCTTCGGGGAGTTGCCAAACAAGGAGGTGAAGAATGTATCCACATCCTTGGGGCTTCGCATCGGGCATCGTCCTCCCCGCTGTGCGCCCGCATCAGCTTCCGCTGATGTCGCTTGTAGGCCCGGAGTTGCTGCTCTGGCACCTTGATGTCTGTCCTGGAGCGTCCAGCGCGGGGGGGGGGGGAGGCGTAGCCCGAAAGGATTTTGACGTGAAGAGTCTTCTGTATCTCACTGACGCACTTTTTGCTCGCATCGAAAGCAGCTGCGCTCTGCAGAATCCGACTGGTTTAGGAGCTGGGTCAGCTCTGTGACAGCTGCTATCAATTCCTCGGACCAGGTGATGCCCAGCTGTTTTCGCAGATTTCCGCTGTGGGAGGGGGCGAGGGACCGCTAGCTGGAGGGCCTGGGGAAGGAGTCACAACATGGGTCGCGACCCCTTGCCGGCGTCAGGCTGACGTTGCCTGCAAGCATCGGGAGTGCTCGTCCGGCGCTTGCCCCACCATTTCCCCGTACTGCGCCGAGTCTCAGGCCTCGCATACTACCCGCTCCGCGGCGCGTACCGGCGGCGAGGTCTGACTCTATCTCTCCGTCCATTTGGATTTCCGTCTGGTCCGCGCGGTCTATGCGGTGTGGCTACTGCCGGGGTCCGGGCACTGCAACCAACTTGGCAGGGACGTTGTGAGGGTTGCCGCCAGTAGTGGCTGCAGGGGCAATGGTCGGCGCCTGGGTGCAATATCCCGCCGTATACAAGCCTGCTGCTCTAGCTACAGGGGATGTGCCTCATGTCGACGTCTCTGTATTTGGTGGCCCTTTCAGGCCTAGTACTGCGTCTTCCAAGCGGAGGGGGGATTGGATCCATCCTCACTCCTCCGGGTCGCACATCGTCTGAAGGGCTATGGGAGTCATCACCGCACCCTCCGGGTAAGGGGTCCTATCTGATGCCAGGAGCCCAGATACCTCGTCATAAAGGTGGGCTAGTTTCTGCAATTGAATTTACTGTGGATGTCAATGAAACAGACCCCGTCACGCACAGCAACGGCGAAGTGTTCATCTGCCGAGGAGAGGGCGGGCTGGCAACCGTTGTTTCCGCCTTTGAGCGCGTTTCTGCTGTCGGGACGCAGTTGCTTACGTTACTTTAATTAAGGATAGTGCTAAATGTAGTACATAAACCCTATTGTGCTCTGTTCTTTTGCTTAAAAAATACAAAAATGAATTTTTTCATGTCTCTCAAAATACATTTTACTTTGCTGTTTTGCGTATTTTTTTATTTGACTGCACAGCTTTGATCAATTCTATGTGATTTAACAATAATTCTTTAATTTCAGAACAACGTTGAGGAAAATGAAACTAATATGTAAATGCGAGTGAAGATAGTTATGTAAATAATTTTATATTATGTCTTGTGAGACAATTAAGTATGATTAATATATTTTTCGGATAATCGAGCTCAATGGATATTCGATCTTTGCCTCATTCTAACTTAAGGAAAGAAAAGACAACGCACGATTCTCCTATCCTTATTCTCTTATATTGTACAGCTTTAGATTACGTTCCATTTCATCACAAAAGCTTTTGAATTAAACAATGTCCACTATTTTGTAGGAAAAAAACCTCTGTGATTTTGAAAAATATTGTGACTTCTTGGCTGTCCGGGTGACGCGACGCCGCGTCGTTGGCTGAGAGGCGAGTCCGCGTGACGAACTCGCTACCCTGAAGAGGCCTGCGATATGACAGGCGAAACGTCGGCCTCTCATCCGACGACGCGGCGTCACCCGGACAGCCAAGACGTCATGAACGCGAACCGCGGAAGCCTTCGTGTGCATTTGAAAATATGCTTTAAAGTTTGGGGGTACTTTACCCCTGTAAGACCCTATGACATTTTCAATTTTTTTAAAATTGGCTCAATTTTTTTTCTTTTATTTTTTTTTTCTGAGGATAGAGTGAAATACACTTATGAGTGTGGCGTAGTACAGGTTTTACTGATAAGTATTAACGTATTGTATTAACTGATAAGTATGAATAAGTATTTATTTATAACTTTTATTAGGACCAATTTATTGAAAGAAGGATTAGTTTAGATGGTATTACCAAAAAGGAGAAGTTAAACGATTTTTTTTCATAATTTGTCCAACTTTGTTTAGTACTAGTATGGGAACAAGTGGTCAAACAAATATAGGTTTGGTCTCATTCAATGCAGGCCTTGATGCCCTACAACTTTTAATAGGAACACGTTTTCAATATTGTGAGTCCTTTACGAGATATAATCATAAAACACCAAAAATATCCCTTTTGGGGATACATTTTTACCCCTCACCACTTAAGCACAACTCCACCCAATGGGAAGGAATAGGATAGTCATATTAGGCCACAAATGAAGTCATTAAAATACTGAAAACTCTTGTAGCAATTATTTCTGATTCGTCCACTTTTTTGGTTTTATTCTACAGGATTAAATGGTTTAGTTTTATTTACAGCGATATTTACTCGTATGTTGAGGGAAGAGGATTTCTTAAAAAATTTCGATTATTTATTTTATTTATTTTATTTTAGATCGCTGTGTAACAAGTGGTTCTAAGTGATCAGAATCTGATTTACAAATTTATATTATAACAAAACATACATTTTTGATTACCTATTATATTATTGTCTTTTAACAATTTCAAACATTCAATATTAAGTATAGTTAATATTACAAACATTGAATATTTAACAGTAAAAGAAATACTATACATATTTATCTAATTTTGTAACACATTCAATAACTTTGTGACACTGCAAAGTAGAATTTAATATAGAATGGATATCTTCATCAAATTTGAAGTTTTTCGTGAGATCACTCGTGAAAAGACATTCAACTAGTAAATGGGATGTAGAAATAATTCTTGAAGCATTTTATTGGAAATATATCATATCCTGGGGCTTTATGAATTTTTATATTTTTTGTTCTATGTAATTTTGATACTTATCTAATGCGTATTTATCTATATGCGATTTAATTGTTCATGATAATTTATTTATTTGATGTTTGATATCTGGTCTACCTGTTTGTTGAAAAAATCTTCGTAAGTTATATGTTTTTATTTGATTAAGTTAATTATATTTAGAGGTAATTGTTGTCGTTCTGAAATGTCTGGTTTATGAATGATATTTGGTTTTTGATAAGGAAGACTTAATGTCTTAGTAAATATTTCTATTTCATTATCAATTTTTTGAATAGTGTTTAAGTTTTTTGGGAATTTATAATTATCATTCATAAATTTTCTAGAACTTTCCCAATCGATATGAATATTATCTGGTGTAGATTGAATATGTAGTAATTGAGATTGAAAACAGATTACTACCAGAAGATGGTCATAATCTAATTCCAGAAGAGGTGATTGAACGATTGGAAAGTGAAACTTTTTTGATATGATAATGTCTAGAATGTCACGAACAATATTATTATGAGAAGAATAGTATGTGGGTATGGAAGGAGCATGTATTTCAATGTTATTGTGTGTAATATAATGGAGTAGACGAATACCTTGAGGGTTAGTGCTGTTACATCCCCATGAGGTATGTTTAGAATTTAAATCACCAAATAATAAAGAATTTGAATTTTGAAAAACATTGTAAATTGTGTATGGAAATATTTTATTTGGTGGTTTATATGCTGTATATATATTAAAATATATGTTTTTGATATTGATAACTAATGCTATACATTCTAAATTTTGTGAAATAGGGGAAAAGTTGAGGTGTATTAATTTCCACGAGTATAGCCACACCACCAGAAGCATGTGCAGAGATACAATCATTTCCATAAATTTTATATCCTTGTATGTATAGTTTTTTTCCTGGTATTAAATGTGATTTACTAATACAAACTATGTCAATGTTAGGTTTGTTTAAAAAATACTGAAATATATTTTTCAGTCTTTTTAGACCGTTTGCTTTCCATTTAATAGTGTTATAATATTTATAATAATAGCCATGAAGTAAATTTGGAAGGCTGTTTTCAATTAAATTTGTAATTGTTGGCAAAAGTGAAGAAATTATTTGTTGTACAAATTTGATATTAGGTTTGAAAATTTGGGTTAGTGAGAGTGGTTTTTAGTAATAAAGGAATAAGTGAAATCATTATTATTAGTTAGATAGTTTTGTGGGAAGTGAGTAGAATGGGTATTGGTATTAGTAGTAGCAGTAAAGTTGTGTTGAGATGGATGAGAGGTTGTTGACAATGAAGGGAAATTTTTTGGAGCATTTAAATTAAGAGTGGTATTGCCAACATTTTAAGCGGGATAAATTGGAGTTTTGAAAGAACGCTTTTTATTAGAAAGAAGTAAATCTTTATAAGTTTTGCAACCTTTATAATTCACAGTATGATTACTACCACAATTAAGTCATTGAGGAGTAGTAGTTTTAGGGAGAGAACAATTTGTGTAGTGATGTTCTTGCAAACAGCGAACACAATGTGGGGCTAAATGACAATTTGCTTACTTATGGCCAAATCGCTGGCATCTTTTACAATGAATAGGTATTTTATGAGACATTTTTGTTTGAATTTTAATTATACTATGAAATAGTTTTTCTAACTTGAATATTCTTGAAGCATCTTTATTTTTTAAGAGATCTATTGAACAGATTTCAATAGGTTCTTGCTTTTTATTAAAGAGGTGATACACTTTTAAAACTGGAATCTGTAGATGTTGTAATTCCATACATATTTCTTCGTTAGTATTACTAATTGGAATGTCCTTAATTACAACAGAGGTAGTTTGAATCCAGAGTCGTCTTAAGAATAAAATTGGATACTATATCACAAAAAGTCGTGTAGTTACGAAAGTCCTCAATTGAACTAAATGTAATTTTCACCGCATTCTTAATTATTTTTGTAGAAAAGCCACTTTTAACAATTTCTTGTAAATCGGCAATGAAATTATGAAAGTAATTGATGTTTGATGGGTGGGATTTTGATTTGTTGAGGTTGTTCTTCTGTTGGTTGCATTTCCGAGAGTATTGCATGTTTATTAGCTAATGGAATTCCAGAAGTTGATGGAAGATTAATTGTTTTAACCAGTCTTTGATCTGAATAACGATTATAATTAGCTCTTTTTCTCTTCCTAGAATCATTTTGTTGCTGAGAACTGCCTGATGTAATGGTAAAGATATTATTCATATTTGCATTAGAAGCTGATGAAACATTTGGATTAAAATTGAAATTATTTTGTTGAGATGGGAGAAGTTGAGAAGTTGAAAAATAGAGAATGACTTGGTAAGTAGTGTTGTATATTTGAGAGAGGTATACCTCAATTTGTTGAAAAGTTGATTAATTTGAAGAATTATCTTGATCCACTGAAGTTGCTATGATATTTTTTGATGTATTCATATCCATTATTTGTACATTATGTACATTATTTGAAGATAGGGAAATATTTGGATTAGACTTTGCTACTGAACTGTATCCACTCGTAGAGGGAAAATTAATATGGTCCTTTTCAAAGTTTTTGGTGATCTGAAACACTTGAATTATTAATAAGTTGTCATTATGTAATGTTATAGACACTTTTCTCAGTTTATATCAGTACTAGCAGATCAATCCGATGATAGTAAATGAATTAATTACGATTGGTATTCACTCATATGTATAATCGTATGCATGGTCCGATACAATCCTCCATAAGACAACTTTAGGAATTTTTGCTCAGAAGTGCATTAAATTACAAAATTCACGGTTAATGTTAGTATTAACCGCGTCAGACATATTTTTACTTTCTTGTAAAGAGAAAGTTGGGTCATCATGTGGCAGAAATCGTCTTTTCAGAAATCGTCGTTCCTTTTTTGTTCTTTAAGGTCACATCAACATTTAGGTCATTAGCGACCAAAATAACTCTTGTTGCCAGGCCTTGATAACGAAAACGTGGATAAATCATGTTCCTATACGTATTAAATCACATGTATTGATATGCATTGAGTATCGGAATCCACGATTCATGGGCCTCCAAACATTCATTGACGGCAAAACGTGCGTGTGTGTGTGTGTGTGTGTGCGTGTGCGTGCGCGCGCGTGGGCGTAGGCGTGCGGCGTGGGGGTGGGTGGGTATAATTAATTATTCTTTTAAATTAATATATCTCTATTTATAAAAATATTCAAAGTCATTGTTATATTATTCACCCAACTAATAAATGTTTTGTTCTCATGTTACAATAAAAGTAAATTTGATCACTATTTTGTTGTTTTTAGTTTGCATATTTTCCATCTGTGTTAGTGATTTAAATTGCTCGTGCATGTGCGCGTGTGTCTGTCTGTTTGTCTCTCTCTCTGTCTCTGTCTCTCTCTGTCTCTATCTCTCTCTGTCTCTCTTTCCGTCTCTCTCTGTCTCTGTCTGACTGTCTGTCTGTCTGTCTGTCTGTCTGTCTCTCTCTCTCTCTCTCTCTGCTTCTGTCTCTCTCCGTCTCTCTGTCTCTCTCTGTGTCTGACTGTCTCTGTCTCTCTCTGTCTCTGATTCTGTCTCAAAAGAAGGGTTCGAATTTTGATTTTGTACAATGTATTGTATTCTGGTACTGGTTACATACTTGGAACTTAACTAACTTAAATATAACTGCACTTGCGTTTATCAGCTGTTACGGTGTCATCCAATCGGAAGGTTGAACATACGGTTGACCATAGTGACGTGGAAGCTCCCGTTTGGATGACACCATAACAGCTGATTTACGACAAGTGCAGCTCTAAATAAATTGAAGTATAAATTCTGTTGCCTGTGTTCTGGCCTGTGGAGTTTATACTGCTCAGGGGTACTAATATGTCGAGCGGTATGCCAAAGTTCGAATTCTTAAGGGAGATTTCTTCATCCACCAAATACTTCTGGTATAAAAGTGGAAAAGGCAGTAATGATAATGATGTACGCCTATCGAGTGATTGTGGAAGTGATGACCATAATTGAAGTATTTGTTTTGTCAATTGTAAATATTTTGTCTTTAAGAAAAATAAATTATTATATCAAAACTGTTTATAGGAATTGTCCTCTTTTTTATATGAAATATCCTCTTTTTCCATATGGAAATATGGTAACCCCAGATACGAGTGTAGCAAGTGAGAACTACCTCACGGTGAATCGACGAAGTGGGGGGAGCACTGGCCTCGGCGCGTCATGTCCTATCTTGGATATTCAAGCTTACGACGACACGGATTAAATTCAATCACGGGTATTCAATTAACAATCATTTTTTAAGGGGGGGGGGTCATTTTTTGGACAATTCGAAACTATTTTAGCTGATATTCGTTCGAAAAAGATGAAGTCGGAATATGAGGGATACACTGCTACTTCTATACCTCGTATATCCGGTATTCAACCTGTTAAAAAAAGGAAACGAGAGTAGAGTAATAGATTTTTAAGTTCAGACGAAACATTATTTGTTTGCTACAAGCCGAAAATCTACTTTTCATCTCCGGTACACGTAACATGATAAGATGAGAAATCTCATCATGATGTAGCCAATATTCAATGAATTTGCTTATCACCCAACTGACTTTGCTCATTGTGTTATCATGATTTGTAGTAAAGTTTAGATTGCCCACTTCCAGTAGATTACGAAACGAATTGTATCCTTCTGGAGTATTTTAATTTTCACTTTATCATGGATTTTTTTGTGTGAGTTAGCAGTGATATCTAAGATTCAGATGTTTGGGAGCGCGGTACATTTTATATTGCGTCAGGGTCGATAAGTGGGATTATATAAGAAAATTCGATTAACAATAAAATTCGTTAAAAACAATTAAATAGTCCCAACTGATTCTGTTAGTAGCAGAGTATCAATCGTTTAACAATGTCAATTATTTGTTCACAGTACTTGTTTTCCAGCACGATAAATTGAAACTAGTGCGCCGCCGAGAGCTAGGGTGGCTGGAAAGACATTTTCTCCCGCTTTGGTCAGAAGCCGAAAAAGTAACCTTTTTTTTCAGCACAATCTAGCGCCTCAACAGTTTTTCAGAAAATTAAAGTTAATCTAAGCCTTTTGTAGGCAATTTTATCGACTTTAATTTTGTAAATAACAATTGTTTCGCTAAAATGCATAGCTTAAACGATATAAGCGAAAACCTAACAAGAGGGCGAATGTTTTGGTAGTTTTGAAATTTTGTCTGTGAAATCGACCTTTTTTGAGGTGGCGAATATCAAATACGTATTCAGTACCCTCAAAAACACGAACCGTTGAGAAAAAAATCGGAATTGTTTCCTGGATTAGACCTATTTGAAAACCAATTGACTGGATTAGTAGTGCTTGACGCAAATTTCTTGACGTGAAAAGCATACTTAATTCGTTTGCCTAAAGGTATGGATCTTGTTTCATTAGAATGAATTGATTCTTGTTAAGTATCAGTCTAGTTAATAATACAAACTTTTTAAATACTTCAAATACTACAAATCAATCTTGAACTCGAAGATATGCGGAAAGTTGATGAAAATATGAAAAAAAAAAGTTAGAGTGTGATAAATTGATCTACTTTTTTCCAGGCGTTTCTAGTGAAATAGGAATGAAAATTCTTATTCGATCTTTAAATCTTTATTCTCCGTATCGTAAAAATACTTACTCCACTGTAAGCAGAAATCCGATCGAAAGCGTTACTTAGATAACCCATCAAAATCTTTTCCCCTCTTTAGCAAACTCGCATGCTTTCGCATCTCTCTTAATAATTTTGCGCTCACCGCTTTTATAAGTTTTCCCAAGTTTCTCAGGAGTTCGAGGTGTCTCCTTGAAGAACCTGAACTTATTTCAGCCATTTCTTTAGATTTTGTTGAGAAAAAACAAACTGTTCTCGTCTTCAATGGTAAGTAACTTCTGGGTGATCTGGGCAGTCCGGGTGACGCCGCGTCGAAGGCTGTGTTGCCGACGTTTGGACCATCCTGTCGTGGTCTTCCTCAGGGCTGGTATAAAGACCACGACAGGATGGTCGAAACGTCGGCAACACAGCCTTCGATGTGGCGTCACCCGGACAGCCCAGATCACCCACATGACTCTGGCCGCGGAAGCCTACGACTTCGTAAATAACTTCTGTTTTGCGGCATTGAGATGGAATGGAATGTTGTCATCAGTGCTCTCTGCGTAGCTTCACCTGCTTATTGTACCAGAGAGGGGGAGGCAGGCCATCGGACAAAACTTGCGCGGGTAATGCAGCTGCATTGTAGTTGGTGTTTGATTATTCACAGAGAATTTTGCCGTTGAGAAGCAAGCAATAATGGTCAGCGATCTATTAAATGCTGCGTTGAGCTGTGCTACTATTCCGTGGGCGGGGACTGTAAACCACACATGAATTCTTTATTTCCAAAATTCGGAAGAAAAACAGAGTATGGAAGCCCACAATGGGGTCTATATCAGTTATTAAGAAATAAGAAGATATTCAGGACTTTGATGACATCTTTCAAAATATTAAATCTAATTAACTCGTGCACTGCTCGATTGAAATCGGTCTGTGATTAAACTTAGCCAATGCCACCTGGAACACCTAGGAGGTTCTCGGCTAGGGAGCGTTGGCTGAATAGGTTCCACTTTCCTGGCATCGTTCCAATGCTTTACAATTCAGGGACGTCCTAGAGTGTTCTTTCCATACACGAAAACGTCTGAGTACATCTTGATAAATAGTATAAATCAGCCTGTTTTTTAGTTAATATTTATGTCGAAAGTGAGGAGACCCAAATAATTTTATAGACTAATAATGCGTTGTATAACTTAATTTATTTTCCATTTTCAACAAATTAGATAGGTTGTCCCCATCATTAGGCTAAAATTGAAATCGAAATTACATTTTTTTTATTTTAAAAATAACATATTAATTTTTTTTAAATAAAACAATACGAAACATATGATGTACAGTTCGTGCTTACCAAACACAGCAGAGCCCATACAATTTTGTGTCAAATATTGGCAAAACACCGTATCAGTCACCAGTCACTATATACATAGTGATTTTTTATCTTGAGACAACTAAATATCTTGAAAACTAAGAATCGTATCAAGAAATGTTTCGAATAAAATTTGTTTGTCTCAGAGGGGCCTATTGGATAATACCAATGTCAACCTGCCATCTCCACCCCTGAGGGTGGGGGTGGGGCAACTTGCAAATTTCAAATGGGAACCCCTATTTTTATAGCGGATTCGGATTCTCCGTAAAAAAGTACGTAGATTTTGTTTGAAACATTTTTTTGTTTTTCAGTAGATGGCGCAGTGATCGTAGAAAACACAATTTTTCGCAATTCTGGTGAAATTGCACCAGGGGGTGAAAGAACATGGTGTTTTTCAGAATTTTATCTAGTATTGATAAGAGTGAGCACCCCCCCCAACCTCTGATAGAGAGCGGGGGGCGGTAACTTTTAAATTTCAAATAGAACAAATTTCAAATTGCTATAACATCGTTAATAACATTCAAAAGTGAATGAAATAGGGCTAAAAAAGGATAACTCTTCCAAGATCTTCTTGCTGAAACGTTCAAAAGTAAAAAACGAAAATAAGTTTTTGAAAATTTGTAAAGTTTTTAAACACAAAATAATGAACAAACATTGTGAGATGACGTTATCGGAAATCGATTGCGTCTTGTGTATGCCGAAAAGTCCAACAACCATTTTTTGAATTGCGTATCTTCACTCCTTGGTCTGCTTCCATTGCGTGCATTTCGGTTCTCAGTCGTAAGGTCTGCTTCCATTGTATGCACATCGTTTTTCATTTCCTGGTCTGCAACGATTGGGAGCACATCATTTTTTTTACATTTTTTTTTTTAGTTTTTAGTTCGCTTCCATTCGCCACGCACCGTCCTTGACTTCTTGAATTCGGTTACATCAGTTTTTGGACTACTTTCAATCGGTGCGCATCGTCCCTTTTGAGTCAGGTTCCTTCATTTCTTAGTAATTTTTATTGAATGCTGCACTGGTTACGATTGCGGCTGTAACGTTGCAAGAGAAAATTGGAATGGCTTTAATTTATGGAAAAAATCTTCTTCTTCTGCACTTCAAGGGTTAGGTTCAAGAACCTGTTTCGGTGTCCACTTCCTTCTGGGCCTTCCTACATCTCTTCTCCCTCTGCATCTGTAGTCCACTGCGAGTGCTGGTAGTCTGCTGCTGGGCATTCGTATGAGATGTTCATACCATCTTTTCTGATTTATTTCCAGTTTCTCCAGCAGTGGTGCGACCCCCGTTTATTTCTTATCCCTGTGCTTTTCTTTTTATCTAGGATATTATAACCTAGAGTGCTTCTTAGAAATTTCATTTCAGCTACCTGAATTTTAGAGTTATCTTTTTTTTATGTTACTCGTGCTTCATCTCCGTACATTAACAATGGCACAGCTACTGTGTTGAAGAATTTTATTGTTTCTGTCCTAGTTTTATTTTTTAGATGTCTGTGTATTGGGCCGCATATATTTCTAAATTTATTTAATTTTTTATCTAAATCTATACCTATTTCAAATGAGATGTGGCAACCTAAATATTTGAAGTATTTTACCTGTTCTATACTCTTTCTGTCTATCACAATCTTTGTTCTCACTGGGTATTTTCCTTTATATGCCATAGTTTTAGTTTTTTCTTTGGATAGTTTAAAACCATATTCTATTGCAGTTTGATTTAATTTATATACTGCCATTTGCATTTTGTCTTCAGTGTCCTGTATTTCACTTTGTCATCTTCATACACTCGTAAAATAGAATTTTAAAATATTTTCCTAAAATAGATCCCTCGATCTAAATTCAATTTCCATGTTCTAAACATGTCGTCCATGTATATATTGAAAAGTGTCGGTGATATGCAACAGCCCTGTCTTACACCTTTGTTGGTGGGAATCTCTTCTGTCAATTTTCCTGTTATAACCAACTAAATATTCGTTGTTTCATATAGTTCTTTTATCACCTCTATCAAGTGTTTTGGGTACCCCCTTCTTTCCATTATGTTCCACAGAAGGTTTCTATTGACATTATCAAAAGCTTTTACTATATCCACGAATGTTAGGTGTGTTTCACAGTTGTGTTCTCGTCTTTCTTCTATTATTATTTTTAATGTGAAAATGGCATCAGCAGTCGCTCTGCCTTTTCGAAACCCCATTTGTTCTTCTGATATAAGGTGGTCTGCTATTATTTTTAATCTTTCATTTATTATTCTCGCATAGATCTTATATGTTGTATCCAATTTGTATCCAATAGACTTATTCCTCTGTTACCTTTCTTATAAAGTGAGATCACTTTTGATTTTTGCCATTCTTTAGGAGTTTGTTTATTTCTCCAGCACCTATTAAAGAAATGAAGCAGGCGTAGATGGAATAACATTCCGGAGTATTTTAGTAGTTCTGTGTTCATGTCATTCATACCAGGTGCTTTTCGATTTTTACATTTATTAAGTGCTTCATGTAGTTCATCTATCGTTAGGTCATCTGCATTTGTAGTTGTGTATGTTTTTATTATTTCACATTTTTCGTCGTACCATAATGCTTTATAATGTTTCACCCATCTTTCCTTTTCAATTGCATTAATATGTACATTCTCTCTTTCATTACTATTCAATATTTTCATTACTTTGTAGGCTAATGTTTGTCTCCAGTATATATCATGTTCTATTCTTCCAATAAATCTTTCCCATGAATCGGCGTGAGCTTTTCTAATAATTGTTTTTACTTTGTTTCTAGCTTTTTTGTATTCTTCTTTGTGATTTTCAGTAGGGTTGTCAAGGTATATTTTGTATCTCTCCTGTTTAAGCTTAACACTTTTTTCGATATCATCATTCCAAATTATCAAACCTTTTCTTTCTTGAAATTTCTTTTTCCATCCTACTGCTTCATCTGCGGATTCCTTTATTATTTGCTGTATGTTTTGCCAGTCTTTTTCTATTTCCTCCTCTGTGATAAGGTTTTGAAGATTTTTATTTATTCTATATTGATATAGGTTTCTCACGCTTTCGTCTTCTAAGATGTATACTTTGTATACTTCTTCTTTATCATTCATTATGAATCTTGAATTATTTTTCACCCATCTTTTTAATAATTTTATACGGGATATTACTAGAAAATTATCGGAGTTTATGTCGCAGCTTCTTTTAACTGTTGTATCTTCTATTAATTTTGATATTCTTCGATTTCCAATTATATAATCAATAATGGATCTACTACCTCGTGCTGACCATGTATATTTATGAATGTCTTTTTTCTTTTTAATTGTATTTGCAATATACAGTTCATTGAAGGCTGCGAATTCCCTCAATTTTTCTCCATTGTAATTTTTTACACTTTCTCCCCACTTTCCTACAGTCTTTGGTATACTCTCATTTCCCACTCTTGCATTTAGATCACCTACAAGAAGGACTTCATATCTTGAATTGCATTTGTCCAACAGTTTCTGTAGAATACCTCTGTTTCTTCCCTCTTTCCTTCCTCCGGGGCATACACACCAATAACGACAAGATGTCTTCTTTCGTGTTTTAATTTTAGCAAAATTATCCGGTCATTTACGTACTGAACCTCCTTAATTCTTGATTCCCACTTTCTGTCTACAAATATGGCTACTCCTTTTGCAGCTCTCTCTTGCTGATCTACTCCACTATACAACATGGCAAAATTTTATAAATATTTTGATGCTTTTAATTTCTTTTTTGTTTCTGTTACTACAGCTAGGTTGATAAGATGAATCTTTTCAAAAAATTTTGCCAGTTAATTTTCTTTCCCTGATATTCCTCTTACATTCCAGGTAGCTGTTTTGAAATATTCCGATATCCGTTTTCGTACTCCCATTTTCATTGCCTTAATCGTCATAGTTTTCATTCCGAAGCCATTATTTGGGACACTGCTAGTAAATCATTTTTTTACGTGGGTGGGTTAGTAGCCCTCTCCGCACAACCTCTGTCCCGAGGAGGGGGGAGGTTCTTTCGGACTTCCCTTGTCCTAGAGAGATTGCCCTCTTCATGGCTTCGAGGTCTCTCGCCCCGTCTAGAGTTCCTCTTCTGCCTCTTCTTTCTTGAAGCCGCCGTTGAGGTCCTCTTCTGGAGTACTTCTTAGTCAGATCCCTACCCTTCGACCTGTCCAGCAAGGGAGGCCCTACCAGTAGCTACGCTACCGCCGGCATAGCTCTTGGGGTCATGGGGATACTCAAGCTCCGCCACCATCGACAAGGATATGTACTCCCTAGGCGGAGTGGAAAAAATGTTTCAACAAAAATTGCCATGTGAGACGAGGTTTTTCTGTTCTTTAATATTCTTAAACTAATAATTCGGTTCTACTATTCGAAAACCAAGTAACTGAAACATTTCAAACAAATGGTACTCCAACGGCACATACTTTCTCGTGTTATTGGAAACAGCTATGTAATATTGAAATACTGCGTTTTCTGCGTTACTATCACCTCAGCTATTATTTGAAAACGTCTCTATTCAACAAAGAAGCGAGCATCGCACTATTGCCAGCGCAGCGTTGTCAAAACTACTTGCATTCGCTCGGTTAATAATATCAATACAGTAATTAAAATATATGCAATTTACATCAAAATAATTATGTCTCGTGAGTGGCCTTTCGTCGTAAGATAACAGTATCGATAGCGTTTCATCGTTTTTCTTTTATTCAATACGCAGTAAATATTTTTAGGGATCAGATGATATGAAATGGTATTTAACATACCTCACCCGGTATTCTGAGGAGCAATTTATAAAAGACCGCTATGAAATTCATCGCAAACGGAAGCACTGGCTCTCGGCCTAGGCCTTTTCCCCCTCCAGCCGCCGTTAGAGCCTCTTTTTAAGGATATAATATGATAAGGGTGCCTTTGAAGCTAAAACATGTTTGTGGCTAATCATAAATGGTCGAAGCAATTCCCACCGCAAGCAATGCGTATTCTGTAAATGGGTGTTTGATTCTATACCTTTCACAAAGTTTGTGCGCTACACTGCGAAAATCTTTTCTGGTTAGACCGTAGAATTTACTTACCGTGACAAGCAAATACCCGATTCGTTTTCCAGCTCACCCCAATATATTTTCTTTCTAATTTAGTTAAAACTGTTTCTTCCAAGGGTTTGTCATCATAAAGTCCACTAGAGTAGGTCTTGGTACGAGAAACGTTATGGAAGCCTTTTTCTAATCCATTTCCTTTTTCTTAACTCCGTTGCCTTAACTGTGTCTTCAGTATTCCAGTTTTTGCTTTCTGTTTCAGGCCTAGAACCTTTTGTGACATCTAAAACAAAAATAGTACGAACACAAGCTGTAATGTAGTGATCCCCTTAAAGTTTGAGGTACCCACCATAGTTCGGGGTTCAATTTACAACAATCGCTATATTAAAATTCCGCAAACCAAAACCAGTCTTCGAAATTACAAATTGCAAAAAGAATAACAATGTATAAAACATATTGTATTTAATTTGTGAGTAATTAGTATCGGTCTAAGCTAACTCAAACTATAATTTAAAAGCCAAAGGCTTACCTTCCAATGTTTTTAGAACCGAGAAAAACGAACATCTCTGTTGCACATCCGCTCTTATTCACAACTGAACCACAGAGCTATGACGAGAAAAGGAGTTACTGAACTAGTTGTTAAAATCGTTCTTGCTAGACTGCAATGTATGAATAGTTGCTTAGGGGGCTCATATTCAGTGGGGTAACGTTCGCGCTCGCAAGGCCTGCAATGCGGGCGGCCCTAGATAAAAGAGGGCCCATTTTTACGCTGAAGGTTTTGCGATTGTAAGAAAGATTAATTACTTAATACTTTCTCTGATACTTTGCGATAGTTGATATAATAAAATATTTAAAATCTTCCAGATGTACGATTTTTCCCCGCGTCAGTAGCTTATGTAACACTAATTCAATATCATCTTTTCACGACATTAATTTCTTATGTAGTAATCATTTACTTATGAATTCGAATTTTTTAAAGTATATTTTATTACTTAAGTTACTAACTTTACTTCTGTTTTTTCTACACTTTTATAAAGAGGGCTCGGTTAAAAGTTTTGCGTGCTCATTTCGTTACGTAACTGCTCGTCTAAATAAATAAAACAATGTCGGGTTAATTACATCATTTATAACTCAAGAAGGGCTGCATCAATTTTAATTATATCTGATTTGTTGGATTCGTCTCCGCCCCGAACAGCAGAATGACTATTAAAATATAGAAAAAAAATTCACGAAAAAAGAACAAAAGTAAATATTAATGTCGAATGCAACCCGCAACACACGTAAGGATTTTTACTCTGTATCATTAAATATTTCCTAAACGAAGAGTTTTACGGCATTGAAAACCAAAATTTTGGGGTTAAAGACATGAAAGAAATGTTTATCACACCATAATCTACAGGATGAGAACTTCTTGAAAATTGTATTACATTTTTGCTGGTCCGGCGCTTCTCGATATTACCCCACCTGCTCAGAGACGTGCAGGATCTGCAACTGATGTGTAGACAAGGACAGAGATAGAGCGACAGATAGAGCGAGAGGAAGAGCGAGAGAAAGGGAGAGCGAGAGGGAAAGAGAGAGGGAGAGAGACGGAGAGAGAGACTGAAAGGGATAGACGAAGAGAGAGGGAGTGGCGAAGAGAGGAGGAGAGACAAAGAGAGAGGGAGAGAGAGAGAGAGAGAGGGGGGCGGAGAGAGAAAGGTAGAGGGAAGGAGAAAGAGGGTGATGAAGGGCGGAACTTCTGCCAGGTTCCGCTAGTATTGTATACATGGCTCATATTAGCACCTTTACCTCTACTTAATATTGGAAAAGTAATTAATTCTTGTATCTATATGTAGTAAATAACTTCCACTAACTTTACGTGTCAAATATGAGAATATTTTGTTTAATTTTTTATCGCTTGTATGTATTGAAGTTGGGGAAAATAACATTATTAATACTGTATTATTGTATTTTTAATATCAGGTATTTCATTAATTATTAATTCAATTGATTTTATACAATAATTGATATAATAATGTTTAATATATATTATATTTTATTTGTAGAAATAAATTGCATCTTCTTACAGTCTCTAGTCCTTTATAATTTCTTTGTATTTTACTGAGAGGAATTGTATTTCGAAAAAAATTAGGTCATTATATGATTGCAAATACATTGGATATTCTAATAAGTTTAGAAATATTAATTTCATTTCTTATAATACACCAATTTGTAAATTGAGCATTTTTCTTGCAGTTTTCGAAGCGTTGAATCTCTCGGCCAATGAGGAGCTGCGATGGCTTCCGTTCTGCGACCAGCCCGCGCCGAGTCTGTCCGGCGTCGTTCACTTGACGGCGAGTCGCGAAAGGTAAACGTGTGCTTCCGAAACGTTGTTCAGACCGCGGGGGCGGTATTCGGCATGGTTGTAGAAATGAATGTGATACTTTTTTTAGGTGCGTTTAACTATGTCGATTCATATTTTGCATTGCAAATTAATTGTCTTAAGTTTTAAAATGTTAAGTTAAGTTGGAATTGTGCGTGAAAAGTGTAGAGGAGTGCTGCAGGAATGTGATTAATTTTACTAATCTTTGGCAAATGGAAGTCTAAAAGTGTTCGAAATGTAGGTTTAGGTAGTGGAGTGCCCTAGTGTCCAGTGAAGTGCAGTGCAGTGAAGTCAGCTCTAAAGCATTTCGAGAAAATTGTGTGTAAAGTGAAGTGTATAGGTTCGAAATGAATCCAAAGTGATCAGAGTGAATTCGTAGTGAAAAGTGCTTGCAAGATACTCAAGATCGTTGACGGCGACGTGGTTTCCTGCTTCTTAGCTGCACTGTGGCCTTGGTCTTCACGACGCCGTTCTTCTCGACGTTCCTCAACCCCTTTTTCCCGCCAGGGGGTAGGGAAGCGCTTAAAAAATCTAGGAAGTGTAGAAATCCTTATTAGGTCAAATAGCATTAAAGTAAACATGCAAAATGCCATTACAAGCTTTCATTCTAAAGTTTGCACATCTGTAGTACAAATTTAATGAACATATTCAATGCAAATATAGATGCGTCACTATTTGCAGGTTAAGATTTAGAAACTTCCTAATTACAGTACTAACATGATTGAACATATTTTAAAGTGTAGCAATAGTTGCGAAAGAGAGAAATAAAGGATTCCAAATATTAGACAAAAAAATTAAAAAGAAATTTGATAACGTACTTCATAACTGTTCAAAGGACAGTTTACTAAAACACGCCAATAAAGCATAGTTTCAAGTATGAAATAAATTTGCCTGGTTAGGATAGGATACACTTCTTAAGGATATGAGACTGAATGATGAATAGTAAGCATAGGGTAGAATAGGTTCCAAACCACAGGTTAGGGTAGCAAAGCACCCCTGGCAGAAGAGCAGCATCTTTGTCCCGACGCCGATGGAGTCTGGATTCGGTGAGTGTTCTGGGCGGAGATATTCCCAAGCCTCGTCCTGGGCCTCCTGATCTCTTCCTTTGACCTTCGCAGCGGCCCGACCGTTTGCGTACCTCCCCCGGCTGCACGACGGATGACACAGGTTTAGCCACACTCGCTGGGGCCTCGCCGGAGCTGGTTTACAGGAAGCAAGGTCACGAAATATTACGAACTACATTCATAGAATCTAAGAGAATTAATATGAACGTACGATGGAAACCAGTATTAAAAATGGCCTATGGCTAATTTAAATACAAGTACGGTTTGATTTACATCAATAATTCACTACGGTTATTACCGCCGCTGAGGTGTATTAAGAAATTATAAAAATGGAAGACAAAACTAAGTAAATAGTGATAGTAGAAACGATAAAATGATTCAAATGGAACACGGTAAAGTAGCAGATACCACTCCGTGCTGGAGGCCCCATATTTCGTTCGAATGCAGGTTGGGAGGGGTAATTCTTCCTCGTGCAGTCTTTAGCTCCGCTCAGATAATGTTAAGAGGGTATTCGTCCGCCTTTAGTTTAATGTATTGCTGGGTTACTGCAGTCTTATTTTCTGAAATGAACTTTAATTGATTTTATTGAATCAGAGTAAATTTAAATGTAAGATTAGTTATTGTAGATAAGCTACTAAAGTTGCTGGTAATTATTTACTTAAATTTGAATTGATATTAAATTTTAAATGGTTAGAGGTCATTTAATATAATAAAGCTTTTATTTACAATTTGAGATAAATGATTGATTGAAATGCTAAAATATAAAGAATATTTCTTGAAATATAAAATAAGTACCTAGTATTAGACTAGGTTGGGCAAATGTAGGAAGACTGCAGGGCCCAGTTAGCTAGTAATATCACGGCGGTTTGTTTAGCCATATTAGGTATCCTGTGCTGGATCCTATTGCACTTGGCATGCATTCCGTCATAGAGATTTGGGGCAACTTTGACGGGGTGGGAAACCTTTTGATCTGCGAGATGCCATTGTGCCTCTCATTCTGCATCGAATTAATGGCAGATGACCTTCCTCTGAACAGTAGTCTAGGTCGCCGTTCAAGAGCGGAGGTCATTCTGTGCAACTGGCGATTTAGGAGGGACACGCCCACGTGGCTCACAGGGCAGGGTGGGTAGTTTAAGTGTTAGGGAGTGTTTCAATTCGGTTTTGCGCTCTTACAGTTACTTGAAGTATTTGCGACCTCGCAAAATACTTTTCTTGTAAAAAGCTAAGTAGGAGTACTTAATGAATTGGAATACGCCTTTCTATCGGAAGGAAAACTGAACGTTTGCCCATCGTTCAGTCATCCTTCGATGGAAAAATATTTAGTTGGCGGACAGCACACTTGGAACAGGGTGGTAATGTTATCGAAACAGTCTGCAAAGCTTTAGTGCTGGTTAATGACATTTTTACTAATAAAAACATTTTCTTTACAGGAACTTAAGTCCGCGCGAGACGTGGCAGAAAGTCACTTAAGTGACAAAATATAAATTTTAAAGCCCATATATGTACGTAGTGTAATACGTAATTTAAGGGAATATCACTTTTTTACAAAAGATAGAACTTTCTGAGAAATGTACCACAGAAATCAAATGGTCATTGTGCAATTCTTATGTGCGTATTACATTTTAATTCTGCTTATTTTTCAGGACTTCCTAACTTTTCCTCTTTCATAATGTTTTTCGCAATTAGTCTTTAATTAGTTAGTATTAACTTTTCAGTATTAGTGTAAATTATATGTAAGAAATGTAATGCATTTTCAATAAAGTAAAAAGGGTTAAATTCACACTAGAGTCGGTCATTTCCTTATTCCTGCGCTGGCGAATAATTCATCGATACATACTTCATAGTTAAACATTTTCAACTCTGTAGATGTGTCGATTTTTGTGAACAGATATCTGCCGATATTTCTTATGTTTCAGGTATTCATCCAACCATCTGAGAAGACATAAAAGATCTTCAAAGACAAACTTCGGTTTGAACTGTTTTCAGATATCAAAGCAAGGTTGAAAAGACAAGGATAACCGCTTAAAAGTAAATGAGAAAATGTGAAAATGTTGAAGTACGTATGGTAATTGGTATTAAGGGTAATGAAACAATTGTTTGGGGAAAATTTAGTAAATGGTTGATAATTTGACCTCTTTTGCAATAGTACACTAATTCTTTAAATATGATGCTTCGCTGATAACTTTAATTTTGAAAAATGGTAAATAATTAGTTAATACTTTTATTACAAATTAAAGAGAAAATGGAAGGTATGAGCATTAATGTTCTTTGATTACAGGTTCTGTGTTGCAACGACCTGCGTGGCCGGCAATGTTGATGTCGGACTTCTGCCTGCTTAATCTTGAGCATGATTTCTCAACTTGTAATGTTTATAGATAAACATAGAATTAAAAGTAACGTTGCATTAACTTCTTATTCGGCATTCAGACTACTTCTAATTGATTATAGAAATGGAACAATTTCCAAATGAAACCGGAAACGAGAAATTTTAGTCGGTAGTCTCAAGTAGAAATGTCATTATTGTCGCCGAAATTTCATCTTTTAATTTCTCTTTTTAGATTGAAATTTGAAGAACGGCACTTTATTAAATTTTTCATAATGCAATTTATTTTCGTTCTAAGACCTTTTCCATTTTGCATACCACAAAAGGAATATTTCTAATTGTTACATAAAATTATTCATTGAACTTTAACTACCACTGACTGCACAAATGTAGCCTTAGTGCTTGATTATATTGTCATGGATTTTCACTTCGCTTGATCAGTGGAATTGACAATTCTTCGTAAATTAAAAGTGCATGTCCTTTATAACGGACAAATACGCCTAATAGTTTCTTTTAAATCAAATATTTCTATTTTTCTAATTGATATACCCATGTAAGTTAGTATTACGCCAAAAAATTAAATTTACTTGCTGTATAGTTTCATTTTCGATTTGAGCTTCAGATCTTACAGCGTTTTCTCTAAAATTTCATCAGAGCACTTTAGGAAGTTGCCGTATTACACTTACATGCCATATGGAGTCAATTTCGACTATTAGAGATCGGAGATTACTCGCCTGCGAACAGCCGCGTCATTGATTGTAATAAAATGCATTTTACAATTCTTAAGACTCGTATTAAATGGTCTAAAAGCCTCTAGGTTAGGGGTGAAATTGTGCAGCATTGCTGAATTCGTGATTAACGTCCTATTCTTTGATAGTCTTTGTTCTTATCATATTGCTGATTTCTTGTCGATACTCTTACACCTGTCTTCCGTACGTCCCATAAGATTGCCGGCTACTTCGTCAATGTCTGGATATACACAGTTGTATTGAATTCAGTTTAAAGATTTCAAGTAGAGAGTGTATTGGGAGCGCAACTTCAAATTCTTAGTTCTACTAATTCTTCTGACGCAAACCTTTCATTGTAGGTTTGTCTCAGTTTTTCATAGATTTTGTTAGTAGTAGGGTGGAGTTCCTTCTATGATTTGCAGTTTGATTTATATTATTCTTTAAATACGAGTTTCAGGACTGTTTCCAATCTTCGGGTACATCTTAACTGTTCACGGGTACATCTTAACTGTTCAAATTGTGTGATGGAAGTAGTATAACAATGAGATTTTTCAGATACGTGTTCGAAGATTATTTAATCATTCTTAGTTTCTAAGAACATGGATAATTTCGTGTCTTTCAATGGGGATTAATTTGTTCAGTTCAGCGACATTTTCTTCTGCCGGCGCTACGAATTTTTACTGAGAATTTGGACAGTATAAGTTTTGATACAAGAGTAATTTCTGAGGCACCTGCATCACACGAAATGTCGGGCAATTTGTAACGCTTTTCTGGATTTGACTCGCAGCGCTAACCTAGTGCCAAAAGTTGTTTTTGTATCTTTTGTGTTTATACAAATGACTTAGAGAACTTTGGACTTTCAATGTAAATGTATTTACTATTACCTCTCGTAATTTTTCATGAAAAGTTTCATGAATAAAACTTTCATTGTAGCCGTATCTTTTTGTATTTCATTGATATCTGCATGAAAACTTGGATATCATATTCTATTTTTAAGGAATATCTTCCATTCCTCTTCATGTAACTTTTCTTTACTTCGGCGGATTTGTTATATACCAGCAGTTCTGAGAGACTCGTGATTCGTTCGGTGTAGGACGGATTTGGAAGAATCTCACAAAGGGACTTCCCCTCCCACTTGGTGACTAAATCCCTACTTCCACGACAATAGCCGTCCTTCATATCTCCATGATGTTAATTACCTCCAGGTTCCTATCGGTGGAATAAGCAGCTTGAAGGAAACTAACGAATTCGGTTTTCCTCGATAAATAGTCTAATTTTGGTTTCTCTCACCTGAAAGGGAGCAGCTGGCCGCTGACCTTACCCTTCACCCTCCATCCCAAATGCATAAGTTCATTACGAACAGGCGCAAACTGTTGCCTAAAGCAACTTCAAGGCTGCTACCGATCCAAAGTTAAGATACTCGTTTACCCAAGTTTTAAAATTTTTGTTTGTCATATACCCGAATTTAAACATTTACTCTTAGATTTTGGTTTTAACAAAGTCAAATATTTAAAAAATTTCATTCAATATGCACTCTTTCCTTCTGAAAAAGGGTATGATCTGACACAGTCTGATCCCATTAACCATTATACATTTTTGATTTGGATAATACTTTCTTTCCTGAACCTAAATATGAATATTAATAATGAACTTGTTTGTACTGTACAAGAATTTGAATTTAAAAAGATTAAGAAAATTACTGGTAATAATTGAATAAGTGATTTATTATTGCTAATATACATTTTCTATAACAAGCAACTTGGAGAAAAGCCAGATTAAGTAATTTCATTACTCTAAAATGTTAGAGGATGATAGGTTACACCTTCAACTTCTGTTTGACTTATTTTACCTTTCTCCCACCTTTGAAGTCTCTCCTCCTGATTTTACTATTGTTGTATCATTTAAGCTATTTGAAGTTTTCTTGTCATAAGCACACCTCATAACATGTTTGTATGCACATCCTTTTGAATATTGGACGTGGTACATGCATGCTTTAGGAAAAGTACAAATAAATGAAAACAAATAGTTTTAATTATTGAAAATCATAAATCTCAATGCACAAGAAACAATGAAAAACAAATTTAATTTTTTCATGGAAAAACTTCATTTTGAGGTAGAAGAGTACATTAATTCCTCTCCATCTTTTATAGTGGCAGACAGAACTTAATGTCCAAGACTAGGCAATGTCTAGGTGAAGGAACTCTTTAACACTGTATGTTGGGAAGCTGGAAAGGGAAATCCTTACCTCTTCTATACTTGCACAGCTTCCATAGGACGGCTAGTCAAATGAAATGGGAAAAAAAAGAAAAAAAAGAAATAAAAGGTAGCAGTATAAGCAAGTCTTGCTTTGTAATAAGTCAGTGGAGATTATTTTTTTTCCAATATATTTGCAAATCATGGTATTTTGGAAAGTAATTCTTCACAATTTCTGTAACAATTAAGGAAGCCAGAGCAATTTTAAAAAGCTTTATTGAAATTCAAATGAAACTTTTCAACCTTATTAAAATGGGGGCAAGCTTCTTTCTAAATTAGTTACAGGAAACTGGATATTGGGGAAAAGGACAGATGAAGGTAAAGTAGATTAGTTGGCCTTTAGTGAGAAGCGATAGTACAGTGTGTTTAAAAGGAAGGAAATTGAACCATTGGGAATTATTTTACTTAGGGTCAAGTTGCACAGGGTAGTAAAAATGAAAACTGTTTATTGGAGTTAGCATAAACTTAAATTCAAAAGACAAAAGTGATCCTTATGGAAATCCCCTTGTATTACAAACTCCCACTTGTGTGAAAACAAATACAATACAAATACAATGAGTAAAAAGATTGGCTTACATGTATAAAAAGTTTAAATCTTATTCTTTCTTCAAAATAATGTAAATTAGTTTGCAATTTCACTTGCAATAAACATTAGGTGCAGCACTATTGCTATTATCACTCTACCAAATTTCTTTAAGAGAATGTTGCAAAACCTCATTGTGGAAGATGAATGGGATTAATCTTCAGAAAGGGGATGGTTTCTATGTTATTAGAAATTGATTAAAAGTACTGAATATATCAAAAATTAAATTGGGTAGATTCCATAAAAAGCATATAATGTGGGTTAAATTCGCTTAAGATAAAATCATTTGTGATAAAAATGTTGGTTATCTCCAAGCATCAAAATGGGTTTTAGTCTTCATCAGTACTTCAAATGAATCTAGTGCCAGAGGTGGATTTACGCATAGGCACAGTAGGCATGTGCCTACGGCGGCAAAATTTCAAGGGCGGCAAATTTTCAAAGGCGCAAAATTTTCTTGATATTTTATAAAACAAATTTAGGTTCTCTAAAAACTATAACAGCATAAATCATATTTTTATTTTAAAAATGATTCAAACGAGACTAAAGCCGCCCCTTCAACCTTTGATTTATAAATTAAGTTTGAATTTCAAATAGGGGCATTTTCAATGTTACAGAATACATGAAAAGAATTCGCCAACGACTTCTGAGCGGGTGATTGAGCAGAAAGAATTACATTCTTAGAGTAAGAATTAGGAGTTTGAATTAGCCAGTCAGAAATCGCTGACGGATTTCGCTATGCATTCATTTTGCGCTATATAGAAAGTAGCGACATCTATTACTTCTAGAGTTAGTTCTAGAAGACGGATCTGGAAAAACCCTTTTCTTTCTTTTTTTTTACTATTGTGTATCTTTTGTTGTAAGAGCCTGCCGAGTAAAAATTATATTTTGAAGTTTTAAAATGAGTGATTATCAAAAAAGGGTCAGCGGAAGTCAATATGCAAAAATCCGAAAAGAAAAGGAAGAGAAATGTCGAAATGAAATTAATAAGACAAAAAAAATGAATTCTTTAAACCTATATGTGAAACTGATCACTGCTGCAGTTCATTCGACAATTCTATTACTGTTAGTATAAACATATAGATTAGATAACATATTTAGTTTTCAGCTTGTATATTTTTTCCATGTACTAATAACTTGTGATCAGGGCCGGATTTACCTACAAGCAAAACAAGCAGTTGCTTGGGGGCCCCCATTCACCAGGGGCCCCGCGTTTCGGAAAAATACGCATACCATATTTTTTGGTCTGTGAAATAATTGTTAATCAAGTAGTCTACTGTGTAACAAAATTTACAATTTCAAAACATTTTTTAAAAATATTTATTACATGTTAAATTAGTCTAATATTAACTATACTTTACCTATAACTGAATATGTATTTTTTTTGTAATTATGTATTTAATGTAAAAAATGTAACACAAATAAAAATGTCTATAAAAATTGTCAGTTTTCGTTTGTATCTGTACAGAAAGTACTTGTACTATAATACATTTTTTATTCAATAAAGATGGAGCTATTTTTTCGGGGGGGGGGCAATTTTGTGCTTGGGGCCCCGCACTACTTAAATCCGGCCTTGCTTGTGATAAATAAATGTTAACATTAATATATTTTTAATGCAGAGTTGTGTTGCTAAAATATTCTCAAAATGCAAAAGATGTTTAGTACAATGATTAGAAATTAAATATTCTTGACGTGTTGTTGTATTCGTTAAAATGAACAATATCTTAATATAGAATTTAAATAAATTAGCATAAAATGTTACTATAATTGTTACTAAACTTTATTTTATAAAATATGTAATATTAACATATTTTGACTCTTTTATTTATTCAGGGTTATCACTGAATCTAATAATGAGACTGCAAAGTTCCAAACAGCTAAAAATAAAATGGTTCCTCAAGCAATTGAAAATATAACTGCGATTGATTGAGTTGACGATTCAACCGATGTAAATAGTTTAAGTATTTTTTTGTATAATTAATTAAACCTCTCTCTCTCTCTCTCTCTCTCTCTCTCTATATATATATATATATATATATATATATATCTTTCTAGAATATTTGTTTATAATATTACAATACATTATTATAATAATTTATTTTCTTTTTTAATTAAATAGGATTTCTACCGAATGTATACAACTGCAAGAACATAAAATTGATGAAACCATAACTTCGACTGATCGTTTTTGTTGGAAAAGCGATCCAGCTTTGTGGTCTATTAATGAAGCTACACGTGATTATGTTGCCAAGCATGGGTTCGAACAAAACAAAAACGTTGACTTTTCTAAATCAAGAAAAGAGTACAATGATGGCAACGTTTGTTACTTAACGTCGAATATGTTTGAGTATACGCATATCAGTAAAGAATAAAATACTTCGCAAGTGGCTTGTTTACTCTGAGAGCAATGAAACTGTTTTCTGCGGTGTTTGTCTATTGTTTTCAAGCAATTCATAAGTAAGAACAAAATTATCATCGGAGGGATTCAATGATTGGAAAAATGCGCATACCAAATTAAAAGAACATGAAAATTCTACATGTCATAGAAACTGTACGTCCGCATTGAAAAATAGACAGCGGACTGAAAACCAAGTGAATAAGCAGCTGCTTGAACAAGTTGAAACCGAGGCAACTTATTGGAGGAATGTTCTTGAGTGTGTCATTTTAGTAATAAAAAGTCTTGTTTCAAGAGGGCTTCCTTTGAGAGGACATGTCGAAAAGTTGGGACATACTTCAAAATTTAGTAGATGAAGGATCCAGTACATACTCTTTGAAAAGTCTTTCAATTACGCGCTGGTCAGCTCGAGATGATGCATGTCAGGCTCCAAAACATCGTTGGCAAAATGTTTTAGATACCCTTCAAATTATATCTGATGATTCTACGCAAAAACGATCAACGCGTGCGGAAGCTAAAGGTCTTATTGTTGCTTTAAATCGACTTGAAACTGCTATTATGACCTAGGTTTGGGGATTCATTTTAGACCGCTTGAATGCGTCAAACATACAACTGCAAAAAGTCGATATCGATTTAAGTTCCGTGGTTGGTATTTACACTTCGTTTGTAGAACTTTTAAAAACGAAGAGACAATTTTGAACTTTTTGAAGAGAAGGGTAAGAAGCTATCAAATACTGAAACGTACGAATCAGAAAACAAAAGAAAAGGAAACGTAAAATGCAATGTGATGAAACTAACGAGAATGCAGCAGAACTGACCGCGCGAGACAAGTTTAAAATCGACACTTATTTGGTTATTGTTGATAAATTACTTGCAAAATTGAATAAGAGACTTGAAGCGTATAAAGATGCTCATGACAAATTTAAGGCTGTCATTGAAATAGAAAAATTATCTTTGATAGATTTGGAAAAAGCGGCGATATTTTTATGTTCACAATTTATATCTTGAAGAATCGCTTGTTTCTGAGCTTATACATTTAAGTTCGTATTTAAAAATCCTTGACGAAGATGTTAAGCCAACAAATCCTGCAGCTTTATTAAAGTGGTTACGGAAAGAAGAATTAGAAAGTATTTATCCTAACGTTGACATTGCACTTCGAATCTTTTTATGTATTCCGGTGGCCTATTGCACAGCAGAACGTACATTCTCTTGTTTAAAAAGGATTAAAAATTATTTGCATTCTACAATGACAGAGTATCGACTGAACTCCTTAGCGTTATTGTGTATCGAAGAAAATTATCTCAGCTTTTTAGATTATACTATAATAATTGATGAATTTGCTCACGAAAAAGCACGTCGCAAAATTTTACATCAATAGACAAATTAGCTATAATTAATAAAACGTTATTTCAACTGTATAAAAAAATCCATCCAAAAAGTTAAATGTTATATTTCTTGTATGGTAAATCGAAAATTATAAAAACTGTTACAACGTCGTAATATTCTAATCGTTCAGTTGTTGTAAATAAAAATCTATCACATTCATAATTAATACAAGCTATTTATTTGTCTACTTCATTAGAGTATACCTTATGATTTCAGAAGTATATGAATCTGAAAGTAAGGACCGTTGACGAAAGAAAACATGTTGCAATTCTAGTTGTCATGTTTTAGTTTCCTTTTAATGTTAACGTTTCAGTATTGAAACGTTAATAATGTTGAACGTTATTTGCAATGGAGATACAGTTTATATCCAAAATTAGCTAATCCAAAAAAATATTTAATTTATGAAAATAATGTGCAAAATGTAATATTACTTTTAAAGTTCAAACGTTCAATTTAATGAGGAATTGTTACTGAAACGTTACAATTTGAAATGTAACATTAATTATAAACAGGGGGCGGCATATTTGATGTGCCTACAGGCGGCAAAAATATTAATCCGCCTCTGTCTAGTGCATAAAAATGTATAGTAATCAGGGTTGTGTTTATCCAAAATGTAGTTGTATACTTATTTGCATATTAGGTCTAGATAATAAAATAATTTAATTGAAAGCTGAAATTGATTTATTTACAGATTTACTATAAACTAGTTTTTATGCAACTTTTTGTTGAGTATTATTCGTATTAAGCTTAATTTTGCAGATGTAAAAGTTAATGTAAGATTCGGTAGATTTGTCAAAATGAAGAGGCTGAGAACATATTTTCTAGAAATATAGATAATTTTAATTAATATATTACCTCATACTAATCGTAATCGGATCAGGACGAACAACTTACCAAAAGAAATATTCACATAATAAATTAGTGTACAACAATATATTCCATTACACATTATAGTTATTTGTATTAATACTTTACTTTACTCAAAACATTGCCAATCAAATTTAAACAATTAAGATAAATCACATTTGTGATAAAATCTTTTCTATTACAGAACAGTTTCAATTCAATTAGACTACACTAACCAACAAAATTAAAAATATTTATTTTCGCAATATTTAATGAATTAGTTAACACTTCTATAATTCAGTTTCAATATAGACTAAATATGCCTATAACAAGTACTAGCGCTTTTAGGTCAATAACCCCATCTCTATGAAGTTTTTCCTCAAGTTTCCTTGATCTGTTGATCATATGCTGAGATGTTTTGCTTCTGGTCATAAATATGGCTTCACTATAAGCACATATTGCTGAGCTTTCCTTATGGTAGTCATAATAGGAGTAGTGGTGGATGAGTGAGTTGCCATTTTGTTAGCAAAAATCTGTGTTTCGTTAGGATACAAATGAAATTCCTAAAACTCAGGAGGAAAAATTTGTAGTTTTTAAACGATGCTACCCTCGCTTTGTTCATATTTTATCATTAAACTAAGTTTAGCAAATGGGGTGATGGAGATGTGAAGCTTAAAAAAAGTTTGTTCTTCCCCCTCATAAGTCAGTTTCTGCTGTTTTTGGATACAAAAAAATCAAATGAAATTAATGTCAAATATTGCAGTATCATAATTTTTTTTAAAAAAATTAATGATGACTGGAGCGCCATTTAAAATGTCCCAATCATAATGATGACTGGAGCGCCATTTAAAATGTCCCAATCATAATGATGACTGGAGCGCCATTTAAAATGTCCCAATCATAATGATGACTGGAGCGCCATTTAAAATGTCCCAATCATAATGATGACTGGAGCGCCATTTAAAATGTCCCAATCATAATGATGACTGGAGCGCCATTTAAAATGTCCCAATCATAATGATGACTGGAGCGCCATTTAAAATGTCCCAATCATAATGATGACTGGAGCGCCATTTTCTAAACAATCAAAGGTGTAAGTGACTAAAATAAAAATATTGGTGAGATCTACAAAAGATTTAAGGATTTTATAAAAGTTCTTCAATCTTCTGTAAGTATCAATCATAAGAAACAAAGGGTGATATTGTTTGTCTATGTTCAAAACACACCATAAAGATCTTAAAGAAATTAATACATTGTGAAAACAGAATTAAGAATGCAGAACGAGTCTCAAACTAATTTCGCTAGAAAAATCTTAATTTCTTAGTCCCAACAAAATAAAAAAAAACAGAATTTCACATTGCACCACTGTTTTGTGAATTTGTGTACCCAACTACCGGCAAGTTTAAAAAAGATTTGGCTGTACCAAAATATCAAGAAAATAAAATTCGCAGATATTTGTTTATTTCGCTTGAGAAAGTGAATTAATAAAATTATCAAGGTTAAATAACAAGAGACAATAACTTGATAGACTTGTTGTAAAATGACAAGGATGAAAATATTAAATTATTTTAAAAAAGAGAGAACATTCCTCTTATTACCATGGTCAATAAAAATAGGAAAAAACATTAAAGAGATCAGTGGACTGAAACGTAAGAAAAAAGATCAGATATAAACTCAGGTGATAGAGCACCAAAAGAAAGTTCTGATTCAAGAATTTGAATATTCACTTCATTCTAAAATAAAAAACGAATGAAGAAATGAATGCAAATTATGCAAGAGGTCAGTGGAGAAAGAGATGGATCTAAATATCGTATGGAACTCAAAATCTAGTTAGTTTGTAACAAAATGGAATGGAAGACATGCTCAGACTGCTTTTCAACTTTCTTTGACATGTTTGAGTAAAAAGGTAACTAATTATTGTTTTGTAAACTCGATAGTTGGGTTTATTAAAACATAAAATTGCAAATAAACAAAAAAATCAGTGCAGTGCAGTTACATTGAGCGTGTTTTTATAACAATCACTATGTACATATCGATCTGTAAAATATTTTAATGTACGGTTAATACATTAATGTATAAATATATCCAATGTCTAATTCTAAAGTGTTCATTTTTCTGCCAATAGGCTGCAAGAACATCGTGGGAGAAACCTATATTCTTGTCCCTTAATTACAGGTCCAACTCTGACAACTTATAGAATTCTGAACAGAATGTATATCAGCTTTTGTACAATTGGCTTATAATTTCTTTCAGGAATTTATGAAAAGGACATTCGGTTTGAATAAATGGCTCCTGAGAGGGAGTGAATTATTACGGAACATCACCATTAATAATGACCATTGGATTTTTTCTTTCAGGGTTATTAACTTTTTCTACTTCTTTACAGGAAACTAAATTATACATACAGTTACTGATTACACCTAATTCCTTTAATCTCTACAAAGCTGCATGTAAGGAAATGAGCATGTGTTAAAATACTAACCAAAATTTGTTTCATGGCATGAAATGTGACGAAAACTGTAGTTAGTTCATATTTCGTTAGTTCATAGTTCGTATTAAAGTTTAATGGTGGAAGTTTCGCATGGAAAAGTTGAATGGTTTATCGCATGGAAAAGTTGAATGGTTTATCGCATGGAAAAGTTGAATGGTTTATCGCATGGAAAAGTTGAATGGTTTATCGCATGGAAAAGTTGAATGGTTTATCGCATGGAAAAGTTGAATGGTTTATCGCATGGAAAAGTTGAATGGTTTATCGCATGGAAAAGTTGAATGGTTTATCGCATGGAAAATTTGAATGGTTTAAGTTGAGTGAAATACTGATTTCTTGTAATACGTGGTACCCAAGATGGGCAACGGAAAAGCGAATCTCAAAACCTTTTTTTGCTGAAGTGCCATTTTAATGTGTCCAAACATTGAGCACGCGAGTACTCTAAAATATGAAGGTAATATTTTTTTCACGACTATACCTGAAGTCAAAATGAAAGTTGATATTAAATTGTAATGAGTGAAGGTAATGTTTGACGAAATGCTCCCATTTCATTTTTGTGACAGGTTCTACCTTCCGGATCCATGTTGGAGGAGAGTACGGCTGCTAGTCGCTTCAAGGTGTCAAGGGTAGAGGTTCAAAATACGTGCCTTCGTAGCATACTGTGCGTGCCACTTAACAGTAGTCTCAGAATTACACTAAATATTAAATCTATCGCTTCTAGAAGTGCACTTTAAAAATTTAGTTACTAATTTCTTTTCAAAAATAAACGCGTCGAATGACATTATTAAAAATTTAACTTTGTACGAGCCGGATCCCACGGCCACGTACTAGTATAAGCGCTCGAGAGATATGCTACAGTAGGCGAGACGCAAACTTGCATGAAAATTGCGGTAAACGCCAAAAGCGCGCCGAACGGCTATTCTTTCCTGACAGTGTTCTTTTTTCTGTTACAGATCTATTGATGTCCCAAAGGATAGGAATGGCTTCATAGCAGGGTGGCTGCATTGCACACCGCGGTCACACGGAACTGCGCTGCAGAGCTTCGGGCGAAGTAGAGGTGGCTTTTCTGGAGACGCCAGCGGCACCCTCGTTGCTTCGCGTGGTAGACTGGAAAAACTTTCAGTCCGAGGAGACGAGAGAATTCAAGATGCTGAGCAGCGATCTTAAATTTACATCGCGTCTCATCCGAAGTCTTGTAAAAGAAGTGGATAGTTTAGCTAAGAGGGCTGAAGGTCTGTACTCAAAACCTCAAAATGAATTATAATTTTGAAGACTCCTTTGTTCACGTTATAATTCAATTAGAAAATAGTATACAACAAATGCATGAGTTGTCAGGTTAAGTACCATTAATTTTAAAATTTAGTTCTTTCACTAGTTTCGAAATAAATTATAAAATTTTAGCGGATTTTCACCAATTTAGATTTGGTTTGTTCTGTTGTTGCACGACAAATTTCGATATTGCAGATCAGTCGAACATGAAAAATACAGAAATATTGGTCGTGGCTGGACCAGTATTCTTAGGTGGCTTAAGGTTGGTGCTCTAAAATTCTAAATCAATTAAAATGCCCGAAATGTTAATGTCTGAATACGAGCAAGTTGGAACATAAATGTGCAATGAAACTTTACTCTATTTAAATGGTGAAAAACAGAACAGTATAAGTGACATTTTACAAATTGAGAAGAATGTTTTTATTTCAGGCTATATTTCAGTGGCAATGTATATTCGTGGTTTTAATGAACTATTGAAATGCCGTGGTTTTAATAATGAAACAAAGAATGACGATTTTAGTGATATTGACTTAAACAGATTTCTCACAATTTATAAGTGTCACAGTTTTAATTTTCACCCTTTCATTTATCATAACATAAACGAGAGGAGTGTCACATTGTCAGTTTATCTTACTCTGGAGTACACTTTCGTTAGTATTTAAATTACAACTCAAACATGAATCTTAATTTTGAAAAGTTATCTCTCGACCCACCCCTTTACAGCCGAAAACGCGTTTTTTAAATTTGTAATATTGTTGATAAATTAACTTTTATCAAATTCAATAAATAAGAAAAATAAAATAATGTATACTATCAAAGTACTTTCTGACCTTTTCGAAGCGCCAAATTTAAACGCAAAACATTTTTGAAAATTTTACCAACTTACTAGAATAAATTCGGTAAAAATTCGAGAGTTCTCAAAATATTGTGAATTTTTTAGTCTGCTATGCTGTAGTTAAAAAACAATTTTGACAATTTCCCGCCTTTAAATCACCTGGACTTGAAAATAAATATACAGAACCGTTGCAGTCATTTTCAGTGGTTTGTGTTCTGTTACGTTTGTATAAATATTTTGACCTTGGAATGTGAATTGGAAATTAGTAATTTTTTGAAGCTTTATAATCCTTAGCCATTTAGGCTTAACATTGACGCAATTTAAAATGGGTTCTTTAACCTTCAATTTTGGTTTCAGAGAAGCACCTGCAGCAGAAGGTTCAAATCAGGTCGAAAATTCTGTAATATAGCGTAGTTAGAAAAATAACAATTGTAACTAATACGAAATTTCAATTGCATAAAACTATGTTACAAGTTTCAAGATGCCAAACTAATATGGTTAATTTTTTTAAAAGTTTCATTAAATTAACTTATTTCAGTTTTTACATTTTAAGTGATTATAGTTGTCTTGCAATTTGCAATTAAAAGTTAAAGCATTAAAAAATGTGCAACTTCAGTAATTTCATGTAACTGATGCACCAGTTTAAGGTTTTTATAAATTTGATTGAATATATTTAAATGTAAAAAGTAATTCTTTATGAATAAATTTTGAACTTTTACTGTTAAAATTCTATGAATGTATTTTGGGTATTATTGTGTTTAAAAAAAGTTTTGTAAGGTTTCCAATTTTTTGTGTAAAGATCTCTGCAAGGAAAGCATTGACACAATTTGTAAATTTTCCTTCGATAACTTGGAGCAAATGCCTCCATTCATTTCTCACTATAATAGCATGTTCCCACTCCCATCAGTCAAATAAAATTTTAATCGATCAGTTTCTAAATTGTGACAGTTTACCTTGTTACGCATCTTGGAACTATTGTATTGAAAATTACTATATTGTTGAAACTACTGTATTGAATTTACATAGGAAAGAAGATACTAAAGATGTTCAAAACGCCAAAAGCGGAATAAACATTAAATAATTTGTGAATTGATACTAATGAAAATTTAAGGCGTACGTGCGCGTTCAAAAACACGCACCGCACGCGTACAAGTTATAAAAATTTTGTAACTTTCATTTGTACCACTAAATCAGGGAGAAAGGATACGGGTCTTTTTCGTTGTCGGCTCACTTGATCAAAAACATAACGTACCAGGTAACAATGTAACAATTTAATGGAACAAACATTTTGTTAGATGAATGACTACACTAATAAGAATTTTCTGAAACGCATTTTGTTCTTGACTTTTAAAATCCTATACTAGTCTCCTGATCAGAAACATTCGTTTAAAAAGTTTTTAAAGTGTCCTCTTTACCTTTGAGATCTAATGACGTGAAATAACCAATGCACTCTGGTATTTAAGCCACACTTTAGCATTACACAATGTATCCCCCAAATGAAAATGTTATATTTACATGTCGAATTTGGCAGAATGGAGAAGGATACTCATATGGCCGTACTGTTCTAATTGTTTAGTTCCTATTCACAAAATAAAATATATTCTATACATTACAATCTCCTCTCCGGAGTTCCAACTTCCCCTTAGCTGGTTTGATACCTTGGCACCGTTACTCGCAGCGTCGTAGCCTCCCAGCTCCGCACCGTGACAGCCGGCCTCTACAACGCCCCTCGATCTTTCTAGCGTCTTCGGCACCACCCGAAGGCGTCTCCATCGCGCAGCAAAATTCGCTGCCAGCTGCGTCTAGTCGTCGGAATTTTCCCTCGTACAGGCCTCAAAATTCCCTCGGCGTATCGCAAATGCAATGCCCTTCATGCGGGGATTATTCAGCAAGAGGAGCAGAAACGAGTCAGGGGCTCTTTGGACCAGAAAGATGAAATTCGTGAATTTGCCGGACGTTTGCGCACCCTCTCGGCGAAGCGCCACAATCGTTAACACCCACGATTTTCAAAATTGTCCCTACCAACCCTTCTATTGAAAAATATTCTAATTAGCCTCGTTAAAACTAGGCAACCAATACAAAATAAATTTTAAAAAATATTGGAAGTTTCATGTACACTCTTGAAAACATAGTTTCGGGTCGAAAATGCCTTGGCGAAAGAGGTTGATGGCGCTGAACATCCCTGCTTGCCGAAAGCGCTATCTAACGTTTATTTTCGAAACTACGTTATGTACATCGCACTATTAATATTAAATTAATTTTTTTGGACAGCGTATAAAATACTTTAACGTTCATTGAGAGCTAAATAGTAGTAGTAGAGAGGAAAAAGACTATCGTGATTCCTGCCAGTGAAACTGAATTAACACTCATATTTGAAAACGTAATGTTGCTTTCGAGTTTTTTTATTATAAAATGTATTGTTATAAAGAGTGTGTAAAAAGGGCGAAAGAATGGCTCAGTGTCAAAGCGATGTTCTCGAATTCGTGAAGCAGTGGATCCGATTCCCAGTCTACGTAGATATTTTATCCATTCTACAGTTTTATCCATTCTACATTCCACATTCACTAAATTTCATCCTACATTTGTCTTGTCAATGTTATGCATAATTTAGGCAAAATTCGCGATCGCAAGTAGGGAATGCTAAAAAAGTGGTAATAGTTGTGAAGTGCGGCATTGAGTCCAAAAATAATATAATGTTCTATAATCCTATAGATAATCTTAAATTGCGAATAAAAAGAATATAAAAATATTGCGTTCTTATTTTCACTTTTACTCGAAAAAAACTTGTTTGCTGTAGAACACAAAAAATGACCATGAAATTGCACTCATGAAAGATCGGAAAGACAATTCGTTTAACAAATAATATCACAAAATATTATTGATATTTCGACAAGAAATATGGACTTGCTTTTGTATCTGTAAGTAATTCATTAAATCCCGTTTTTACATCTCCTGTTTGTCTTGATATGACATATTTCTTTTATACTACTATGTAGAAATAAATAAAATAGTAATTGTGTCCATAGATTCCCGAATACTATTGATATATAATGTGAATAAAAATGATGGAACAATTGATGTTTTGCAATTACAATAATTCTTAATATGACAAGGCTTTTATTTGCAATGTGCCGCTGAAGTAAAGAAGGTGATTTTGATGATGAATGTGATTTATTGGTTCTGATGGTGAATATTTCTGAGATCCCTTGCCTTTATGTGGGAGGCCTCAATTATGTGGGTATTGAGATTTCGTAGGTCTAAAGTAAAATAAAATAAATTTAACTTCAAAATACAATTTGTCGAAAACGAATTTTGAAGGCGAAAATTATCCTAGACTTTGATTATGCTAATGGAATTCATTACAGTATCATACAAACATCTATTTCAGATGTATGTAGAAATCCATGTGTATTGCACTTTTTTATACACAAAAAATATAATACAGATTGTAAATAAAAAATAATGGCACTAAATAGCGGTTTTTTTCATTTCAAAAACCATTTCTACTAACACTTTACGCAAAACATGACTGCTTCTAGTTAAACATCAAGTTGCCAATTAGCCATAATAGTGTGTCGTTTTGCTTGCTACAGTATTCTAGTTCATAAGCCAGTGGAATAAACTCTTTTCTTTTGTAGAGAGAGATTATCGATTTTCTCTCGTAAACCTCACGGTACTTCTGACCTTCGCAGTACTTCCGTGTTTTCGACTCCAGATCAAAAGGAGATACGGGGCTTGCAGCGTTGCCACTTAGTAAGAAAAGAAAAATCTCGGCTAAGCAAATTGAACTACTCCGCATTCATTATTCGACATGGCTCACCATAGCCAAGCCACAGGAAAGCGAGTTAGTAGAAGAGGACCTCTCTGTTTCAGAGGGGGCGAGTCGGTAAGGGGTTGGGGGGCAAGAACTGCGCAATGCTGCCTTCAACGTTATCGAGAGACGGGAGAATCTGGGAGGAAACTAGGTACGGAGCTTTGGAATATTTCAGATGCTGCCCAAGATGAAGTTTTGATGAAAGCAGCGGTGGAAAACCCGTTTCAAACTTCTTCACAACTGCGAAGAACCACCAGATTTCCTGGATACGCAACAGACTTTCGGAGGCTGGTCTGTCATCCAGAAGTGTAGCTCGAAAATCGAAGCTGACAGAAGAACACATTTGCGAAAGATTATTTACATCGAAAATGGGCTGATGTCATTTTCTCTGATGAGAGTATATCCTCCTCAGCAAATAATGGACCCGTTCGCGTTTTTAGGCCCCAAGGAAGCCTCTATGATTCTCGGTTCGTAAAGCAAGTACCCAGGTAAGGTGGTTTCTCAGTAACAGATTGGGACTGGATGTCATTTCATGGAATTGGAATGATCCATAAAATCGAAGGTCACTTAAATGCCGCTCAGAACATCTACATACTGACAGATATCATGATCCCATCAGTAAGACAATTGCATTCTGAGGGTATAATTCAATTCCAACAGGACCAGTCTCCTATTTATAAGTCGGCTTCGGTTCAATCGCGGTTTGCGGAGAAGCAATATATTCAGGTTGTTGACTGGCCATCATGCGCACCAGACCTGAATCCTATTGAAAATGTTTGGCCAGAGACAAGACGCACCATGGCCGAAAACTGCCCTGATCCGAGCCTTAACAATGACGACGCGCTCTTGCATCTTATCAAAGGAGCCTGGGAGGAGGTCGTCACAGTCGCGGCAAAACTGCGGCGAGACTTGTGGATTCTCTCCCACGTAGGATGAGAATGGTAGTAGAAACTGATGGTTTTTGGATTCCTCGTTAATGTATTCCTTGTATTTTCTAGAGTAAGATATTTATGAATAAACAATTAATGTAAAAAATCTATTATACAATTAAAATAATGTGGAGAATTAAAAACAAATATTCATAGAAAGATAAAGAGCACTTTTCAGAGTTATTTTGTTTTAAAATAAAAATAATAATTTATTTACGCTATAGAGAGAGTAATGTAATACAGTTGACAAAAATCACAGATAATCAAGAAAAAAAAGAAAAAAGAAAAGAAAAGAAAAAAAATGCGGGGAAAGATTAGACTCGATCCCGCTGCCTAGAGTTCTGGAAGAAACTATTCTACTGCTGAGCCAAATGAATACTTCCATATTTCCATTACTTGCATAAATACTGTATCAAATTTCGAACAACGTTTGAAATGTCTCCATCATATTTAGACAATTACAAATAATGTTGATACATGGCATGTCTTCCATCAAACGGAATTAAAGCACGAACTACTGAAATACATATATATTGCTTGCATACAAGGAGCCCCACCAACTATGGGCCACCCTTATAACTTCTAAACGGTTCCCGGTATCGACATACAATTTTCGCTCAACAATGCGGAATCATGGGGCAAGTGATATGGTCTGGAGATAGTTTGCAATATTTTTATTTTTCGACAAATTTAATCATCTTTGATTTTTTAAATGGAACCATATATTTTTCTCACTAACAATAAATATGATAAAAATAGGGATGCAATGATGTAACATATGTTAATATTTTGATAGTATTTTGTGCATAAAATTATACTTTCTGACCTGACATTTTAAATTAAACGTGAATTTTTTTCTGTAGTTGCCGTCGCAACTGTCGCTTTTGGCGAACGTGACCTTCGAGGCCTCTCCCTATAAAATTGCCGGCACCGCGAAGACAACCTTTCCCAAAGGAGACAGTTGAAAGGGTTGCTACAGAAAATCTTGTAGTTTTAATTTAAAATCTCATGACCGAAAGTACTCAAAGCATTCAGAAGAATACTGAGGCTATCGCATGTTGCTTGACGATGTCTACGATACCGCCACCAAATTGTGTGCGGAAAACATATTCAGATTGTTTCCTTTCGCAGCACTGATAAGAATGATGAACGGATGCAGGCAATGTCAGAGCGTTATTTCCGAATGCATAAAATGTCAATGCTACTGAAATAAATGCAAAATTGTTCTAACATTGTGAGAATCGGCGAATGGACGGGTCTAGTTTCAAAACGCGACTTTTCCACCTTTGGTGAAAAATGAGATATTGGTTTCAATAGAGGTCCGTTGCAGTTATGCGTCGTTCTATAAAATGATTCGTAACAAAAGGCGGTTTTTTGTTCACTCCAGAGGGCTTCATAATAATTTGTTAATATCAGAACGCGATCTTTCAATAATCATTTCGTCGCAAAGTACGATCTTTCCCATTCAACAATCAGAGATCCTTGTGTTACGATGTTTTGGCGCCGTATTATATAAAAATGAAAATTTTATCATTCTTTAGAAATCCAACTAGTCTAAGCATGGATCAAGCTGATACTGAAAATGATTAGTATTATCAAAGTCAGCTGTTAGAGGTTACCGATCTTCATATGTGATGAAAAATGCCACATGAAATATTGAAATTGTAAGGAAATAATTGTAAAAATACCTTTCTTGTAAAAATATTTAATGAAAACAAATGTTTGTTTACGAAAAATTCGTTTTTACCAAAAATAAAAAATAAAAATTAAATTTCAAAATGAGACATTTCCAAATTTTTAGCTCAGATTTCTTCATAATGACAAGATATTCTTGAATTATCCTATAAGTTTGATTTTATTTCCACTAGCAAAGGACATTAATCCCAAACATTTAGCTGCAGAATGTTGTAAACAAATAATATGACATTTTCTTGTTTTTCTCAAAACAGACTAGAATAGAAAAGTTTCATGTTGAAACTAGACCCCTCAATGAAATGTTATCAGCCAACATTTAATTTTTACGTATGTTGATTGTTCCAGGTGAGTTGGGGACATTTCTGTAAAGTTTTTAAATAAAAATAATTGTAATGTTTTGGTGTTATTGGTCCTGCTCATACCGGCTGAAATCTTTTAGAAATATCCAAAAAGGCATGGGCGGTCCAAATACCGCTGTGCTAGCTGAATCGCTATGAAAAATTCTCGAGTGGTGAAGGGTTAACATATTATTAATTATTATTATTATCAATAATAATAATAATAATAATAATTATTCTTAATATTATTATTATTATTATTATTATTATTATTATTATTATTATTATTGTCTCCACACTACATAATGCATATTTTCAATTTCAAATACAAGCGATCAATTTTCTAATATCTTCAGATTAGGAATGTTTGCCTTCTTCGCGAAAACGAATTTTGACACTTGATGCATAAAATTGTCAAAATGTAGGATGTTGTAATTTAGATGATTTTAAGGCACTGTAGAATGGATAAAATATCTAGGACTGGGAATCGAACCCGATGCTTAACGAGTTTTAGAATAACACGTTGACACTGAGCCATTCCTTCGCTCTTTCGATACTCCTGTTATAACACCACATTTTGTATTAACGAAACTTGAAAGGATCATTACGTTTATGGAAGTTAATGTCAATTCAGTTTCATGGACAGGAATCACGGAAGTCTTTTTCCTGTGTACTACTAGTACTATCTAGCTCTCTATAGATGTTAAAGTATTTTATACGCTCTCCAATAAAATAAATTTAATATTCATAGCTCGATGTACATAACGTAGTTTCGAAAATAAACGTTAGATAGTGCTGTCGGCAAGCAGGGATGTCCAGCGCCATCAACCTCTCGACCCAAGGCATTTTCGACGCGAAACTTTGTTCCCAAGAGTGTACTTTGGGAAGTGGGTTTGATTGTACAACTGAAGTAATTAGCAAAAAAACACTTTTTAATACCACTGTTATTAATTTTACATTAATTTAAATACAAAGTATTTTTTTCGTTACAATTCCAAACAAAAATACATTACAGATCATTATAACATTACCGAAAAATTAATGTAATTGAAATCCTACTTAAAATAAGAATTCATTTATACCAATAATCTAAATCTGATATGCAATGGAATCTTTCAATATGTGATGGGAAATGTTTTTTTTTATTTTTTCGAAATTCAAGTTGTGACTTACTTCCGGCGAAAAGAATATCCCAACTCTTTTTAATGATTTTCTGCTCTTAATCTAAAATAAAATGTGCATAAGTAGATTATCTGTGTTCAATCTGCTCTTACTCCTTTTGGTGGCAAAAAATTAGCCAATGCAAAATACATCTTATTGTGAGCAAAAGCTGAATATTTTAAAGATTTTTGGACATATTTAACATTTTGTGTCACATCGGCAGGCATGTTTCCAGGCCAAAAACTTGTATAAACTTGCCATCTTTAGTGATAACTGCTCAAAAGCGTCAAAACTGTTTAACATATTGAGAAAAAATTGAACGAATGCAGTGAGATATTCATGAGAGAACAAAATATGTCCAGAAAAGGAATAGTACAAAAGATACTTCACTATAAACGAATATAAACCGAGCTAGAATATTCTGCAAAGAGGCCGACCCTATGGTTTCTGAGTTTTGGTCGACGCTAGCTGCCGGCATGTTTTTGCAGTAAAAACATGAGGTGCCTGATGGTGGCGTGTTTTTTGTAACAGATCTTATTTCTATATTGTTGTCTTTTCGTTTATCTGTATTTAAATTATATTAGTGATTAGAATAATAATAATAATAATCACAATGCCTTTAGTATGTTTCGCATATGACTTCTAGAAGTCATCAAACCACAAACATATAATTTTTCAAGTTTGCCGCCTTATTTGTGATCCGTTGTCTTCTTATTGCAATAACATTCACTTTCAGGCTTTATGCTAACTACAATAACATTTCAACAGCTTCCATTCTAATGACCGATAACCGATTCAGGAAGCAACGTGTATTTAAAGTTTCTCAAGTCGTTCTCCTAACACATTGTCATTCCGTTTTTAAAAAAATGGGCTTTGGTCGTGGAACACAGTAAGAGGATTTATAGCCCACGTCCACCCGGCCGTAACCAGCGCCAAACAGAATACTACAATACTCTGTTTCTCCAGAGAGCGCTGTTTTGACTGCAAAAACTATGGCTTCAATTTGCTGCAAAGATGAAGGTGCTTCAGCCACTCTAGTGATTTCTAGCTCGTTGGTATAAACATGTATTCTAAATTAAAACGAAACAAACATAATGAAATAAATTTCCGCCCCTCCCGTTCCATCAACTCTGCCTGATCTGTTCTAGTCACTTCAGTGTTATCTAACGAGACACTCTTGGAAGAAGGCGGCTTTGTTATCACTCAGATAAAGAGCCACTTGCAGAGTTACAGTCAAATTCACTATCGACTTTATCTTTCAAATGATCCCGGGTTTACAGCAACCAAACCATACAAATAGAGACAATCGTCGGATTTTGTTACGAGTTTCAAGAAAGGTTACTCGAAGGTAAGAGGTGTTTATCTTTTTAATTCACGCTAGTCTTGTAAGTAAAGAAACACGAAATGCCAACAAATAGTAAGTTACATAGAAACATTTACAACAATGTTTTGGTTGTACAATGAAGTGGATATTTAAATAAATTAAAATTCGGTAGAAAATAATAATTACTGAAATCATCATTTGTAGTTCAGCTTTCCGAAAACTTAACCTTGTGAGTGAGTGAGTGGTTATTATTTTTACTAGTATACGCCATACCATCAAGTTAAATTACGCAATGAAACCCGAATTTAACTTGGACTATTATACTATTTGGACCCGTGTGAACAACCCTCTATTTTCTTAAATATGAGAGTAAACCTATCTTCATACCGGAATGCAGCTTCGAACCCATGAGCTGTGGCTTCTGTATATGGGTCATGTACTTCGCGCGGGTTAACAAGTCGTCATAACCTGGACTAATTTTGCCAAACTTTATTAAATGCACTGAAATACTTAATCCCGTGAGATTAACTTGTACAGAAAATCAAATGGCCAATTTCACACGTATAAATGTTGCGTGTTGGACGCTCTCATTGTCTCATCCATTCGCATAGGGCCTAGTTGGAGATTCAACAGATATACAAAACCGTTATAAGCTGCGTAAACTCACCAACTTCGGTGGACAGTGTACTTTACTCCGGCCTCTCCCCTTGACTTAACGACAGCCTTAGAGCAGCTAAGTGCGGTTTTAGAAGTTTCGAACAGACGCAGGACTTAAATACATCCTTAGCCACGAGCGTACAATTCTTTAGCAGTCTCGGCTAAATCAAATCTAGCATCCAGGCATTCCAAAACGTGCTGACATTTCGTTTAGAATTCATATGTATGTTAACAAAATATAAAAAAAAACTAGTGGTACTACAGCACATACTTTCTCGCGTTATTGGAAACAGCTACGTAATATTGAAATATTGTTTTTTCTGAGCTACTAACACGTCAGCTATTATTTTAAAACGTCCAATTCAACCAAGAAGCGAGCAACGCACTACAACTATGTGCATTCGCTTGGCTAATAATATCACTACAGTAATTAGAATAAATGGAATTGACATCAAAATAAATACGATCATTATTGAGATGCCTTTTGTCGTAAGATAGCAGTTCCGATAGCGTTTCATTTCATGACCGACCTCTAACATCGACACTTAAGAGGCGGATTTCGGATCTTTTATTGAGGAGGGGGGCGAATTTAGGCGCCATTATAAACGTGTAAGCATTCGTTTATATTAATACTATAATTTAATTGTGCTGCAATTATATACATTGTTTTTAATTTGGTTAATTTATAATTAAATGTTAGTAATTAGAGTAGTTGAAGAGAGGTGAGGATCCTCGTTATTTGAACGGTTCCAACTGTTAATTCAACGATGCATTTTTCACAATGAATCATATATCGAAATATGTTTATTATTTATTATGATCACAAATTTCATACCTAAATGTAGGACACATATTTTAAAATCTACATTAATAAATTAAATTAAAATGCAATCTTCGTGTTTTGTCAAGATCGAAAGTATTTGTTTTATTTATATCTACAGTTTATAATAATCGAAATACTCTTTCGTTTTGAGAGTTAATTTGAGTGTTGTGACTCATAATTTGAGGAACGAAACTGTTTAATTTCTAAGTATATAACGTTTAAAATAAAAATTGAAAGAGGATTTATTTAATAAGGATTAAGGGATCTTCTCAGTACCTCTTAACGTTATCCCGAGCGTTTTATAATACTGAAATAAAATTCACTTAATGTTATTAGCTCAGCTCAATAAAATCATTGTTCGATAAATTATTATAAAATTTATTCTCAAAATAAAGAAAATATTGGTGTTACAGAATGGCACAGACTTTCTCGTACTAGTTAGTTTATTAATTTTTTGGTCATTGCGCTCTTACCACATACTCTTGCCAGCTGCCATCTTTCGCCGTCCAAAGTACATTTCTTTTTCAATTTTCTCAATTTTTTGTTTCCAAAGAACCGAAATACTACTTTGAGAATATTATTGAAGAGCAAAACTTCGTCCTAGAAGCGATTTTTGTTGAAAAATTTGAAGCCGTTTTTAACAAAATGGCGTTTAATCATTACTGTAAATGCGAAATTTGAAGCTCTTTTTCACAGAAAACTTCAGTGTTCTAAAACCTTCATTGGAAGTCATTTGAAGCATTTCCACTCAAAAATTCTGTAATGAATTCAAATCGCTGGAAATTTTTGTACTAAAGGCATGAGAGGCATTTCAATAAAATTACATTTGCGTAATTTAAAAACAACAACAAAAAATACAGCAAAATGCATTTTTATGCCATCTTCAACAGTACAATTGGCGTTATCCGTACCAAAAGTTCCAAGAAAAAGTTTGGTGCCGATTTTGAGAAAATACCGTTTGAGCGTTTCTGAAAATGCATAATTTCGAGCTCGTTATCACAAGATCATTTTTGAGTTTTCGAGAAACTTTATAAGACATCATTAAAAGCACATGTATTCTTAACAGCAATAATGTCAACAAATCGTCGCTAATGTAAATATTAACGACGTGAGACTCTTCATGTAACGTACCCCCAAATTTTAAAGAATAATTGTCAAAATCGATAAGCTTCGACTCGAGCCCTTCAATAGCTCGGGGAATTCCCATTTTGGAACTATTCCTACGTATATTTTACGCGCTAGTGGTTTTTACGGACGGACGGACAGGCAAACAGACGAACGGACGTTCTGAAAAGAAAAAAACAATATCGGTATCAGGGGACACAAAACCAGTATTTCCGTTGAATTTCGAAATTAATTTTGCGCAGCAGTAATCTTTCTCTGTGCTAAGTATATTAGTTCGCATATATGTACGTATACGGGAAAGTAAAAGTAAATATTTTATATAACAAAATTGAAAATCCGAGAAATGCAATATCTAAATTTATTTTGTTCGAAGTTTGGGAGGGGGTGCTCCCCCCCCCCCCCCCGAATCCCGCCTCTGACACTTCAGGTACGATGAACACTAATGATTTTCTACAAAGAGAGCGTCCATTGTTTCTCGGAAGAGATATACGATGATATAAACAAATAAGTCGACACACCAAGCGCATAGTTTAGCACCTATTGGGAAACAGTTTGACGGCTGTCGGGCGTTTAGTCGTTCAATATAACAATTTGGAGTGGACGAATTTATTCGATATTTTCTCATGTACTTTACATCATAAATACATGTACTGTCAAGTAATCACAATACCTACTGTTCAATTTAATAAATATAACATTATTTAAATATATTGTAGGCGTCAAAATGACGGTGCTGGAACTAGCTAGTACTACTGTATCTGCTGTGAATGTTGGCGTTACATGTCTTAAGTCGTGTACAAATTCAGATTAAGGTTTGGTATACGGGACGGGTATCGTACACAATCAAAATCAATATACTCTTGCGTATCTTAAAATTCTACTATTCCAAAAACTTAAAAGGGTGAATAATAACAAAATAATAAAACGAGTATCTGACAAAATAAATTAAATCTATTGTATTTACGACCATGTTGGTCGTTATTCAAATACTTTTCAATAAAACTTGTCAATTTCATGAGACGCATTTTTTCTGCATTTTCTGCATTTTCACTATGGACAGATTTACGTATTATATTCGTTCCGCAATGACCAATTTTTCTGTAATTATTTACTCGCAGACTTCAACCTTTAATGAAAGAATGTATTGCAATTTTAAAGTGTGTAACAGGATGAGCTATTCATTGGACGGAAACCGAGGTAATGAAATAAAATTCACATTTTTATCCAGGATCTTTCTAAATTATTGTCAATATTTATCTGGGCATTATCGTTTTTAGATGCTGCGATATTTAATTTGGAGTGTAGCTACTGTGCTACTTATTACCGAAAATGGAAATTCAGCTCGAATTTTAGCAATGTTTCCGTTTCCTGGAAGAAGTCATTTCATCTCTTTTGCAACTCTTCTCGAAGAGTTATCGCAACGAGGACATCAACTGACTGTCATAAGTGCTTTTCCAAGAAAATCTCCATTAGAAAATTACAAAGATGTTGTGATTACTGATTATCTTTCCAGTCTTGGTAACAATATTATATTCAACATTTAAAATTCTTCTAATAGTCAATTTTAAAACATAATCATGAACAACTCAATCTATTTTTTCAGATATGGAAGAATATATAACATTTGACACTCCAACAGTATCTCATATACTCATGGAGATGTTACAGTTTCGCTGGATGTCTGTAGACTTCTGTGACAACTTTTTGAATGAATCAAGTGTACAAGATATCATTCAAAGTGGCCCTAATAATTATGATCTCATCATATATGAACCATTTTTGTCAGAATGTGCTTATGGAGTTGTACATAAATTAAATGCACCCTTTATGCATATTAGTTCAAACACTATAAGTCAATGGATGGGAGATGGAGTTGGAAATCCATTCACCTATTCATATATTCCGGATATGGTACTGGGATACACTCATCATATGTCATTTAAAGAAAGATTGATCAACACCTTTGTACAAACAATTTTCGAACTTGATCGTAATTGGATTACAATACCTAAAATGGAAGCAGTGGTGCAGAAGTATTTCAATGATCCCACAATACCTGGTATTCTTGAAATTGAAAATAATTCATCCTTCCTTCTTCTGAACAGTCACATAACATTCAATTATCCTAGACCATTAACTCCCAATACTGCAGAAGTAGGAGGCATGCATATCCAAGAGCCAAAGAAGCTCCCACAGGTATGTCACACAATATCCAAATGATATCATATAAATTTTATTTCATTTACTCCCTTTCAATTATTCAACATTGGAATAAAAAACTTACTAACTTTATCTGAGATGTATTTGTTCAGAGTGATAAACATTAATGGATGCTAAAACACTGTAGGATCTTCAAAAACTGTTGGATGAAGCGTCTGATGGAGTAATATATTTCAGTCTTGGAACAAATGTAAAGAGTACACTTTTGCCAGAGAGAATTCGCAATAATATCCTTAAGTCCCTTTCTAAACTTAAACAGAAGATACTGTGGAAGTGGGAAAATGAGACTTTACCTGGAAAACCCGCAAATATTTACATTAGCAAATGGTTTCCTCAGAGTGACATATTAGGTAATAATTTCTATTAAAAGGTGTTTTTTCACGTTATGTCATTATTTGAAATCTTCATTACAATTTGAGATGTTTTGATATGTGCATTGTTAATATCACCTTCTTGTATCTTGAATTCAATGCTTTGCTCATTGAGCAATAAAGCAATATATATTTTAAAATCATTCACAGATTATGTTTCTTTTCAGGCAGGAAAGTTTACAAATAAAAGAGATATCAATCTTAAATTCAATTGCATCATCATTTTCTCAAAAATGTTTTTATTTAATTAGTAAATATATGTTTTGGTTATTTTTGTAGCTCATCCAAATGTCAAAGCTTTCATCACTCATGGAGGACTGCTGAGCACAGAGGAGGCAACGTATTATGGGAAACCTCTCATAGCAATACCCATTGCTGCTGATCAGAAACAAAATTCTCTCAAAGTAGCAGCTCAAGGATATGCAATTGTATTAAACATTGCAAATATAACAGAAGGAACATTGGATTGGGCATTACATGAAATATTAACAAATGACCAGTGAGGACTTTTTCCATACAAATATGCTTTACTCATGGCACTTTTCCACAATTTGTCAAGCATCCTGTAACAGTTTTAACAGTGATTTATATCTTTCAGATATCATAATAATGCAAAACGTCTGTCAGAAATCTTCCGTGATCAGCCTCAAAAACCTCTAGAGCGAGCAGTGTATTGGACTGAATATGTCATTCGTCACAAAGGTGCTCCACATATGCGTTCTGCAGCTTTGAAACTCAACATATTTCAGTATTACTTGTTAGATGTACTTGCTGTTATTGGTGTAGCTACTTATGTTTGTATTAAATTAACTGTGATTACAAGTAAATTGGTCTTTAGACATTTCTTTTTTAAAAGATCTGTCTCAAAGGAGAAAACAAATTGATTAAAAGCACTTATAATAATATCTTAATTTATCCATAAGAATGATAATGAGTGAAATAATCAGTTTTAGTGTGATTTGATTAGGATGTACAAATATTTATTATAAAGTTATATAATATTATTAATTTAATGTGATATTAATGTTATTTATGAGATTGAATGATGTAAATACTAATAATAAATGCCACTCTTAATATATTAAGTTGTGATTAATTTTTTACAAGTTCTTTAACATTGTATTTTTCCACATACTTATTGATAGTAAAGTATTAAATACGAGAGCTACAGTGGCTCAGTATTGGGGCACTGGCTTCGTGAACTGCGTGACCCAGGTTTGAATCCCGACATACTGTTGGGGCAGCCTAATGGGCAGCCTGAATCTCCAAGATGGGGGCATTGACATGTCTGACAGTACCGAGTACAGTACAGATCTCAACCCAAGAATTTTCACTCCGACCCACAATGTTCAAAGCGATGGATGTTTGGAATGAATTGCACAGCAGGATTAACTCATAATTACTTTTTTTCTCACTCATTCTTCATTTTGTTAGGTTTGGATCTCAGGGAATAGTATATTCTTTGTAAGTGATCAATTTGCCAACACATAAAGTATAACTTTTATTTCATATTAAAAAGTAAAGTCCTGAAAATCTATGATATATTACGAATAATTAGAAGATCTTTCAAGGTAATTCACATTACAGTGAAACCAGATTTGATGTTTTTATTTAGATTTTACATTTATTAATACAATGTTTTGTAAAGCTGAGTGTTTTCCCCTTTCAGTAACTATCATCAATGGTTACAATAATTTTTTTTATGTAGCAAGGAAAAAACTGTGAACACAAGAACAATTTAATATTATTTTTATCAATCTAACAATGATGTAATGTATCAACATAAATACATTACCTAAAAAATCTTTAAATTCATCAAGAATCAAATTGAAGCAATCGTTGGTAAGCATTTTAAGATTAATTTAAACGTGGGAGAATACTGATTGGAAACAAATTCAGTTTTGAATAAGTCAGCTGTAACTTATCTTATGCAATGTGAATTTCCCCGGTAGGTATTCCAACTGTTTAATGTAAAAGTAATTATTTACATAACAAATTAGTATTGCTAAAAATTAAATTTATTTCAAATAAAACTGATTTTTTAGCACCTGATAAGCTTCAAAAACTTTAAAAAATAAAATAATTTCTTCCAATCCTGGGGCAGAATAAATAACTAAGAAAGGTAATTCACTAATTGTATTCAATTTATTCAGTTAATAATAAATACATATTATATGCGCTATAATATAATAATAATAATAATAATAATAATAATAATAATAATAATAATAATAATAATAATAATAATAATAATAATAATAATAATAATAATAATAATAATAATAATAATAATAATAATAATAATAATAATAATAATAATAATAATAATAATAATAATAATAATAATAATAATAATAATAATAATAATAATAATAATAATAATATTTATTGAGTCACATATACAATTACAATCGTGTATGACGAGTCAATATGATGACTTGGGTGGAGAGAGCGAAGTTATATTACTGTTCAGGAGCAAACAAGGGACCATCTCAGCATTTGCTCAAAGGACCAGGGAAACTGAACAAAACCTGATCGAGATGGGGTCATTGGCCTAGAAATACAATACTTGTTACAGTTAGATTAAGATATTATACAGTAGATAAATTATCTGCTAATAATTAACATTAATAATAATAATTACATTAACAATAATAATTACATTAACAATAATAATTACATTAACAATAATAATTACATTAACAATAATAATTACATTAATAATAATAATTACATTAATAATACATATCAATTATGTTTGCAACTACATCAAATTTTACAATAATATAATATTTATTGAGTCACATATACAATTACAATCGTGTATGACGAGTCAATATGATGCCTTGGGTGGAGAGAGCGAAGTTATATTACTGTTCAGGAGCAAACAAGGGACCATCTCAGCATTTGCTCAAAGGACCAGGGAAACTGAACAAAACCTGATCGAGATGGGGTCATTGGCCTAGAAATACAATACTTGTTACAGTTAGATTAAGATATTACACAGTAGATAAATTATCTGCTAATAATTAACATTAATAATAATAATTGCATTAACAATAATAATTACATTAGCAATAATAATTACATTAACAATAATAATAATTACATTAATAATATATATCAATTATGTTTGCAACTACATCAAATTTTACAATAGTAGTACATTCTATATTTATAACTTGAAATGGTGAGGAGGCAAGTTTTGACCAGTTTTTTTCTTCTTCTATTCTCCTTCTATTTCACAGGATCAGGATCATTTTCAGCTTGAAACAGTTCATATGAAACAGAAAGTCTAATGGAATAAGAAATTCTTATTTATTTATATTTTTTAAGGGAAATGTAATTTGAAAATTCCTTTACACTGTAGAACATGTTGTTAAGCAGGAAAGCTTTCAATTTACTTTTAAATGTATGAATTGTGTTTATGTCTTTGATATCATTGCCTAGTTTGTTGTAAAGTGTAATGCCCTCTATTAGGGTACTTTTTTGATAAAATGTAGTTTCAGAGTGGGGAACGTGTAGGTTATCCTTTTGACTTGTGTTGTAGTTATGTACATCAGAATTTAAAGTAAAAGTGTCTTTGTTTTCCATGAGAATTTTCTTTGTGAAGACCACTATTTCAAATATGTACATGCATGGTAGAGGAAGAATCCTTAGTTTATTAAACAAGGGTTTGCAAGACTCCAGCTTATGAGTGCTGGTCATTGTTCGCAGTATTCTTTTTTGGATAATAAATGTGCGAGTGCTTTCAGGGGCATTTCCCCAGAATATTATTCCATATTTTAGGTGTGAGTGCACATTTGCAAAATACATTGTTCGAAGTGTCTCAATGTTGGAGCTTGACCTGAGGGTGTATAGGGCATAGCAAGATTTGCTAAGCTTCTTGTTAAGATTTGATATGTGAGTGTTCCATTTTAGGTTTTCTTGAATTGTTAGTCCGAGGAAGGTAGTTTCATGAGATATTGTTACAGGGTTATTGTTTATGAGCAAATGCTGTGAGAGTTTGTCTTTACATCGAGGATTCATGAAATTTAGAGAGACTGTCTTGCTGGTGTTTATGATGAGTTTGTTGTCTTGAAACCATTTTACTAGTGCTTGCAAAGTTTTGTGAGTTTCTTTTTCTAATGATTGCTGTGTTTTTGCTTTGATGATGATGTTTGTGTCATCTGCAAACAAAATTATTTTGTTGTTCCTTAAAGCCAAAGGCATGTCATTTATGTATATAAGGAATAGTATTGGCCCAAGGATGGATCCTTGCGGGACTCCACAATTTATTATTTGAGGACAGGAGTAGTATGAGGAGATTTTGTTTTCTTTAGTGTGTTGGAGGGCAACTATTTGTCTACGGTTTGATAAATATGATTTGATCCATTGGCCTGCAATGCCTCGAATCCCTAGCATTTCTAGTTTTCTTAAAAGTATATGATGGTCAATGATGTCAAAGGCTTTTGACAAATCTAAGAAAAGGCCAATGGGAATTTCCTTCTGATTTAGGGCAACAAGTATGTCATTTAAAAAGGAGAAGATGGCTGTGTCTGTGGATCTATTACTCCTGAAGCCATGTTGTGCATTTGTAAGGACATTATTTGCATTGAGAAACTGTTTGAGTCTATCATTGAAAAGTCTTTCCAGAATTTTTGAAAATCCTGATAACAGGGAAATAGGCCTGTAGTTCATTGGGTCATAACTATTGCCCTTTTTAAACAATGGTTTAATTTTTGCTGTTTTGAATATATCTGGAAATATGCCTGATTTTAGGGAGTAATTGCAGATGTGAGAGAGTGGTTGCACTATACATGGAGCACTGTGTTTAATAAGAAAATCTGGAATGTTGTCCATGCCTGCTGAGAATTTATTCTCCATTTGTCCAATGATTTTAAAAATTTCAGAGGGGGTTGTTTCATATAAAAATATGGAGTTTACAATTTGTGTAATATTAGTGTTTGTTTGGTGTGTTCCATTGTTTAGAGAGTGTTGAGAGATTAACTTATTACTAATTTGTGAAAAGTGTTCATTGAATATATCAGCTATTTCTTGTGGGTCTTGTACAGTTTCGTTTTTGTAGTGGAGCTCTGTTGTTTTTTTTATTATTAGTTGGTGCTGTAGTCTTTTTAATAATGTCCCACATGGCTTTTGTTTTATTACGTGCAATTGCAATGTACTTATCATTTGTTATAATTTTTGCTTGTTTGATTACTTTTTTTAGGATCGAGTTATATGTTTTGTAATATGAAATGAAGTTTGAGTTACATTTGTTATTTATTAGTATTTTATACATGTTGCGTTTTCTTTCACATGACACTTTGATGCCTGTGGTAATCCATGATTTAGTTTTCTTATTTTGGATCTTTTTCAGTTTTTGAGGGAAAATGGCATTGAAATGTCTTAAGTATATATTTATGAATGAGTTAAACTTATCATTTGTATCGGTTGCTTTATATACTTCATTCCAGTTTTCAAATCTGAGCAAGTTTTGAAATTTTATTATGTTTCCTTGGGAATAGTTACGGATTTCTTTGTAAGTTGTCTGTTCCGCGGTTTTTGTTTCTGTTGGAAGTGTTAGGATCTGGGCAATGTGGTCACTGAAACCTGTATTAAATGTAGCAACAGAAAAACAATGGTTATTTGCATCTATTATTATTTGATCTATGGCAGTGCTACTATTTTTGGATATTCGTGTTGGTGTATTTATGGTTGTTTGTAAATTGTATGATTTTAGTAGGTCTTTGAATAGATTTTCATTACTGGATTGTGTGAGGCAATTTATATTGAAGTCACCACAAAGAATAGTTTTATACTGTCTGCGTTTTTGAAGTTTTGTTAGAATAACTTCCAGATTTTTTAAAAAGGTTTTCAAATTTCCAGCAGGGCTGCGATATGTGCATAATACCCATGTTTTTATTGTTGTTAGGTCAGTGATGGATATTTCAAAGTCTTTCTCTTTTACAAGATGAGTGTGATTTGTGTAGGGTACAAAACTAATTGTATTTTTAATAAAAATGCATGTCCCACCATATGCATGATGTGCATTGTTAATATTTCGACATGAGCTACTGGCTAGAGAGAAACCTGGTATATATGTGTTTTCTAATTGTTCTTTAGTTAGCCAGTGTTCTGTGAAGCACAATACTGAGATGTGGTTGAGTTTCTCCTCAAGTAATATTTCTATATCAGTGAGTTTATTTTTCAGAGACTGTACATTTTGGTGAAGAATGTGCAAATTGTTTTTATTTTTGTGTATTGTTTGCTTTCCTGCCGATGTTTGATGCTACAGGTCATACACAGGAGTGGGTTTTCGGTTGCAGCGGAAGTTATATGTACGGATGGGATGGGGAGTAGGAAGTGTGGAAGTAGGTGAAGGGGCTGAAGAGAAGAAAGGTGAGGAGGTAGTTGGAAAAAGTGGAGTGGGCAGGAGAGGTGTAGGAGTAGGAACTGGCGTAGGTAAAAGAGGACTGTGGGCAGGTGAGGGATGTGGAGTGGGCAGGAGAGGTGTGAGAGTAGGAGAAGGAACTGGTGGAGGTAAGAGAGGACTGGATGGTGGTGAAAGATGTGGAGTGTGTAAGAGGGTTGTGGATGGAGAGGCAGAAGAATGGGTGGGAGATGGATGTGAGGTAGCAGGGGCAGGGGTAAAAATAGAAAAATAAAAAGAAACATAGTTTAAATTGCAATAAAGATGTGCTCTATTAAGTAAATTGCACCTGGAAAAGCTGTTGGAGATAATTAGTATCTAGGTAATTAGCGACCACAATTGCATTTGACGGTATGGCAACTATGAAAATGACATGACATTATGATAATTGAAGGTGAAAGGACGAACACAAATACAACCATGCCCGAGGTGGGACTCGAACCCGCGATTGTTCGGTCCGAGACGGCACTACTGCCTTAACGATCTCGGCCATCTGGACCGGCTGGAGATAATTATAAGGAGGATAATAAAAAGTGTGTGTGTGTGTTTACGGGGGCAGGGGAAAATCTTCTAAAGACATTGCGGGGCCCGCAACCCGCACCCTGTGGGATTCATAGCTAGCCTAAGCCTACCCACTAAAAACCTCTCCCTTTCCCCCTATTCCTTCCCGCGGAACCGCCGTCAGGCATTGCATCGCGAGAAGGATGATTTTAATCCCGTGTCTAAATAATAATAATAATAATAAATCCGTTAATAAATGTCTCGTAATATGTTGGTGAAGGGCTTTTCGCACTTCACCAACATATTACGGGACACTTCTTCTTAACTGCTCCTCGGAGTAGAGCGTCTTCATGACCTTTGCGGCATAGGTGGCTACCGCTCTCCAGTACTCTTGTGTCATCAGCATCCTAGTGACGATGGTCTCAGGGGTCACTACCTCTTGGAGGAGTCTGTGGAGTTCCCCCCTTTCCACTACGAAGCATGGACAATGAAAGAACACGTGTTCTGCATCCTCAATCACCGAGAAACACGTTTTGCATGATGAGCTATCGTCCAACCGGAATCGGAGCTGATACTCTCGGTAACATCCATCCCCTGTCAGCAACTGCGTAAGATAAAAATCTAATTCTCCATGTTCCCTTTGGATCCACGTCATGATGTCTGGAATGATCCGAAATATCCATCGCCCAGTTGATGATTGCTCCCATCGTCGTTGCCATTGGTCCATTTCCACCCCCTCTCTTCTTTCGTGTTGATATTCCAGTTTGAAGCCCCTTCCCGCTTGCGCAAGTAGAGTCTAGCTCTCTCTTGCGCAATGAGGTCGATAGGAGGCATATTTGCTAACACACACACACACACACACACAGCATCATAGGATACAGTGCAAAACGCTCGAGCAACCCGTAAGGCGGACCTTCTGTCCACCGACTTAGCCCCACGGGCGTATGACTGAATGCCCATGGCATCAGCCCAAATGGGGGCTGCGTAGAGAAGAATAGAATTTACTACGCTAGTCAGCAGCCTCCGGCTTCTTTGCCTGAGACCCCCTACATTAGGCATAATGCGTGCCAATGCCGATGCCATACGAGACGCTTTCTCGGAGATTTTTGCGCAGTTGCTCGTCGAAGCGCAGTCTCGCGTCAATATGCTCTCCTAAATATCTCAGTGACAGCTGCGAGGATATTTTGCAGCCTCCTACATTAAGAGTAATACGCTCTCTCACTTTTCTGCTCGTCACCAGCACAGCCTCGGTTTTATGTTTGGGCATCTGTAGTCTTACCAACGTAAGCCACCGCCGGATCTCCGCCACAGCCTCATAGGCAACCTGCGTGACGTCTTTGGTATATTTGCCGACTACTACAACTGCAACATCGTCAGCGAATCCAATAGTTCTTGCGCCTTCCGGCAACTCGAGCTTCAACACGGCGTCATACATAATGTTCCACAACATCGGACCAAGTACCGAGCCTTGTGGGACATCACCTGTGACCGTATAAGATTTTGCTCCGGTCCCAGTTTCATATAGGAGGATCCTCTCGTTAAAGTAACTCTTGACCAAGTTCGAGATGTACCTTGGAACTCCAAGAATTTGTAACGCAGAAAGAATGGAGCTCCACCTTGCAGTGTTAAAGGCGTTTTTGACGTCTAGGGTCACTATACCACAATACTTCATAGGACCTCCTTTCCATCGTTTGCCTTCAATGGCCTTGCGTGCGATATCGATAACTACCTTAATTGCATCTACCGTGGATCTCGCTTTTCTGAAGCCGTACTGATTATCAGACAATCCCTGAGGCCTCTCTGTAAATGATTCAATCCAATTGCAGATGATCCGCTCTAACACTTTGCCTGCTGTATCCAGTAAGCAATTTTGCCGATAGGCTGCCGGATCAGTAGGTGCCTTATCGCCCCTCGGAAAGAGGACTAGCCGTTGTTGCTTACATCGTCGTGGGAAATTTCCCTCTCGTACGCATGCGTTATATGCCTGTAATAATAGATCGGGCCGGGCCTTAATAGCGGTCTTCATAGCTACATTTGGTACCCCATCTAATCCGGGGGCTTTGCAATCTTGGACCTTGCCGCAAGCTCTGGAAAGTTCATCCAACGAGAGTGCCGGAACCTCGCTTAGATCTTCAAGACGATCCTTAGGTTGTAACAAATCTACTTGGCGAGGAAAGAAGGTAGCTACAACTTTTCCCAAGAAAACCGGGCTAGTGGGTGGCAGCCTGAACATACCCCTGAGTCTGGCCGTTACCAGCTTAAACGGGCTCCCCCAGGGGTCAGCATCCACCTCCTCCCCTAGCTCTCTCCAGCAACGACACTTAATGATCTTCATGGCTTTAGTGAAAGCTCTTCTGGTGTCCATATGCTGCTCCTTGAGAAAGTCATAATTTGGGCGGCTCCCGGCGCGCTGTGCCAATCTACGTGTTCGGTGGCATTCTCTGCGAAGTTCCGCGATCTCGTCGGTCCACCAGTACACTGGAGGACGGCGTTCTTTCCTTGGACCTTTTGTCATTGACGCATCACAAGCGTCAAATACCCGGTTCATTACGGTTTCTACTATATCTTCAGAGTTACCGGCCAACATATCTTCAGAGTTGCCCTCCATCATGGCAATGAAGGAATCATGATTGAAAGTCTTGTGGTTCCAAACAGCTTTCCTTCTACCCCTTGCTGGACTCAACTTGCACTGCTCTTTCACTTCATAGACAATAGCTTGGTGGTCACTATGTGTATAATGTGCACTAACCTCCCATGATAGAATCCATCTAGCAAGGTTTTTACAAACGAAAGTTAGGTCAACGACCGAGCTGCGACCATTCATTACAAAGGTCGGACTGGCCCCCTTGTTGCAGAGGCAGACATCCAAACTGTCAAGGCTGTCCAGGAGAGCCACCCCGCGTCGATTCATTACTCTGCTGCCCCACTCCGTGGCCCATGCATTCAAGTCCACAGCGATAATAAGAGACCTTCGTTCACTCGCGTCATCTATTAAGCGATCAAGTAATTCGTCGAACTCCTCAAGCGATGCACTGGGTGCAGCATAAACACTATAGAAATATACACCGAACCCCCTGATCCAGGTGAATCCATCCCTTGGGACTTGCGTAACATCCTGCAATGGACTTGTCAGAGCAAGCTGTTTTTTATTTTATAATTATATTTATTCAAAGACGTACATTTTTGAAGTTCTTGCACAATGGTGCAACTCCTCAGAATTACGCTTCCAAGTAAGCTTTCAGATTGCCACGTGCGGCAGTGCCTCACTTCTTGGTAATCCGCTCACGCGGCAACCGCCGAGCGCAGCTGCACACTTTGGGATTCCCAGAATCTTCCAGCGTCATATGGCGCAACACGAACTTCGTTGCACACGGCACGCCGGCGGCGCAACCGCCTCGCCGAGCGGCGTTGCAACGGAGAAAACTTCAGTCTTGGTCGTGAGCTGATGCGGGGCGGACGTGCCATGCCGTTCTCTGCATATACAGCGCCACTACTTCGGCAACCGCCTGGACTCCGTGTGGAGCGAATGTTTCCGCTCTGCATGTAATAATTGCTCCTCCTGCTGAGCAATTTTCTGCTTCTACAACGTGGCTGGCGAGCATGCTGTCTCGCCGCTCAACTTTGCGGCCATTCTTGCCGTCTACATTCAATGCTGCTACTGGTGACTATTGCGCCCTAATTACTTGCCGCATTCAACTACATTCTGTGTTCATGCTTGTGTGGCAATCTCAATTAACTATTTTACAAACTGTGCTACTCGCCACGTGTTCAGCTAATTTTATATTCACGTCTGTGTGGCGTCTGTAATTAATCATTTTACAAACTGTGCTGCTTGCCACGTGATTAAACTATACTTTGTGATCATGCTTGTGTGGCATTTGTGACTAATTATTTTTACAAACTGCATCGCCGACATCATGTGTCTAACTGGTGCTTCGTGTTCTCGCTGGTGCCCACTTACGGCACCCACAATCTCCTGAACTGCAAGTGCCTTAGCGGGCCAGGGTTAGCTGCCCGCCCGCAGTCATACCAACTTCAGCAAGATGCAAGAGAAACAAGTTCTGTGCTACCGCACTAATATGGTCCCATGTCATGGGCAAAATTGTATATTTACATTGTGATTTTGTGTGCTGCAACCCTTTGTTCCTTCTTCCCCGTATGGTTTAAGATGTACTTTGTTTTAAATAGAATATATGTTTACATGACTTAATTTACAACTTTTATGGTAACAAGCATTCTCTTCCCACTCCCATCCTTGCAGTCCCAGACCTGCAAGGGTGATTATAACCTGTTTTTTCATTACAAGAGTCTGGGTGGTCCTTCGAACTTTAATTAAATCAAACTGGAGCTATTCTAGGAATGTTTGGGAAGGGGTCGAAGCCTCATTACTTCACAACCAGTCCACTTTGCTCGACCCGCCCATCCATTTTGTTCCTTCGAGCTTCGGATTTTTACCAGCAAAATTTATGTTGCCTATATCTATGCCTTTATGTACTTTGTATATGCTCTCCGGACCATTTTGATCCTTCGAGCCTTGGATTTTGAACTAGAAAATTTATCTATGCCTAATATGTTATTTTATGTATACTGTTTATGCTCTGCGGACCATTTTGATCCTTCGAGCCTTGGATTTTGAACTAGCAAATTTATCTATGCCTAATATGTTATTTTATGTATACTGTTTATGCTCTCCGATCCATTTGGACCTTCGAGCTTCGGATTTTACCAGTAAATTTATATATGCCTATATATATATATATATATATATATATATATATATATATATATATATATATATATATGCCTAATTTCTATTTTTAATGCCCTCAAGGTACCAAGCTGATATTCACATCAGCACTCATTCTTTTTTGTACTTCCATTGTCAATGTCTACCAGGCACTAAAGCTGATACTTACATCAGCATTCACTTTGTATGTGCTTTTTGAGCCATCATCTTTTGTCTTTTGAGTCTGCTTGTTACCATACATGCAATTCAAGTGTTAATTGTATTTACCTTGTCAATGTACTTGTTTTTTATGTAACATACTTATGCCTGATTTAAAATGTTACATGTACTTACTGTCCTGTATCGTGTAACGAGGCTGTATGCTGTACTACTTACTGACGCTGTCCCACTACTGATGCTGCACCACTCAGCTGTTTTTCAACAAAATTGTAAGTGCAGGAACTTCATAGATGTGCGTCTATTCAGGAGATTAACTTGCTTGCTTGCTTGTAAAGATATTACAATCACTGATTGCTACCTTAATTTCATGTGTATACATTTGTGCATTTACATTTCATGGATGTACTTCTCTGATTTCACATATACACAGTGTTTCATTCACATTTACAAGTGTTACATGTATACATTTGTGTACTTACATTCTGTGTATGTGCTTCCTTAATTTCATGTCTACTCAAGTGTTTATTGTGTCACACATCTACACACATCTGTGTCTTTATTGCAATTTTTTAAATGTTACATGTATGTCACAGTGTTTATTTACATTTTTAAATGTCTCATGTATACACATCTGTGTTATTACTTGCTTCTTTTAAGTGTCATGTACATACAGTGTGCTTTGTTTAGTGTTAATGTATTTTGGGGGAAAGTTTAGTGTCAATTAATATTAGGTTAGGGCTCCCTTCTGATCCCTCAACATTCCTTTCTAACCTGTGTCCATCAATTGCCAATTGAGCATCCGAGATGGCATCACAAACTCTCCCTAAGAAGGTTATTAACTTAATGGCCAAATTGAAACGTTATTGCACCTTAACTTCAAATTTTCTTGCAGAAAATGAGAAACTCACTTTACTTGCGTGCCAACAGTTAATCTTCAGAAAGGAGACGCTGATTAAAACTTTTGATAAGCTTGACAATTTAATTGACGACATTGATCTAACTGATGAGACTACTTCTCAAATAAATAATCTCTTTAATGTATATTATGATGTTCTCGCTGCAGCTAATGTGGCAGTATCTAATTACAAATCAGCTCCCGCTGACAATGATTCTGTTTCCAACAGATCAAGCCCTTCTGACTGTACCTCTAGAAGTTCTAAGTGCAATATTAAATTGCCTGAAATTAAATTGCCCACTTTTGATGGTAATCAAACTAATTGGCTTACATTTAAAAACATTTTCGAAGGCCTTATATGTCAGGATGACATGCCTAACTCTAATAAATTTTATTACTTATCAGGTTCACTTGTGGGACAAGCCAAAGACTTATTGCACAACTTGCCTATTACCGATGACAACTTTACAGTTGCATGGGAATTATTGAAGCAACGATATGACTCTCCCAGAGCTATCGTTAGCATTCACTTAAATTCGATTTTAAATCCTCCTGCACTTGCAAAGGGCTCCGCCTCTTCTTTGCAAAATTTAATCGACTACTTTAGATTACATGTGAATGCAATTAAGAGCATCAAGGTTGATACTGACTTGTCAGATTTGTTGCTCGTTGCACTAATTTCCAAAAGTCTTCCCACTGACATTCTCAAGCAATGGGAACTGTCCTTGAATAGCAGTGAGCTCCCCACTTTCGATTCTTTACTTCAGTATCTAGAACTGCATCAACGAAGTTTAAGAGTTTTTGACAATCCTACTGTATACGCTTCCAATTCTCACGTTAATGACAAGCCTCACACCGCCAGGGCAGGCAACGTCAACAACACGGGAAGGAATATACTACCAATTTGTCCAAAATGCAATTCGGAGCATTTGATTAAGGACTGTCCTTCATTTTTAGAATCATCACCTAAAGCACGCAATGACTTTACTCTTAAACAAAGTGTAAGTTCTAGATGCCTTCACCCGGAGGCCCATGGTCATTCTTGTCTTACAAAATGTACCATCTGTAGTGAAAGTCACCATAAACCTCTGCATTTTGGTAATGAACCTCCCACTAATCAACAGGCTGCATCAGCTGTTGTGACCAGCTCAACTACCAAAACTAGAATTGTGCTTGATGCCTCAGCCAAAACCACTACTGGTATTGCTCTTAATGATGCACTGTTAAATGGTAGCAAAATTCAAAACGATCTCTCTGATCTTTTACTCAATTCTAGATTTAACAAAATTGGCATCTCCGCTGTTCTTAAAACGTTTTGTCAAATTAATGTAGACCCATCTGACTGGAACCTACAACGTGTTTTATGGAGAAATTCTCCTGAACCCATGCAGGGCCTTGCCTTAACTACGGTGACATATGGTTTAAACCCAGCCACCTTTCTTGCTGTTCGCTCCTTGCATCAGCAAACTACAGACGAATGCACTGGCCTCCTTATAGGCTCACATGTGCCAATGTCTAATTTTTATGATGATGATTTTCTATATTCATCTCCTAACCTGCATGCTGCCAAACAATTCACTTCTGAATTAATTGGTCCATTGTCAAAGGGTGGTTTCCTCCTACGCGAATGGGTTTCAAATGTCAAATCTGTTTTGTCAGATCTTTCAGATCACCTGCTGGCCAAGTCAGGCCACAAAATTTTTGAATCTAAAGCCTACGGAGCAGCAAGCTATGTACGCTCTCCAAATGAACACGGTACTTACACCGTAACACTGCTTTCCACCAAATCTAAAGTATTGCCCTCTAATGTGAAGTGTAAAGGTGACACCTTTTGTGTGTTAATCACCTCTGGCATTGTGGGGGTGGACTATCACATGTCAATTCAAATTTAAATTTAGGTAATTCATAGTTATTTAGTGTTAGTTATTTAGAGTTATTTTGTTTATTATTTTGTTAGCTGTAAAATCAATTCATTATATTGTAGATATGTTAGTCATTAAGATTCTTGCATTACTGCATTTGCAACCTCTCCGAGGTACAACATCTCATCCGAGATATGCCTTATTAGCTTCGCTATGGCAACATTTTGCATTACTGCATTTGCAACCTCTCCGAGGTACAACATCTCATCCGAGATATGCCTTATTAGCTTCGCTATGGCAACATTTTGCATTACTGCATTTACAACCTCTCCGAGGTACAACGTCTCATCCGAGATATTGCCTTATTAGCTCTGCTATGGCAACATTGCTGTTTAGTGTTAGTTATTCAGGGTCAGTAGATAAGTTGGTCGTTAAGATTTTTTCATTATTGCACTTGCTACCTTCCCGAGGTGCAACATCTCATCCGAGACAGGCCTCATTGCTCCATGTCCTCATGGCAACATGTCGCATTACTGCACTTGTCACCTCTCCGAGGTGCCCCATCTCCTTCGAGACGCTCTTTATCAACCTTAATATGTTAAAACTCTGCATTTGCACCTGCCACCTCTCCGAGGTGCACAACTCACTCAAGGACAGTCTCCTCATTTTTGAGTTACAGAGTCATAGTTACTTCATAGCTTACAGAGTCATAGTTACTTCATAGCTTACAGAGTCATAGTTACTTCATAGCTTACAGAGTCATAGTTACTTCATAGCTTACAGAGTCATAGTTACTTCATAGCTTACAGAGTCATAGTTACTTCATAGCTTACAGAGTCATAGTTACTTCATAGCTTACAGAGTCATAGTTACTTCATAGCTTACAGAGTCATAGTTACTTCATAGCTTACAGAGTCATAGTTACTTCATAGCTTACAGAGTCATAGTTACTTCATAGCTTACAGAGTCATAGTTACTTCATAGCTTACAGAGTCATAGTTACTTCATAGCTTACAGAGTCATAGTTACTTCATAGCTTACAGAGTCATAGTTACTTCATAGCTTACAGAGTCATAGTTACTTCATAGCTTACAGAGTCATAGTTACTTCATAGCTTACAGAGTCATAGTTACTTCATAGCTTACAGAGTCATAGTTACTTCATAGCTTACAGAGTCATAGTTACTTCATAGCTTACAGAGTCATAGTTACTTCATAGCTTACAGAGTCATAGTTACTGAGTCATAGTTGTTTAGTGCTGATTTAAAACTATTGTCTTTATTTGTTTATTATTGTGTTAGTTATAAGATTGATTGTACTATTATATTGTGCTTGTTAGTCGTCAAGACTGCATTTCCGTGTTTACCACCTACGTTTGCCACTTGTTAGGCACTCGTTGTCATTTTATTTTTCTTGGACGACATCATTTTTTTGCTATCTCTCCGAGGTGCTCTAATCTCAGTCGAGATTAATTTATTATGTCATTGTATTATTATGTATTATGTCAGATTACTTTACTACATCTTGTGCTATCGCACTTGCCACCTTTTCGAGGTGCTTTTCGAGGTCTAAGGTCAATTATGCCCTTCTAATGCTACATTCACTATTACGACTACATTCACTATCCTTGCCACATATCTCCATACACCCTACCACTCCCATCTTATGCCTAACTACCTAGCTTGCCCTAACATCTTTTTTTTGTCGGACAACTTAGTCGTCCTGTGGGGGTGTATGTCAGAGCAAGCTGTTTTTTATTTTATAATTATATTTATTCAAAGACGTACATTTTTGAAGTTCTTGCACAATGGTGCAACTCCTCAGAATTACGCTTCCAAGTAAGCTTTCAGATTGCCACGTGCGGCAGTGCCTCACTTCTTGGTAATCCGCTCACGCGGCAACCGCCGAGCGCAGCTGCACACTTTGGGATTCCCAGAATCTTCCAGCGTCATATGGCGCAACACGAACTTCGTTGCACACGGCACGCCGGCGGCGCAACCGCCTCGCCGAGCGGCGTTGCAACGGAGAAAACTTCAGTCTTGGTCGTGAGCTGATGCGGGGCGGACGTGCCATGCCGTTCTCTGCATATACAGCGCCACTACTTCGGCAACCGCCTGGACTCCGTGTGGAGCGAATGTTTCCGCTCTGCATGTAATAATTGCTCCTCCTGCTGAGCAATTTTCTGCTTCTACAACGTGGCTGGCGAGCATGCTGTCTCGCCGCTCAACTTTGCGGCTATTCTTGCCGTCTACATTCAATGCTGCTACTGGTGACTATTGCGCCCTAATTACTTGCCGCATTCAACTACATTCTGTGTTCATGCTTGTGTGGCAATCTCAATTAACTATTTTACAAACTGTGCTACTCGCCACGTGTTCAGCTAATTTTATATTCACGTCTGTGTGGCGTCTGTAATTAATCATTTTACAAACTGTGCTGCTTGCCACGTGATTAAACTATACTTTGTGATCATGCTTGTGTGGCATTTGTGACTAATTATTTTTACAAACTGCATCGCCGACATCATGTGTCTAACTGGTGCTTCGTGTTCTCGCTGGTGCCCACTTACGGCACCCACAATCTCCTGAACTGCAAGTGCCTTAGCGGGCCAGGGTTAGCTGCCCGCCCGCAGTCATACCAACTTCAGCAAGATGCAAGAGAAACAAGTTCTGTGCTACCGCACTAATATGGTCCCATGTCATGGGCAAAATTGTATATTTACATTGTGATTTTGTGTGCTGCAACCCTTTGTTCCTTCTTCCCCGTATGGTTTAAGATGTACTTTGTTTTAAATAGAATATATGTTTACATGACTTAATTTACAACTTTTATGGTAACAAGCATTCTCTTCCCACTCCCATCCTTGCAGTCCCAGACCTGCAAGGGTGATTATAACCTGTTTTTTCATTACAGGAGTCTGGGTGGTCCTTCGAACTTTAATTAAATCAAACTGGAGCTATTCTAGGAATGTTTGGGAAGGGGTCGAAGCCTCATTACTTCACAACCAGTCCACTTTGCTCGACCCGCCCATCCAGGACTATTCCCACATATCCATACAGCAGCTCGGTTAGTCGCATCCGAAACCAAGGATTGAAGACCGACAATATTCCTGTACTGCTCGCAGAGTATCACAACATCTATATTCACCTCGCGCACCGTCTGGGTGAGAATATCCTGGGCCGCCTCACAATGATTTAAATTTTGCTGGAGGACTCGTGTTCTGTTATCCATTGCCTTCACCGCTACTTGGTACGCCGGACAAGTGAAACTTCCCGTCGGGTGGTTCCTCTCATCTTTGCAGAGCACACACCTCGCCTCAGCGCTTTTGCAAGCCTGACGTAAGTGGCCGTCTTCTCCGCATCGGAGACAGGATTTCGACCTGTCCGTCGCTTGGCAGTCGCGCGCCAGATGTCCGAACGCCCAACAACGATAACACTTCCGCACAATTACTTTCTCTCACACGGCAGTTCACCCACCCAATGCGAACACGGCCGCTCCTCAATGCCCTGCTGGCTAGTTTCGTCGGTAGACGGATCACAGCAGTTTGTGTGCCTCTGTAAGCCCTCCGCACGGATATGACACTTGCTAGCTCAACAGGTGATTTCAATTCCCCGCTTACAGCTTCACAGACTTCAGCCGCCGTTGTCAGCTCGTCAAGGTCACGAATCTCGAAAGTCATTTCGTCTCTCCACGTCGTTACTCTTGCTAACTCACCCACTTTTCTGGATGTAGCTTCAGATATCTCGGAGGCTACTGCAGATTTCCGCAACTCCAGCAGCAGGTATGCGGCTGCATTCCTCCTCACCATTTGCGACGTTCTCACCAGCATCTTTCAGAGATGGGTCGCTCTTGATCTGCCTTAGAATGTCAGCATGCGAAGGGCCTCCGTCATTTGCCTTAACAATAAAAAAATCGGGGCGATAAGAGTGCGCCTTAGATGGCCTCGGTCTCTTCTTCCCCATGACATGCCAATCCATTACCTTCTCATGATTTTGGTATGGTGTCTCATCGGACGGTTTGTTCAGTCTCTGAGGAACTTCAGCATGTTGTATGTTCCTTCCCTCAACCGACTCTGATCTCTCCTTCTCTGCCACTCTCGTAGATTTCATCGGTCTCTCTTTCCTCGACGTTGTTCGTCCACCGCAACTCCGCCGCCTCTGTCGAGGGCCCACCACAATCATCAGCATTCGGGCCAATATCAGATGTCTGCGGTGAAGTCTGCGTCTCCGCCTCCGCCATCCTCGGGCCAATCACATCGTTCACTGCGGTCCGCAACTCCGCCGCCGCCGCCGAGGACCTACCACAATCATCAGAATTGCGGCCAATACCCGACGTCCGCGGCGAAGTCCGCGTCCGCGCCTCAACCGTCTTCGTGCCAATTACATTGTTCACTGCAGGCTGCTACTCCGCCGCTGCTGTCGAGGGCCCTACATAACCATCAGTATCCGGGTCAACACTCCATGTCTGCGGTGAAGTCTGCGTCTCCGCCTCAACTGTCTTCGGACTAATTACAGATAGTGACTCCTTCATGTCCATCATCTCATCAAAGTTTGTTCGGATGGAACTCACCATACGCTTTATCTCCCCGTGGACATTATTCCTTGGCAGAACAAAATGCAGGAGATCTCCGATCTTCTTCCCCAACTCCTGAAACTTCAATCTCCTATTCTCTTCCCAGACACTCTTGTGAGATTGGCTCCCCCCAAAATCCATGGAGCCGGCACCGACCATCGCGGCTTTCACCCGACCAGAATCGGTGGCGAGATTCGGCGTGAACGCTCGACTCGCTTGGGTAGTAAGTTTTGAGGTTCACTCATACTAATCACTGGTTTATTTTCGGGGTGACCTTCCCTTAGTGTTTTAGATGCTACCGCCAGCAGAAATGGATTTGGAAGGAAGGTGACAAGGCGATTTTCGTAGGAATAGGGAGGAAGATCCCATAAGCTACTCAGTCCACCTATCGGGTCTTGTGGGATGGGAGGAAAAGTAAGTGGGAAAGTAGGGATATTTGGGGGAAGGGCAGCGAACAGCTGCTCCTTTTAGTCACATCTTACAACATGGTGAGGCCCCGTGGCACTATTCTACAACCCCCCGGCAACCACAGTGTGTGTCAGTGTGTGCGTGCGTGTGTGTGTTGGGGGGGAGGGAGACCTTCGGAATGAAAATTGATTGAATTAAATTGAGATGTCTAATAACCAAATGTGAGTGTAAACTAGTGGTGCTACTTAATGGAACATTCTCACACTAGTTAGTTTCCAAATTTCTTTAGCCCGGGCTAACTTTTCGGTCGTGCCCAATCCTGTTGCCAGCTGCCATCAATCGCTGTCCAAACGTCATTTTTTCCACATTTCCGCAATTTTTCTGTTTCCAAATGGCAGAAACGAAAAATTACCTTTAGAATATTATAGAAGGGTAAAACTTTGTTCGATATGGAAATTTACGTTGCAAAATTTGGAGCCGTTTTTACGTAAATGGCGTTTAAGCGTTACTGAAAATGAGAAATTTGACGCTCTTTTTTACAGAAAATTCTTGAGTTTTCGAAAAACTTTATTGGTAGTCATTTGAAGCGCATTCTCTCACAAATTCAATAATAAATACAAATTGCTTAATATGTTCACGGCGTGAGAGATTAAAAAAGAAATACAGTTGTAAAAATTTTGATAAAAGACAACAGAAAACAGCGAAATGAATGTCATCTTAAAGAGTTCAATGAGCACTACGAGTACAAAAACAATAGAGAAAAAATTTGGAGCCGTTTTTGAGCAAATGGCGTTTGAGTGATTCTAAAATTGTGGAATCATGAGATCGTTTTCACAGAAAATTTTTGAGTTTTCGAGATAGTTTAACTAACATTATTTAAAGCTTAGTCACTTTACGTTCCTTACCATCACTCTCCGCCTCTCTCGGGTTCTCTTTGTCTTATGTGTCTTTCCGTCTCTCGTCCCTATTCGTCTCATTCCGTCTCTCTCCGTGTCTCTCTGTCTCTGTCAGTTTCTCTTTCACTTTCTTTCCGTCTCTTTGTCTCTTTTTACCTCTCTCCGTCTTCTGTCGTTTCTCCGTCTCTCTTAGTCACTTTTCGGTCCTCTCCGTTACTCTCCGTCTCTGTCGGTCCCTCTCCTTCTCTATTAGTCTTCATTGCCCTCTCTTTGTCTCCGTTTCTTTTCTCCTCGTCCTACATCTCACTCTGCTTCTTTGTCTCTCTCTGTCACTCTCCAACTCTCTGTTTCAGTCTCTATACGTCACTATCACTCTCTTCTCATCTATCTTCGTGACTCTGCGCCGCTCTCCGTCTCTCTCTTCGTATTCGATCTCTCACCGTATTTTCCGTCACGTTTCTCCGTCTCTCTACGTTTCTCTTCATATCTTCATCATTACTCGCCTCTCTGTTTCCTTTTTTCTCCGCCTCTCTCCGTCTTTCTTTGTCTCTCTACCTCCGTTTCTCACCATCTCCCTCCGTTTTTTCCCGTGAATCTCTGCCTCTCCTTTTCTCTCCGTCTGCCTCAGGATTTCTCCATCTCTTACCAAATCTCTCTTTCTCTCCGTCTTTCTCCGTTTGTATTCTTATCTTTCCGTTACTCTCCGCCCCTTTCCATTTACATCCGTTTCTCTTGGTCTCTCTCCACTTTCAGTCCTGTTTTTTTCTTATTTCTTCCTTTTCAATCTCTTTCAACTCTCTCCGTTTCTGTCAGTCTCTTTTTGTATTTCCGTCGCTCTCCGTGTCTCCTCGTTTATATGTCTTTCCCCGATCATCTCCGTGTCTCTTTGTCTTCCTTCATTTGTCTTTCTGTCTCTCTCCGTCTTTTTCTGTCTCCACTTTCACCAACTCTCATCTCTCTTCGTCTAACTCCGTCTCCTTTTTTCTCTCTCCTCTCTCCGTCTCTTTCCGTTTCTCATCGTCTTTCGCTGTTTCCGTCCCTCCGGCGATCTCCTTTACTTACTGACTTTCTACGTCTTTCTTCGTCTCTTTTAGTCTTTCTCAGACTCCATCTCTCTCAGTCCTTCTCCGTTTCTATACGTCTAAACATCTTTCTCTACCTTTCTGTGCCACTCTCCGTCTCTCTATGTCTCTCTGCGTTTCTCACCGTCTCCCTTTGCCTCTCTCAAATTCTCTCCATCTCTCTTCATCAATTTCCGTCAGTATCCGTTTCTCTCCGTTATTCACCGTCTCGTTCCGTATCTCTCCATTTGTCTTTGTCTCTCTCTATCGGTCTCCGTTCCTTTCCGTCTATCTCCATTTCTCTGGACGTCTCTCTCCATTTCTCTGTGCTTTGTCTTTCCCCGTCTCTCTCCGTCTCCCTCTGTCTTTTTGACTTTTTCCGTCCCTCTCCGTGTTTTCGCTCCCTGTGTCTTTCTCCAGCATTCTTCGTCCCTTTTCGTTACTGTCCGTCTCTCTCCGTTTGTATCAGTTGTTTTTCGTCTCTATCCATTACTATGCGCCTCTCTACGTATATCTCATTCTCTCTGAATTTATATTCGTTTTTTCATTTCCTCCCTTCATCTCCCTTTGTCAATCTCTGTCACTCACCGTCATTTCCGTGTCTCTGCGCCCCTCTCTATCTCTTTCCGTGACTTTTTTCATCTCTCCGTCTCTTTCTGCCTCTCTTCTTTTCTCCGTCTCAGTTTTTCTCCGTCTCTCCGTTATTCTCCGTCTCTCTCCGTATATTTCCATCACTCTCTGTCTCTCTCCATATATTTGCATCTCTCTCTCTCTCCGTCACTCTTCGCTCTCTCCGTTTTTCTACGTCACCCTTCATCACACTCTCTCTCTCTCTCACTCACTCCGTTTCTTTCTGTCTCTCTCCGTCTCTTTTAGTCTCTCTGCGCCCCTCTCTATCTCTTTCTGTGTCTTACTTCATCTCTCTCCGTTTCTTTCCGTCGCTCACTCTCTTTCAGTCTCTCTGTCTCTGTATGACTCTCTCCGGCGCTCTCAGTCTCTCCGTCTCTCTACGACTCACACCGTTAACGACAAATACATCTACCAGGACTGGCCAAGCAATGTATTAATGTTGAACAATACGTAAATTGACGCCCAAAATATGGTAATCCTAAACATGATACCCATACCTTTCGTAATCTTTATTAATTTCGTAAAAGCAAGGTTGTTAAATTAAAGTAAAAATTTTGAGTCGTGAATGACCTCAGCTTTCGATGCTACTGTAAATAATTGAAAAAAAGTACAATAATTTACAATCGTAATATCTGTTTATTTGGTGCTTACAAATAATATTTACAAGATACTACTTATGATTCTTTAGTTGGTCTTCTTTTGTCTCGTGGTTTGTTTTTGTGTTTTTGATTTGCCGAATATCCGTCGACATATTAGTTTACTGATTTTGACCGACACTGCCAAGAACACGACTGAAACCAAAAGAATTACTGCTATCACATCTAGCAGGAAGTACTGGAAGAAATTTAGTTTGAGGGCTGCGGAACGCATGTGAGGCGCCCCTTTGTGACGAATAACGTATTCAGTCCAGAACACCGCTCGCTGCAGAGGCGTCTCCGGTTGATCTCGGAGGATGTTTGACAGTTGAACGGCCCTTTCGCGATATCTGAAAACACACAATTCTATTTTAATTCAGTCTTCCATTTTCACAGTAAGTAAAATTTGGTAGTATAAAATTGCTAACATTGAAAGGAATATTGAAGACTGACGTGTCAGTCTAGAAATTGTCAAGTTTTTGACTATGAGAGGAAAGAGAATGGAATATTGTAACTGTACTTTCAACATACAAACATATTAAGGGGTTGTCCATAAATTACCAAACGCTACAGAGGGGAGAGGGGGGTTGAGGTAGGGCTACGCTGCGTTACGTAGGGGTAGGGAAGTCATAGTTTAGTGTTATGTAATGTTCATTTTTCTCTTTAAACTTTTTCAACTTTTGCTGAACAAATTCTTTTATTCTGTATTATACTAAAATATATACAAATTAAATTAAGAATGTAATCAATTAAAAAGTTATGATGTATAAACTGTTACAATAAAGGTATCTATATTTTAGCACTGGTGTATTGGTTGAATCTGTTATATTACGAAGGAAATATTCAAAACTGATCTATAGTACATTCTAGAATCGAATTAAATGAGCGCAGTAGACTCGGCATCCATGCGTCATCCACGACGGGCGTGGACGGCTTGTCAGAAATCGTCTCGCATCCGCGTCCTTCATCCATAAATTGTCCTAGTCTCCTTGTTATACAAGTTCGCAGCGCCAACTATCTCTAACTTTAATTAAAATAAATTTTAATGTGTGGAACAAATACAAATAATACGACTGTTTCAACTTTATAATTTGTTTTTTCGTATTGTAATGGGGGATCTTGTCGCAAGCGTTACGTACTTGTTACTCCATTACATAAATATTACTCAATTCCGAAAGATGGCTGCCACCTAGCCGTACCCAGCATGGTTTTCAGTTTTCGTATTTTTTCCGACCATGTTGTGAACATTTGTAAGTGATCCACGTTGCTTGGGCAGTAAGTATTTTTAATTTTATTTATTTATTATTTATTTATCATTTATTTCATATTATTTGTTAATTTTTTCACAAAAAAATCACTGTATTTCTTTTTGCCCCCTTTATGTTAATTTTCCAATTTTCTCCTCCTTGCTAGATACCCACGGATGATGGGAAAAGTGTTTTCCCGAAAGTTAACTCTGGGAATGTAATAATTAATAAAATTATTATACTTTTTTGTGGACGATTATTTCCTCCTCCCATTATGTATTACCACAAGATATCTGCTACCACCATGGAATTTATTTGAGATCGATTCAAGCGCGCGTTTCAGATGCGTTACGGGGGAGAGGGAGTATTCAAATTACTCCAAATTTGCGTAAGGTAATTTATGGATAGGCTCTAAGAATTAATACAGGTCATATGTGATTGTCAGTATAACTAGAAATCTGAAAACCGGAGCTAGAAAATATGGTTTTCAAAGTATCGAGATAACCAGCATCGAAATATAAATAAAAGGGAATGTGTGTATGTGTGTTGCACATAGATGCAAAAACTACTCGACCAGTTTCGTTCAAATTTTCACTTTGTTCTTATTAGTAATGGAAATGTTTAAAAAGTGGTGTAAATTGAATTGGACGTGTGGGGGCGTTATTGATGATTTATTCGTGTATGACAACTCAAGCGCCTCTTAAGTCTACGCAACGCGCCGCACAGCCAAGCGTTAAGCGCGTATTCACTATATTACAATATTCTGCCCCTGCAATTGTGAAATATCGGCAGGAATTATTCTTCAATCTCGGACAAATATACAAATTTCTCAAAGATTAAATCATAGCGAATGCATGCCCAAATTTGAACGGGCGAATGTTTTATTAATGGGATACTTCACCACCATGTCCAATTGAACTTTGGGAAGTTTACACGTTAAAAGGCTTTTTTCCTTCTTTAGATTATGTACGCAACATTTATGAAACATAAAGCTCTTGTATATTTTCCACTAGAATATTTGATTTTTTACTGTACGTCGATCATTATATTGTAGACCAACTTCTTGCAGTATAGGCCACAAGTCAAACATTTTTTTGTGAAAAGACAGGTTTTTTTTATTTCTCTCATAAAGCAGCACCAGTGTAACCTATTATGAAGACTTCATGTTTCGACGAATATTTACCGTGATTCCGTCAGCAGTTGATTGAGAGACCAATCTAGTGCTTTTTCCGTTAAGTTTTGAACATCCAAGTAAACTGCGTATCCTCTTTCCTCTGCTTTCAATGCGTTTTGTTTCTGGTCAGCCCAAAAGGGTATTGCCAATAGAGGAACTCCAAAGTAAGTTGCTTCTTGGGTGCTGAGAAGACCGCCATGAGTGATGAATAATCGAACATTTGGATGACCTGCGGGAAAAGAAAATTAGTATTTTCAGAGATCTCACACTAATCAACTTTATTGTATTACAATTACCTATAAGTGTTAGGAAAAGTGAAACATCAGCCTTATATTGAGTGTGAAGTCGAAGTAAATGCATTGCCTAGTTAATTGTTAGAATTATTTAAAATTTGTCTAGATTGTCCTGACAAAATTATTTAGAATTAGATCACATTTCATAACTACGAGACCCTCTTGTCTTAATAACTTTTAGTTTCTTTCGTACAAACGTTCGAAACTGCCAAGATATGACGCTTATCGAATGGTAATTTAATCTGCAGGGAATTTAATTTGACCCAAATAAAAGGAAGTTTTTTCAGTTAAGGAAGAAGTGAAAACTAACATTTATTCTCAAAACTCTTCGACTTTTCTGTTCTATGCCTTGTATTTCTAAGCTTCTCTTCGAATCATTGGCAAATCATCAGAAGGAGGAAGAGCGAAGGAATTACACATTACATAAATTCTTCTCCAAAATGTAGTTACCAAATAATATATTTGTTTTGATATCTAAAGAAAATATATGATTTTTGAGTTGATAGTTATGATAATTTAAAATAATACAGGTTTAAACTACGCGTACTGTTAAGCGACGCGAAATTTATTGAAATCGGTTTTTCGGGGAACCCCGAAATTTTTCTTTTGACTTATGAAAATTGCCCATATCTTACACTTATCCTGCTTTAGGGGTGCCCAAAATGACTCTTCCTACAACTACATTTCTGAAGAAAGCATTTTTTTTCAAATGAAATTTGTTCTAAAATATTTTTTTAATTTATGTCAAGTACTTTTTTTAAATTTATCCTTTTTGCGAAATTTTCAGTAAAATATGGGAAATATAAAAAATTGCAAAAAAATATTTCCTCGAAAAAAACTTTACATTTTTTCTTTAAATTTTTGTAAGAATAGTGTTAAATGCACTGTAACCGATCACATAATGAAAATTCACTGTATTCTATTGTTGTTTAATACACAAACGTAATTTTTTGTTATACATGTAACATACATTATTACATTTGTGATTATAAGTACTTCAAATAAAGTCTGATAAAGTTTCTCGAAAACTCAAAACTCTTTTTCGGAAACACACAAACGCCATATTTTCAAAAACGGCTCAGAATTTGTTCTTCAAACTTCTTGTAAGGATAGTGCTAAATTAATTGTGATGATGATATAAAAGCGATTTTGCAGTATTCTTTTGTTATTGTTTTTTCAAAAATTTCATAATTGTATTTTGTTACATCACTCTCACGTTTATTTTTACATTGCCGTTGATTTGTATACATAACTGCATTTGTGAGTACATTAGCATCACATTCCTTATTTGCATTGCCTTACAAATATTCTAGAAAAAATGTTTTCAAAAAGTTGACACATCAAAACTACAAAATTGAAGATAGAGATTTTTGTTTTAAACAAAGTCTATTGTTTCACCTCTTTAAAATATCGATCAGCTCTTTTAAAAGGTTGTGTACAATTGTTTGAAGAAACAAGTAGTTTTCGCGTAATTTGTGCTTGAAATTAATACAATTTGTAGCAAAAAAATATTTAACAAAAATCGCTCCAAATTTTTTCCGGGTGTAAAAAAAGGGTCGTCTAAAGGGTCGTTTCATTTTCGTTGAACTCTCTGAATTTTCGAAAATTGCATATTAAAAAATAATGCCAGAAAGTAAGTGCTAGTTTTATCTTATGACGTTGTATTACTTACAATTTTAATATATTGTCTTTGATTTTTTGTTTTACAAAAATGGAAATATTTTCAAATCGATGCGATCGATTTCCATCGAATAAACGTTTGATGAAATGGTGGGACTAACATTACTGTTTTCAATAGAAGAGAGTGTAATACACAACACGCCTTTTTCGTTTCAAGTTCCCTCACGTTTGTCGAGTGAATGACGCTGCCCCGATCAGTTTTTTTGAAATTTTAAAATTCTCACAAATGAAGGAAACTAAAAAGATAATTTTCCTGTATTTTTTAAAACACGTGTAAGTTATTATTGTAAGTTGAAATGGAAAGAGTATTGACGTTGGAACAAATAATGAAGCGGCAAAATTGGATACTTCATGAGAAAAATGACACATTGTACTATATCCCCTGCTTTTTGAAATCTTCTACCTTTTCTAAGCAATCATTCAAACCAGCTAATCTTATTATCTCTTGAGCCTTTCAATAGACATGAAAATTATCCAGAATATCGGTCTCTATATACGTGTTTTAATCATTTTAAAAAAATAAACCTTATTAATTGAGCAAAATCGTTTAAAAGTAAAATTGTGAGTATGACAGGATTTAACAGTTTTATTTTCTCTCCAAAATTTTGTCGCACGCTCGTGCGTGAAAACCCCTCTCCCCCTCTCTCGCTCTAATAAAGCTCTATTTAAACACTCGTTATACATCAGAAAAAAATATAAGCATACCTAAGATATCAGTTTGTGGAAGCCACTTGCTGAGGTAGACGTTTTTGGGTTGCCCAGGGAGAGAATCCGCTTCCCATTTCCATAAAACTTTCTGTTTCAATTTCGAGAAAACTCTGAGGAAATTTTGGCGGGTACTTTCTGGCATGTCCACGCTTCGAATATTTGAACCTAAACTGAAATATATCACTCCGTCTTTTGCATCATCTAATATCTTCTGCAGTTCCTGGTAAAAACATATTAGCAATCAAATTTATACATTGCTTTTATTCATTAATTGTATACCTACTCTTCAACTGATAAGAATCACATTGATGTTTTATTTAACTATGTTAAACAGATTTTCTTCAAAATTACCTCTCAAAGGAGACATACCTGGGGAAGATTTTTTGCTTCTTTGAGGTGCATACCCCCGACTTCTACAGTATTAGGGGTGAGAGGCCTTGGAAAATTGATGGAGACGTGACTATTCGTGAAAAGAAACGACGCGTTTGTCTCTATTTCAGATATGCTGGGTAGATTTGGATCATGAAAATACTTTCTCATGAGCGCTTCCATTTTTGGTAGGGTATTCCATTGGCGTTCCAAATCAAAGAACGTGCTCGTCAAGGTGTTAATAAGTCTTTCGGAGAATGTCATTTCATCGGAATAATCCAGCATCACTTCAGGAAAATATGAATAGAAAAACGGATTTCCAACTCCGTCCCCCAACCATTTAGTGATTACATTAGAACTAATCTGAATAAATGGAACTTGAAACTTATGAACGAGCCCATAAGTGCATTCGGTAAAGAAGGGCTCGTAAATTATAAGATCAAAATGTTCATCAGTATCGTGAATAAGATCTTGTACTCCTGGCTCGTTGAGGAAGAATTCACATAGTTCTAAACTCAATGATCTCATCATCAACATGAAAGCATGTATATTGACCTTGTGCTTCTCAAAATAGTTCATTGTAGGAGCTCCTGCAAAAAAAACCTTAATATTATTTATCTTCATTAACAAAATTGAAGTGTCTGTGATTTCAAAATAACTGTCTTTATAAGCTCGAATGGTTATTTATACGATAATTGAACTACGGACACACTCAATTACAAATATTTCCTTTTTGTATACTATTCTCTATACCTTTACTATTTACTAAATGTGAAACTATTATGTACTTATTTTTGGTTTTGTTCATATCAACATTTCAATGATAATCATTTTATATTCTTGAATCAGTTATGATAAGGCGGCGTGCATAATACTATGGCTCCCCTCGCATTACAGTAATTACCCTAGTCGTGTTACCAATTTTGACATATTTTCACCAGAAGCCCTCTACCTTGCTGGGGATTAATTTTCCAAGTACAACTGCAAACTTACACCATAAATAAATGATTTTGTGACATCCAAGGCGAAAATGCCAACACTTGTCTACACCGTCTTAATCGGAAATAGCTCAAATACTCATTTTCAGCTCATTTTCTTAATCTCGGAAGATCATTCCGAGATTCGAGGTATTTTGTCTGATTATCTCAAAGTGCAATCACTGAACTTTCAGGTCGAAATCTAGATTTGTTTGCTATTTAATGTCGCATCTACATCTAGGTCATTAGCGACCACTATTGCATTTAACGGTATGTTAAATGTGAATATGACATGATGTGATGATAGAGGGTGAAAGGGCGAAGCAAATACAACCATGCCCAAGGCGGGCCTCGAAACCGCGATCCTTCGGTCCGAGATCGCTATGACCCTGCCTTAACGATCTCGACCACCGTACCGGCGAAATCTAGATTGTTCCCTGAACTTTCAAATGGTCTCACTGTAATGCACTTTGTAAAACACACGGGTCAAACCTTTCTCTTTTCTGTTTTTCCTTGATGTCTTTCTGCAACGTTCTACTCATTGATTTCTTCTAAGACCACTTGCTGTTCCCGTGACAATGGCAACTTTCCCCCTCGCTTGTCTTTTATCACGTTTGTTGGTTTGATAATGTTGATATTCTATCCAATATTTCAGTTGAACCCTAACAACTGTTTACTTGGCCGTGAATGCACCATAGAATGGCAATCCATGTAAGTCATCAGATACCGTATCGACAACAACCCAGCACATTTAATTATTTATATAATTTTGGAGTTCCAAGCCGGCAGCGGTGCAGGTCGGACGTGCCAGCTGCTCCGCTCCGCGCTTTACCAGTAAGACCCCGTTCTCCCTGAGTGAAACAGTTACTATAAACGGTGGTAGTGTGTGTCCAGTGTGTGCAGTGCTCCGCGCATTATCAGTGAGTCCCCGTCTCCCTAAGTGCATCAGCTATTATAATCGGTGATACTGTGTGTCCAGCGTGTGCAGTGAAAGTCCCGCTTTCGATCAGGGCAGCGACTACGGCCCCGGCCTCGGTTACGGGGCCACCAGGATGGCGGAAGAGAACTACGTCAACACCAGCGGACCTGAAATACAGCTGGCGGAATACCACCAGCAACAGAGGCAACTGCTAATCGATCAATACCAGTGCCAAATCCATCAACTGCAACAAGATCTCCAAGAAGCACAGCTTAAAGTTCAACGCTATGAACAATCGACGCAACTTTACAATACGCAGTTATCGCAAGCAGAAGACACCGAAATGCAACAGCCACGTTCCTCGGAGAACAGTGTAATTCTATCGACATCAACAAATCAGGTACAGTGCAATTCTAGTTTCCTACCTGAATGGCAAGTTGTTCGCTCTGCTAAGCGTAAACGACGTGACAGCGGTGGTATAGTAACCCCACAGCAAGCGCCAAATACGAGTGAAATAAAAATAAGCAACAGGTTCGAAGCACTGCAAAGCATTAGAAACAACTCCAACGACACGGAAAAGACACCACAAGCAAACGATATGAATGAAGATACAGCTCCAACAAAACCTCCCCCTATATTTATTCCTAATGTTATAAAAGTGCCCTCATTCACAGAGTCATTACGTGAAGCTATCGGACAAAATAAATTTACATATAAAATGTACAACAATGAAGTAAAAGTCAACCCAGAGACAATAGAAAGCTACAGAGCAGTTATAAAATTCCTAAATGAAAAAAAAAGCAATGTACCACACGTACCAACTAAAAAAAGAAAGAGCATTTCGTGTTGTCCTTAGGCACGTACACCCATCTGTTGAAACAGAGAGTATTCAAAGTGAACTCGAGGAACTTGGTCACAAAGTCAGGAACATTCACAACATTCGCCATAGATTGACAAAAGACCCAACATGCCTTTTCTACGTCGACCTAGAACCACGACGGAATAACGCAGATATCTACAAAATTACTACATTAATGCACGCCCAAGTCAAGTTCGAACCGCCGTATAAAAAGAAAGAAATAGTGCAATGCTATAGATGCCAACAGTACAATCATAGTCGTGCGTACTGCAAACGAAGCCCTAGATGTGTGAAATGCGGAGAAGCACACCTTACCGAAATGTGTAAGAAAGATAAACAAACAAAACCAACATGCGCTCTTTGCGGCAAGGGACACCCAGCAAACTACAAAGGATGCAGAGTATACAAAGAACTTATCAAAAGAACATACCCAACAAGTGATCGACAAAAAAACTTCGAGAAAAAAACACTACGCAAGAACAGTACAAACCAGCTATGGAAGAGTTTCCAGGGCTAAACTCTTACTCAGAATGCCCGTCGGATCCCTTGCATAATACTAACGCCCAGATAAAAAATGTTCGATCGTATACCCAAGCTTTAACCAATCAATCAGTAGACATCGGAAATGTATTACATGAATCATTTTCAAGATTTGAAAAAATACTTAAACAGCAAGCAGAACAGATAAGTTCAGTGCTAAATCTACTCACGATTCTTATTTCAAAATTAAATTGAATTTGTACAAACCAACGTGGAATTATAAGATAGCAACATGGAATGCAAATGGCCTCTTACAGCACAAACAAGAATTAATTTTATTCCTTCAAAATTATAAAATTGACATTATGTTAATTAGCGAAACCCATTTCACCAAGAAATCGTATTTCTCAATCCCTGGCTATGTGACCTACAACACACAACATCCAGATGGTACCGCTCATGGAGGAACTGCCATTATTATACGGAACAAAATCAAACATCATGAACTAAAAGCATACAACTTCTGCAGGCAACCTCTGTCCAACTTCAAGATCTATGCGGCCCAATCAACGTAACTGCAGTGTACTGTCCACCTAGGCATAACATTTCAGAGGCAATGTTCGAATCATTCTTCAACATCGGAACAAGATTCATTGTGGGTGGCGACTACAATGCAAAACATGTGCACTGGGGGTCAAGACTAAATACACCAAAAGGAAGACGCCTTTACAACTGTGTTCTTAGAAATAATCTTATAGCAGTGTCCACTGGAGAACCCACATATTGGCCTACTGACAGAAACAAAATACCGGACCTTCTAGACTTCTACATTATTAAAGGTATTTCAGTTGATAAAATTTGTATAGAACCAAATCATGATATGTCGTCAGACCATTGCCCTGTTATTCTGACCATCAGCTCCGAAGTGTCACAAAATCCTTCACCGCCAAGACTCTACAACAAATTCACAGACTGGGACAAATTTCGTGAAATTATGGATAGTAGATTACTAGCAATGTGCCACTGCATAACCCGGAAGATATCGAAGAAGCCACAGAACACCTGATTAACTCCATACAACATGCCGCTTGGGACTCAACACCTCAAATTGTTCAAAGTAAGCAATCAACAATTCCCATAAACATAAGAGAAAAAATCAGAGAGAAACGGCGACTACGACGTATTTGGATGACAACCAGGCACTCTGAAGACAGAACAAACTTCAATAGAGCCTCCAGGCAGCTGAAGGAATTATTGAAACAACTCAGAAATGAATCATTTACACAATATGTACAGTCACTAACAGCAACTGCAACAACAAACTATTCGATCTGGAGGGCTACTAAGAAAAATAAACACCCACAAATTCAAATACCACCTATAAGGAAGAAAGATGGAACATTGGCAAGAAGTGCAACAGAGAAAAGTGAACGACTTGCTGAACACTTCTCTTCCGTATTCGAACCTATAACTCCATGGAACAATGCAATTGAGGAAGAAGTACTTCGATTTAATAATGCTCCCTGTCAATTATCGCTTCCAACGCAATCTTTTTCTTCTAATGAAGTAAGAGAAACTATTCAGCGTTTTATAAATCCTAACAAAAGCCCAGGTTATGACCTAATCACAGGCAAAGTCTTGCAGGATTTATCAACGAATGCTATTGAATTTATCACCTTGCTCTTCAATGCGATTCTCCGACACAATCATTTCCCTGGACAATGGAAGATAGCTCAGATCATAGCGATACCTAAACCAGGAAAACCACCTAACGATGTATCATCTTATCGCCCAATAAGCTTGCTTCCAATCTTATCAAAGGTATTCGAAAAAATCTTACTCCAACGATTAAAACCTCTTCTGCAACAAATAATCCCAGAACACCAGTTCGGATTTAGAGAACAACACACAACAGTCGAACAAGCGCACCGAGTTGTTGAAGTTATTACTCAAAGTCTCGAAAGGAAAAGCTACTGCGCAGCTGTATTTCTTGATATACAACAAGCTTTCGACAAAGTATGGCACGAATGACTTCTGTATAAAATTAAATCTACTCTGCCCCACGCGTATTATCTACTGATGAAGTCATATCTATCTAACCGACACTTCCAAATCAAATATCAAGAAGAATTATCATCCTTCCATCCCATTAAATCAGGAGTCCCTCAAGGCAGTGTACTGGGTCCTGTATTATACCTTATAAACACATATGATTTACCAACAAATGAAAATACTACAACTGCAACTTATGCGGACGATACAGCAATTTTGGCAGTACATGAAGACCCACTCCAAGCATCAAAAAATATGCAAGAGCACCTGAACCAACTAGAACAATGGTTACAAAGATGGCGGATTCAAGCAAATGCCTCCAAATCCAAAAATATCATATTTACCCTATCCAAAAAGGAGTGTCCCAAAGTCCATCTAAACAATGAATACATAGCACAAGTAACTTGCATTAAATATCTAGGATTTCATATGGACAAACGGCTTACATGGAGGAACCATCTAACTGCAAAGAAGAAAGAAGCACAAATCAGATTCTCCCAATTATCATGGCTCATCAACCGCCACTCAAACCTTTCTTTAAACAACAAAGTACTCCTCTACAAAGCAATTATCAGGCCTATTTGGAGCTACGGAATTCAACTCTGGGGATCCGCTAGCAAATCAAACATCGAAATACTCAGAAGATTCGAATCAAAATGCATTAGAAGATTAGCCAACGCACCGTGGTACGTAACGAATGAAACAATACGTCGAGACCTGATGATACCTACAATATATGAAGAAATCACTCAGCGTAGCACCACCTACCAAGAGCGGTTAGACAAACATCCAAATCCACCAGCCATCAATCTACTGAACAATAGCGAAGAAGAACACCGACTGAAAAGACACCATATTCTGGAATTACCTTTCCGTTTCAACAACCCACATGACGATGTACTCTAGCTTCAATTAATGCATAACTAACAAATTTACTGAATGTTTGTTAAGAAAACAGATTGTAAATAAACAGAATAATAATAATTTTAAAAAAATATATAATTTTGACTACTTTTTCGGTTCATTAGAATTTCTATAAAAAAGAAAATAATGATGTTTGACGGCCAACACCTCCTAGACATCTTAACAGATTTTGATTATTTGAGAGACATAATTGGATTGTGACCCAACTAAGGATCTTACCATATCACTTTAATTTTCGGATGTCATTGTCTGGGGGTATCTATCATATTAATTTCCAATGCGCGCAGAAATTGAAAGAAAACTATACAGTCACTGATCAGGTGAGAAGTATCTATAAATTCGTTAGATACCCAAGAACTCGGAAAAAATCCAAAACAATGAAACACTTTCGATTTTAACTCAATCATGCAAATATTGGATTGTGTTATTCCTCCTACGTTCGTGCTGGAGTATACCAATTGAATTCTAATACTCAGTGCAGCACTGTTTACGACACAGCCTAGTCATATAACAGCGAAGCACGAAGGAAGGCTCCGCTCGCCATTAAATATTTGCTATTCTGGAACACGAACTGTTGCGTTTTGGTGTCGTGTTTTGGAACACGAACGTTTTTATAGTTTACACTGTATACACTAAACAATGTTATTACAGTATCCATGAAAGCTGTTGGTGAAATATTGAATTTATTGTAGTGCTATACGATAGTATTATATTTGTTGTTTCCCATCAGTGCGCATGTTACTTTTTGACAAGTTATTTTGTGTGATTTTGATCAGCAACATTTTAGCTGCTGCAATCGCAAGTGGCTCTGCAACCTTACTCGTTCATATAAGTCGTTTATTTGAACCTATCATGCATCGTATTATCTAGTTTGATTAAGGAACTATTCTACGTGTCCTGGGCGTGTTGATGGGGTCTGACCTTTTTGACAACATTCATACTCGAGTTGCCCGTCTAAACAAACAAAAGTACTTAAGAAAAAAGAGAAAGAGAAAGAAAAAAGAGAAGGAAACAAGAAAAAAGAGAAGGAAACAAGAAAAAAGAGAAGGAAACAAGAAAAAAGAGAAGGAAAAAAGAAAAAAGAGAAGGAAAAAAGAAAAAAGAGAAGGAAAAAAGAAAAAAGAGAAGGAAAAAAAAGAGAAGGAAAAAAGAAAAAAAGAGAAGGAAAAAAGAAAAAAGAGAAGAAAAAAAGAGAAGGAAAAAAGAAAAAAAGAGAAGGAAAAAAGAAAAAAAGAGAAGGAAACAGAGGCACAGAGACATAGATAGATAGATAGATAGATAGATAGATAGATAGATAGGTAGATAGATTTCTGTCTGCCCTGGGGTTCCTCAGCACTTGGATTTCTCGTTTCCTCGGTGGCCGCTGGCAACTTCTGCCTTCCACTCGGAAATAAACTAAGAAGAATATGTTGTGTAGACATATTTAATTATTCTATAACTGTTTTCTTGTTTTTATCAGTTTTATCAGTGGAAGACAGCGTCTACCACGTCTCTCCTGACGCTAAGCCACTGTCTACAACCGAATGTTAATGTACAAAAAAGCTTGCGGTTGGACGAACAGTCTGGCTCATAAAAATCTATCTGGCCTACTAATCTGGCAGACCTTTGTATTGTGATGGAGAAAGCTTTTAGTCGAAAAAATACGTATTGTAATAGCGTCTTCTTCTGTTGGAAAATCTTTCATTATAAATTTCCAGTCCACACGTTTATGACAAGTTCAAAATGCCATACCTCCTTTATTTAAGAAGTCTCGAATGCTGATGTCCTTGTAATTTTTCATCGGCGTTTTTCGTGGAAAAGCGCTTATCACTGTTACCTCGTGGCCTCTCTTGGCCAGTTCCTCAAGGAGAGGGCTGAAGGAAATAAAATGACTCTTCCCTGGAAACGGAAACATTGATAAAATTCGTGCTCCATCTGTGTTGGGTCCCATCAAAAACGCGACTGCTGCACAACATATGAGAAATCGGAGCATCTGCAAGAGAAGAAACACATTTAAATAAGTAAAGTGAAATAAGTAAATAAGTTTATTGTAAATTAAGTAAACCATTAATACTACTCCCATGTATTATTAACATTTTCAAGTCTTTGCAAAATCAGTAATTATCGTAACCATTAATATATTGTTTAATAATATTTTTATTTTGCAATTTTCTAGTATATTGGAAAAGACGTAACTTTTAAAACATTTAGTATTGAGTAGAACTTTAAACACGAAACACATTTAAAAGATAGAAAACTTTTGCTTAAAAACAGCTAAATTTCCTGACAGTGAAGTCTTCGTCCTATTGCCAATAAATTGATTGGGATCAAATTCAGGGATAGTTTTAATCGTTTCTAAATTGGAATATGAGTTAGTAGGCGGGATATTTATTTGACCATTTGAAAATGAAGGAAGTACTCAAGGAAGTAAAATTTCCTTCAAACTGATTTTCAGACTTAAATGTATTATTATTATTATTATTATTATTATTATTATTATTATTATTATTATTATTATTATTATTATTTGCGTGAAGTCCATTTATGATCACGGTGTACGTTCTATTGGGTGGCTCAGTCATATTACATCCCGGAGAGAGATTAACGGGGTCATTATAGGGATTAGCTTTTTGGCTGTATACCTCGGTAAGGCAAAGTTTGAATTATGAGGTGATAGTATGAAGATGAGAGGTGGCCGTGGGCTCTTTCAAGCATCCCAGCATTCGCCTGTAAGACTGAGGGAAACCGCGAACCCTCCGGCTCGGAAATCGAACCTGGGCCTCTCGACCGCAAAGACAGCGCATTAAGCACTAAACCACTTACCTCGGATTATTATTATTATTATTATTATTATTATTATTATTATTATTATTATTATTATTGCTGTTGTTATTGTTGTTGTGTTAAGCGTAATTTTACAGTTTGGTTGACGGTTTCTCGCTTACTATACGCCACTGCGTTTCATTCCGCATTCCGTCTGGCATCTTCTATTCCCCCATTTTTCATTGACGCATCGATGACGGCCCTCCAAGATTTCCTCGTTTGTCCGTTTTCTTCTTCCGAAAGGGATCCTCTCAAAGACTACTTTTGCTATTCTGTCGGAGTGCATTATCATTAGATGGCCATACCACTGGAGTTGTTTGTATGCTACAGGCCTGCACGGCATTTTGCACTTTCGCTGACCTCGGGAGCCGCGCGCGAGGCAACCGAGTGCAAATCCAGGAAGCTAAGAAGGGTGGGGATGAGGCAATTCTATGAGTGGAGACCACCAATGAGAATGCGCAATTCGAAACGTAGCGCGGAAATTAAAATTGCAATCGGCGACATGACGGACTGTTACATTCAGTTAATTTGATATTGCCTTTTGAGTTATATTTCAAATGTTGTTAATAGATGTCAATGTGAAATATGAAACTGGAACGAATTAGACATACCTAGATATTTGGTTTGGACACCAAGTATTACAATAGCTTGTATGGCTATTACTGTTATTCGCCTTGCTACCAGGTAATCACAAATTTATTGCGGTGCTTAACACAAAATTGTCATATTGAATTGTTTTTATTTGATGATTACAGTAATTAATTATTTTCGTTAGTTATTTGTAATTGATTAAGACAGTTATATAAAAAAATCTAAAAAAATCGTGATTACTTTTTGCTCTAATTTTTAACAAGAGTACATCATCTATTTCTAATATCAAATCGACGAACAATATTTATTCATAATCGTTTTACGACGTTGAAATATGTAAGGAAGCCCGAAAGGTCTTGTATCTGCAATGTTAAATTCAAGGAACATTATTTTCAAAACTATGTACACTAGAGTATTGATTTTTTACTGTAGTTTCTTAGTTATATTTTAAACTTGTTTTATAAGATAATTAAGAAATTAAATTTTTTGTATATATCAAGTTTTAAAAGTGTAAAATATTTACACTTTATGTAAATTATACAGATTAATAATACAGCAAAATGTGAAAATCGATATTTTTTTAATTTTTCACCTTCTGGGTCCCTTGAAAATATATTAACTGAATTTTATGAGTATAATGTCCATAAAACATTCATTCAACTTCACTGGCTTTAACTTAAATCTTTATAAATATCTCCTACATTAGAGTTGAACGATATCCAATACTTCGGACATTTCGCTAGTTATACTCACATAATTTCCTTCGTTTTGCTATAATTTGGAGATTATAACTCTCCTGGTAGAAAATCAATTATTAAATTGAAAATGAATGGTAGTTAGAATTAAATATTACATTTTTTAAAAAAGCCACTGCTTTACAATGTTGTTTAAGAGTCAAAATGAGCATATTCTAAAAATGTGTGAATTATGGACCTGATAGCCGTATTGTTAGGTCGGCTCTTCGTTAGATGTATTTTTTTCAAACAGGGTATGATAATGACAGGGTATTAAACTAATACGATAACACCGTCTCCAAAAATTAATTTTATTTGCATATAATCGAGAGTTCATTTAATATTTTTTCCCCAAAAAGTCTGATCCATACGTGACACAAAATTTTAATGTATTGTATGTTTGTGAAATTTTGTGAAATTTTGAAACGTTAATATTCATTATAGAAGCCTGATGTTGACAATATATGAACATTTTCGAAACCTTTTGTAAAGAATTAAATAAAAATAAATAATGTGAAATTTTCTTACTATGTTTTTAAATTAAGCCAACTAAGAATGGGATTATATATTGATTTATATAAAATATATTCAATATCATCATTATCTTCTAAAATATCCTGGTTGTAAGCAAAATGCTTAAAGTTCTTCTCGTTTCCAACAGTCACTCCCATATTTATATAATTTTGGATTGCCAACAAAACTCTTATTACTTATCTTAACATAACTCATAATGTTTTCGTAGAGACTATTCTTTACCTTTATCAAGGCAGGAGATAACTTCCTTTTTTTGGAAGTTCATACAATTTATCGGAATTATCGTTCGTCCTCCGTAACAACACAAATTAAGTGTAATTCTCTGAGCGTTAAGATTTTATTTTCAATTAACTATTTAATATAGAATATATTATACTAGCTGGTACCCGGCGCTTAGCAGCTAATTGTGGAAATATCGTTTGAAATTGGAAAGAGTTGTCTTGTTTAATTGGAAATTATAGAAAGAAATATATTTATTTTCTTGTCGGTAATTAATAGAAAAAGCCAGGGGTAGGGGTATTTATTACAACCAGCCAGAAATCCTAAGTCGTAATCCAAAATACAAACCAAGTCACAGAAATTCCAATAGATGTCCCAAAACATCGGACAATCGTTACCGTTCACCAGAAGTGTTACGCATGGAAGGGAGAGCGAAAAGTTTCGTCGGCCGAAGCATAACAGCCCAAGCAATCAAGTTACAAGTGGATACAGGCTCTCCAGTAACATTAATCAATTTGGGTACATACAGGAAGATAGGTGCACCACAATGATCTAAGTCCAGCCAGAGATTGTGTTATTTTGTTAAAGATAGAATTGAGACTAAAGGGTCGTTCAAGAAGAAGCTAAGAACAAAGAAGTAGTGAGGAAGATCTTTATTACAGTTGTTTACAGAGCAGATACAACTAACGTCATGGGAACGGACGCCTTCAGAGCTTTCCAGATTAAGATTGAAGATCAAGTGAACTTTGTGACAAAATCGGTGCTGTTCGAAGAAACTGAAACGTTAGTTAGGGATTTTTCTGTTTTATTGCAGGAAAAGCAGAAGGTCTCGAGGCGCATTTACAGTTGAAGAATGGTGCCAACCGCAGGTACTGCAAGGCGCGGCCCATACCCCTAGCACTTCAGGAGCAAGTAAACAAGGAGCTGATAAGACTACAAAGCTTAGGCATTATTACACCAGTTAAAACAAGCGCTTGGGCTACGCCCCTTGTGGTGGTAAAGAAAGCTGATGGAGGCATACGGCTGTATGGGGATTGTTGGGGCTGCGAAATATTTCTTAGATAAATTAGGAGAGCATCAGCTAAAACTACAACGAACATCACCTTTTCTATCGAAATTTTTCATCAGACGAGAGTGTTCTGGAAAATAAACTATACATAATTGGCAAAGATTGTTACTTTGCAGAAATAATCAACGAGTATTGAAGAGTTTGTCATGGTTACATCTGTCCAGACGAAATTAAAAGTTTTCGCTACAAATTACACGTTTTACTGTACGTTGGATTGCAGAGAGGTGCTGGGAATTGCCTGGCAGCGCCCCGAATCGAACTTTGAATGCGCCTTCACTTTAGCAAACTGCTCGCGGCTCCTCTGACTTTCATGACAATGCGAACTCGCTGTGTCTAACGCTGAAACAGGTGGATTCCGAGAAATCTGGCGGCAGCGATGGTGTAACGGTTAGCGTATCGGACTGATATCCAAGTTGGTGGGTTCAAACCCGATCGGAGCGGATTTTTGAGGGCGAAAAATCCTTCGCACGCCTTCCTTCGGAGGGGAAGTAAAGCCGTCTGTCCCATGTTACTAGATTTACTTGCATGTAAAAGATCCTTAAGCCTAAATGACGCCTCTGAGCTAAATTCAAATCGCCTGTTTCGTCGCCCAAGAAATGCCTCCTTTCTTCGCTAGTGGGTGAAAGGAGCGTAGTGAAATTTGCGTGGTCAGACATAAGAGCGAGCCTGATGGCCCGAGTCTCGCCACGTACAATAAAGCATCAATTCAATTCAGCTCACTGCGTCTAACGTTGAAAGAGCTGGATTCCGAGAAATCTGACAATGTGTACATATTTCGTCGCAGCCGCCCGGGAGCTGATGCGATCTATTGGTGACGCTCCGAACTAACAGGAAGTAGTTGACAATCGACGTCAAAGAATTTTCTACGAAATAAATGAGTACTTGGTCAACTGGTAAGAAATTCGCGCAGCTTTTTTGAGCAAAATTAGACCTCCTGAGCGTGAAGAGTGAAATGTATGATCTTTTCTTCTGAAATACCTTCAAAGAGAATAGAAATTGAGCTGTTTGAGTCGTGGCGCCAAATTTGAACTAATTTGGCGCTCAATGTGCCAACAGGGATTTCAAATCCATAGTAAATATCCTGCTAGAAATAGAGAAATATCCTATTCTCCGGACGAAAGAATTGTTTCAGAGATTAGGAGGAGGCCATTACTTTTCCAAAATTGATTTAAAAGACGCTTATCAGCTATACAGCTCCCTTTGGTCAAAGAATCGAGAAATTGCCTTACGGTGAACACATTTTTTGGACACGAGAGATTGACTTTTGGAGTAGAATCCGCGGCCCCCATTTTTGAAATATTTTCTGAAAATTGAAAGTGGATATACCGTTGCGTGGACTATTTAGATGCTATTGTTGTAACAGCGGCATCTAATGAAGAGCATATAAACAATTTGAAGAAATTATTAGGTAAATTGCAGGTAGCGGGACCTACGGATAAACTAAGCAAGTGCGATTTTTGAAAACCTTGTTTTACAAATCTAGGTCATGTGATCGATAAAGAGGATATTAGACCCACGTAAACTAACGTGGAAGCCATTATTAATTTGCCGGTTCCCAAGAACATTAAGCAATTACGTCTTTTCATGGGAAAACTAACTAAAATGCCAAATTCATACCAGATTTTGCGGAAAAAGCAGCTTCACTCAATGCATTACGCAGGTAAGGAACCAATGTTCTGTGGTCTTCAGCGTGCCACTCGGCTTTTGAGAGGATAAAAAACAGTAATTAAGGCAACGTGCTCCGACATTTTGACCCTAAGAGGGCGGTCATACTGGCAACGGAGGCCTCAGATTACGGGATAGGGGTTGTACTCTCCCGAAAAGATGATCTAGGACAGGAGCACCAAATAGCATTTGCGTCTAAAACGATAAATGTACATCAATGCCAGTATGCACAAATTGAAAAAGAAACGTTGGCAATTATTTTCGGGATAATACAATTTAATAGTATTTATATGGATACAAATTATTATAATTACATTTTATTATAATTATTGATCACAAGCCGTTAGTGGAGCTTTTTCACTCAGCGAAGATGATTCCAGACAACACGCTGCGTGAACTTCAGAAATGGGCGTTGTTTTTGGCAGATTACTATTACAGTATTTGTGGCAAGGTGGAATCTGCAAGAGAACGTATTTTGGAAACAGGGACAGGTGGAAGACAAGAGCGGGGGTCGTGTAATTGGAAGTAAGGGACTAGCATAGAGGAATGATACCGCGCACCAATACTGCGTCAGCAGGTATTGGCAGTACTCCACAAAGGGCACTGGGGAATCGTGCTCACCAAACGAATAGCAAGGAAGTATTGTTATTGGCCCGGAACACAGGCAGAAAACAAAATAAGGCTCTACGAGCTATGCCAGGCTTTTCAGAAGAATCCGAAAAGTAGTTTTAAGGAATGACCGGAACCCCAGGGGCCATGGGATACAATACATATTGATTTTGCAGCCGTTTCAGGGGGCAATGTGATTGGTTGTGGTAGATGCAGATTCAGGATACCCAAATTTGTTTCGTATGACTAACACAACAGCAGAGACAACGGTAAATGCGCTTCAAATGACACTCGCAATAGAGGCGCTTCCAAATTCACTATCAGATAATGGACCGCAGTTTACGGGAGACGTGTTTCAAAATTTCCGTAGAATGAATGGTATTGATCAAGTGTTAGCTTTACCTTTCCACCCTCGTTCCAATGGAGAGGTGGAACGTTTTATACTAACTTTTAAAGCAACCATGAATAAGACCAAATTCGAGAACAGCGATGAGCAAGAATCAGTGTTGGAGTTTTTGTTATCTTGTAGTGCCTTACCAGGGAGGGACGGGTTCATCCTTACTCAGATGTTACATGGTAGGCAACCCTGAACCCTTTTGTCACTGTTGTATCTGCCAAAAGCGGCCCGCAAGAAACAAAAAGCGATTTTTAGGGTAGGGGCAAACGTGATGTTGAGTCGCCCAAGTGGGTTCCAGGAACGGTGGTGGAGGTGCAAGGAGCAAGATTCTATGGGATTCAAAAAGGAAACTGTTTAGTCAGAAGGCATCAGGAATAGTTGCGGCTGAGTTATTTTTTGGTAGAGGGTTCGGACAATACCAGGTAAAGAGAGGCGGAGAAATCATCGAGCGTCAGTGCTGATGGCCCTTATTGACAGAGCGGCTGAGAAGCCACCACGCTGAGCGGCTGCCACTACGCTGCAGCAGGAGTTGGACCTGCCGGGGCAGCAGTTGGTTTCCGAGGCAGAGCAGCAACAGGAGACACACCTACAACCGGAACAACCGCTGGATTTTCAACAAACGGACCAACGGATGGAAATGGAGCCTAAACAGTCGCTGATGCATCAAGAGTTTCAACTGGACTAGTAGATGGGATACGAGCCGCAATAGCCAGAATTTGAGCAGGTGGAGCAAGAGCCGCAACAACTGCAGGAGCAGCCACTGCACCCTCCACCTGGCACTGCGCTTCCGAGGAGGCGCAGCTGCAGTCGCAGCAACGAGATGCTTAGACACAGTCAGAACTGAAAGGTTCAGGTGCGGGTAAGAAGCGACGCGCCAGGCCACGGTCGAGATGAACACCATATCGAGAAAGGCAAGAAGACGTCTCCCCAGTACGACCGCACGAAGAAAAACAACAGGACCTCCTGCAAGCGAAACGGTGAGGACAGCGGGAGCGAAGGCGCAGCAGCAGTAGGTTGCGAAATCGATACTGTCCGTATCGTGCTCAATAGCTGGGGAGGGTGATGTATACAGAGCAATTGTGCCCGCGGAGACGGGCTAGAGGAGCACACACTGTGACTGCTCATAAGCACATAAGAGGTGCGGCCCACTGTGGCCGCCCCGGAGACACCGGGGGTTGGGATCTCTTCAAAGAGGAGTCTCTTGTTGGGTGTTGTTACTTCCCTATTTGACTCCTGCCACCCCTACAAGGCTGGGGATTGGGAATCTGGGTGTTAGGTGTATGGGTTATTTTGTTAGGGAAGAGTGGGTTATTTTATTACGGGTGGGGAGGGAAAGGATGAGAAGGAAGGGGGGAAGGGGGGAGGAAAGGGAATGGAAGGTAGAAGGATGTTGGAGGGGAATGGGAGGGGGATCTAAGGAGCAGGGAGCTTGTGCTTTTGCTTAGTTTTTCGTCCAGTGTAACCGTTCGTTTTGTCAGTAGTTTGTCTGTGGTTTGTTAGTCTGGTCATGTATGCTCTCTGGTCATTGGAGGGGGAAGTTGAAGGATATCCAGGGGGTGTTTTTTATTTGTGTGCCGGGGGATATTTCTTAGGATATGGTGGTGGGGTAGGATAAGGTTATGAAATTTAGGGTTGTTGAAGTATTGTTGAATTTGGGATCTGGAGGAATTGTACAGGCAGGTGAGAATGTGCGGTATCTTGTGATTGAAACGGATGTCGTTATAACGGGTAAACGTGGGGGCCGGAAGACGAGTCTAATTACACGATTTTCTGTTGTTATGAGTTTTTTGCGGTTCATTTGGGTTGTGGCAAACCAGGTGGGATGGACTTAGGAGAGGATTGGTCGGATGTAAGTGTAATAGGTCTGTAATTTTTTAGGAATGGGGATGGATGGGTTTGTAAGGATGGGATATAGGGCGTTGGTGATCCGGTTGACTTTGGTTGCTGTATTTAGGATATGTTGTGTTCACAGGAGTCGTTTGGATAGGGTAATTCCAAAGTATTTGGCGGTAGATTGCCGGGGATGGGATCTTGGTTTATGTTTAGGAGGGAGGGCATGACGGGTTTTGTTGATTGGAGAACAAGATGACCTGAGATTTGGAGGGATTTATGACTATTGCGTTTTGAGTGCCCCAAAAGTGAAAGGAATCGAGGGATTTTTGAAGTTACAGGGAACGGTTAAGGTTGTGGTAGGAAACAAGGAAAGGTCAACGGTGTATAGGAATCTCTCTACTCCAGGGGTGGGAGGGATGTCGTTCATATAAATGGATGGTATGGAGAGATTGAATCATCAAAATTCTCTACGAAATGGAGATAGATGGCCAAATACTAACTTTCATAACTTAGTTCATAAAGAACAGATCTTGGCAAGTTAAATTCAATAATACTTTATATAACAAATAGTATACAATTAATAACGGAGTGCTTCAAGGATCTGTGCTTAGTGTACTACTATTCTTAATTGCCATAAATGATATCACGAACCATGTCCATCGGCCAGTGAACGTACACTTGTTTGCAGATGATATGTCTATAACAATAACTAGGTAAAATATTAAAACATCTCTAGAATTGCTCCAAATCACTTTAAACGAAATTCAAGATTAGACCAATACGACATTTTTCAAGATCTCTAAAACCAAATCTGAATGCATAGTTTTCAAAAAAAGGGGTAACATCTAATCAGTTAAACCTAAAAATAGGTCCACAACAACTAAAATGTTCCAGTCTAATCAAACTCCTAGGAATACTATCTAATAGTAAAGTGACATGGATACCACATATCAATAATTTAAAAGCTGAATACCTTCGAAGAATGGATATAATTAAAGCCGTTTCATCAGATTCGTGGGGAGCCAACATAAATGTTATACTTTCAACATACAAAACTCTCATTCGTTCCAAGACAGATTACGGAGCAATTATTTACCAGTGACCTAAACCAACAATATTACGTAAATAGTCTTAACCCAATCCTCGCAGCCGGATTAAGGCTGGCCATCGAACGAACCCGATTTCGAGCATTCTTGTGGAATCCAATGAAGAACTTGTTCATATCGGACGAAAACTACGTTTTTCATACGCTAGCTAAATATCACTCACTCCTAAGGACCCTGTTTATAATAATGTTTTCTCCAGAAAATATTACGATAAATACGCTCAGAAAAAAAGTATGCAATGAAACCAGTTAATTATCTCCTGACCCAGTATCCTGAAGAAATACACTGTACATTTCCTACTGTGCGAACTACCATGATTAGAAAAAGACCTCCATGGATTCCTTTGCTAATGAATATCAACACCAGACACAATGATCTTTCCTAAAAAGAAACCAACACGTTAATTTACTAAGCTTATATTAACGATATCCGCAACAAGTACATTGGATACACACATATCTTCACTGATGGCACCCATAAACAGACTGGAGCTGGCCGAGCAGTACAAATAAAAGAGGCATCACTACAGTCAAGGTTAAATGATAATAACTCAATTTTTTTTACTGTGAAGCATATGCCATTCTTCTCGCATTTAAATATATCCAAGAACATACCGAAAACAATTTGTTATTTTTACAGATTCCAAAAGTGTGTTCGTAAGCTTAAGTAATAATGAAAACGCTAAAGCTATAGTAAATGAAATAGCTGACATCTACTATGACTAATTATAGAACAACAACAAGAAGGAAATAATTCTTATTTGGATCCCATCGCATCAAGGCTTTTCCGGTAATATATTAGTTGATGAAGCAACAAAAGACTTTATTAATACACCTATTGAAGAACATTCAGTTTCTTATAATGACGTCAAGAAATAACGTCATCAAAGAAATAAGGATCTTTGTAATACTGAATAGACCAAATCAACTAACCAACTACATCAGATCAGGAAAAGTATCTTCGATGACCACCTTCCTTACCTTCACAAGACAAAATATCAATCTGTACTCACCTGTTTAAGAATTGCCCATTCCAAACTAGCCCATCAGCATTTACTAACAAAAGCAATGACAAATCATTGTGGCCAATGTCAATCTGCCGTCTCCAAACGACACATATTGTTATTCTATTCCGTTTACAAAGATATCCGCAAAAATATGCATTACCTCTCACTCTCCCAGAATTTCTTAACAACAAACATCACATTGAAAATGTTTTAAAGGAAATTAACCTTATCAATAAGCTTAAAAAACTAAGCATCTGTTAAGCAGCAATATTATCGAAATGTAATGTCAAATAATGTATTGTAATGCACTACATGTATTCTGATGATTGTTTATATGCTGTTGAATGTGATTGTTAATGGTCGTCATGTAATGTTACACTTATTTTGACAAATTATGCCTTTATGCTTTATGCTTGCTGCTGTATGTCCTGTTGTACTTAGTATATATTATATTTGGATTTTGGTCGTTAATGACCTGGAAGTTCATGCAATCAATTAAATGAAGCATAATATTTTTTAAAGTATCGATAGAGTGAGATTTATACATTTCAAATGAAGAGAAATCTAAAACCACAAAGAAATTTTAAAAAACTTAATAAAGCAAATTCTCTTACCTTTGTGTTTTTTTGAAGATTCCCTGATTATAGATATACATAAACCAGATCTGTATAAAAATGTGGTGCAACGTTTGAACAGACCAGTGGATGGTGACACAGTATCTGCACAAATCCAGCGATTTGACTTTTCTTCCTATCTATACATTTTATCTTTCCGAAGATAAGAATTACATAAATTCTGATTCTGCATATTTTACTTTTATTGAACATAATGTATTTATATATAAGAGATTACGTCAATGGTATCTCATAAGGCCGTTAATAGAAGAGCGTTTTCCATTAAAATAGATTTCTACAAAAGGCGCGTGATATAAAATTACCTGGATATAAGGAAAAGTTCGAATGCATGAGTCTCAACGTATGTGACTATTGAAATCCTAATTCAGTTTGCGTTCGAAATAAATAATAAATAATATAAATGAGAGCGTAGGCTTCCGCGGCCGGAGTCAGTATTTACTTGGCTGTCCGGGTGACGCCGCGACTATGGCGAAGGAGCCGACGTTTCGATCGAAGGAGCCGACCTTCGCGAAGGTCGCAGAATGGCGACAGAAACGTCGGCTCCTTCGCCATAGTCGCGGCGTCACCCGGACACCCTAGTAAATAAATAATATAAATATTTCTTTAAAAAAGTATGCCATGGGAAAGATTAGCTGTATGATTAAAATTTAGTGGGGATGTTATAAGAAGAAGATATGTGATAGTAGATAACTATCTAGGAAATGCAGCCTTGCTGAAATACGCGTTAGGCAACTGTTGTAATTTTTGGGTTGCCGAAACTTCGAATTCGATTAGCATTTGTTTACGTTGCCATAGCCACGGTTGAGCGTTGCCGCTCGCCTGACTAACGAAGTCTCGAAGGACGCTAAAACCTGTCATCTGCAGTATCAGTCGAAATGAAATATGCAACCGCCGAACGCCTATGCGTGCTCCAAAGATGTTATAACTACACTAGATTGCTAACTCGACCTTCCAAAGTGAAGCCGGTGCGCCATCTTTAAAACGGGCAAAAACGACAAACAGGCAAGGTGTACTATACGCGCAAGTTTTCTTGATATTCCACAGCGGGAGGTGCGGGGAGAGGAGGGCTCTAGCTATGACTTACTAGTCACGACTTACAAAGACGTACTAACTGTGAGCATGAACTTAACTCGCCAAAGTGTGCCACGTGAAATGCTGCGATTGATTTAAAGTTACGAGATGGTTGTTGCCAGCATTGTAGGTTGGTACGTGCCGTTCCGAGTCGAACCTAAGTATTTCAACATGCCGTGCTATTCAGCGCTGAGTGAGGTCTAGGGAGCTCGTGTATCAAGAAAACTTGCGCGAGTAATAGTAAGTGTGGTGCTGTGTTTTTGTGCGAGATCGCAATGCCAAACTCGTTATGTGCGTATTGATGTACGAACCGACGAGTAAAAGGAAGGAAAACACAATTTTTCATGTACGTACTGTGCTTTATACTTGTTATCATGCTTATTTTTGGTTATTTGCCTACCTTGTGAGAATCTGAAAGAATAATCTATGCTCTTGCAGGTTTCTTCTGAATGACGAAGAGAAGCTGAAAATGTGGGTTATTGCTGTGAAGAGGAAGGATTTTGTTTCTACCAGGAACACCCGAATCTGCAGAGATCATTTTAAAGAAGATGACTTTATGTAGGCCCAATATTAATGTACCACAACTGAAGAGATCAAGGTGTAATTTAGTGTTTGATAGCATGGCTATTCGGAAAGATGTTGCGTGAGATCCTAAAGCATGTCGGTTTGTGGGTTATTGTGACTATGGTGATACATTTGCTGTGGAAGTTTCTGGATTTTCTGCTACTGAGGCATTAGTGTTCATGCTAGTTTCATCGACAAGCTTGTGGAAGTGGCCAATTGGGTATTTTTTTGTAAACAAGCCGAATACAGTGGTTTAAACTGATCTAGTGAAAACTGCTCTGATCATGAGCTTTGAGGTTGGTGTAAAAATAAAAGGTGTAACATATGATGGCACACACACAAATTTATAAACAATGATTGCACGTGGTTGTGATATTTATGCCAGAAGAAAATTATGATGTTGTGGGCTGAAAATAATCACGGACTTCTTGGGTTTAATCAACTTCACCTACGTAGATCCATGTAGGTCGTATTGGCATAATTCTCCGTCTACCCACTAATATAACAGCACTAAAACACGCAAAAGCACGTTTTTGGAAATTTTTTAGAATTTTCAGTCCGGATTCGAAAACAAATTATCTGTTTCAAGACCATCAAGACGCATCGAATGAGACATCATTCGTTTCGATTGGTGAACGGGAATTGATCTAACCGTGAGTGACGGGACTGTACATCCAAACAACGGAACTGTACGCACACTCAGAAGTTACATAAATACTGTAATGGATAATCTGCCAACATGCATAGTATCAATAAGAAATATTAGATTTGTGTTTTAATTGTTTACGTAAAAGAAAAATATATTCCTTTTCTTTCCACTGTTGACGTCCTTTGCTCATTCGTAAATTCTGTAATATAACAATTCTTTTTTATTTTAAATATTATTTTACTGCCGGCTAATTTTTAATATCTAACATAAGCTGACACATGGGTATCAACATATCGCACCTCCAATAGAATAGTGACACAAGTGCGAATTTCTGATTTCTCAGAAACTGCAATTTTAAGTTCCGTAGTTCTGTAATACTCGTTATAGATTGTACAAAATATTCACCTTCTAGCGGACAGTAATTGAACTAATTCAAAGTCAACTTCAGAATAGTAGCAGTACCTCTTGGAAACCTCTTATCAGCTTTTAGCTGAAAAATGACGATTTCGCACTAGTGTAATTTTTCTATTGGAGGTGCGAATTGATATTTACGTTGTATTCAGACGGGTCATTCGTATGAATCGACTGTTCCTGGAAATCTGTTCTAAATAAAATTATTTTAATTGATTGCAACTCACTACCAAATAGTCAGCCTTATTTCGACAACAAACAAAATACAACATTTATTCTCTTACCAACTGGAAAAGCCTACGAATCCTTGAGCTCATTTATCTGAATTCATTTCGTTTTTATGATAACCTGTTCTTGTGCAATTTTAATTAAATTGTTATGTTTATATTATTATAAGTTATTTATCTAAACGTCAATGTGTAGTTCTTTACTGCTTATGCCAAAATTCTTCGCGTGCTTTCGATAGCTTCTCGGATCGCAGGAAAACGTCGAGGGTCCCGCGGTGTCTTCTATCTTCTGTCGTCGTCTAATTAACTCCTAAATTCAGTGGCCCGTATGTTTCCAAAATAGCAATGAACAATATCATTCCTCTCCTGAACTTGACATTGGATCCTTCCTCATTAATCTCGCCCGCATCTACTAATGCGTTTCCATCTAACGGGAAGACCAGAGCAACCTATCTGTGATCTATTCGCCTCGACGGCTATCCTTTGGATAGTGTACAGGGTACTTACCCCCTGGGACATTTTTAAAATTTTCAAAAAAATGACTTCATTGCTTTTGATTAAATTTTGTTATTGGATAGTGTACAGTAAAGAACGATTAAGAGAACGGTGTAGGTTTCATATTCTCATACATAAAATTGCAAAAAATCAAAATTGTTTCTGCGTCTTCCTACATTTACAATTTTGAAGATATATTTTAAAATGAAATGTGTTCATCGACAACAGTTCTTCAAAGAAATTCATGTTCTATTTTTTGAAAATATGAGTATTTTTTGCATAATTTTAGATGAAACATAGGCGTTTTTGAAACCATTTTAAACAATTGATGGTCATATTTTTGGCGCACACTGCATTTTCGAAAACGGGTTAGTTCGAAATTGTAAATTCGAATTTCGCACGCTTTGTTACAGGCGTTGTCAGTTCGGAAAATTGCATCACAGAGGTTTCATAATTCTTCTAATTCATCCCATTGTTGTCGGTCATGATGATTGTATGATGGAGACGAAAGGCATAGATGGAATGAAAATCATGGATGGAAAGCCAAAGCCAAGCCTACTTTGATTACATTTGAAATGAGCTTTCAATTTTTTAAAACCATAATCAGCGATTAAAACTTCTTGAAGTGTATAAGTGTTTGTTAATAGTGTAAATTAGAATTGACGAAAACTTCAAATGGAACACTTCAAATGTTCTAATATTTCAAATGTAATCAAGGTAGGCTTGTGTGAAAGTATTCTTGCTTTTCTGTATTATGTTCTGTAAATACTGTAAACATTTAAATTTATTCATGTTCGTTTCATTTCTAAAAGTATGAAATGACTACTCTTCCTGACAATGGAAATAAATGCAATTGAAATGGAAATTGAATTCACTTTTTCAAGTTATAACTGAGCTTTTAGTACTTTAGAAATTCAAATACTTTAATACTTCATAACTATTTTCAGGCATGCGAGAAAGTATGTGCTGTTGTAGCACGTCTAATTTCTAACTGCAATGGGGCTTTGGCTTTTTATCCATGCTAATTATGGTGTACGAAATCTTTGTATTTATATGCCCCTCTAGTGCTGCGTATTTACATTAATTACCATAGCAAGCTGTCTGTTACCCTATTCGAATTCTGTATTGTAATGAATATTATTTTAACTGTTTATATTAACAGGAGAGGGTCATGGCTTTTAGAATGATCTGAATTAACGTAATGTGCCGTCCCCCAATTAAGCTGGGACCATAAAGCACGTTGCCCCTTTTCGGGCCGCCCCTGCCTAGACCTGCCCAAATGGTGCCAACGCTGCATTGTGACACTGCCAGCGAAGGCGTGATGGCTCCCAGGTCCCGCGCTCCACAATAGGCGGACACATCTATTTAAAAGAACTGGTGACGACGTTAAAGCCTTAAGAAGAAATGTATCGCATATCAAATGTCGCAAAGCAGGCGCACGCAAGCCATGTTTAACTTTTCTTGAATTCATAATTTTTCTCAATTTTAAATTAAATGACTTGCTTAGTTTTGTATGTTTTACCCGTTCCATCACCACTACAAAGCAATAGGTGAAACAAAATTAAAAATAATGCCTCGATCATTTCTAGCCGGGTGGTGGTAGGATAGCAAATATTGTACAAGAAATGTGTGTTAACATTGAGAAATTATATTGATGTTTATTTCAAATTCTAATAATCATGCAACTTAGCGAAGGATATGTAATTTTCAATGTAATTTTAAAGTTTTTCAGAAAACAAAAATTGCGTAAAATTCACATTGGATTAGTATGGTATGAAAAAATGAAATAGAAAACAAGTTCCATTTATTTATTCTAAGTCAGTAGAAAATAATTAAAAATATTGACATAAGTCTAATCTTTGTATGTGGTAACCCTGCTTACGGATTATATTTACACAATACTTGTGATTCTTTAATTAGTCTTTTTTTCTCTCGTTTGTTTTTGTGTTTTTGATTTGCCGAATATCCGTAGACATATTAGTTTACTGATTTTGACCGATACTGCCAAGAACACGACTGAAACCAAGAGAATTACTGCTATCACATCTAGCAGGAAGTACTGGAAGAAATTTAGTTTGAGGGCTGCGGAACGCATGTGAGGCGCCCCTTTGTGACGAATAACGTATTCAGTCCAGAACACCGCTCGCTGCAGAGGCGTCTCCGGTTGATCTCGGAGGATGTTTGACAGTTGAACGGCCCTTTCGCGATATCTGAAAACACACAATTCTATTTTAATTCAGTTTTCTATTTTCACAGTAATCGTCAGTTTAACGTTACCAGCATCGTACTGGACCAGCGTAGTATTTTACCTTCTTGTATACTATTGCGTAATGCGGAAAAAGTTATGTAATCCTTCAGCGCAAAGTGTCTTATACGACAGAAAAAATTTTGTGTTCTTTATACTGAAAAAAGGAAACTTTTCTTGTTCTCTGTGTGGTAAATTACTTTGTCTAATACGCTGTGTATACAGAATACACATTTCGTGAATCCTTAATACTACGAAATTCGTTTTCTGAAAAACGTCCGTCCGTATGTTAGTCTCTAACAGTGGACAACGCTAGAGCCAAAATCGTATATAGGATTTTCATGAAATTTGATATTCCAAAATTGATTTTGCAGATGTTGTTGCTCCTCGAAATTGAAATGTGCATTGTAAATCTGAGAGTACGTTTTATAAAGAATCAACATAATCATTTTTTAACTTTTTTTGTTACGAAAATTGGTTTTACGTTTCGTTTGTATTTTTGTGCTCGATTAGGAGAATATAAAAATGTCGCAGGCCGAATTTCACTGAATTCTCTTAATTTTCGAAAATTCCGAAAGTTTAACATATGCGCTATGTTTTGTTACGTAAGGTACCAGGGGAGGGCGGCAGGGCGCCTTTGTGCATGCTCGTGGGTTCAAGGCTTTTACCCTCGCGCACAACTTCACTGTGTTCGCGTGCCCCGTACCACAGTTCGTTCTTTTGTAGTTGGCGCCTCGGGGTTTCATGTTCCGCGAGCAGCGTTTCAGATAGTGCTAATGAAAACTTCATTTTAATAATCGACTGACACAACCTGTTTAGAAGCTCCACTAAACGCACTTAGGCAGCAGGAAACTTGTGTCGATTTTTACAATTATAAATATGTACTTTTATCCGCGTAATTCAATGTAATTATGATAATAGAAAATATAAGAGCTTCTTAGAAAATAATTAACTTATGATTAAGCTACCTTTCAGTCACTATGGTTACAGAAAACATTTTCAGTAACATTATTTCCTTTTGAGAAATTTGTTCATTGCTGAGTGCAAATTTGTAAATCTGAAGTAACTTTCTTTACTATTCTCTGCGGCAACAAACCATGCGAGGTTGAGATACGTAGTAGATTCAACGTTGCCAATTTTGCAAGGCACTTTATAGGACTTACGAAACATGAATTTTACTGATGCTGATTTTATATTAAATTATTATTATTTTACATAACCCAACAACGTTTAGGAATATCGCGGTCATGTCGGGCCGAGAGGCTGACTCTGGTGCAGTGCAAATGCGCCTGAGAAAGCGGACGCAGGCGAAATTCCTTCTCGATTAGGTTTTCGTTCTCCATTGAACAAATACTGAGACCTTTATTTTGCTTCTGGAGGAAGCGACGAACTCCGGTTTTCATACCGGCTTATGTGGCTCGGAGTATCATGTCTCCTTTGATTGCTCTGGGTATGATGTCTCAGTGTCTTTGACCGAGAGGTCCTAGGGTACGAACCCCGGCAGTGGCAGGAGTTTCGACACTAGCTACATGATTAGGTCGAATTCAGCAACTGTCTGGGGGAGAACTGTAGCAGCCTGCTGCTCTAATCGAAAGTTTTCGGATATTTCTCCAGGGGAATGCCGGAGCGGTTCCCTAACAAACGAGCCGCGGACCGAACGCGATCTTTCCTTTCTCTTCCTTGCCCTTTCCTCACCACTTACTTGCACACATCTACGTGCATTACACTATGATCCCACACATGTGGGATACGAGTCTGGAGGTTAGAGCGTGCTCCGGCTGGGGCGGTACCTTCCTGACGGAGTTACCTGGTTGGGGAAAACCCAGCGAGCCGACATGTAGGTCGACGCCGGATCTCACCACCCAGCGGAGGAACATCACTGTCACCTCCCGCAGTAAAAAAAACATTTCTATTACAAGATTAATGACCTTAGCCATTGACGCGCCCGGAAACATCAATCAATCAATCAATCAAGTTTTCAAACCTTAGTGACCAAGCTTTGTTGCAACGTTTATTCATCGTTAAACCATGCATTGTGAACGGGTAAGGTAGTAATTCTGAAGATCATGACAACGTGTGCAATTTGTTTCTGCTGCTTCCCACACGTTACATACAGATTTGACTGTTTTTATGGAAATAAATAAATAATATAAATAAAATCCCACGTTCCTAGTCCCTTGTGTCGAGACACCGATACTCCAATCTTTCGACAATCTTCTTCCTTGATCGATAACAGTGTGCGAGATCTGTATTCAATCTGTGTGTAAATGAGAAAATGGCTTCCTGCGCCCAGAACGAGGGTCTAAGCACCGAGGTGGACCTGGGGCTAGCACGGACATATGTAGTATGTAATGGAACAAGTAGCGCAGTCAAATTAGACAAATCGGGTGAAAAGAATCCCGGTCTTTTGAAACTTGGCACAAGTGTTTGTTGGTACCTACTGGATAACATAATAAAAATCCTTAAGTGTTAGAGGTGAGCCGTAGGCGGGGGGGGGGGGGGGGAGGTAGCTGGCCGATAACTAGGGTCTTGTAAACAAAAACAAAAACAAGAATGTTTCAAGCCTATAACACTAAAAAGGTTCATTTTACAACAAAACCTGATATGTACTTTTTGTAGGAAATGTCTATTTTAATTTTACATAGAATATAACTTTCGGTGGCATTGATATTTGCAAAAAACTTCGAAAAACCCCGCCCCCGGCTCAGCCTCACACTTCATAATGTTTAGTATGCTACGAAGTAGGTACCAACAAACAATCAAGCCAAGTTTCAAAACTCCGGGATTTTTTCCCCTTCGATGGCCATTTTGTGGTCTAATTTAATTGGGCTAAGAACCGAGAAGGGGCTAAGGACTTCCTCGGCATTTTGTTTGGGGGAATGCAAGGGAGTTCTTCGCTGGTAATTATCCCCGGGAGAGCGCAAGTTTCAGGAGATTCATCCTTAGAAGACAATCGACGGCAGGCGGCAAAGGGGCAGAATATAGCGGACGATGGCACACTCAAAACAAGGAGCAACAAACAAGAAATAGGAAATTTGTGCCTTTTGAAGAACAAGTTTCATTTTCTATTGCCGCTGAAGTATTCTGCATCCTCACGAGTGTTATCTTAAAAGGTTCTGGGCAGAAAACATCTTATCAGAGTTTATCATTTAAATCTATTATGTCATTAGTATGAAAACATGTAAAGGATTTACCGTGATTCCATTAGAAGTTCGTTGAGAGACCAAAATAATCCATTTTCGGTTAAATTTTGCACATCCATGTAAATTGCATATCCTTGTTCCACTGCTTTCAATGCGTTTTGTTTCTGGTCAGCCCAAAAGGGTATTGCCAGCAGAGGAACTCCAAAATAAGTTGCTTCTTGGGTGCTGAGAAGACCGCCATGAGTGATGAATAATCGAACATTTGGATGACCTGCGGGAAAAGAAAATTAGTATTTTCAGAGATCTCACACTAATCAACTTTATTGTAATTAAATTACCTATGATTGTTTGGAAAAGTTAAACATCAATGTTGTACTGAATGTTACTTCGAAGTAAATGCAATGAATAGTTAATTGTAAGAATGAATTGAAATTTGTCTCAACCGGTACTCACAAAACCATTCAGAATTAGTCCATTAACCTGAAAGCAACTACAAGACATTCTTTCTGAATTTTCCCCACCCCTTAATGGTAACAAAGAAAAAATAAGGCAATCCACACACCTAGGATATCACTTTGGGGGAACCACTTGCTAAGATGAACATTTTTGGGTTGTCCAGGGAGCGAGTCTGCTTCCCATTTCCAAAGTACTTTCTGTTTCAATTTTGAGAAAACATTGAGAAAAATTCGGCGTGTACTTTCAGGCATATCCACACTTTTAATATTTGAACCAAAACTGAAATATATCACTCCATCTTTGGCTTCGTCTAATATCTTCTGCAGCTCCTGGTGCAAACAAATATATCTACAATCAAATCAATATCTCATTCCTGTTACTTAATATAATACTTTCTTTTCTCAGATAAGAATCTGATGTTGATATTAGTATACATGAATATCATCGCCTATCTTTCAAAAGCACGTAAGTTTATAAAACAAATCTTACAGGTGAGAAGAAAACAAATAAAAACTGAAATTATATTCAGGAAGTAACAATAAATCGTCTTAAGACAGGTGCGGATCCAGAGACGAATTTTGGAAGGAGAAATTCAAAATATTTGATGGAAGATGTCATATTAAAGAGTTTGTAAAATGTCGTAGGCCACACTAGTTCATGCTGCAATACAATTTTACTCGTTTTAATGTTCACCCTAAAAAATGTTTGTTTGAAAGTTTCGTGACAAATTAACGTTAAGAGATAATGAAAAAGTGTAGGAGGGTGGGATTTCCCTCATATCTTTCTCCGCGCATGCTTAAGATCTTCGGCTCTTCTCCTTCATCGTAAGGAAGGAGATGGAATGAGCTACAATTTGCGAAACCATGGCGATCGGCCACACGGAACTGCAAGCGAAAGGCCTTCGTATTTTGAACCTCTGACCTTGACCCCGCGGCACACGAGCTAGTAAAGCGGTGTTCTCGCATATACATAATTTCAATTTTAGCTTCGCAAACTATGTATTAGACACACATTTACTAACATCGAAACATTAAAACTTTATTGATTTACAATGTTCATTAATAATATCAAGATATACATCAGTTTTATTAATAACATTTTTATTTATAACATTTACATCAGTTTAAAATTATATTACACGGTCTGGTCTTTTATTAATAACAATTTAATTACTATTAATAATAAAATTATATTACACAGTCTTTTATTAATAACAATTTTATTTATAACATTTACATCAGTTTAAAATTATATTACACGGTCTGGTTTCCGGTATGCTACACTGTATACGGCTTGATTGAGACTAATTTCGCGACCGCAGCATGAAGCATATTGGCAAAAACTGGAAGCAATGTCACCTCAGAACAATGAAAGAGAGGTTCTGAGAACGACGGTTTTCTCAAAATGTTCTATGTCGCTCTATCGGCGGAAAAAAAGCTCGTTTGCCTGAAGATCAACCGCGTGTGCCGTAGGGCTAAAGGCGAAATAACGTTTTGCTCTACGAGTCCAATTTCACGACGGTGTCCCGGCCTTTGAACTACGCGAGAAACAAAAAAACTATTGAGTTTGTACAATGCGTAATTTCCAACGCATTTTAGTTAAAAGTACTTTTATACCGAACACTTTTACTTTGACATTTGACGCTTCGCTACACATATGGAAGTTGGTGACGAGCTCCCGACCTTTGCGATTAACATAAAACACAGTTGTGCCGGTCCAAGGTATTTTATAAACAAATGCCTTTTTCATTAATTGTGATGCGCCATACTCATTTTTAACTTCTAAACAGAAAGCTCTCATTCTTCGCTTCTGTTCACTGATCTCGCGACGCAGGAGTCGACTCCTAAGGTAATGGTTGCGACGCGAACTCTTTTATAATAATAACAATAACAATAAAATAATAATTATTATTATTATGTTTTTAAAATTTTTCGTACGAATTTCCTAAATTGCTTTGTAAAGATGCCGAGTTTGGAAATTGACTGAGATATTTAAAATTACCACATTTCAGAGATTTTCACTAAAATTTGTTTTATAATATAATACTCAAGGGAAATGGGACTCACGTGGTTTTTAAAGAGAGCCGACGATACGAGAAAAAAGATTTTCTTCAATATCAACTATCACTAGAAACATACCTGGGGAAGTTTTTCCGCTTCTTTAAGATGCATACCCCCAACTTCTGCTGTATTAGGAGTAAGTGGTCTTGGATAACTAAGGGATACATGACTATTCATGAGAAGAAATGACGCGTTTCGCTCTATTTCAGATATGCTGGGTAGATTTGGATCATGAAAATACTTTCTCATGAGCGCTTCCATTTTTGGTAGGGTATTCCATTGGCGTTCCAAATCCAAGAACGTGTTCGTCAAGGTGTTAATAAGTCTTTCGGAGAATCTCATTTCATCGGAATAATCCAGCATCACTTCAGGAAAATATGAATAGAAAAATGGATTTCCAACTCCATCCCCCATCCATTTGGTTATTGTATGAGAAGTAATTTGAATAAATGGAGCTTGATACTTATATACGAGTCCATAAGTGCATTCGGTAAAGAAGGGCTCGTAAATTATAAGATCAAAATGTTCATCAGTATCGTGAATAAGATCTTGTACTCCTGGCTCGTTGAGGAAGAATTCACATAGCTCTAAACTCAATGATCTCATCATCAACATGAAAGTATATACATTGGTTTTATGGCTTTCAAATAAGTTGATTGGTAGAGAACCTGAAAAAATTAAACAAGCATTTTTAGCTCTTTTCCAGATTATTCCAGAAAATCATGTGCTTTTGATGATTTCAGTGCACCAAGACTACATTGGCGAAACGTAGTGAAATAGTATACTCTCTTTCCAGCATTTACAGAAATCGTTATGATTGATTCAGCATATTGAAGATAATTTAAACATAATTTGGAATGAAATAAAAATTTACATAGGTTTTTTATTCAATACTTTTTCATGTAACTTTCTATACCCTAAAATGGACGAGCCGACCATATGACTAATAGTTTTTTACTGAAAAGGATAACCGAGATCTATTAGGCAGTAGTGTCGTGGCGATCTCGGATGGAAGGATGGCGGGTTGAAGTCCCGCTCGGGCATTGGTTTGTTTGTGTATTGTGAAATACTAACTTCTACCACACTTATACTTTTGTTGCCCCGCGTTGGGATAAGTCATTTGTAAAACTCCTATACTTGTCCTACTGACATTAATATTAATAAATCTTCATGCTACAGTTGAACTTCGCTAATCCGAACTTCGAAAATTTCGGATAATCCGAACAAAATTCGGGATGGAGAAAAAAATAAACAAAATAAATAAAATGCTTAATTGTAGTTTAAAGAAAGGATTTTATAACTGTAGAACTGAAACAACTAATCATTCAAACACACGTCGAAATGAAACGGTTACTGCACCCTTAACTACGGTGTGTATCACATGTTTGAAAATGAATTCACATAGTAATTTTGTATTTTTGTAATGTAATGTAATTTTTCACTTAGAGAAACTAGCAGAATCGGTAATCTTCTGCCGTAAGGAACTGAATCTGCTTGACGATTCGATGATGCGATCGCTACGCTACTTTGCCATTTTCTCACATCGCACGCAACGTTCTATTGTCGGGTAATACTATAGATGAATTTGTATGTGTACGGTGCATTTTTTGGATAATCCGAACAGACTACTCTCTCAATTAGTTCAGATTATCGGGTTTCTACTGTATTTTCAAACTAATATATATATATATATATATATATATATATATATATATATATATATATAATGAAGGGATTACTTCCTCTGCTATTATCAATATTATTCCTTTCGTTGTTCTGCTACTCTCATAAATTCTCTCAACGTTAAAATATTATTATGTTAATTTCTCTTTGAAATTTTGACGTACATTTCTGCATACAACATTTTCCTCCTTATCTGTTGCATGTGGACGAATAATTCTATACAGAATTACGATTCCTGCAAGTTCTATGGATTATAATTAATTATTGAATTGATGGCAACTGCTACAAATTATCTGCCTTTTCTTTTGTCAATAATAAAATTTAATATTTATTCTGATATTCTTACAACATTCTGTTGAGCTCATAAATGAGTTGATTTTTTCCCCTGTGCAAACATTAAAGTACCGTACGGTTTTGCATAAAGTTCGTAAGCTTACTGTAATGACTTCTCAGATGTTCTTCTCGGATGTATGTTCTCTGATGCCCTCGGGCTGTATGTTGTCCGTGAAATGTCGTCGATACTCCTATTATTGAGCTCGTGCCTGTCGTTAGAATAGATTACAAATGTTCCCGGAATGTCCTCGACTATTTGATAATTTATAGGATTCAATAATTTCTATTAAATTAATTCGCAGACGCGACTTGCCCTAGCTGCGCTTCGGATGAAACACTTTCGCGTGACTATCTATCTTCAGCCGACTTATTAAAAATGCCTCTCATCTACGGAGCTATCCTAACGTAAATCTCTTGGAAATACGCAGTCTATTTGAATTTAAACCCCAAATTATATAAACAAAATTTACTATTTTAACCCAATGCGAATAACACCTTCGACCTCTTCCTCTGTCCAATGCCAAGCTATCAAAACTAATCAAAAGTTACCCGCCTCACTATCATTTAACCAATACCCCAGTATATTCTGAAAAAAATATTCGCATCGCATCGATTGCTAAGATGTGTTCAGCTCGGTAGCTTTTGAGAGAGTGAGTATTTCCATATTCCCACAGAATTACGGCTTTCAATGCCAACTCCACACCTCTTCCATGTAATGTCTCCGGGGCCGTGCTTCCCCAAATTAACAGCGCTCTCATCAAGCATGCAATATTACATTTTGTTTATTAATTGTCCGAACAAATTATATTATTTGTTTCCCAAGCCTGCCTACAATTGCATCGTATTAAACACTCTTGATGTTGTTTTCCTATTCTAATTACACTCAGGGTTCTGGCTTATCACAGTATGTCTGCATGTGTGTGATATCCATTCATCCTTCATTATCATTATAATTATACCTTCCACCCCGCACCCCCAGGACTAGAAAATACCCTGGGGGATAAAAATTGGTTTCAGCATAATGTTGATCGCCCCAAATATAGTCACATACACTTGCCACGTGATAACTGTTTCTGAGCCTCGGTAAGTGCAGGTGTATGTCCGTGTGGACCTAGACGGCCAGTTCGCCACAAACAATAGTTATTTACGCACCATGGACGTTATAAAGGTTCTAAGGATCGAGAGGTGACAAAACGCCCGAGGGTCTTAGGTCCGAGGGAGATTTGTCGCCCGATGTCATTAGTACCAGTTAACGCCCGTGGTACGTATATAATTTTATTTTTACCTGTTTTTTTCCTTCAGATTTACGTATTTACTAGTTAACTAGATGTTAACTTGACCCGGTTCAGTATTCTTAATTTCCCTCCCATAATTCCCTTTCATAGTTCCCTCCGTAAGTGAATATCATTTAACTGTTTTCATATTTCCCTCGTAACTACGATCCTTTCGATCCAGATAAGTTATGCAGCGTATATGAAACTCCGTATCAAAGGCAAAAACCAGCTATAACTATCTCTAAAAATTAAAATTTATTTTTATTGCGAACTTTGAAAGCATAAATATAACTTCTTCACATGAAAATATCCGCTGGGGGCGCCATGCTCAGCTAGTATTCTGTAATTCCACCGTTTTGTTGAGGAGGGCATTCGGAAGTGTGGCGTTTTATTGGTTGACTCATGGACACAGGTGGTAACCCACTGTCCGAGGTGTGTCAACCACAGCAAACGGCAATGGAACTAAACACTTGTGAATTCTAAATTTTGTATGTGGAGCTTTTCTTGTTTTGAGGCGTTCAGTTTCACAGCAAAATGATTTTAAGTGACGGATGTTTGTTGAGAGCCCGGGCGCGAGTGAACGTTCTCCCGTGATCGCTACAAAAACATCGACCGGGTACGGCGACGGCATCCTCCAGGCCCGTAACGACCTCGGTTCGAAGTGCCTCGTGCTCCAATCCCATTTCGGGCACATTTTTGTGTGTTTATCTATGTGGGATCAAGGTTGAAGGACTCTTGCGGTTGGTACAAAGATTTCCACTGCAAGAATATTTAAGATAACATATAATTTCACTCATCTTGGAATTACTCTCTGTGAGTAATCTATATCATGATTTTGTATGCTATTCAGGAAAATAATTTATCATAAGCGAAACAAATTCTGTACAGCGGAAATCAGTTCTAACGAAAAACATCAGTATACTGTCATATTCTTCTAACGGTTACAAGTCACAAATTATTCTATAGTTTTGATCTAAGACGCTCGAATTCCCTAGAACAGGAATATCAAGATCGCGGATGAGGTAACTATTTTACTAATTTGGAGGCACTGTGTCCGCAGGAACAGGCGCAAGATTTAAAAGTGAGGGTTGTATAAATCACTGTGGAGTAGTGGTGCATCACTGGATACCTGACCCATGACAGTCTTCTGGAGAAGTAAGTTGACAAATTGCCCAAATTTAGAAATATTAATAACCATTTCCTCTACTGAAGCAAAAATATTATTCATTAAAATGAAATATTCCTATTTGAACTTTTCCCTCGTATTTGAACTTTTCAATTGAAAGTAAAATGAAACTTTTTTAATCCAAATGTTTTTAATTTCGTAGTCGCGTTTACCTAAGAGTCTAATAATTGCGCACTCTTAACCTGAACTTCCTACATTCAGGTTATGAGTGCGCAATTATTCACTATCCAAACATATTCCTGCCCCTTAGTAAAAATGTTTATACTAGGTAGAATTTAAAAAGAAATACACACGAAATAAAGTAATTAGAAGTAAAATATATAAACGTCATTCAAATCTCGATTGTTTGACGGAAAGCATGCATGTATAAAGCAACCATTCATTGTGGCATTTCGAGCGCGCTTTATGGCGTAGTTTCCCTGCTACACATTGTGAGTGACCACTCCTGTCCGGGGGTGGAGGGGAAATGCGAGCAGAGGCGGGGGAAGTTGCCTGTGTGCGCAGGAGAGCAGGGCTACTCGCACGGGCAAGTAGCTCTTGTGTTTGAACTTTAATCAACTTAAATCATGCCTGCCCTAGAAAGTCACTTGCATGTCTTTCTAATTTCGACACCATCAGAATCTTTTCCAAACACCACTTGCACGATTCTACCTTTTGGAGTTTCGGTAACAAACTCGGAAAGTAATTTAGTATATTTTGAAGCTTTTAATAAGTTTCTTGGAAAAATTAATTATAAATGCAAGGAAATGTAATATGAGAGAAAATGTAAATTTGAATACGTATTGTAACGAATATTGCACCACCTGCCGAAGTCGCTGCGCGTGGATTGCGTCATCTGCCGCCGCCCCTTCCCTTCCCCCCGAACTAGACGGTTCCGGACAATCCGCGAGCCGCGGAGAAACGCCCAGAATGTGCCGGGTGCCTGGAGACAAGCGCCTGGCAGGTATAAATGCACCGCTGCCGGCGGCCGCGAGTCAGTCAGTCAGTTTTAGCAGAAGTCAGTAGTGAGCAGTAAGACGTCAGTCCGTCAGTGTGTCCGAAGTGGAAGCTGTGCTGGGAAGTGTGCATTGCGGTGAAGAGTGGTGCAGTGGTTGAACAGCAGTCAGCAGTCTGAAGTCTGCAGTGGAAGCTGAGCTGTGAAGGGTGCATCGCGGTAAGCAGTGGTGCAGTGGGGAAACAGCAGTCAGCAGTTTGAAGTCTGCAGTGGAAGCTGAGCTGTGAAGTGGGCATCGCGGTAAACAGCAGTGCAGTGGACCCTGGTGTGCGCAGTGAAGTGTGGTCTGCGCAAGGAATTGTGGTCTGTGCAGGGGAATTGTGGTCTGTGCAGGGAATTGGGGTCAAGTGCAGTGCACCGTGGACAGTGCATGGACTGACTGATACTGTAGAAGAAGAGAGCTGTTTAAATAAATAGTGTGTAAGAAGTGAACTGTGTAAATAAATCAAGAGAACGGAGTCGTGTGTAACAGTGTAAATAATTAAGTGTAATATATCTGTAAATAGACCAAGTAGTTTTTAGTGTCAGTAGATTTTAGTGTGTATAATTATTCACGAATAAACCTTCTTTGTTGTAAATATTTCGTTGGTTTTAATTCACCACGAGAAACGTTACAATTGGTGTCAGGTGTGTCGGGTGTGTGTGTGTTTAAATCAGTATAACGTGTGGTGAACTAAAATCTTAATGAAAATGAGTTGCACAAAGACCTTACGGGAACTGAAAGTAACCGAGTTGAAGGTGGAGTTAGAAGACAGGGATCTGGAGACCACCGGAACGAAAGCAATATTACAAAACCGTCTTGCTAACGCGTTGAAGGCAGCAGGAGAGGATCCAGAGAGTTTTCTCTTCGAGATGAACGAAAACTTTTGCAAACCATTGGCAGAACTGAGAAAAGATTTAGAAGGAAAAAACAGAATATTGGAAGAAAAGTTATTAGAAAACATGGAACAAAAGATAACACAGAATAATATATTGGTTAGAGAAGAAATAGAGGAGAAAATGTCGAAAAACGTAGAGAAAATTGAAGAGAAATTTGTGAAGAGTGAGGAAAAATTACTAAATCTATTAGAAGAGAAGTTGAAGGTTTTTGATTTCCCTACAGAAAAAATAAAAATGAACACCGTACAGGACCCACAGGGAATGGCACGAGTGACCACAGTACGGGAACCACTGGGAAAAGGACGAGTGAAACCACCTACCTTTGATGGCACTTCTTCTTGGCCAAATTATTTGAAACAATTCAAGGCTGCTGCAACAGCAAATGGCTGGTCCGGGACAGATTGTGCCACTGCACTGATTTTATCATTGCGTGGTAACGCCGTTGACGTTCTGGAGACAATACCGATTGAAGAACAGGCGAACTTTGAGCAAATTGTCAAAAGACTCGAAACACGTTATGGGCAAAAACATCTAGAAGACGTGTATTTTACAATGCTCAAGAACCGTGCGCAGAAGCCAGGAGAAAGTCTTCAAGAATTGGAAGCTGATATTTCTCGTTTGGTACGTCTTTCGAACCCTGATTCCCCAGAAAGTTTCATGGAACGCATAGCCGTCCGTTACTTCATTGAAGCGATCCATGATGCAGAAACGCAACAGGCATTAAGGTTGGTAAGACCGAAAACCTTAACGGACACATTAAGTCAAGCGCTAGACTTCGAGGCCGCAAAAAGAGCATCGAAACGTGACGGACGAGTGCGAGCTTTGCAGCCCGACCTAGGTACATTTAACGAAAAGTACCTTGAGGCAATGATCGAGAGATTGTTAGACGCACGCAAATCTAATATCAAGAGGCGACAACCTCAGTGTTGGAATTGTGGAGAATTGGGCCACGTGAGAAGCCGATGTGACCGTCCAGTGACGCAACAAGAAGAGAAGCCTGTTTATAAACGCAGCAGCCAGCAGGGAAACTAAAGCAGGTTGATGGAAGGGGGCATCTGTCGACCTATAAAACAAGAGCCCCACCTTACGAAGTGCACGTGGCGTCCATTCGACACCAAGCTGACAGCGTTTACATAGATGCAATTGTAAATGGAAAACCATGCGTCTTACTTCTGGACACTGGAGCAACAAAGAGCATTATAAGAACCGATTTTGCCAAGTCATCTCGTCATCTTATGCCATCCAAATGGAAACTTCGAACAGCCACAGGAGAATCGGCGAATGTGGTTGGAGAGATGGATGCCCTCCTTACCATTGGAACTGCAGTTTTCAATCATCGTCTACTGGTCGCAGACATTGAAGAAGAAGCAATTTTAGGAATGGACATCATGAAGAAATATGGGTGTCAGTTGGATTTACAACGCGGCATACTGAGACTCAACGAAGTGGAGGTGGTCCTGCATTCGCGTAATAACATTGCCGTGAATGTGATTACGGCTAACGACGTGATCTTGATGGAGCGTAGCGAGACGTTTATAGAAGCGAGCCCTGAGAGCGACGTTCCAGCTGGGGAGATTGTTATCCTGGAACCCAGAAATCATGACGAAGACATTGGACGAGGAATTTTAGTAGCCAAAGAACTGGTCAGAGTGAATAGAACAATACCTGTGAGAATAATGAACATTAATCATTATCCTGTTAAGTTAAGGAAAGGGGCTGTAATTGGTTATTGTTCTACGGCGTCCTCAGTTTTGCGAAATGCTATCCACACCGAACCGCTATCTAAAGGAATTCCGGAACGACTGAAGAACCTGGTTACAGAGGCCTGTAAAGACCTGTCTCGGGAAGAACGTCACAAGGCGGAAGAGCTAATATGGCGATATCAACATGTGTTTGAATGCGGGGATGGGGTAAGAGGAAAGACTGATATTGTTCGACATAGAATAGACACCGGCAACGCTACACCGATTCGGCAAGCTGCTAGAAGATTACCTCTGTCCAGAAGAGAAGAAGCAGATCGGATTATTAAAGACATGAAGGAAGATGGCGTAATCGAACCATCCAGCAGCCCGTGGGCCTCTCCTGTCGTATTAGTAAAGAAGAAAGACGGGTCGACTCGGTTCTGTGTCGATTTCCGACAGCTCAACAATGTAACAAAGAAGGATAGTTATCCATTGCCCCGCATTGATGACATGTTGGACACGCTTTCTGGGGCCAAGATATTCTCGACACTTGACCTGAAAAGCGGATACTGGCAAGTAGAATTAGATCCTAGTGATCGAGAAAAGACTGCATTTACCATCGGATCAGGTTTGTGGCAGTTTACAGTAATGCCTTTTGGACTGTGTAATGCTCCAGCTACATTCGAAAGATTGATGGAAACAGTGCTGAGAGGTCTGTCTTGGGAGACCTGTCTTGTGTACCTAGACGATATAATTGTTGTCGGAAAATCTTTTGAGGACCACATCGAGAATTTAGAGCAGGTGTTCAAGAGGTTGGAAGGAGCGAACTTGAAACTCAGCCCCAAGAAGTGCCATTTATTTCGCAAGAAGGTAAACTATCTTGGACATGTAGTATCTGGTACGGGAGTAGAACCTGATCCGGAGAAGGTTAAAGCTGTAAAGGAATGGCCAGTACCGAAAGATAAACATGAATTAAGAAGTTTCCTGGGCCTATGTACCTATTATCGTCGGTATGTTTTGGGGTTTGCCGACATCGCCAAACCGCTGACTCGGCTGACAGAAGAAAAACGGTTGTTTCAATGGGATCACGATTGTCAGTGCGCTTTCGAAAATCTTAAAAGCGCCATGCTAAACGCCCCTATATTGAGCTATCCATTACCTCAAGGAAAATATATACTTGATACTGACGCAAGTAACGTTGGCATTGGAGGAGTATTATCACAGATACAAAACGGACAGGAGAAGGTCATTGGCTATTACAGTAAAGTACTCTCAAAACCAGAACGCAACTACTGTGTAACCCGAAGAGAGCTACTTGCTGTGGTGAAATCCGTCGAGCATTTCTACAAGTATCTCTATGGCAGAGAATTTCTTTTGAGGACAGACCACGCTGCTTTGAAATGGCTTTTGAACTTCAAGAATCCGGAAGGGCAAGTTGCCAGATGGATCGAAAGATTGCAAGAATTCGCATTTACAATAGAACATCGGAGCGGAAGTAGTCACCGGAACGCCGATGCTCTCTCCAGAAGACCGTGTCCTGAAAACTGCAAACATTGCTGTCATGCGGAAGAGAAGATGTTTCCTACCTTAAGGGTCACTGTGATTAACGACAAATGGCAACCCAGAGAACTCCAGAAAGATCAGAGAGACGATGCAGAATTGAAACATATTTGGAAATGGAAAACGACGGGACGGAGACCGAGTTGGCAAGAAATAGCTTCCTGTTCCTCAGCAGTAAAATCGTACTGGGCGCAGTGGGACTCCATCGCTGAGGAAGAAGGCGTTCTTAAACGAGTTGTGGAAAATGAAGATGGCTCTCAGAAGAAAATGCAGATATTATTACCAAGGAAAAGGATACCTGAAGTATTGAAGGAATTGCATGATGGAACCTCGGGAGGACATCTCGGTATAACGAAAACGCTAGAAAAAGTGCGCGAACGATTTTACTGGGTTAATTCCAAGCAAGACGTAAAGATGTGGTGCACGAAGTGTCAAGTTTGTGCTACTAGTAATGGACCTCATAGAAAGAAAAGAGCGAAGATGAGGCAATACAACGTGGGAAGTCCCTTTGAAAGAATTGCCATTGATTTAGCTGGTCCATTTCCAATGTCAGATGACGGAAATAAATACATACTCGTGACCATGGACTATTTTAGCAAGTGGGTTGAACCCCCTAACTAACCCCTACCTAATCAAGAGGCCACTACTATCTCCGATGTGCTTGTTAAGGAATGGGTGAGCAGATTTGGAGTACCCCTTGAATTACACTCGGACCAGGGACGGAACTTTGAATCTGAAGTTTTCCAAGGAGTGTGTGAACTACTTGGAATAAGGAAAACAAGAACAACAGCCCTACATCCGCAGTCAGATGGGATGGTGGAGCGCATGAACAGAACAATGGGAAAATATTTAGCGAAGGTCGTGTCTGATCATCAACGTGACTGGGACCAGTACATACATCTTTTTCTTCTAGCCTACCGCTCCTCAGTTCACGAGACAACTGGACAGACACCCGCAAATATTATCTTCGGCCGGGAACTACGCTTACCATGTGATCTACAGTTTGGTTGTAAAACTAGCCAAGAGATAGCTGGCGAAGGCTTCGTAAACGACCTAAAGCAGAAAATGGACGTCATTCATAATCAGGTGCGTGAGCGAATAAAAATCGCAAGTGACAGGATGAAACACAGGTATGACATCAAAGCCGAAGAAGGAGGTCACCGACTTGGAGATCGTGTTTGGCTGTTCAATCCCCAACGACGTCGTGGTTTATGTCCAAAATTACAACGACAGTGGGAAGGACCGTACGAAGTGGTGAAAAGAATAAATGATGTTGTCTACCGAATTAAAAAATTGCCGAATGGAAAACCGCGTGTCGTTCATTCCAATCGGCTGGCACCGTACGCAGGAAGTAATGAAAATGACGGAGAAAACACCGCACGGGTTTGTGAGCTGAACCTGAGGGAGTTAACTTTTGACGAGTTTATGTCTCATCATGGCGGGAATGATATAGCGCGTTATGGTGTGACAATGGAAGTACAACAGGACCTGTTCACGGTACCCCATGAATATTCATTAGCGCATTGTGTCGCCCAGGATCTAGATATGACCAGAGGCATCGGTGTCGTATTCAAGAGCAAGTACAGGAGAATAGAAGAACTAGAGAACCAGCAACCGGAAATTGGGAAGGTTTTGCAACTGCGCGACGTGAGTAGATATGTGTATTATCTCATCACAAAAAGTAAGCCACATCACAAGGCCTCCTATCAGGATATTTGGGAAACTTTGATTGAATTACGCCAACAAGTTCTGCAAGACAACGTCCAGAAGCTTGCCATGCCCAAACTGGGATGCAGTTTTGATAAACTGGACTGGAGAATAGTGAGAAGCATGTTGGAAGTTCTCTTCCGGTACACTGGGGTAAAAATCTTAGTCTGCAGCTACCATCATGGAAAATCAGCTTATCCGAAGAAGACAATTGACTGTCAATTCTTCTTAACCTCCAACTGCAATAGAGGCTCCAGCTGCAAATATCTGCATGATTTCACTAAACGCGATCCGGGACGGATCGCATCTAAGGAGGGGGCAATGTAACGAATATTGCACCACCTGCCGAAGTCGCTGCGCGTGGATTGCGTCATCTGCCGCCGCCCCTTCCCTTCCCCCCGAACTAGACGGTTCCGGACAATCCGCGAGCCGCGGAGAAACGCCCAGAATGTGCCGGGTGCCTGGAGACAAGCGCCTGGCAGGTATAAATGCACCGCTGCCGGCGGCCGCGAGTCAGTCAGTCAGTTTTAGCAGAAGTCAGTAGTGAGCAGTAAGACGTCAGTCCGTCAGTGTGTCCGAAGTGGAAGCTGTGCTGGGAAGTGTGCATTGCGGTGAAGAGTGGTGCAGTGGTTGAACAGCAGTCAGCAGTCTGAAGTCTGCAGTGGAAGCTGAGCTGTGAAGGGTGCATCGCGGTAAGCAGTGGTGCAGTGGGGAAACAGCAGTCAGCAGTTTGAAGTCTGCAGTGGAAGCTGAGCTGTGAAGTGGGCATCGCGGTAAACAGCAGTGCAGTGGACCCTGGTGTGCGCAGTGAAGTGTGGTCTGCGCAAGGAATTGTGGTCTGTGCAGGGGAATTGTGGTCTGTGCAGGGAATTGGGGTCAAGTGCAGTGGACCGTGGACAGTGCATGGACTGACTGATACTGTAGAAGAAGAGAGCTGTTTAAATAAATAGTGTGTAAGAAGTGAACTGTGTAAATAAATCAAGAGAACGGAGTCGTGTGTAACAGTGTAAATAATTAAGTGTAATATATCTGTAAATAGACCAAGTAGTTTTTAGTGTCAGTAGATTTTAGTGTGTATAATTATTCACGAATAAACCTTCTTTGTTGTAAATATTTCGTTGGTTTTAATTCACCACGAGAAACGTTACAGTATATTTCATATTAATAATTTTAATTCTAACATTTATGTCAAAATTGTTCTTCGGATTTAAAAGATACTCCCTATTCCACTTGTTAGTTTGTAGTCTATACATTTCCGGTTTCAAATTTTATTTTTTTCGACATTCATTGAGGATATTTATAGCGTTGTCTTATTCGGGTATTAAAGGGCCAGCGAAAACTCCTTTGCTATTAACGCTTATTATTTTTGTTTTGAGTATGTAGCGTTGATTTCGCCGTACGTATTTATAAAAGGATACTATAATGGGCACTAATTTATTTGCGGTTAAGCCCTTGCCGTAAGTATTTGTAATATTTTCGATATACTATTATTCGATGAATGGCCATTATTTTTCTTGGAACAGTATCAGATTGTTTGTCGGTGAATTTATTCCTAATTATTTTACTTTATTGAACAGCAATAAATAAAAACCATCAAATAAAATTAATACGTCTTTCCTGATAGTTTTACCTCCTAAGTGAAATTTTCTTTATAATAGTTTATTAATGTTATTGCATATAAAGTTTCACTAAACAATAGCAATATTTTAAAAATTGTTAAGTAGCAATTTTCTTTTATTAGTCAGTAGATTATTAAAATGTTCTAAATGGAAGTTTCTAGCAAAGTATGCAATTTTAAAGTTCATTATGACATTAAGAATAAACAAAATTATACCACCCTTACGAAAAAAGTCTTGAATGGTGATGTCCTTGTAATTTTTCAACGGTGTTTTTCGTGGAAAAGCGCTAATCACTGTTACCTCGTGGCCTCTCTTAGCCAGTTCTTCAAGGAGAGGGCTGAAGGAAATAAAATGACTTTTTCCTGGAAATGGAAAAATTGATAAAATCCGTGAAGCTTCTGCGTTTGGTCCCGCTAAAAACGCGACAGTTGCACAACATATCAGAAATCGGAACATCTGCAAGATAAAAAATATATTGTTAAATAAGTAAACAAGTAATACATTTCTTATGTATTATTAACACTTTCGAGTAAATTGATAAACAAATTCATAGCTAAATAATATGATTATTTATTGATATAATAATATGATTATTTATTGATATATAGTGCTTGATTTATAAAAGTTTAGCCCCGGAACTCCTTCCCAAATTAATTATTAATTTAATAGTAATAGCAATATATTTATAATATAATTTAATAATTATTCCTGAGATATCGGAACTCCGTTCCGTCGCGTTGCACTAGAAATAAAGCCAACTCGGCCTCTGCCGGGATATTTTGTGTGTGTGTGTGTGTGTTCGTGTATGTGTGTGTAAATAATTACTAATTACACTTTACTACCTAATTACTTTTCCATCCTACGGAGAAAAAGGGTTAGTCGCCTCAACAATGCGATCTCGAATTTATGTTCGTAAAATTTGTATTTACGGCTCATTTGAGCTGTAACTTCACACACACGTCCGGATAAAGATCTATTAGAACCTTTCCAGAAATGGTGAAGATTCATGTAGATGGGGAAGAGGTTCACGCAATTTTGTACCTGAAAATCGTGATATCTGTCTCTGTATGTATGTGTGTGAATATATGTATGTATGTATGTAGGGGAAGCGGAGATAATGAGAATCACTTTCTGATCTTTCAATATAAATCAACATGAATTTTTCCTATGAACAACTATTTGCTTTCATATCGCAAATTGATTATTAGTCTTGTGTTTTGACCACAAAAAATCAAAAATGCACAAAAACTCTCTAAAATATAGAATTTTCAAAAATATGCATTTGACCCCATTATCCTCACATGCGGGTAGTGGGAGTCTCTAAACAGTCCAGTCAAAAGACATCTGCTCCAGGAAAAAATTCCGAAAGTTTTTCTCAACGGTTGCATATAATTTTGAATCAGAATTTGGCGTTTGCCACCTCAAAAAAGGTCGGCTTCGCAGAGAAAATTGCAAAGAACCCTAAAAGTGTTTTTAGTTTATCGCTTATATATTAAAAAATATGCGTTTTATCGAAAAATTGATATTTAAAAAATAAAGTAGATGAAATTTCTTACAAATCCATATTTAACTTTAAGTTTTGGCGCTAGAGCGCGGTGAAAAACGAAAGAAAGAAAAAAAAGTCAGCGATTCAGATTCTCGCGCGTGATACGCAGATCCTCGTAGCAAGTTTTGGAAATCTATAGCTCGGTTATTATTCCACGAAGTATTTCAGGCGCTGGTTCGTGACTGCACCTGAAGTATCATCCTGCACCATGCATAACGTGTGATTGACTCTTCAGCGATAAGCCAGATTGGCGCTGGCGCGAGGTCGGCAGTCAGTGTTAAGATAGTTTGCCACGATCTCATTGTAAAATAATATGAACTGCATTATTTTCAGTTTTATTACGTGTTTGTAATGCTTTGAAAGAGTGGGCTATTTATGATGAAACGTTGGAAGATGGAACACTGACAACTTTTGTGAAAGAAAGGGGATTGGAATATTTCGTTGACGTCAGAGCGAGGTGACAGGATGGCAAGTTTTTTCTGATTTAAATGTAACTCACAAATTGAAGCCCACGGTATGTATACAAAGGAACACGGAAACGAAAAATTGATTTTTGCTTACGTGAAGAGAGCTCAAGAAGAGGTTGAATCACCTCAACTACGTTCATCTTCATTGACTTAGTCTTCGAAACTCATTGTTTTATTCGCGGAGGGGAGGAATCACGAAACTTTGCGAAGAAACCAATCAAAAAGCCTCTTGCAAAACTCAATCTAGTATACCCTGTGAGGAAATGAGATGTTAGAGAAACTGTTTTATGACTAGCAATAAATCGTAATGATTGATTTTGAACGTATACTCCATAGTATATTGCGTAGAGGCAGTAAATTATTTAATAGCTATACACATGATTACTTGATGTGCATATGTAAGCGCTGCATCACCTTCCGAAGAAGTCAGGCACACAAATCATAGACACTGCATAAATTATGTAGAATTAGCGATTCAAACTAATTTTGGTTCTCTTGGAAACAGTGACGAAGAATCCCATTTAATCATTAAAGAATTGATAAAAATGATTGCAGGTGATTTTCTTCCACATCCAAAAATAGTTAAAACACGTGTACCTCATATGTTTATGTTTCAAGGATTTACAAATACTCCGAGGGTACAAATACGACCCTTCTGATTCTATGAGTATCAGAGTATTAATAATTTTAAAAATGCCAATTATTTGTTTACAATAGCTGTTTTCAAGCATGGTATAATGAAACTGAAGCGCCGGCGAGAGATAAGAAAGAGCAATTCCCCCGCTTTGGCCAGAGACCCAAAAAGTAACCAGTAAAAGTTTTTCAGACATTTCAATTTAATGTAAGCATTTTGTAGGAAATTTAATCTATTTTACTTTTTCAACACGTTGGCTGCCGTGGCAAGCATTACATGATGCTCACTGAATTGGTCCGAATGGCTTTGAGCATCACCAGTTTATTCTCAGTCATGATGAGTTTCAATAGCCATGAAAAGCAGCCTTCGCTTATCAAATCAAGGTTACATTAAGTGAGCTTTAAATATACAGCTGTAACAATAGAATATAATTTGGGCGTGCTCCTAGGTGAATCGAGTGTCGATTCTCATCACCTGGTTTCTGGAAATGGATTTTTCGATTGAAAAGTGTAAATAAAAATAAGAGATATATTTTATTGAGACATGAAAACTTTATTTACATATTGTGAACAACTTGTCTTTTTTTTACACACGTGAACTTTAAAAGAACCAAGGACAAGAACAGACGCGTTTCTGGGAATCAGCGTATGATTCACACGGCCTTTGTCGTAAAGATATCTGTAAACCCCTCGAGAATCGAAAGCTCTCAGAAGAAAACAGTACAAAATTAAGATTTTTTACAACAAAAAAATACAATGAAGAATAATCACCAGTTCTTTCTCTAACCTATCGACGGATAAAAAGGGCTCGCCCTGAAGGTTTGTCACTTTCTTGATTAATGTGGCAGTCAACATGTTAAATAACAATTGTTTCGATAAAACGCAGTTTTTAATATATAAACGAAAAACTAAGAAAATGTGACATTTTAGGGCTCTTTGTCAGTTTTTCTGTGAAGCCGACCTTTTTTGAGGTGGCATATATCGAATTCAGATACAGCACTCTCAGAAACATGCAGAACCATTGAGAAAAAACTTCCGGAATTTTTTCTTTGATCGGGTCCTGTTGAGCACCATTTGAGTGGACTAAAAGAAATATGAAGCAAAATGAACTCATTAGTACTTCTAACAGCATTTATTTTGTTTACAATAATTGTAGACAACTAAAGGAATGTGACTCCCAAGATTTTCCAAGATCAGCAGCACTGGGTCCTGGTAGTTGGTCAAGTAGGTTTTTAAAGTGTTTCAGCCATTCGATAAATTCGCCGTAGTTCTTGAAATAAATGGTACTGTTTGCAGGAGAAATGGTAAAATCGGTAATAAAGTACGGCAATATTGAAAACCAGACATAAATGACTGCAACATTTTCTAAAACTCAACTATGTGGTTTGCGAAGAGCGGTAATGTTTCATTCCCTTCAAGTAGAGAGAGACAGAGAGAGACAGACAGAGAGAGACAGAGACAGACAGAGAGACAGACAGAGAGAGACAGAGAGAGACAGAGAGAGACAGGGAGAGACTGAGAGAGACAGAGAGAGACAGAGAGAGACAGACAGATAGAGACAGACCGACAGAGAGGCAGACAGAGAGACAAAGACAGAGAGACAGACAGACAGCGAGAAAATTTAGGCCCAGTATTTTAATGCGGAAATTCGCATATTGAATAGAAAAATGAGAAAAACGTTTAATGTTAGGCAAAGCAGCAAGGAACGTTTACAGAAATTCCGACAAATTATGAAAGTAGAAAATGAGCAAGTACCGTAATAAAAAGAACACAGCTTTTTAATATGTCGTAGATGATGAAGAGAAAACCAAATGTATTTAATAATTATTTCTGTTCTGCATACAAACAAAAATCTGGCCAAATTATTATACGGCACAACAACGTGGAACACGTATTCAAAATTGATCAAACAGAAATAAGTTCACGTTTCAAGAAAGTTAAGAAACTAAATCTTCCGGTCAGGAGGATATTTCCACCGATATGTTAAAGATAAAAAGGGAGACAATAATACCATATTTGGTCAGACTTTTTATTATATCGATCAACAAAGAAAGTGCACCGAATGATTGGAAATCTGCTTTAATATTGCCAATTTTCAAAGGTGGAGAAAAATGTGAAGTGCAAAATTATAGGCCAGTTAATCTTACATCAGAAGTCTGGAAATTGTTTGAACTAGTGATGCTTCAGAATGATACAGACTTTTCCGTATTACTTTTCAATTTCCTTTGGTCTCGACTAACTATTCGGAATTGCCATATACTCTTGCCAGCTGCCATCTTTCCCCGCCCAAAGTACATTTTTTTGAAATTTTCTTAATTTTTCTGTTTCCTAATAGCAGGATGGAAATATTATTTTAAAAATATATACGAACAGTTAAATCTCGTACTAAATGGTAATTTTCTTTGAAAAATTTGGAGCCCTTTTTAAGAAAATAGTGTTTAACTCATACTGTCAATTTGAATTTTGAAGCTCTTTTTTACAGAAAATTTTTGAGTATTCGAAAAATTTTAATTTGAAGTCATTTGAAGCAACAGTGTTTGCAAATTTCGGGAAATGGGCATATTAACGGCCTATAAAATATTTAAAAAATTACATTTTAGTAATTTTTGAAAGAAATTTTTTTTAAAAAAAAAACAAAATGACTTCACGTCGTATTAAAAAGTGCAATTAGTACTATCCGTTCCAAAAGTTTGAAGAAATAATTTTGAGCGTTTTTTGAGAAAAGGGCGTTTGAGCGATTCAGAACATGCGAAATTTTGAGCAAGTTTTCACAGAAAACTGTTGACTTTTGAGAAACTTTATATGACATTATTTAAAACACATGTACTTATAAATATAATAATGTGAACAAATCGCCGCTTGTATAAATATTAACGATGTGAGAGAAAAGTCAAAAAATTAAATTTTTGTAATTTGTGAAGAAAAAACCAAAAGAATACAGTATTATGGCATTTATGACACATGATAGAGTGCATTTAGCCCTATCCCTACCAAACGTTTAAAGAAATCATTTGGAGACGTTTTTGATAAAATCTTGTTTTTGTTATTATTTAAAATTGCAAATATTGCACGCAATATTGCACAAAAACTACTAAAATGTTCAAAGAATGTACATCACCGTAATAAAAGAACTAATTATGGACAACAAATTTCATTTGAAGGAAAAATATCTATCCTTAATTTTGTAATTGTAGAAAGACACCTAAAAATTATTATTTTTGAATTTTTTGAAAATTCGGAATTAACCGTGAAAATCGGACCTATGCCACTTTTAAAAGTGTATTTTTCTCTATTGTTACAAGAAATTTAAAGAAAATAATTGGAGCATTTTTTTAAAAAATTTTGAAAATATCCGGGGGTCTTCATTTAAAGTACCCCCAAATTTTAAAGAATGTTTTTCAAAATCTCTAATCTTCTACCCAAGCCAGATGGACAGGGGTTTCTTCAATTTGGAAAAAATTCTACGCATGGTTTAGGGGCTAGTGGTGTTCACACACGGACGGACGGACAGACCGACGGACGTTTTGAAAAAAAAACAAACAACAATTCTCTTTCGGTATCAGGGAATCCCAAAAAGTGTATTTCCGTTGAAATCTCGGAACCGGTTTTCCGCATTGCATAACTTTCCCTACATTACATTTTATTACTCCGTGTTACTCCGTGTTACTCCGTATATTCATTCGTATACGGGAAGAATCTCATTCGTGATCCAAACGAAATACAAACGAAACGAAACTATCCTAAATCGTGTGAGAATACATGCTGTAATACGTCAGAGATATGTTTCAAAACTTGTCATGTTAGCACGTCTTTTTAACTAGTCAGCACAATGATTATGTTCTTACCGCGTCGCTTAGAGTCACGTTGCATCCGAATGGTTTCTCTCTGCCCGCGGAACCTCCCCGTGGTGAATAGTTCTGCATTGCATCATGCGGTGACCGCCACGCCCCGTGATTCCCTTCTACCCAGTAGAATTTTAAAGACATTAAAACTTTCGTAAATTGAAGGTTTAGGTCATATTTTCGCAATCAAGTCACTGCTTTACTACCGCACGTAAATATGATAAAAATGTTCTTACGACAAAATTCTGGGTCAGTTTTAATCGTCCATAAATTTAATTCTAAATAACTATGTTAATGTCATGAGGATGAATAAAACAAAAATTCTTGGGAGGATTCGTGAATATGAAGTGTAGGTAGAATGATTTTTAGGCTCAAATACTTGAAGTTTGTTCTGGATAATTGTGGTTTTTAGCTATGTGAAATATGGTTTACGCTCTGGAAACGTCAGGGCAATGTCGTTACAATAATTCTGAAAATAAATAATTTTCACTTGTTAGTAACAAGACTTATGTATGTTGTGTGTACTGGTATATTCGGACTGTACTTCTATATTCCTACGTGTTCTTGTATATTACGACAAAGGCAGATGCACATACTAGACAAAATTAAATAGTTCCATTTAAAAAAGTAAAATTAGTGTCGTTATTTCTTTATCAACAGATAGGTGGCGACTCATTTGAATGCATTCTTCCCGTGCTTTTCAAAGTGAAATCGAAAAAGTCTTTGTTCACTTACCGTTGTTGTTTCCTTTAATGGTAATGTACAGAATTTTAAATTTTTAACAAAATCACTACAAAATACTTTTTCTGCACCACTTGCACCAGCATCAGAACGACTACACTATCTGTACCTATCAGATATTTGTTTTGAATTTGATTTCTTATCTTTCGAGATAAGAATTACGTAAATTCTGGTTGTGCACATTCAGAACTCTGAAATGAAATCAGAGCGAACATTCAGTATCTCACGAGGTCGTAAATCCTTCTCAGTATCTCATGAACATTAATTTCTACAAGTGCCTCTGACCAAATTCACTGATATACGGGAGAGAGTCGATCCCAGTGGTGAGGGGCTCTGAAAATCAGCTGTGCTGTTAGCAGTGGCACATCTTGTTTTCCAGGCCCTCAGGGCAAAAAAAATCAACTCCTTCCCTTCCTAAGGTTGTGTCATTGTTCTTCGAGTATTTCGATAGGGTAATTTTAGAAACTGTTTAAAACTACACATTAAAATTATAAACAAACGTTTGATGTTCCTTGTTTAAATATATCGACATGAAATTGGTAAGTATTACACCTAAAATTTAACTTATAAACATAATTTATTTTTCAAGCGTTTTTGAGCGATTAAGCCTTATATTGATAATTCGTTGTTAATACATTTTATCAGTTGTAAAAATAGAAACGTTACTTCTGTTTCATCTGCTTTGAATTGTTTTACACATATTGTGATTATAGCATAGAAAACTAAATTGTGTCAAAGAACAAAGTGATGTCAATTGCTATACTAAATAATTGAGGTCTCTGCAAAAACAACGTACTTCCATGTTTTGAGATAATGAGATTTGGAGCATTTTCATGCCTATAACGTTTTAAAATATATATTTGATATAATATTATGAATTCAAGGCGACATTAAAATTTGTAGCAATAAAGCTAAGGATTTGAAATAGTACAATGTATATTGCACATTTTTCCAAATTAATATAAAAATATGCGGAATTAATGAAATGATTACACTCTCTATTTAGAGCGAGGGCAGCCAGCCATGTTTTTATACCCCCTTAACTTGATGATCTTTTTTACTGCAATAACGAAGGAGAATACTAAGTCTCACAAAATAAAAGGTTTATGAAAAAAGAGAATGATAGTATGCTGATTTAAATTTCAGAATATTTTATTGCCTTCCATAAAACATTAAATGAGTGTTTTGGAGAATTCTAAAGATTTTTGTGAAATTGCCGTTCGTGTAAATATTAAGAAAGTGAGAGGCTGGCCCAAAAAATTATATTTTTGCAATTTTTAAAAAACACAAAAAAACAGAGCAAAATGGCGTTTGTGTCAGCTCATAGAGTACATTGATCACTATCCCTACCAAAAGTTTATAGAAATAATTTGTAGCTGTTTTCAGGAAACTCTTGTTTTTGTTATTTTTTAACTGCATGTAATTTTCAAACAAATGTACACGGACTTAATGAAAGAACTAATTGTGGAAAACAAATTTCGTTTGGACGAAAAATCTCTATCTTCAATTTTGTATTTATTGCAAGACGTCGAATAATTTTGAAACGTTGCAATTTTCAAAAATTCGAAATTAACAGTGAAAATCGAACCCATGACACATTTTTAAATGCATTTCCCTCAATTCTTACAAGAAATTAAAAGAAAAAATCTGGAGCAATTTTTGAGGAAATTTTGAAAATGTCCGTGGAGCTTTATGTTATATACCCTCAAAAATTAATGAATGTTTTGCACTCACAGAGCTTCGACTCAGGTTCTCTCGCCATAACGACAGCGGTTTATTCAGTTTGGAAAAAATCGTACGCATAGTTTAGTCGCTAATGTTATTCACATACACCATACAGATGACTGACAGATGGACGAACGTTTTGCCGTCAAGCGATGTTTGGGTTTCAAGAACCCACAAAACTTGGATTTTGTCTACACCACGTGTTAGAAGATTTTTCCCTTAGTTTAGTGACAGGATTTATGCATTTTTTTGTTACCAGTGCCGTGTAATAAGAATTTTTCTACCGAAAATTCTCCATTTTTTCGCACAGCAATTACATAATTTTCTCTCTACTGCGTAAGCAGGAAGGAGGAAACGTGCCAGAAAGAAAGGAAAAATAATTGTTTTGAGATTGCTAATGACCGTGTTGCAAACAACCTAAAATTAAGAAATAGAACAAAATACAAATGAAGATAGAGTACTTCCGCACATTATTTATCTTACATTTGTGTAATAAGCGGGGGAAGATGGAAATCTTTGCTCGGGCTGTTTTTCCCTTTCAAAACTGAATAAGCACACTTACCCCATGTAGGCGCCAAGCGTCCTTCTCAGCTGTCTGCTCTGGAACTACCACAGAGGGCAAGCCTTATCTCATTTACTAATACCAACTCCTCGTCACAGTGATAATTTCATAACTTAATCCAGGAGGTCTCTGTTAAAGTATAGAATCATCAAGTAGTTAATCCGTTGTTGCGTCATTGCAGCCTAAAGGTAAGACTTCATTCTATGTGTGGCCAAGAGTGCTGTCAGTTCTGCTGTCACTGATCACGCAGGCCCATCGAATTGATTAGTGTTACTTAGTTACTTGATAGAATAGACCAGAAGCTATATCTTCTGCTTCACACTTGAACACGTCAATAAAATCTTGTATAATTTTTATGTATTTTGCAGTGACACATTCAGTTTTTAAAATAGAAGGAACAATTTGAAACTGAGTTTTTAAAGATTCGAACTGTATGTACTTTGAGTATGTTGCAATGAAAGCTGGAGATAAAGTAACATATTTTCCACTAGCCCAACCAATCAACAGCGTTTCAGATCCTTGCAGAAAGGTTCAAGGAGGGCTTTCAAATCTTCTGATCAGTGAGTAAGACGAAACCACGGGTTTCAAAATACTTTGCACGATATTACTATTTTGGTGTTTGGTACATGTGAGTGGTATCATATTTTGCAGAACCTCTATCAGGTTTTCTAGGAATACTTCTTGGCAGAGGCAATACAGTACCCAAATTCATGTTATGTGCCTCTCTATTATTACTTTCTATTTCAAAGCACCGCTAATCGTGAAGGCTCTGCGCCACGCACAAGCGCGCACTCTATCGCTCCCACGCCCAAAAGTAGTTCGGGTCGCGTAAGTACCCCCTAGGAGCCCAACCTCGCCTCGCGTCAGCCTCGAGCAGAAGAGAGACCTTTTAGGGGTCGATGACGTAACACTGCCCCCACATCTCGCCCCTACCCACTTCTTAAGGAGAGAACTATGTCTCCCTCGCTAAACAAAGCTCGATAAACGAAAATCACCCGAACAGTAGTTCACCATAGCTAGTATTTTCTGTTCAGTGCAATTTGCTTTGGGCAAGCATGCAACCCCGACTAACCCCATGCTCTACTACAAACCAATAAACAAAAACATAATCAAAATCCAATGAGATATTCAGGCATTGAGGTCGGGAAGAGAGACTGAGAGAGTTGTGCAATAATTCCACGGGTTTCGGAGATTTCTTTTTGTAGAGAATTTTTAGGAGTTTAGAGTTCCGTCGCACAAAAAAACAGATTGAAGAAATTTCTGAAATTGGTCTGTAAATTTTATATCGATGAAATATATCAAGACATTATATGTTCACAATACATTGAATAGCTGTCTTATAATTCAGTTTCTCTTTTTTCTATGAGAAATTCATTTTCTTGAGGTGTTTTTTGAATCCAAACAATTAACAATTATGCGTAACAGCCTAAAAAATATTACAAATACGCTCGATCCAATTAAAAAAAGAACAGCAATAACATCTAGAAAGTAGTACTAACGAAATTAAGGTTTAGTGCTGGAGAATGAAGATGGGGAGCTCCTTTGTGGCGAATTGAATACTCTGCCCAAAATATGGCCCTCTCCATGGGAGTTTGTGGCTGGTCCTTCATGACTACAGAGAGTCGTTTAGCATTTTCTTGATACCTGCATTTATAAACATTGATTTTAAAGAAAGGAGTGCCGTAAAACTAAAATTATATTAGTTATTTTACTTTTTGCGAAACCAAAAGTATTATGAGACAGTAAAATAAGACTATTTCACCATTGTTTTATGGTGATCGAAGATATATCTTCGTAACTAACAGAAATTTATTACATCACACCTAATTGAAAGTGGATAAAAGTAAAGAAAATGAAAAAGAAAAGTAGACCTGCTAAAAATGGTATGTGGAACTGCTTGCAGTACCTCGGGCTTTAAACTCTCCCTGATGCAGCGATTATTGTTCAGATTGCCCTCAATACGTACGAGGTGAGATCGCACATTGTAGCCAATGGCACGCCAAACCATCACACTTGGCGTTTGTCCACTACGGCGCGGAACAATGCAGGCTGGCTGATTGCGATAGCCACGGTAGCGTCGAACACGTACGCGACGGTCGCTATAGCGCCAACTTTGCGACTTGGTTTGCGGCTTTGCGATAGGGTTTTTGAGTTAGAGTGCGGTAGAATGTCTTCGCGTCTGTTTCAAACAATCAATTCTGAACATGGAAATATACTCCACGTCTGTAACGTCTAATTCCTTGACTCCATGCTTGGCTTTTCTCTTTTAGCTTCTCATCTACCATTAGCATTGTTATGTCATTTTCAATTATTATTATTATTATTATTATTATTATTATTATTATTATTATTATTATTATTATTATTATTATTATTATTATTATTATTATACCACCATATATTGTAAATTATTAAATATAATAAAAATATGTTCTAAATACTCTTACGTATTAGGAATATGAATTTTAATATTATAAGTAAATTATGTGGAATATTTTGAAAAACTTAAGTTCTGAGAAAGTTTTAATGTCCACTTACAACATTACCCTAATTAAGTCATGAGTCGTAAACAATCTTCAAATTTTGAAAGTAAAGGTACGTACTCAGGGTTTTGCAAAATTTCATCTATCGCCGAACACAATGATTTTTCCGTAATATTCCTGGCATCTAAGATAAGGGTGGTCCCAGCACTTTGGAGACGTAATGCATTGAAATGTTGGTCAAACATAATTGGAATAACAACCATAGGCACTCCAAAATACGTAGCCTCCTCAGCGCCCATTAAACCAGCATTCGATATAAATAATTTCACATTTGGATGAGCTGAAAGAAAGACATATTGGAAAGGTAATTAACGTAAATTTACTATTCTGAAATATTTAATTGGAAACATTATTTCATTAGTCATTTGAGTAACAATTTTCATGACATCTCTAAACCATACCTAGAATGTCACTTTGTGGAAACCACTTCCCCAATCGTACATTGCTTGGTAGACCTGGAAGGTAGTATGCCACCTTCCACAATACGTTTTGTTTCAATTTAGAAAAACATTTCAAGAAGGATTCACGTGTTGACTCCGGCATGTATACACTTCACACATTTGTCCCCAAACTAAAGTAAATGACACCATGGCGAGCAGAATCAATAAAAGTTCCCAAGTTTTGTATGCAGATTTTTAGAAAGCAATTAATTTGAGCAGGCATATCATTTTATTTACATGAAAGGAATTAAAAATATTGCAAACCATTTCTAGGTTAAAGTTAATCTTCAAATGACTTACCTCGGGAAGTTGTTGTGGAATTTTTATGTGTATTCCTCCTACTTCAATAGTATAGGCGTGAAAGGACGTTAATAACTAAAAATAGGGTTACTATGGAGGAAAAGAAAAGATGTATTAGATTCCAATTCTTGAATACTAGGAATAGAAGGGTCTTGAAAATGTTCTCTCAATACTGCATCCATTTTCGGCAAAACATAAAATCTTCTAAAGAGATTTACGAACTGTTGTCGTAAAAAGTTGAGAAAGCGACCACGGAATTCTGAAGTATCGTAATACGATATTAATTCTGGAATGTAAGATAATGTACTAGGATTTCCAACAGAATCTGCGTTCCATGGTACAATTGTGTTTGGTACAATTTGTATTGAAGGTGCTTTGAACTTGTGCAATAAGCCATAGGTACATTCAGTGAAGAAGGATTGATATATGATGAGATCAAACTCTTCCTTACTATGTATTAGCTTTTCAATATCAGGATCTTTGAGAAATTTTGTACAGCTCATGTAACACACATTGAAGATGAAGAAGGCGAAATTCTTGAATGGCTTGTTCTTCATTGCAAATAAATTCATACCTTCGGAATCTGCAAAGAAAGATTTGAATTTTTCAAATTCGGGTGTCTTTATTTCTCTATGGTCCACGTATAAGTGTCAGTACTACCAGTCAATACTCAAATTTCTTAAAATTTCTATACAATTATCTACAAATTTTATTATTGCGGGAAGAGTGTCGATTACCACAGAGCCGCTTCTTTCGTAAGAACAGAACACCATTTTTACCGTTCTTTAATACACAAGAAGAGAAAATTTAAAGAATAAATTGGAGCCGATTTAGAGAAAATAATTGTTTAAAACAATTAAAACTTACCTTATTTCAATTAGTTGCCTTATTTCAATTACATTTTCAATACAAAATTACGCGAAAACAACTCATATTTACGAAAAATTGAACTTTACCTTATTTCAAGATCTGTCTATAAGAAACATTTCATAAAACAAAAAATCTCTATCTTCAATATTTTAGTTGTAAGAAGACGTCAAAAAACTGAACTTTTGTATTTTAAAAAAATCAGGGTTTTAAACGAAAAAAAAGACCTGCACCATTCTCTGAAGCGTCTTTTGCACTATCCGACAACAAAGCTTAAAAATATTTTAAGGTATTTTGAGGAAGTTGTGAAAATATTGTTGAGGCTTTATGTAAAAAAGAACTCTCCAAAATCAAAATATCTGTTTCATATTTCTAGGGCCTTGAGTTTATTTAAATTGAATGAAGAATATCAATTTTAGAGATAATCGGCTGAATAGTTTGGCGCTAGCTGTGACCACATACAGACGATCAGACGGACAAACGTTTTGTCCTCAATCAATCTTTCGGTATGAAGGCATCACAAAACATGGATTCTGACTGCACAACGTGTTATGGAAAGTAATTCACTATTATACATAGCAACAAGATCTATCCACTTTTCTTCCAGGGTCCGGCAAATGATTTCTGTCGAAAACTCGCCAGCACGATTACAATATTTCTTTTTACGAAGAAAAAGGGAAAACGTAAATAAACAGACATAAACACGCGAAAGGAGTAACCCCATCTACGATTCTGAAATATGTGAAGAGAACGTCCCGGTCCCTCTGACGCCAAGCATTCCGAGCCCAAATTTGCTTAGAAGTATTGACGTATGACGAATGTATTGCAATCGCTAGCCACCGTCTAGCATCTGGTGATGCCTCCGAAAAGCTTCAGAATGCGGTCGCTAATGACCTAGAAGTTGATGCGACATTTAAATAAAAAAATAAAAAATTAAAAAAAAATTAAAAAATAAAAAATTCGGCGAGATGTTGGTTCATGCTCATTTTTGAATGAGTCGAACGGCATAATCGTACGCTGGCGGTGCTTCCGGATGGTGCTTGGTCATCGCATCATTCCACAAATAACTTGTAAGGCAGAAACGTCTTCCCTCTTGGGAACATGTAGATGTGAATCTTTCTGGACCCTTGCATACATCGGTTTTGTTGTCTTGCACCGTTCCGTTGACTGTTTAAGCCCGCGAAGTATGTGAAACCTTTACCAAGTGAATGACGATAGTATATGAATCCATAGATATGTAAATGTTCTTTCTGATTTTATTAATCATCCTTAATGTCTCAAATTTGTATGCTTTCTGTCAAAACTGTGTCACATCTGAATGCTTTTTGGAGTCTAATGCTAAGTGTTTACTTGAGCCAAAGTCTCGAGATGAATCTCCGGGTGTTGTCCATTTGAGATCACTTTCGCTCCTGAGACAGTTTCCTGACACTCGACAGTCACTGCAGTCTCAAGACCAGGAACAATTCCTTGTCACTTGAGTCAACTCGCAGTCAGAATTTTCTCTCTAGTGGACACTTTGTACAAGAAACCAAGGAAAAATAACCGTCAAAATAGGAAATGGAACTTTCAATGATTGAAAATTATTGAAACAAATATTTTGGAACTTTTGAATCCCGACCGTTTTGGGGAAAATAGGGTGAATGGTTTAGGCGCTAATGCTTTCCACAGACGAATGAATGGATAGGCACACTGATGGTTTTAAACAATTAAAAATATAAGACAACACTTTTCGGTATCAGGAAAGTGGATTTGCGTTAAAATATCAACATAAGTTTTAGTAGCCTTACGATATTCTTTCTAGTATCGGTACACAAGAAAGAATCAGTATACAAGAAACCCGAGGAATTGAAGATTTGAATAAACACCTTCTTTGCAAGCCGACTGAAACGAAAATAATTTGAAATAAAGACGGCCGAAGAACAACGTTCCATGGAAAATCCTCGGGACATAATCATTTACTCATTTTGTATCACATAAAAATTAAAGTCTATACTCTCTCACTGTCTATCTATTCCCCCCCTCTCTCTCTCTCTCTCTCTCTCTCTCTCTCTCTCTCTCTCTCTCTCATATGTATATATATATATATATATATATATATATATATATATATATACACACACACACACACACACACACACACTGACGAACCCCCCTACTGCAACCATAACTTCCATTCAACCGCCCGTTGGGTTGGTTCGCAGATATCGTGCATTATTTCAAAAAAACACTTCGTCTCTTACAAATCGCACCAAATTAAAAACAACACAAAATTTGATACCCTTTCAATAAATTAAACATCTACTCACAAAACAATCACCCTAATATCTAATGGGAATTCCCTTTGTAACTTTGCTTGACTAAATATGTTACTATTCCTATTTACACTGAACGTGAACAAAATTTACAATTTATAATTTTCCCTCAACGTTACACGTAAAATGTGTGCAAATGCACCACTCTCTTTACACAATTTTTCCTGTGGCAATGAATAACAAGAATGAATATGACCTATTTACAATTTCTTTGTAGGCAATAGTGCTTCAAAATGGCTAGACCTTCGAGTTTAATTCTTTTGCCTCCCGTGTCCTTAATTCCCTAGAACTTTCCTTCTAACTAGTTTTCCCCGACTGACGTGAACTTGACCTACATATTGCGATGCTCACGCACCGTTACCTCCTCTGGATTTCGACCTTTGACCTTAGGGTGCACTGGCCTCCGCGTCGACGCCGCTCGCCCCTTCTGGTAACGACAAATTTCATTATATTAAAATTTCAAATTTACGAGCTCTTCTATGAAGGGAGGAATAAACAAGGATAATTAAATACTAGTCGAACAAAAGTATTTTCTGTGTATGAAATTAAATATACATTTACAAAGACATTACTCTCCAATTAGCCAATGTAAAGGGGAAATATAGTGAATGACCATTTACAAAATGACACACAATACGAAACAAGACATCAAATTTAATTGTAAATATTCAGTTTTCTTTTCAGGTGTTTTTTATTTTGTGCCTGCAATTCATTTTTACTTTCTCGTATTTACTAACGTAAGAAGATAAAGTACTGTATTCGTGCGCCGGAAATCGGCGAATTTTCGACACAAAAACTCTTATTGCCGGGCCCTGATAAGGAAAAAGTGGATAAATCCAGATGCTAAAAATACAAAAAAATCCTCAAAAACGTGGTGTAGCCAGAATCTATGTTTTGTGGGTCCTTTATACCAAAAAATCGATTAAAGGCAAAATGTCTGTCTGTCTGTCCGTTTGTCTGTGCACAACGCAAGCGCATAAATCACTCAGACGATTTACTCTAAAATCGATGTTCCCCAATCGTTCTAGCTGATGTCGCAGACCCTAGAATTTGAAACCGAAATTTTAATTTTGGGGAAAACCTTACAAGTTCTGGGACGTTTTAAAAATTTTCATAAAAAGGCTCCAATTTTTTTAAATTACATTTTGTTGTTCAATAGTGCATAGAAATTTTAAGAGAATGGTACAGGTTTTATTTTCGTTGACATACCCGATTTTTCGAAAATAGAAAAAAATTAAAACTTTAAAATTGGATGTTTTTGTCCCAGAAAAAGTCTGTTGTAGAAAATTAGTACTTCATAGGTCATGTGCAATTTTTTGAAAACAACCGAGTCGTATATTTAGCGACTGAAATTTACAAAAAAATATTCTCAAATATCGCTCCAAATTGTTTCATAGAATTTTCTTCACTGGTGTAATAAGAGACGATAAATATATAGTGGTAGTCACATTTTCGGGCACATCTTGAAGATTGACACAAAACTGAAGATAGAGATGTTTGCCTCAAAGTCTCTTGTACAAAATTAGTTCTGGTTTTTGAAAATGCGCATTTTCAAGTTCATTTTCACCCAAAACGTTTGTTTTTGAAAAACTGCAAGAAATTATTTGAAGCAATTGTGCTCACAAATGCAACTAGTGGTGTTTCAGAATGGCTCAGACGTTCTCGCATTAGTTGATATCCTGATCTTGTTGGTGTAGGCTTGTTTTTCGGTTTTGTTCTCACGCTTTTCCTAGCTGGTACCTACAGGCGTCAAAACATTTTTTTCGTATTCACTCAATTTTTTGCCCCCAAGTACCAGAATGGAACTTCTGATGCTACAACACATATTTTGAGCATTATTTGGGTGGAAGTGAGTTCAAATTTCCGCATTTTCACAAACGCTCAATCACCATTTTTTCAAAAACTGCTCCAAAAATCGTTCAACAGATAGTGAATGAACTAAACAACATGACATCAATAACAAGATTTTTTGTTTGTTTGTTTTTTGAACAAATACGAAAATGTAATTTTTTGAAATATCCCTCACGCCGTTAATATTTACATAACCAGAAATTTATATACATTATTGCATTTGTGAGTACAATTACGTTAAATAAGAAATAATAACTCATGAAATTTCTTAAACACATGAAAACTCAAAATTTTTGGGTGAAAATGAGTTTTAAGTTGCGCATTTTCATAAATGCTGAAACAACTTTTTTTGAAAACGGCTCCAAATTTTTATTTGAAAATTTCCGTTTGGGTCGAGGTTTTAATCTTCTATAATATTCTTACATTCACATTTGTGTTCTACCATTAGGGGATTGGAAAATTGAAAAAATGTGAAAAAGATGTAGTTGGCGGCGAGAGATGGCTCCTGGGAAGGGTGAGGGGCAAACCCGATAAGCGAGCGCAAAAGAAAGAAATTAGAAAACTAATACGACAGTATGTGCCAATGTGTAGACGCACTAGTTGTTGTTGCATGCAATTTTGAAAAATACAGACTCGTCGGCGAAAATGGGAACAGCACAATTTACTTTACCGTTATTTGCTACATACGAGTAAACAATTTAAAAATTTAGAGCAGTTTATGCGAAAATAATAGTTTAAAAATTTCTTACGTTTCACCCAAAATTACGCAAACGTTTTTTTAATGGACAGAATTCAATAAGAAAAACAATCTCTATCTGCAATAATATTGTTGTAGGAAGACGCCAAAAATATTAAACTTTTGCAATTTTCGAAAAATTATGAAGTTTTTACAAAAATTATAGATGTAGCATTTTTAAGAACTTTTTACGCTACTTGGAATCAAAGAAGAACTTTGAAGTCGTTTCTGAGAAACTAATGAAAAACTGTTGAGACTTGAAGTGAAATACCCCTAATATCACAATATTCCGTTCAAACGCACAGGGGCTTCAGATGGTTCAAATCGATCGAAACCGGAAGGGGAGAACTTGATTTGGAGAAAAAGACTCAAGAGATAAGCTAGTGTTGACCACACACAGACGGACGGGCACGCGGAAAGACGTAAAGTCGGAGAGACTTACTGACGGGAAGACGGACGGACGAACGAAGAGACGGAAGGAGGAAGAGACGGACAGACGAAGAGCCGGACGGACGAAGCCACGGACGGACGAAGAGACGGACGGACGGGCGAAGAGACGGACGGACGGACGAAGGATGGACGGTCGAAGGGATGGACGGACGAAGGGACGGACGGACGAAGGGACGGACGGACGAAGGGACGGACGGACGAAAGGACGGACGGACGAAGGGACGGACGGACGAAGGGACGGACGGACGAAGGGACGGACGGACGAAGGGACGGACGGACGAAGGGACGGACGGACGAAGGGACGGACGGACGAAGGGACGGACGGACGAAGGGACGGACGGACGAAGGGACGGACGGACGAAGGGACGGACGGACGAAGTGACGGAATATATGTGTATATGTATACTATCTTAATACTACTGATCTTGATAAAATGATCTAAATTATTGTAAAAATGTATTGTACTTAATATTTATAAAATGTATCTCTGGTGTTAATGTATCTCTGGTGTAACTTTGTATTTAATAATTCTGACTGATATAAGATATACAAACTGTTATTGATATGGAAAATAATAGTGGTCGCTAATGACCTTAGTTGTTTATAAAGCAACCTTATTAGATACATATGATGAATAAATAATACTAAACTATGTACATTCTTTTATTAATATATAATAAAAATGCTTATGTTTAAAAGACTATTTGTCCCGAGATATTAAGGGGTTGTATTTAACTATAACATTTGGGCCGCATTCAAAAGCATTAATATATTAATTTAATTTCAACTATGAAGCAAATTATGTATTTGAATTTCCGCCCAGCAAATATAATTTCAGGTCATCGTCTCCTATATTATTTCAGTAGTATACATGCCTTTTGCGGCTATCACACGCAACCTTTCTTTATAAATAAGGTCTCTAAAGAAAGAGAATTTCACGATGAGTGACGAATTATACTTTGAATTTAAAATATGAAGGATTTGTTTTTAAAAAACGCATCTAAAATATTCATGTCAAACAACCCGCTGCACTCAGACAGCTATATCGTTAAATAACTCCTAAACAAAGCGTTCTAGGGCTTAAAAAATTAAAATTTTGAGGCTTTCTAAGGAATGTCCCTCACATTGTAATAAATAGGATGAGATATTCTTGGACGTTACAATAAACTTTTGCTGGCTCGGCACTTACGGCTCGATACTATAAATGCAACCTATATTTATCCCTTGCTCTAACGTCATGCTTAAAAGGCTTAGATTCCTCTAACTTATATTATTTACTCTTTCTGTGAACTTTTATAATGTATTAAAGCATCATAGTATCCAAATTTGCAGAATTTCTTGTTTAATGTTTAATGGTATTTAGTTTATTATTAATTTTTGTCACATACTGCTTCATCCGACATATTCCAGTTGTAATAAGTAATACATCGTGATCGTTTAAACTGCTGATATCCATTGTCTGGAGAGGAACTACCTCTCAGTATCCTTATTCCGTTAGACATCGCAATCCAAATTCGGGAGCAAGGACAAATTACCCTAAGGTTTTAGTAGCCATTGGTTACAGAAGCGAATAGCAACCGCACATTAATGGGGGCACCTGAGTGTTGTGGCCAGGACAGTTAATACTAAACGTTAATCGGCTTTGGGGTTTATGGAAGAAAAATGATCTCAGTACGCTACTCAGAGAGGTAATGTTTTCTTACCTTCTAAAAATCCCCCGTTCGGCCGCCGTGTCGTGCAGCTAAACAGCAACTGGAAGCCGGCTATACAAACTGGTACGTAGGAAGATGGAGGGCAACGCTCCTGCCGCCCGTGAATGTGAATCTTTTGCTTTTTGCGAATAGTAATCTTCGGGCCATTTCACTTGTTTTCTATGTTACCCAGTTAAAATAATTGATGTGCACTATTTAATAGAAAACAATTTCTTATTAGTATCTAGTATAGGCTCAGATTATTCACCGTTCTTATTTTCCGGCGCTTTCGAAAACCTTTCCCACTTCACGTTAATGACCAGCTGATATAATCTCAGAGCCAAAACTGCCACTGTCTTTGCAATGACTCTGACCACGAGAACCAACAGAGTTGGTTGAGTTCCGCCGGTGGCCGGTCTTTTCGATGCTAGCTATAACATACGAGTAGCTGTAGCACAGCTTTATTCATAACGGCTGTCTGGAAGACAATTCCAGCTCCTAGATGCTCGGTAGTTTTCATTACTTCTGCTATCAATGTCATGTGAACGACTGAGCAGTATCCTAATGAACGAGCTAGGGGTCTCGCGAGATCTTTCATTCCTCTCCTTTGTCCTATTATTTCCTAGTTACACTTAAATGCATTTTATTACTACACCCTAGGAGAGGCCAATCGCGATAGAGCCATTCCAGGTGGGGCGGTGCCCCGCTGAGGGGGAAATTTCTCGCAAGTTTACATGTAGGACCTCACAATCCAGAGACTGAGGAACACCTCTACCTCCTGCGATAAAACATTCACTACACTAACGCGACTAATAATCATAAAAGATGTCGCTCCCGAAAACATCAATCAACCAATCGGGCTAATGAGAAACTGGTATAAAAGGACAGTCTCCTGATGAAGTTGAAATGAATAGAAATTACCCTTACAATATCGTCTTCATCAACGTTGGTTTCGATATTGAGCCGAGACAGGGCTGAGAGTGAATCGGCGGTAATCAGTCGGGCAATCGAGGTAACGCCCACGCTGAGCTGCGCTCACTTAGGGTTGACGCCCCCTGATCGGAAGAGTTGTTAAATGCCCGACGCTCCGCGACAATTTTGACAGAATGTTCGTTTGCAGTATATACCATTCAATGTACGAAAAGTTCCTGGAATATGGTAATAAAAATGGATTTGATATACCTATTTACTTTAATTATTTTAACTTCCTACATTACCCTTTCCTTTCTGAAAACAATTTTCGGCATTAGTGTGTTCTCAGAAGGACATTGTAGTCCAGAAATCTATTTTCCGCAGCATTACGTAACTTTCACTACTACGTTGATTCATTATGGTTTCCACTAAGGTAAATTAATCCCATAACTGTAGGGCATATATACATACGTATAGAACAAAGTAAAAGAAACAACTGCATACGGATTCTGGTCGATCCGTGAAGTGTTTACCAGTAGTTCCCCTTCAAAAGTTCTTGAAGGTGGTGGAATTAGTTCTGCCTTTGAAGTGAAAGTTTCATTATCTTACTGAATGGCTAATCAACTGCCATGAAACAATGTGTGTGGTTAACACATGAATCCTTTACACATGCGCTTTCTGGAAGTAGGAGCGAGATCAACCTATTTAGAAATTTAACATTGTACTCGTAGATTAAAACCATTCATAGTTAAAACAGAAACTGGATTATTAAACATACGTTGACTCGAATGTTTGTGATTATTTCCTGTGCACTTTTGGTTGAGAATTTGATTTTCCTGTTCTTTGATTAAGTCGAAGATAAATCAGGAGGGTTAGCTACTTTCACCTTCAAAGCTCTCCAAAAAGCAAGTGTCAGACAATGAAGTTTTGTCTTCGCTACGTTTCGTATATCCGTAGATAACATGCGTACTATTTGGAAGTGTAGAATTAGCACCTCGCTAGTAATCGAAGGGCTTTGACAGAATGAGTGCCGGCGGTCCCCTGAAATCGTGATGAACCGATATTTCTGCCCTGCGAAACACATCAACCTTAGCAGACTTGGAATGAACGTGTATGTATAAAAATCAGGAATTTCAAATGAAAATTATACTCGTACCTACGCCATTCTCTTAAGCATCCATTACGCTATCCAATAACAAAATTTAATTTTAAAAAATTGGTGCCATTTGTTTGAAAGTTTTGAAAATGTTCCAGGGGCTTCAAGTAAAGTACCCCCAAAATTAAAATATCGGCTTCGAATTCCAGGGACCTCAACATCAGCTAGATCGATTGGAGAATATCCATTTTGGAGGAAATCTGCTGAACGGTTGAGGCGCTTGCGTTGACCACAGACGGATGTACATACTGACTTTTTCCTGTCAATCATTTCTTTTGGAATCAAGGACACACAAACCATGGCTACACAACATGTTAAAGGAAGTAATTTACTACATATAGAGACAAGATTTACCACTTCTTCGTTACAAGGACCCGGCAAGAAGAGATTTTGTGTCGAAAATTAGCCGTTTTTTCGCGCAGCATCACAATTATCTTTACTGCTTAATCAGTAACGATAAATTAAAAAGGGTAATATTTAATTAAACTGATTCCAAATTAGAGTAGTGATAAAAAAACCGCGTCGCCAAAAGAAAACTGGCATTCTGTGTTTTCTAATCCAATCTCTCAAAAATGTTAAACAATTATTAGTAGAAATTGGTAATCATTTTTTTGTGTGGATTGTATGATATTTCTGATTCCGTTGCCTTCATAACTCGCTCGATTGTTGCAAATCAAGTGGTGTATTTTTAGGATTATATTGCAGATTACAACTGTGAGAAAGTTAATGCGATTTTTTCGATTAATGCGATCACTACTGTAAATGTGTATTGTGCTACAGAAAACTTAATGCCAGCTTGATCCGTTTTTCCCTATCTACCTATATACCTTCCCTAACATACAGAAATCTGTTGACTGCGAACAATTATTTTCTTGTTGCTGCCTACTTTTAAGTATTCACAGAGTCTCATAGACGACTGGGTTTGTTGTCTGAGACTATTCGCCCATACCACTGTTTTTTGTGAACTCCACCTCCAATATTTCGTGAAACACGATCTTTGGGAGTTTCCATCTGTCTCTGAGTTCTAAAATGTTACTGAAAATGTCAATAAACTGTAAATATAGTAAAAGAGGAATGAATAGGAGTCAGATTTTATATTAATAAACATTAGCAAAAGTATGTGAGGGAAAATCATTTGTTTCTGTAATATTTACACTTTTTAGTGTTCATTACTGAAAAATATATACATACGTACATATATACAAACATACATAAATATTTAATTTTTAAGATACAAAAACGCAGTGATAATATTTAGAAATCCTCTCAATTTCGTTTTTTATTTTTGGATGCTGATTTTGTTGTTCTTGATTTTGAACTGAAACACTTAATTGCTGCACGCACGAATAACGTTGTTAGGACTATGACAGCCAGTCCTATTAATGCGAGCACAGCTATAACATCTAAGAAATAATATTGGAGCGGATTCAGCTTCAACGCTGCAGAACGCAAATGAGGAGCGCCTCCATGACGGATTGCATACTCTACCCAGAAAACGGCCTTCTCTAATGGCTTCTGTGGCTGGTCTGTTATGATTGAAGATAAGCGTTTTGCATTCTCACGGTATCTGAAATTAAACATGATATGGCATTTGATAAAAAGAGAATGCATGAGAGAATATTATTAATCATACGTATTTAATTTTTATAAATTAGAATTATAAATAAATTTATAAATTAGAAAAATAAATAAATTTATAAATTAGAGTTTATATTAACTAGCACTGTCTGAGTTGAAGTTCCTTTCATTCGGTGAAATATTGATTATTTCACTCTCTCCTAATGATATATAAGTTACAGTCAAATGTCGATAACTGGCTAACTGTTCGTAGTAGCCGGGGAAAATCGTATGTTAGTCACACGATGTCGATAAAACTGTATGAATAATGATGAACGGATCTATTCGAACTTCGAAAGGGAGATGTTGATATTAGACATAAAGGGCTGTCTAAAATAAGGAGATTGTCCAAGTGTGAGCGTCTTATGTGTTTGCAAGAAGTATTTTGGCGTAACAGTGTTGAACATTATGCGTTGAACCAACTGAAGGTTGGTTGATATAAATCGCAAGGCCAGAGATTCGGAAATGCGTAGTAAAGCGTCATCGGAAGAATACTCGTGTAATGAAGTTAGGTTAGGTGTAAATAACGTGTCGTATAAATAAAAGTTCGCTGTTGACACAGTGGAGCTCGAAACTATACATTCTGTGTCTCACTAGCCTCAGGAACTTCCAACTGCTGTCTAATGCCCGTTTATCGGACTTTTTTGTTTATTCCTCGTCACCTTAACACAACATCACACAAACGAGTCACATCGTATTGGCTAATATGCACTTCGTCCCGCTTAAGTTCGAAATATATTCGAAGTTTAGACTTTATCCACTCATTTCGGATAATGAATATTAACAGGTTAATTTTCGAATTAACCTGTTTCAAATTTTATCCGTTAAATACTATACATTAAATACGAGACATTGCAAGATTGAACGTGGTTAAAATATGTCTAATTGACCGATTGAGACAGCACGTTGAACGAAAGGTGAGGCCTAATTTTCTGAGTGTCACCAAAATCAGTATATTATTATTATTATTATTATTATTATTATTATTATTATTATTATTATTATTATCATCATTATTATCTTCCAAAAGAGAAAATAAAAATACCTTGGTTCATTGAGGACTTGATTAAGGGCCCAGCTCACGGATTCTTCGGTAATATTGTGAACATCCAAAACTATAGCATACCCTGAATTTTCAGCACGTAACGCATTCACTTTCTGATCTGCCATGATAGGAACTGCTACCAAAGGAATACCAAAATACGTGGCTTCTTGAGTACTCATCAATCCTCCATGAGTTATAAATAACTTCACATTAGGATGAGCTGGAAGGCAAGACTTTGCATGAGAATAATAAGGAAAAGTATTTCATTAATAATTCTAACATTGAATTAAGTTAACCTTTAAAACCATGTTGTTTAAGAGTAAATAACTTCATTCTTTTTAAAATAAAAAAAATTGAATAATTTGTTTAATTCATCAGCTGTACGGTTTAATTTTCTCACCTAGGATATCGTGTTGAGGAAGCCATTTTCCAAGACGTACGTTTTTGGGTTGCCCTGGCAAAGAGTCGGCTTCCCATTTCCATAACACTTTCTGTTTCAACTTAGAGAATGCTTGGATGAAAGAATTACGTTTAGCTTCTGGCATATCAACACTGCGTACATTTGAACCTAAGCTAAAGTAAATCACTCCATGTGGAGCATCATCTAAGAATTTCTGTAGGTCCTGCAAAGCAATGCATTGTCGTTAGAATAATTCAAAACACGTTGTGGTATTAAGAGAGCCTATATTAATATTATTAGCTACCTGAGGAAGCTTCCCCTTTTCTTTCACGTGAAGGGCACCCAGTTCAATCGTATTGGGTGTCAAGGGCCGAGGGTTATTGAGTACTGGGTGACTATGAAGGAAAAGGAAAGCGGTGTCAGTTTCTAGTTCATCTATACTAGGTATAGTTGGGTCAGGAAAATATTTCCTCATAATTGAGTCCATTGTTGGAACAACAATAAATGCGCGGAAAAGTACCAAGAAAGACATCTGCATAAAGTTAGAAAATCGGCCCATAAAATCTAGTGAGCCTGTGTCAGAGACCAGAATTGGGATATAAGAGAGAGTACTGGGGTTCCCAACGGGGTCTCCTGACCAGGGGATGATTGAGTTGGGTACGAGTTGGATCTTGGGTGCTTTAAATTTGTGAAGAAGCCCATATGTACACTCGGTGAAAAATGGCTCATAAAGTACTAGGTCGAACTCGAGATCCTTACTATTTATTAACTTTTGCATATTGGGCAACTGAAGCACTTTTTCACAACTCTCGGAACAAATTTTAAAGATGAAATACATCATCATGGGAAATGATGCCTCTCGCATTTCAAAAGTATTAAATTCTTTGCTATCTGAAAAAAAAGCATATTATGATATTAGTTTTCAAGTAGGACATTATTCAGCTAGTTTAAAATGTTAAATTTAATTGCATGAGTTTGGGGCAATCCATAAATTACGTGAGACCTTTAGGGGGGAGGGGGTCAAGGCGAATCTCACCTAATACACTGGGGGGAGAGGGGGATCTCGGCAAATATGAGTTGTTTTTTTTTTACTAAACCTGCTAAATTTTGAGAAAACTGATACAAGTTAACTAAAACACTGAGTATACTAAAATATGGCTAAATCTTACACAATAATTTTTATCGCGGTTATGAAAATGGTACAATAAGTAAAATAGTCTACAGAAAAAAACATTTGACAAAAATTACAAAACTTTTTATCATTAATTACATAAACCGGATTACCTGTTTAAGGGAAAATTGCCGAGAAGAAATTATTGCACTGTTTTTAGAAGTGCAATAATAATCATTGTAATTCATTGTATTTTCTAAATACTAGTCATATCTAGTCTTGAATAAATATAATTAAGCTAATTATGTTTTTTTAATAAATCCCAAGACAATAAATCACAAATTATCGTATTTACATTAAAACTACGCAATTTTCAAAAATCACATGTGAGATTAGAAGGGGGAAAGGGGTCGAGCCAAATCTCACTAAGGAGATGGGGGAGTCGAAAAATTGTCAAAATCGCGTCACGTAATTTGTGGACGGCCTCTTTAGAAAATGAGCGACAATAGGAACGTATTATCTAATTTTTGCAAGTGAAATTAATCTTCATTATCAATCACTTGCATTTTTTGCAATATAACAAGGTTGTAAATTGTTAAAATACACAGTTTTCAAAATAAAGTTAATAAGTATAGTTTTGTAGCTGACAAAATGTACGTCTGTATTATGTCGCGTAAATATGACAGATGAGTTACATGTGCAGACGGAAGAAAGTTATTTTCTTTCCAAGACGAAACCGATTACATTTTAACTTTAAAACGACATAAACGACGTTCTTACATGTGACAGGATTGTATATAACTGTGTCCATTCAAGGCAAGAATCAAGATTGCCTAAAAACTGTGATAAAGGGCCAAAAATTAAAGAGCACCTGCATCAATTCTAATATTGAATACTTCTGAATCTGTTCTTTTCTTTCACACGCCTTTAAAACTGCATTATTAATAGTAACGAGGAAACGTGCTTTTGGCTATTTTTATTTATTTTGAAGAAACTAGAGATTAAACACTGCATTGATTTCTTTGGTGACTCTGCGAAGTGTTTATGTATTAGCAACGCCTTCTTCATATTCGAAGGCAGTTTGTGACATGAACTGTTAGGCCAGTTGGTATGTACATTTTGCCTGGAAAATATCATAAACACTTTTTCCTTTAAGTTTTTTGTATGTATCCAGGCACTACATGTATCCAGGTTAAAACGCAAAGTTTTCGACTTCCCAGACCCCGTGCTAACTCAGAGAGGTCAGAAAAACCGTTATTTTTCCGTACTTGTTTTTTTTCTATATATCTCTTTAACTTTAAGACCTGTAGACAAATTATTCAAATCAATATTAAAGAGGATAAAGTTCCCTACATCTTTTGTATAAAACATTTTTTTTCGAAACCAATTACCAAGTAAGCTTCAGATTATCGAAAAAACGCTATTTTTCAATTCTCCAAACTGTGTGCAAGAATACACATGTGTGTTAAATTATAATCAACCTACAATAAATATAATAATTATTACATATGTGGCGATCCGTCCGTCCATAACATCGACGGGGTCCATCCATAAGATCCATGCGATCAATGTTATGACGTGAAAATAAAATTAGGAATAATAAGCGATATAATAAGCTGGGTAGTTACAGACAGCAAAACTACTACTGACAGTTTTCCGTTAATCTCGTGTGTATATTTCAAGCGATACAATAAATTCTTATTATTCCTTGTACATTAATTTCTTCCACTCAAGAAAGAAGAATTTTAATTAAGTAGCGAAGCAGATCCATGGGACGGTATTGCTAGTCTCATCTCCTGATCCCCGACGTCGCACGTTAATATCATGGCATTAAATAATTCTGCCGAATTAAGCCAGAAAGAACTAGATAGCAACACAGATGCTATATTCACATCTATAATCAAGCTGCCGCCATTCTGGGATTACAGACCAGCATTATGGTTCGCCCAAGCCGACGCACAATTTGCGTTACGACGATTACTCCAAACAACACAAAATATTTTATCGTGTTATCCCACCTGAAACTCCGCGTTGCTCAAGAAGTCAAGGATATTCTAACCAATCCTCCATCTACAAATAAATACGGCACATTGCGTTTCGAAATTATTAAATTCTACATCCCAACAAAATGGATATAATACAACTACTGCATGATTAAGCATTAGGAGACCACAGCCGGCCACAATTTCCTAGGCATTTACAATCATTAACTGCCAACATGAACATTTACGACGATTTTTTCAAATCTATCAGGGCACAACGTCTACCCAAGAATATTGAAGCTCTTTTACTATATCAATAACAAGCCAATCTCTATCAATGTGTTGAACTCACTGATAAGATCATAGATGTGATTTCGGCAACTCCAGAAGTCCATTCAATTAACACCTACTCGCATATTCTCAACTGACTCGAGAGCATACAGCAACAAATTCGGCAACTCACCAAACGTTTCGACGCTCTGAAACGTCAATTCACAAGTCTGCTCCTCGTCTATCATCCTGTAGCCGTCAGCGCTTCACACCTCCATCCGAATCCAAAGGCAGTACAGGTATTACTCGCGCAACTGTTTTTGAACGATGACCTTGCTTCCCCCTCTCTCACACAATAAACAGATGAAGACATTAGCTCGCAGGGTGCACTGATGACAACATTTTAAACATGTCTTCACTGGCGCGAAATAAGACGAGAACTTCTGTCCGTAATTTTCTTAAAAAAATCTAAAGAAATTACCAAAGGACGTGAAGATCCATCACAGGAGATACCTCGAACTCCTGAGAAAGTTAGACCGCAAATTATTGAGAAATTTTCGAAGGCATGACTGATCTCCAGAGATTGGCATTGCTTCATAAAATCTAGTGGCTCATTTCGTAACAAATACCCCCACTCTACTCGGATTTATTTAATCCATCGTTCAAGAAAAGTTGCACAAGTAATATGTGTTATTACCACTCAAAATACGTATGGTGAAAAAGCACATATGTGTAAGACCCCCCCGTATTCATCCACATTTGCTTGACATCACCGACGGACACCGTCAAGACCGCTTCACACTCTGCCTTTTTCTATACGACTCGCGTTCAAGAAGATACTTTCTTACTGATACTGGATCCCAAGTGTCTTGTTTTCCTAACTATGTCTCTAACCAAATTCAAGACAAGATTACGCGTGCGCGCAGCTGACAGTACAGATCTTGCAACTTTTGGACATTGTTTCCTGTCCTTGAACATCGGCTTACGACGCGATTTCACGTGGACATTTATTATTTCCGTTACTATGCCTATCATTGAATCAGCTATTTTATCGTATTTTTATCTCCTTGGGTTACATAAGGCTGGGCAAACCTTTCAACGGTTCATGGACAATGTATTGTGAAATGTCAGCAGCTTTTGTATCACATCTATCGACGAAATTATCATATTTTCTCGTTCTTATGATGAACATATTCAGAACGTTTGACAAGTTTTTGACTGTCTTATAATAGAATGGAATCTTGATTATTGTAAATAAATGTCGTTTTGCCCAGACCACTGTGAAATTTTTTGGTCATTCTATTTCTAACAAAAGGACCTTACTACCTTTTACTACGGGGCTGCTGTGGTGACCCATCCATCCATAACATCGACCGGGTGTTGTGGAGATCCGTCCATAACGCTCAATGTTTTAACGTGTGTTGCCCCGGAAATATAATTAGGATTAATAAGCGATATGATAAGCTGGGTAGCGAAACTTCTCCAGACAGTTTTCCGTTAATCTCTTGTGTATAGTTCAAGTGATACTATTATTTCTTGTACATTCATTTCTTCAAGAGAGAAGAATCTTAATTAAGAAGCGAAGCTGATCCAAAATAAAGTAACGCTTGCTCAACATGTAATACTATAATGTATTTTATCGTCGATGTAAACATTTCCTCATAATGGACCCATTGTTGAAAATATTAATATACAAAAAATTGATGGATATATATATATATATATATATATATATATATATATATATATATCTGTGTGTGTGTGTGTGTGTGTTCTTATTACAGCTTAACTCTTCAACGCGGGAACAATGTTATTTCAACAAAACTTGTAATACATAAATACATATACATACATACTTCGCATATTGCGCGCTGAACAGGCATAGTGGACGAGACGGGAAAGGCTGTTTAATAGATTATGATAAATAAACCTCCGGGCAACGCCAGACTGTCTCTCGATAAAATGTAGGTAAAGCGCGAATATGTACATTGCCAATGCAATGTCATATAGATAAGGTGCGATTCTTCCAATTTCCAGAATTAGCCGGTTAATGCTTTTGCTACCGAAAATGAGGAGATATAGCCTGTTGTACGAAACGTTCTTCATATTTCTTCTTCAAGAGCCATATTAAATTAATTACTGTCTTCAACATGATTCGTCGGCTTCCCCTTGAGCGAAATTTTGAGCGATAAATGAAATGGTATTTCCAGTCACGTCAGTTTCAGAACTGCTACGTGCATGCTTAGAACTATACTTCGGTTTTTATAACGTTGCGCGTCAGGGCTTCTCTTCACGATGGAATATCTCACAGCATTTTACGTGTTTCGGTATTTTTCTCAGATGTGCCGTTAGATGCCGCTAGACACATTGCACTGCTTCGTACGATGGCGATCATGCGAATCTAGCGGCACGACCGAGAAAGACGCGAAATGCCGTGAAATAGTACGTCTTGAAGACAGGCCCCGACAGGCCCATGTTATAAAAACCGAAGTACTCGTATATGTTTGCCTAGAGAAGAGCACTTTAGTCCAGATTTTCTGCTGTAACCTGCCTCGGCAGGCCATTTAAATATATGAAGATAGAGTTCTTACGGCGCATTTCGTATTATTTTAATTCAACACGTGTGCGCTAGATGCTGCACCAATCCTAAGGAATATTTTGTCTTCTCAAACTTGACGGTAGATGCGACATCCACTTTTGCGAGCTGAGACAAGACAACATTTCGGTTTTATGCTCGTCTTTGAAAGAATCTGGTATCGGAGATCGTTCAGTGCTCCCGTTCAGATCTTTACCGAATATATCAACAAAAATAGTTCATCTTCGGCAATATGTTCTGCTGCAGTATCTGTTTGAATACCCATACTATTTCAGTCAAATCACAGTTGTCGATAACTACTGCAGAATATTTCTTTATATTGACTACGCTGGGTGAATGTATCACATTCAATGAGTGGGACTTGACCCTCATTCTAGAGATAAATGTCTTGGTTCTGTTAGAATAATCAATAGATTCATAATTTCTTTTATGTTAGTAACACTATCAGACTCTAGTATATTGCAGTATTTACTATCGTAACTTTTCTGACAAACGCTGTTAACAGTAAATTGCTTCAATCTTTACGTTAACCGTAGAAAGAATTTTTATATGGATTTGAAACCTGAAATCTCTTTTGTTTTTCAAGACAAACCCACATTTTAGCAAATTCTTCTGGTGCTTAAAACATTGTTACCTCTGTGAAGGTTATATTGTAGCACCAAACACCGTAACGATGTACGACCAGAGCGCCCAGGAGGTGGGTCAGCTGGCAGAAATTTCCTCAGGCTCCCACTGAAGTGGGGCCCCGAAAATGTATACATTTTTTTCAATATTTTACTAAAAAACTATTTGAACAAACATTTACTAAGTGTACAAAACGCTACAAACTAAATAAATCACAGGCCCCAGCAATCAGGAAGCCGGTGGGTCCCATCTCTACGTAACAATCTACAGCTTTTCTGTTCTGTTTTGAGGCTGTAGGTCGCTAGTGTTACGTTCAGAAAGAAATATACAGAAGTAGGAAATGTTATTCTCTTTAAAAATTTGGTTTTATTTATTTATGGCAATCATCTATTAAACATCAATGCCTGACACAGTCACTTTGCTAGCTCAGTGCACATTTTATGCGGTATGTGCATTGCGGGTTGCATAATGGATTTGTTTGTAAATATCACTCCCTTCTCTCCCACCCCTGTAGAGATGCTTTACCCCGAAGTGTATTATTTTTCCCATTATACCAAGTTGTGTTGAAATCAGTGATGTGCGTCTACGCGTAAAGAACAATCGTCTACGTCTACACCAAAACAACGCGTAGACAACGTATTCTGCGTAGACAAAGGTAATCTATGTAGACAACAGTAATCTGTATTTTTTGTGGGTCAGGGACGAATCTACGAGGGACATGTTCCACTCCCAGAAGCAATATTTATTTATACTTATACTCAATTTATCCAAAGCCATACTGAAAATTAATTGGATCACATCCAAAGGAGTACTACCATTATGAATAAACTGTATTTCTAATGTGTAAAACATTTTTTTAATTGCAACTTAACATTGTTGCTTCAAAATATTTATAGGGTGGGTGACAGGCGACTAGAATTGCCTTCCTCTACTGTGAAATACGTATTGGGTCCACCTCTCTTGCAGGGGACGAAGAGGTTGGCGACATGATCAGGGATCTGCCCAATATTTCTACGCACCGGGTTGGCGACTCTGCACATGGAGAGAAAGAGTCGGTTGCATAGTGGTCTGATGTTCAAGTTGAAACAAGCACGTACTGTTTGTTGTGTTTTTTAGATGGTTACGCAGGTTACCTTTTCATCAGGAATGGTATATATTGTTTGACTTACTGAATCGATTTTTTTATATTACATTTCAACACGCCTCTACTATTACTACTTATTATAAACTCTTATTGGTTATTTCATGTGCAAAAATGTCTACATAGATTATATTGTCTACTTAATCTACGCATAAAAAGATTCATGTAGACTACATGTAGAAATCTTGCAGAAAACACGCGTAGACGTAAAATGATAGTCTACGGCACAACTCTGGTTGAAATGACATTGTTCCCGTGATGAAGAGTTAAGCTGGTACTTGAACGCTCACAAATACATATCCATATTTTTTTGTTTGTACACTGGCGATGAGGTAAATAAGAGTATTAAATGTAATAATCCGAGTAGACTCTCGTTTTAGGTCTAAGCGCTTTTTATAAACATATTCTACGTGTAGTCTACATGACTCTCTTTACGTTCAATCTACGTAGACAACGTAATCTATGTAGGCATTGTTTTCACATCAAATAACCGAAAAACGTTTATAATATGTGAAAATAGTAGATGTATGTTGAAATATTAAAACTTTTATTTTCAATTCAATAAGTCAAACAAAACATACCACTCCTGATAAAGATATGACAACCTCCGTAACAATCTAAAGAAACCACTAGGAACGCATTTCAACTTGCACAACAGTCCACTCTGCATCCGACTTTTCCCCTCCAAGTGCAGTTTCTCCATCACGGTGGGCAGAAATACTATGCAGATCCCTTATCATGTCGCCAACCTTTTCACACACACACACCCTCCTTGCAAGAGAGGTGGACCAGATAAATACATAACAGGGGCGGAGGCAAATCCATTCATGATTCTCACCCGCCCTGTAAATTGTTTTGAAGCATAGTAATGTTAACTTGAAATTTATAAAATGTTTATTCATTATGGTATAACTCCTTTGGATGTGATTCAATCATTATATAGTATTGCTTTGGATAAATTGAATGTAATATTTAATTATTAAATAAATGTTGGCTACGAGAGCTTAGCCTGGCCCTCGTAGATTCGGCCCTGCTCCACAAAAGAGATAGGCCTTTGTCTACGCGGGGGTACGTTGTTTAGGTGTAGATGTACATCACTGGTAATAATTAATATATTATAGGTTGGTTATAATTTCACAAACATGTGTATTTTGCACACATTTTTAAGAATTGAAAAAGTTACGTTTTTCGAAAATCTGTAGCTCGCTTGGTAATTGCAAAAAAATGTTTTACACAAAAGTAGTAGGAAATTTTTTCCTCTTTGAAATTGATTTGAATATTTTTTACACGGTTTAAGGTTAAAGAGCTACAAAAAAACGAAACAAGTCAGAAAATACCGGTTTTTCCGTCCTCCCGGAGTTGCCACAGGGTCTGGAAGGTCGAAAACGTGGAGTTTTAAGTAGTGCCTGGATACATACAACATACTCAAAGAAAAAAAAATTATGACCTTTTTCCTGATATCAGTATCCCCTCTTTACTACCGACTGAATTATAAGACGCGTGTGATGACGCAATCATTTGTCCTATGAACGACTACTACATACTTTTGACTCAGTATGTTGTACTCAAAAACCATTTAATGAATGAGTATGTGGTGTTTATCGTTACGGTGTATAAAATATTGTTCAATGCTATTAAAAAAATATCTACAATACCCCTTGCCGGAAACGTATCCTCCAGAACTATATCTGTGTAATTAGCAAGCGGTGTTTTCCTTGGAAATGGACTTGCGACAGTCACCTCATGGCCTCTTCTTGCCAATTCTTCGAAAAGAGGTGCATATGCACCAAAGTGACTTTTGGCTGGGACTGGCATCAGAACAAGAATTTTCGCTGCATCTGCCACACCAACCAACAGAAGAGTTGCCACTACCACAGCGAATTTGTTCATCTGGAAAGAATTCATGAAATTAGTACAATCTTATAATTAAGTGTATAGTTTATACACGTTTGAAATTATTCTGTTGTTCGCGTTGAAAAAACTGCGCTCAAGAATAAAAGCTTTTCTTCATTTGATGATATATGTACTTGTACTGCATATTTATTCGACGAATGACATTGATTTACACCCCGTGAATTCCAGTTCGGTATCCACGACCTCGCGTCCAATCAGATACCTAGAATTTTCGTAATCCACGGGCAGAATTGCATTCTCTTAGCAATTTCCAATACCGTTTTTAAATAACAATACGTTTTTTAAATAACCGAAGGACCAAACAAATGGGGATAAAGCAGAGGGGACGAACAGGACGTTTACGAAAAATACTCATATTTTTGAAAACCTGAACATGTCTTTATCTGAAGATCTGTTCCCGACGAACAAATTTCATTACGAATAAATGTATCTTCACAATTGTATTAGTAGTAGTAAGAGACCGAAAAAAATTGAATTTTTTCAATATCCGTGAAAACCTGGGATTTTAACGAAAATGAGATCTGTACAATTCTCTTGAAGGTCCTTTCCGCTAACCGAGGTTGAAATTTAATTTAAAAAATTGTTTAATTTATTAAAATTTTGATAATGTCCTAGGGGCTTCTTGTAAAGTGCCCCCCCCCCATAGAAATTAAAACAAGGGTTTCAAATTCAGGGGGCCAGGACCTCAGCCATATCGATAGTGGAATATCAATATTGGTGAAAATTCTGCTTACATTTTAGCAGCATGCGAACGGACGGAAGTACAAATGTTTTGCCGTCAATCAATTTTTCTTTATCGATGACTCACAATACGTGGAATCCAACTACACATGGGTTTAGAGGAAGTTCTTTACTACATATAGAGCCAAGATTTATGCGTATCCAGGGCCCGACAATAAGAATTTTTGTGTCGAAAATTCACCCTTTTCCCCCAAGTATTACAATACTTTATTTGTACAGCTTAAGAAATATTGAGAAAATAAAATGTATATTTTCTTCATAAATCTGTTGTAGCAAAAATAATGCGTTGAAAATACTCGGTGTTTGAAACGGCAGGAAATATAGGCCATTATGCCATGACGTCACTATTCAGAGTTACGTTGTCTGCGTTTTGAACATTAGAGAAGCCAATGCGACGAGTAAAATTGAATAATTACAATAAAAAGATATAAGTATTGTTTTGTCTAGAGATGTGGAAGTCCCCAGTACAAAATCCATTTCAAATTTATATAGAATTAACACATTTTTAATTTCGAAAAAATTAATTGAGAATATTCGTCGGGAAACTTGTTCACTATTACGACAGTGAAGTGTTTTGTTTTGAAGATCATTTTCTTTTTGTTTACACAATACACAATAAAATGAGAATGTTTTCACCATCAAGAAAATAGCTTTTTGTTAGATCGAATGCAGAAACTAGTATGTCTCTGCCTTATCCTTAACAAGTGCCGCTCACTTTTAGAATAACTTTAATCTAAAGTCATGAAACCCACCACAACTGGTGTTATCACACAATTCAACCAATCGCACAAATACGCCCTAAGTGACTCTTCTGAGAAGCCTTTAGCGACAGATCCGACAGAGCAAAAGTGAATGAGGGGAGACAGAAATCACGTCAGAACAAATACCCATGAGGCGCGTAATACATAGTTACTTAAGCCATCATTGACCTCGCGAGCAGTAGCAAGGTACAGTTCGATCACTCTGGTTAATTGTTTTCAATAACCAAAACATCACTAACTAACATTGTATCATTCTGTACATGAGTTTTAACGGCTTTTTTTACTGTGTCGCCCTTGCTTCGTAAAATGAGAGAGCATTGTGATCGTGCGCCGAAAAACCGCAAATTTTCGAGAGAAAAACTCTTATTGGCTGTACCTGGTAACGAAATAGATAATAAATCCCGATGATATTAAGTAAATTACTTCCTCTAACAGGTGTTGTAACCAGAATCCATGTTTTGTGGGTCCTTGATACTGAAAAATCAATTGACCGAAAGACGTCCGTATGTCCATCTGTAGTCACGTTTTCCGCATCTTCCCACCACCATCCTTATCAAATAAGCTATGAATTATCAGTTTTCATACCCAAGGAAATCTCAAACCCAATGGCCTCAGATAGTCGCAAGTATGTATAAAATACGATTTGATAATAGATAAAATGATCATGATTTTTGCGCAAAATACTTAATAACATTTCTTTCATAATGTTGAACAAAAATAAAATTACTTCCGTACATTGAACATATCATAACAACATTTTTATTAGGGAGATATTTAAAGAAGAGCCTTGCCGTAAATAAAAACAAGAAATTTCTAAGCCCATATCTTTAAAAAGGTTAAATTACGACTATCTTATGTGATCTTTTTTGTAGTACATTGTGTTTTCGATAATCTTGCAAAGAGTGTAATTTATAATTTTGTAATTTTGACATTTTCGGTAGGATTTACAGTTACGGAGATGTATGTAGAAAGAAAGAAAAACGCCTCCCTACTCCAGCTCGCCACTTACTTCAAAATTTTTAATATAATGTGTGACTTTTTGACATAATAACAACAATCGTACCAAGTTTCAAAACTTTTTCCCTTTGATCACATTTTTAGTCTAATTTCACTAGGCTAAACAACATTTTTTCAAAATATATTTTTCTTCCAATTTTCAGAGAAATAGTAATAATATTTTTAAAAATACATATAGAATGTTTCCTCAAGAAAGGTCTTAATTTTTTCTTTAAACCTACCGTACGGTTAGACAACAATAAATTAAATCACATGACAATCCCCAATTTCGTTAAATCCTCTGATAAAACTAGTGGTGATACAACATCACGAACTTGTATGTGCAAGATGAAGTAATTTACTATATATGGGAAGAGATTTATTCACTTTGTTCAGTCCAGGGACCGGCAAGAAGTTACTGTGTGTTAAATTTGCCCTTTTTGCAGCATTACAATACTTTCCCTAAACTGCGTAAGCAGTAACGAGAAAGTAAAAATAAGATTTTTAAAGGACATTTAGAAATTTTTTAAAAAAAATGTTGATATTGCGGAATATCTCCTTGAAGTTAAAGCAATTTATAAACAAAATCATATTTTCTGAAAAAAATGGCTCAAATTTTGAATAGTTTCACGGACAGAGCAAAGAACGCTTAAACATGAGGTGCTGGTCTCCTTTTCTCTGAACTCAGAGTTTCCGAAAATTGCAGAAGTATGATTTTTTCCGTGTCTTCCTACAACTACAAAATTTAAGATACAGCTGTTTCCTTAAATGAAATTTAGTCTACATATTTTGTTCTTTTAATAAGATCCTGTACATAATTTGAAACTTGTAGTAGTTTTCGCGCAATATTGCATGCAATATGTACAACTTTAAAAAAAATAAGAAAAAGAAGATATTCTCCAAAAGGCTCCAATTTTCCTTTAAACTTTTTGTAGGGATAGTGCTAAATGTACTCTATGGGATGACATACATGCCATTTTGTCTTTTCAAAAATTACATAAATCTATTTTTTTGACTACCCTCTCACATCGTGAATATTACATTAGAGGCAATTTGTTCACATAATTGCATTTATGAGCACATGTGCTTTAAATGATGTCATAAGAAGTTTCTCGAAAACTCAACAGTTTTCTGTAAATATTAACTCAAAATTCCACATTTTCGGAAACACTCAAACGCCTTTTTTTTAAAACGGCTCCAAATTTTTTGTCAAACTTATTGTACGGGTAGTGATTATGACATAAAATTAATTTTGCTGTATTCTTTTGTTTTTTAAAACCTGACACAAATGTATTTTTAAGTGTCTATTACGCCTTGAAAAATAGCTTCGAATTGATCATTTACATCAGAGCTTAAACGATTTTTTCTTAAAAACGGCTCCAATTTTTTCAACGAAAATGTCCATATATGGCGAGATTTTACTCTTCTTTAATATTTTAAAAGTTAAATTTCGAATCTAGCATTGGGAAACCGAAAAATTGAGAAAACTTTATATATTGTATTTTGAGCGGCGATAGATGACAAGCAGCAAGAGTATGTAGTAAGGTCGAAATACCAGCCCAAACCGAAGATATTAGAAAACTAGTACGAGAAAGTCTGTGTCATTCTGTAGCACCACTAGTTTTCGTAACAAAATATGTTCATCATAAACACATCTTCAAATAAGGTCATGTTAAATGTTTTGAAAATATCAGAATTATTTGTTTAATTTTGCATCAAACCTATACACTTTTTAACTGTTAAACAATTATTTTCTCAGAAACGGTTTTGTCAGAAAACACACACGCTACGCGGCTGGAATTTGTCGGGAAATCGAATTCGCTGGTCTACACACAACACACACGTGTCAAGAATGGACGCAGCATGTTTTACGCCCATTACAGGGCCTTTTCTCGCAATACGGTGCGAAGCGAGGAAACGCCTGGGCGTGCCTTACGTGAAAGGTGCACGCTAGCGCATGACTGCGGGAAGAGGCGAGACATCACATGGCGCATGGGCTGTTACAAAATCCTTGAAATGGAAACATGGCTCGTGCCGCGATAATGAAGTGCCCCTTATATATTTAAAGATGAATATTACTTTCACCATATTAAAATTGTAGGTGTCATTTAATTTTTACTTTCTCTCCCTTTCGTAGGTACCTTGTAAGAAAAGAAAGTTATGTAATCGTGCGCCGGAAAACGGCAAAAGTTTCAGCTGAAAAACTGCTATTGCCGATTCGTGGAAACGAAAACGTTGGTAAATCCTGTTTGCTAAATATTGAAAAAAATCCTCTAACACATGGTGAAGCCAGAGTCTGTTTTGTGTGACCTTGATCCCGAAAAATCGATTGACGGCAAAAAGAGTCCGTCTGAGGTCAACGTTTGCGCCTAAACCGTTCTGACGATTTTCTTCAAAATCGATATTCCCCAAGCAATCTGAATGAACTCGAGATTTTGGGAGTTTCAAAGGAATATTTAGATTTTTGAGAATACTTTACATAAAGCTTCAAAAACATTTTCAAAATTTTCTCAAAAATGGCACGAAATGTTTTGATCTAACTTTGTCTTCGGATAGCGTAAAGGACCACGGAGTGCCGCTACCTGTCACCTTTATGGAATGCGCGACATAACAACATCGGGGCGATTTACAAAGAAGCAGCCATTGCAGCGGGGGTGGCAGGTGCTCCGGGAGAATCAGGCAGTGGTGGGCAGCAATCGCCCTGATCTCGTACTCGCGCGGGGCAGAATGGCACTCGTGGTGGACTTCGCGGTGGCTGACGCACGAGAGGGCAAACTTGAAAAGATGTTAGAAGAAAAGCGCCAAAAATACGATGTCACCCGCGCCCGCCTCATTACCGTCGGTTACCACAGCGCCGAAGTACTCCCGCTCGTGGTATGGGGACTGGGAGAATGGTGTGCGGGTAGTGACGCCGCACTAAAGAAAGTTGCAGACGGACACAAGATAAAAGCCTTAAGAGAAAGAATAATCACCGAGGCCATTGATGGCAGTACGGCATGCTACAACACGCACACCGACAATATACTCGTACACCTGGCCCCGCGTGAGTACAAACAGCGCGGGACAGAGTCCGCAGAGGCGCCCTCCTCCACCCCGTGCCACAGGAAGCTAGCTGCGGAACAACAGAAAAGACCTGCAACAACACCAGACGACAAGCTGGAGCCCCTGCATAGAAAATGGGTCCCTCCAGTGTCAGTGAAGTGAAAGCAAGAAGTTAGGGGCAGCCTAAGTGATAGTGAGGTGAAAAAGCATATGAAAATATGCAAGAGGATCAATGTCGGACACAAACCACTAAAAACTAGATTCTGATCGGAGGAGCCATTCGAATAGATTTATGTACTATAAATAACACCCAATAGCATACATTATAAATAATAACCAAACATGTACATATTGTAAACAGTATCAGTAATCTAGATAATAGTCATATAGAAGTAATATAGTAGGATAGAATTTACAGTAAGCCTATATATATATATATATATATATATATATATATATATATATATATATATACTCAATTAAGAAATAAATATTTGTGTTAAAGAGAATGGTACAGGTCTCTTGTTGGTTGAGATTCCAGATTTTTTTGAAAATTGCAAACCTGCAATTTTTGGGAGTCTTCCTACAACTATAATATTGAAGACTAATATTTTATCCTTAATGGAATCTGTTCCTTACAGACGGACTTTTAAATAAGTTTATGTTCACTTTTTCGAAAATAGGAGTAATTTTATGTATTTTTGCGCAAAATACAAGCAATTAATTTTTAATTTTTTTCTCAAAAATCACTCCAAAGCTTTTCTTTGATTTTTTCCCCTCGGATAGAACATTTTCAATGCCGAGAAAGGATGATTAAAAGAATGATGCGAGTCTCGTTTTCGTTAAACTCTGAATTTTCGAATATTGAAAATTATAAACAATGTGAGAAAGTATGTGCTGTAGCATCATTTTTATAATAATGGATTATACTGAATTAGAACATATTCATCGGGGTAGGCAGTGCCTGCCTTGCCTACTCCAACTAGCCGCCACTGCCTTAAATATTGTAACTGAAGGAAGAGGCCGAATTTTTTTCAAACCTTCACAATTTCCGAAACTTGTTAACAGTGACAATCGGTTACATGCCATTTAAAATTTTTTTGGTTGAATTCATATAAGTAACTTAAATTAAAAGTTTGGAGCCGTTTCTGAGAAAAATTTGAAAATAGGTTTCATGTTAAGAACCTCCAAAATGTAAAGAATGTTTTTCAAAATCGCAGATCTTTGTGACGAGCCTTATCGACTTGGGAGTATTCATTTTGTGAAAACTCTGCGAATAGCGTAGGCGAATGATTCCCGGCGTCGTCATCGAGCCCTAGGTGTTGATGACATTTTGGAAGGTCAGAGATGATCAAGGACTCGATTGGGTGTCTACAGGCGATAATAAACCTGTGATTGATGGGTACGAGTACAATCAAGATTCTATTGATTACAAAACGATTTATGAACTTCGCAATTAATTGTTTTCTGATATAAAGTACAAAACATATTATAATAAATTACAAATTCGCTCCTCTTCTTTAATATCCATTGTTCATTCTTAGTATCAGAAATAAGAATAAAACAAATCATTTAGTTTTAGTTTAATTAATTAATTAGTTTTAAAAATATAAATTACACCATTATTACAGGTAGGGTCACTTTGACTTTCTGCATCGGGGTATACGCGAACGCAGCTTCGCAACAGCTAAGGGTGTTTAGGAAACTCAACAAATGATAACTATGTATTCACAATGATTCTTTGTCGTGAAAGAAAATACTTCCTGCAATACGAACAAGAGAAGGCCAGTTTAAGAACGTTCAACATTTTGAAACTACTGCACAATGAAGATTTGGAACTCAGCATCTCAGAGACGGAAGTGTCTTCAATTATTGAAAATCTAGACATTTACCAAAATTGGTGTATGAAATTATATTTAACACATTTATGCAATTCTTTGAGTTTCCGTTGTTCACAGACGGACGGGTGAGTGGGCGTTTCGTCATAAGCCAATTTTTCGATATCAAGGACCAAAAATTGTGGATTCAACACAACGTGTTAGGGGAAGTACTTTACTACATATTGGAACAAGATTTATCCACTTTCATAAGGACTCCACAGTACGAGTTTTACTGTTAAAAAATCAAGGTTTCTGCCGCTGCATTATGTAACTTTCTCTATTCTGCTTATAACACTTTGAATGTACGTATGTATACGAGAATGTACAAACCATAGATATGCACAAGGATGGATTGAAGTACGGGATACCGCAGTTACTAGATATACAAAAGGTACACGCTAGTGGTGCGATGTATTGTGTAGGCGATGAAATATCACACTTTGAAATTAACTGGCTGGGAAACATAGAAACACCGATTCACTCTGAACGCACGGGGCTTCTGGGGTATACTGAAAAAACCGATATCACAACCAGACACCGCGAAAAATCAGAATGATGCAATTTGTGATATGGAGTAACGCAATATGTAGGAAACAACAGACATTTGCAAGTGCAAACCGAGCCAATTCTCAAGGTTTAACCAACTGAGCAATTTATTTATTTTATCGGTCGTGTGAATCAATACTTTTCGTAATACCGTCTTCTTAAAAGATCATTTTTTATAAATAAGAAATATCTTTTTTAATATTGGTTCTCATATGCTACATCTCATTCATTGATTTCGATTGACCTTAATGGCCGCCTACTTTTAAGACGGGCTGTCTCCTCTCATTCTTCTCGTTAGTCACGCTTTATCGATGTAAATAGCACAGTATGACGAAACAATATCAACTCTTTTTGCTTCTTCGCTAATAAGAGCTGGGCGGCGGCAAGCACTTACTTTGGCAGAGGTGAGGAGATTCGTGGAATCACGTAAGCACTGCTGTGAGAAGTTCAAAAATCGTTTGTGTAATCGTGGGTGCCGTTCCCTGCGGGAGGCGTGTCACAAATCCTTCGCGAGGGATCTGAACGTGCCGTTTTATCTCGCTCTCTCCTCTCTCAGACTTTGGAAGCCAACTATGACTCAAGTAGTCATGACAGTAAACTTTTTTTTCAAGTTTGTCACATATAGCTTGACCGCAACTCTCAAACTTTTATCTCAAGACACACACACGCTTATCTTCAAATAGTTGTGAGCAGCACCGGAGACAGACCGGGAATTGAAAGAACGATCCATGAGCGTTACATTCATACACTCATACTTTCTGCGCTCATTATGTGTGTTGGCACTTCTCTGACCTTGAGGGACTTCATATTAGATGCTGTTTGGACGACCGGGTAGTGATAGCTGTACAAGCATGACTAGGCTTGAGCGTCGTAGCCAGAATTGTCTTTCGAAGAGATATCGATAAGTGAACATTCATGAGATCTTTTACGTAACATTTCCGGAGAGCCAGTAACGACGTTTTGACAAATTTGATGTGATATTATGATGTAATTTTGATGTGGTATTATTACATATCGGTTATTACAGGTATTATGACGTAAAGTTTCCTCTAAGGAGAAACCAAGTCGGGTATCAATTATTCCCCCAACTAACTCCTTCCTAACTTCCTCTTTCGTCTGAACATAGAATAAAAGGTATTCCATTGAGTTATAAACTGTTATAATATTCATTTCAAGGCAACATTTCTCTTGCTTTGCCATGTGCCTTTAGAATTGCAGAACTATCATTTACCATCTTGCATAGAGTAAAAACCTAAGATCAAGGACACGAGAACAACTCAATAGATTTTACCTATTGAGTATACACGGGATAATTGTTTCAGAGAAAGAAGAAGAATTTAAAAATAAAATATTTAAAACCAATTCATAAAATAAACGGAAACCTGTGATTGATTAAAAATTTTTTCTTCGATTACGTTCGGAAATATCTTTTTGTTTCTACGATTTTAAAAGTGTAAAAATAGTATTTCTGATTCTTTCTATATTAAATATTTCTTAATTTAAAGAAAATATAAGCTACCTTTTTATCAGTGTTATAATAATAATAATAATAATAATAATAATAATAATAATAATAATAATAATGATAATGATGATGATAGTGATAATAATAATGATGATAATAGTAATAATAAATTATTTAATTGTTAGAAAATTTTAATTTTAAAGCTATCAATTTTTATTTTTTTGCCCTTCATTGTAAGAAGAAATAGTATTGTAATCCCACACCAGAAAACGACAAAAATGAGTCTGTCCGTGTTTGGTCTGCCAGTCTTTTTGTCTGTATGATTGTTCGTCTACCCATTCTTCCCAAAAAAGGCTACATTTTGGATTAAACTTTGTACTCTGATAGCGTAAGGAACGCTTAAGAAAATCGTTCAGGTCTCATATTCCTTGAAGCCCTTCCCTAGGGTGCTTGTGTTGACCGCCTCTCCGCGCATGAAATACGAAGACGAGTGAGTGTAGGAAGTACCAGGGCAACCGGGCATCCCTTGGGTGGGAGGTGGTCTACGATGCTACGATCAGCGTTGACATTGTTCGAACTCTGGACTGACAGTGGTATCATTCGATACTATTTCACATTTTTACGAATAAATTGTGATATTCACGAACAAAATATCGATCATAAACGTCGGATTTCCAAAATGTTGCATGGTTTTATAAAACATACTATTCATGATTCTAAAACATCGTTATTTTGACAATATCGCCATCAATATCGCATCCCTACCCTCGACACATTACTCAGGATCGCCGTTGTATCACGGAATTTGGCGGAGCGGGGGGCCCTATATAAAATACTGAGACACTTGTTCAAGACAAAAAAGACAGCACGCAATTTCGTTCCGTCGTACTTAGATGCAGGCTTTCGAACACTTTTGCTGCTATAAAACGAATCTTTGCATAATGAATAAATGCAATACAATGTGCGGCTCTATATTAATAATTTACTAGTAAAATGTGGCGTCGCCAACGCTGTAAACTGTTTTAAAAATATTTTCATGTGTTGAAAATTTATTTCATGCCCAGCTTTGTTCAAAAATGTTCTTTCAGTATCTGGCATTGGACTTAACAATGAATCGTAGTTGCTGATACTCCCGTTCAAAAGTTCCCTAAACCCAATGGCCTTTTGTGTTATCTCCATACGAGATATGAACCGGTCTTATTACAATTTCAAAATTATAATCAACGTAACAAATACTTGCAGATTTTGATTCTAATAGTTAAATTTTAGTACAACTACATTTGTACGCTTTTTTGCTAATATGCACAAAATGCACATAGCACATTTGCATTAGCACAAATGCAAAAATGCAGATCGTTCCCAGTTATTTCCGAAAATTCTGTGGCAACATCTTTTACGACTATATTTGATTCTTCCCCGAATTTGCTTAGCACTTCCATATTTTTCTCCCCAAATTTTTAAAGAGATTAAAACTTTACAAACTCAGTTTAATTTCTGTTCATTTCTACTTCTGTAATTGCTCTATTATTCATTTTGCATGCGAATATAGCGCTGCATGCGAATCTAACATTAAAAGGCTACTGTTTTGTATGTTTATGTGAATAATGTGTTAGTTAAGTTTAATAATAACAAGTTGTGAGTCACATTCATTTGAAATTCGGTATTTGCATACTTATGTAAGAAAGTAAAAATGCGTCGAGCATTTCTTTTGTTTCCTCCATATTCACTTGAAATTCTTTAAGAGTAATATTTTCCGATGCAATACTGTTCGTAGGTTTTCGCAAATTTATTTTCTAAATAAGATAATTCGAATCTAAATTGAAATCAAACTGCAACGCGATTTATTTGGTAGTTTAATTGTTCACATAAGATGTCAACATCAGTGTTGCCCGCATCATTAAAGAAAATTATGGGGTATTTTGCTAAAAATACGTTTGATAATGGTGTTTAATCAACGCCACCATCAATTTAGGCGTTGGTTAAATTCCTGGCATTATCACCAAAAATGCAGCGCCAAAACTCGAAAAAACACGTTTTTGGAAATTTCTTTGAATCTTCTTCGAATGATTCGAAAACAAATTATCCATCCGACCGAGACGCGTCGAAAGACACCTCATACGTCTCGGTTGGTGTGCGGGAAGTGGTCTAGCGGCGAGTGACTGAACCGCACACATCCTCACAATCGCAGAGTACACATACGCACTCTCCGAGTTTTGCTGAACTATAAGGATTTGAGTTGAGTGCTTTAAAGTGCATAAATGCATCACAATGCAAACAATTACACTATACTTTTTTCCTTTACATTGCCATTGCTCTATACGTCTGTCGGTCTCAACTATTTTGTATTTGCTGAATGGCACACTTGTCTTCAAACATTGTTTCACTACACTTCATGGAATTCAGTGAAATTTTTATTCATGGCGAAAATGTTTAGGTCTCTTACACTATTTATAGCATTAGAAAACATGTCGATTGTTGGCGTGTAATTTGCTTCTTAATCTTCATCTACTTTCTGATCAGCATTCTCATTTTCTTGCTGGGTGTCACGACAAGATCTCTAACAGAACCGGCTGCTTACAGTATTATAGCTATTGATACACTGTGTAACATCTATATCAACTCCATGAGCTTCACTTTTCTGTTCTACTGCTCAGCTGCTTATAATTTTTATTGGAAGAAACAATCTCTATCTGCACTGTTGTATTTGTAAAGAGACGCCGAAAAAAAAATTAAACTTGTGTAACTTCTTAAAATTCAGAGTTAACAGTAAAATTCGGATCTATGTCACCTTTAGAAGTGTTATTTAATCTATTCTTACAATAAATTTAGAGTAACTACTGCTGCTTAAAGAAGCAGGTAGTAATGGTTGTCTTGCCAGTAGTAATAGTTATGTATTACTATTTCCACCACCATTTCTGGTAGGAAAACGCCCAAAAAATTTTCAATTTCTGCAATTTTCGAAAAATGAGGGTTATTAACCAACATGAGACATGCACCATTCTCTTAAACGTCCTTCAGACTATCCAACATCATAATTTAATCAAAATAGATTGCGAAATTTTTTAGAAAATTTTGAAGATGTTCCAGGGCCTTCATGTAATGAACCCCCCAAAATTAAAATATAAATTTTTAATTCAAGGGACAGCGACATCAGTCAAATCCATTGGTGAATATCAATTTTGGAGAAAATCGACTGAACGGTTTAGCCGCTAGCGTTGTTCACAGACCGACAGGCAGACGTTTTGCCGTCAATCGATTTTTCGGTATCAAGGACCCATAAAACATGGATTCTGCCTACACCACGTGTTAGACATTTTTTCTAAATTTAGCAACTGGATTTAATCACTTTTTCGTTACCAGGGTCCTATAATAAGAGATTTCTGCCTAAAATACGCTGTTTTTTCGTAACATTACAAAACTTTCTCTTCTTAAGAAGTTCCTTTTGAAGTGCGAGAAAGTAATTTTTGTATTTTTAACGCTTTATTTAAGAATTTTTCAAATGATTGTTGAAATGTAAGAAAGAAATTGTCATATTCTAATATTACGTAGTGTAACCACCAACTCACCCGATTACCTGACTCCTTCGGCGATTCAGCTTTGCCCGGCTGCTTCGTCGGCAGACTCCCTAGAGGGAGGCATGCATGCTTGCCTAACTACTTGAGAGAAAGACTTCAGCATTTTCATAAAACTACTTTAATCACTTTAGTATGGGTGTGGAGCCGTTTTATGAATAAACTTATAACTAACTTAAATCTAATCTTAACTTATTAACGGCCAGTATGGCCAGAGTCCCTCTCAGCTCCGGTCTCTTTGCACTCACGGACGGTCGTGATCCAGCTCACAGGTGCAGCGTTCGGTCATCCCAGCGCCCAGCAGGTCTGGCGGCGGGCGGCTACGGCGTTGCTTGCACCAGGTTCCTTTGTGGCGGCCCCTTTCAGTCACGGCGGCGGCCCCGGATTAGGCCAGCGTTGCTTGGTGTCGACCGGAGGCTCCTCAGCGTGCTCGGCGCGGGCGGCGGCGGGAACGCGCCCGGGCGATGACGGGTCGTTTCGGGATATAGTTTTTTTTTTTTTCACGTCCCCGGCCCGCACTCACATGGCCCTCTCGGTCAGGCACTCAGTAGTAGTGTCCCGTCCCATCGGCCGGCTGTCGTCCCACGAGTCGGGCTGCGATGTGGCGAGGCGGCGTGGAATTCGGGGCGGTCAGGCACCAATTAAGTGGCCTCGCTACTGCCTCTGATACAAGTCTCCTTCTCGCTACCTCTGATACAAGTCTCCTCCTCGCTACCTCTGATACAAGTCTCCTCCTCTCTACCTCCAATGCAAGTGTTCGATCTGTACCTCTGCGGTCCCACAGGAAGGCTCGCGTACCACGTTATTCCTCCCCCGCATTGTCTATTTCTATTGGATGTCGCGCCACCTGTAACCCTTCCGCCTATCACGGCGCCAGCGGCGAAGCCGCCCCAGCAACCTTCCCCGAAGTAACCTACGTCACCTAAGTTCCCGGAAATAGGCGCGCGTAATTCCGTTGCTCGGTGAAGGGGGTGTGGGCGGAGTATTTCCCCACACGTCATAAGGGGTGCGCTCGGCGCGGGTCTGTGCTGAACAAAAGAGGCTAAATTTCCAGGACTGTTGACATACAGACAATATAAGTATAGTAGCCAAAGTACTCCACGTTGCTGTAGTATTTATCATAATTTATTAGCCAGGAGAAGAAATTCCCTCTATTCCGCCCTGCAGCGGAGTCTACTTTGTTCTATTGTACCCCCGCCCCGCCCACTGCTGCTTCGATCGCCTACACCGACTCGTACCGTCCCCCCTTCGTCTTCAGTTTCAACTTCGGAAGCAAAAAATTGTCGGGAGAGGAAAAATCTAGAGCATATGGAATGGGTTTGATGCGAACTCCCTGTCATCTTGCCAAAAATTGCTGCACAGCGATGGATGTGTGAGACGGAGCGTTGTCGTGCAAGAGACACCAATTGCCACTTTGCAGTTATTTTTGCTCAAGAGTGGGGGGGGGGGTGCGGACGAAAGCGGGCGCAGAGCATCATCAATTTTAAAATCTGTCATGATTGTAAAAACCGAACCTTCACCCAACTTCAACGAACCGACAATTACTTCTATTGTCATTTGACTGTCTGACCTTACCATTCATTGCACACGTTCAACATTTTCGTCAGTTCGACTTGAATGCGGACACCCAGATGTCTCATCATCCATAGATTCTCTTCCACATTTGGACCTTCATTACCCACATAGTATCATGTTTGTATACATATTATTTATTTCATAAGTCTCTGTAGCCGATTTCCCCTATTTTAAGCAAAATTTGATGTTTATTTGTAGCTCCATTCCTTCACAATGACATCAGCACACGCATAATCTTCACATAACTGAACGTTGACAAGTTGAAACTGGTTAGAATGAATGAAACTTTAGGAGACAATGACAGGACATTGTTACGTTGGTCCGATTGCTACCCAAATAGTACTTGTATTGTTGTACGAGCGGCAGTACTGGAACTTTTTTAACACTCGGTGTATATATTCATCATTTTATACATATATATATATATATATATATATATATATATATATGTATATGTATTTAAATCAAGCATTGGATATTGTTATTTTTTGCATTATTATTAAGACATTTTAATCCAAAAAGGAGAAGAGGAAGAAAAAGAGAAAACATATGTTCAAAACAATATTTTTCATCATGGCAGTGAAATTATATGTATATTCTTTAAACATACATGGTGTAATCCAGTTACACTAAGACTTACTTCATTGAATAATAGAAGGAATTAGTGAGGTAGAGTTTTTTCACTATTAATATAACTAAAGACGTATTGTAACAATTTATATAATATATTTGCATTTAAATCTAATTTCAATTTTTATGGCAAAACTATCTGATTTCTTTTAACTTTTTCATAGAAAGTTCTAAAACAGCTTTATTTTGAAAATCTGTACATTATAGTCGTTTTCACTATTTGCAATTCAGTTTTAAAAATAATGAAGTAATATAAAAAATATAATTATTTTAATTTGGAAGTAGAATATCAACATGATATTGCCCTGAAATGTTATTGAAAAAATGTAGAATTTTATTTGAGTTGTCTGCAAAATAACTTGAAATTATTTTTTCTTTTTGCTAGATGATACATTGCTTGTTTTCGATTTTGAGCACATGCACGTAAAAATCTTTCTCATACACATCAGTGAAATTGTGATAAAGACTAGTACAGAGACTATAAAGAAGATTATTACATCCACAAGATAATACTCAAAGAGATTAAGTTTTAGTGCCGTAGATCTCAGGTGAGGAGCTCCTTTGTGACGAATTGCATACTCCGTCCAGAAAATTGCTCTCTCAATTGGTTTCTGGGGCTGATCTCTGAAGATTCTTGATGCCTCTTTAACATTTTCACGATAACTGGAAAAAAATTACGGAAATTTATATCAATAAAATTCTCTAAAACATGTAATATTTTCAGTTATATAGAGGGACCCAAAAATAATCGGAATTCCTTTATAAAAAGTTATGTACTTTTTTTAATATAACTTAAATTGCATTCGAATTACTCTCCATTATCACTAATGCACTACATCCATTCCATTGTTGGAAGAACAGTTTATATTCGTCCTCTTCGGTACCTGTTAGCCCCGTCGTAACATTGCGTTTTACGTCATCGGCGTAGGTAAAACGCTTTCATTTCACGGCCTCTTTCATCCTAGGAAGCTAAACAGGAAAGATGGAGATGAGTCAGGCGAATAGGTCGCGTGGGTCAAGATGTTCGTGTTCGTCGCGTGGGTCTTCGCTGAGACCAAAAATCGACGAACACTGAGAACCCCATACATTGATCCCTTTGATCACCAGTGAGAAATCTGGGCACAAACTTTCTAGCCACTCTCCGCATTCCCAAATCAACATTCGGAATGCGTTGAATTGAGCTCCAGGATAACCCGGATGCCTTCGAGTTCGTCGATTGTCGTGAGTCGATCTTCACGGATGAGATTTTGTCAGTTGAAGGACGACCGATACGAAGTAGATCATTAACGTACACTTCGCAGTGGCGGCTTCTAGGGATAGGCAAGGTAGGTATTGCCTTCACTGATGAATATGTACTGATTGATTGTTTGTGATTGCGGGCGCGTCAACTACAAAGGTCATTATTACCGTAAGTGAAGTGCATGTTTTCCTCGGGGGTTGGCGGTGATCATCATCCGCTGGATGGTGAGATCCGGCGTCGACTTACCGTTGGCTAGCGGGATTTTCCCCAACCAGGTACTTTCCACCAGTGGAGCACCGCCACGGCCGGGACCAGCTCTAAGCTACCAACCGGTCTCCCGGTATGTGTGTATAATTAAAGGGTGGGGATGAGATCGCTAAGGCAGTAGTGTCGTAGTGGTTTCGGACCAGAAGATTGCGGGTTCGAGTCCCGCCTCGGGCATGGGTGTATTTGTGTGTGTTTGTATGAGTGTGTCGTCCTTTCACTCCTCATTATCATCATCATTTCATCTTTCATACCCCCAGAGCTAACAACCCTGGGGGATAAAAATCGGATTCAGTAAAAATACTGATCCCCCCAATTGAAGTTACATGCACCTGCTACCGCGATATATGATACTGAGCCACGGTAAATGCAGGATGTATGAACGCGTGGTCCTAGTTGGCCGATTCGCGAGCAAAAAAAAAAAAGGGTGGGGATAGGACAAGGAAGAGGAAGAAAAGATTGCACGCGGTCCGTGACCCGTTTGTTAGGGTACTGCTCCGGCATTCGCCTTGTGTTGATCGGAGAAATCACGGAAAACAGCTGACAAGCTAGTGTCGAAAATCCTGCCACCGTCGGGACTCGAACCTAGGACCTCCCGGTCAGAGGCACTGCAGAGACACCAGTTGATGCCCTTAGCAACCTCTCCGGGTACGAATATGTGCCGGTTTAATACATTTTATGATAATAAAAAAGGAAATGAGTCGTACAATGTTAATGTAGTGAAAGTTGTGTTTAATATGTGTATAATGTATGAGTATAATGAACATTTCATACATATCGCACGAGTCATATTTCCATTTCAAGCGTTTTCTAACAGTGCGTGCGCTACGCGATGTCTCGCCTCTTCCCGCAGTGCCTTTCGCCCGCTTGCACCTCTCAGAGTAGGCACGCCCGGGCGCGTCCTCGCTTCGCACCGTATTGTGAGAAAAGACTCTGTAGTGAGTGAAGAACAACAGCATTCCATGTGCTTGCGTGACGCGAGCGCGTTGGGCGTAGGTCAACGAATTCTATTGCCGCCTGCCCACACGGAAGACTCCTATTACCACTCACATGCACGTCGCGTAGCGCATGTGTTTACTGTTTTCTTGGCTAGTTAACAAGTAGAGAAATGATTATTATTTAGGAAATCATTATTTTTCATTTTAAACTACTACTAATACGCGTACCGTTTTATCGTCTTGACGTAGAAAATAGGCAGTTTTGGAGAATGGTCGACGTGCTCCAATGTTGAGTACGGTTGTTCATCATGCTGGCGAGAAGAGTGCAAGAAAATTCAATCCCTAGTATGACTCACACAAATGGCTAATAGGTCGTGAAGTTAAAGCTAAGCTTTATTGTTGACCACGTCTTTTATCGTCAATTAAGGAGAGTACTTGGAATAGAGATGGATATTTTGACATACCCATCGATCCCTTCACACTTAGACATAGCAGCGCGCTTCCGAACACCGCGGCTGGTAGCGGAGCAGTGGTTTAAATGGAGGTTTTCCCACTAGGACACTCGCCGCGGCGTTTTACCTGGCAAGTGTCATTGTGCGTCGTCGCCGAATCCTACGGCGGGCGGCGGTGCGGCGGTGGCCCTTGAGAAGAGCCTTGCCGCTTATCGAAAGCGCGCGGCTGTGTCCACGTCGGAAGGGGCCCTGGAAGGGTTCTATTCGGTGGACAGCGCCTTTTAACTTGGCTAAGAATACTCACCATTTCAATTCATAAATAAGTTTTATTTGCTGGAAATGTTTTTTAAAACTAGTGGTGCTAAAACAACGTACTTTCTGGCCATTAGTAATGGTTATGTGACCAATTTCTCTCCGAATTATTTTTTGTAAAATTCGTTTGAAATCGTAGAACATTTGGTGCAAAAAATAAGCAGTATGCGATAAAGTAAAATAATATATAAAGAAAGTAAATTATGTAATGTAATATTCTACAAATGTATAAAAGTATTCGTTTTTATTACCGCGAACGAAAAGCAGTCATTTTCGCCTTCTCGTAATCTGGGGTGGGTTTCAACAACCAGCAATGACTGCTCATCTATTCGTTTTCACATTTAATACAATTAAAGGACGCAATTTGAAATGGAATAACATAAATAAAAAATAAATATAATAAATAATAATAAGAAAATGATGTATGAAATAATATACAAATTCTAACTTACGTAGCTTCCAACTGCGTTAATGGGAGCAGGCGACTGAAGGCTAGCAATCTTTATTTCATATTTATTTCAAACAGGTTTTAAATAATTTCTAAAAGATTAAATGTATAACAAACCCTACACTGTAAGAACGAACAAAGAAATATGAAAACATATTCTAACTTACGAAAAAATTTTGTTTTTTTTCAATTGCCAACCAGTTTTCAACCAACATGAGCTGAAAAGTGAATCTCAAATTATCGTACAAAAAATAAAAGTTTGTACAAAATTATTTTCAATAGAAAATTATATTTAAAACTATAATTATAATTAAATTGGATAAATTATAATTAAATTGGATTAATATTTAAAATTAATATATAAGTCGGTAACACCGCGCGCGTGTCCATTAAGATAAATCTTAGGAATTAGAGTGGTCTCTAGGCTCTTAATGAAGCGCTCCAAAATAATCACCTCAATATTACTTTGCTCTTCGAGCAAATATTTGCGAGAAATCATGTTCTTCCTCGCAATATTTGAAAAGCTTACGTAATACGCATTTACATTGCAACTTAATATAGATATAGGTTTTCGCACCTAATGTTCTGCGACTTGTAATATTAAGTTAATTAATATTACTTTAAACAATGAGAAGGGATTTTCATAATAACAAACTGCCTCCAAGCGCCTCTAAAATTACTTTCACAGACTGACACACTCTCAAACGAAGCGCGGGAAATTCGAATTCACCACTTCAAATTATTTTCCAATTAACGTAAAAAAATACTCATATTTTCGAAAAATTGAACATGACCTATTTGAAGATCTGATTTGGTAAGCACATTTAAAAAATGTTATCTTCATTATTGTAGTTATAGTACGCCGAAAGTACACCTCCCCAATTAAAATTTCGGTCTCAAACTCAAGGGACCAGGACATCAGCCAGATCGATTGGGGAATATCAATTTTTGGCTTAACGGTTTAGCCCCTAGCGTTGTTCACAGACGGACGGACAGACGTTTGGCCGTCAATCGAAATTTCGCTATCAAGGACCCACAAAACATGGATTCTATCTTCACCGCGTGTTAGAACGAAGTGTTAGTGTTCGTTTTGTTTTTTCTCTAAATTTTGCAATTGGATTTTATCCACTTTTTCGTAACCAAGCACGACAATATGAGTCTTTTCTGCTGAAAATTCGCATTTTGCCCCCGCAGCATTTCATAACTGTCTCTCTCCTGCATAAGCGGTATAAAGTAAAAATCAAGTAACACTAATAATACGTAGTATACAAGTTCAAAATGAAAAAAGTAAATACTTCCTAAACTTACTCCGCTTGCTAACTCAACAAAACAGAAAACATGGGTACTACGCAGCTTGCATGTCATTGGGAATGAGTCTTCCTGGGCCTTCTGTGCGGGCAGGCAGGAAGAGAATTCGCTCACTGGTCTATACATAACGCGCATGCGTCAAATATGAACCCAGCATGCTACTGTTCTGCGCTCGCTACAGGACCTTTTCTCACAATACGATGCGAAGCGAAGCAGCGCCCGGGCGTGCATAGCCTGAAACGTGCTGGAAGAGATGGGACAGATCACATGGCGCACGGGCTCTTAGAAAACGCTAGAAATGGAAATATGGCTCGGGCCACGATAAAGAAATGTCCATTATACATTTCAGGATAATTAATACTTACAACGTATCAAAATATCAAAGTATCAAAATAGTCAGTTATTTGATTAAACATATTCATCAGGGTAGGCAGTGCCTACCTTCCCTACCCTAAGGAGTCGTGACTCAGCAATATCTTCTTCTTCTTCTTCGTCTCCTCCTTCGTCTTCTTCTTCGTCTTCTTCTTCTTCGTCTTCTTCTTCTTCCCCGTCTTCTTCTTCGTCTTCGTTGTCTTCTTTGTTGTCGTCTTCTTGGTCGTCGTCGTCTTCTTCATCTTCTTCTTCGTCGTCGTCGTCTTTTTCTTCTGCTTCGTCGTCTTTTTCTTCTTCGTCGTCGTCTTTTCTTCCTCTTCGTCGTCGTCTTTTTCTTCTTCGTCGTCGTCTTCTTCTTATTCGTCTTCTTCTTCGTTGTCTTCTTCGTTGTCTTCTTTTCCTTCGTCTTCTTCTTCGCTGCCTTCTTCGTCGTCTTCTTCTTCTTCGTCGTCTTCTTCTTCGTCGTCGTCGTCTTCTTCGTCTTTCTTCTTCTTCTTTCAAGGATTAGGGCGATGCCTGTTCCGACCTCTCATTCCATCTTCTTCTTGGGAGACCTGGATCTTCCTCGGGGCCTATATTTCATTGTTTCTCTTGGGAATCTTTCATCGGTCATTCTTTCTAGGTGTTCTTTCCTTTTCGTTTTATTTTCTTCTATACAGTGGTTAGTGAGAAGATATTAAGTTTACTTCGTATGTCAGTATTTCGTATTCTATCGAGTCCAGTGCAGTCTTTAACAGATCTCACTCATCAATATGATTCCTGTAACTTTTGGGTCCCCCCTCTTATAACAAGTAGTACAGAATCATTCACAACATTTCCCAAAACAATTTCAATACCAATTTATGTGCTAGAGATTAGCTGTATAATATTTAGAAATTCATAATTATTTTGTTATAATTACCTGGGTTCAGTGAGCATTTCTTGAATAGCCCAGTTTAATGTTTCTTCTGTAATATTATTAAGATGCAGGGAAATTGCGTAACCAGCCTTTTGTGCCCGTAATGTGTTAAGCCTCTGATCAGCAAAAACGGGTATAGCTATTAGAGGCACACCAAAATATATGGATTCTTGAAGACTCATGAGCCCTCCATGTGTTATGAAAAGCTTAAGATTTGGATGAGCTGTAAAATACACTCTAATAATAAAATTCAATTTTTATATACAAATTTCAAAAAGGTAGTTGGTTAATTCATTCATTTATTGGTTATAATTCAGTATATTTTGAAAATGTAAATGTTCTTTGTGTTTACTCACCTAAAACATCATGCTGAGGAACCCATTTGCTAAGTTTTACATTTGGCGGTTGACCTGGAAGGGTATCATCTTCCCATTTCCACAACACTTTTTGTTTTAGATTGGCAAAAGTGTTCAGGATTGCATTGCGCATTTTTTCTGGCATATCGACACTACGAATATTTGAACCCAGACTGAAGTAAATCACACCATCAGGTGCTTCATCAAAAAACTTTTGTAAATCCTAAAAAATATATTTATAACAATGTTATTTTATATTTACTACATTCTGGTACTTTTATTAATGTTTGTAAATGATTTCAACACCATAGAATACACACCTGAGGTAGCTTCTTTGTTGTATCTGTAATGTGGAGTCCTGCAAGTTCAATTGTATTAGGTGTGAGGGGCTTAGGAAGATGAAGAATGGGATGGCTGTGCAGAAAGAGAAAAGCAACCTTGCTTTCGATGTCTTCAACACTTGGAATAGTGGGGTCAGGGTAATATTTTTTAATGAGTGCATCCATTTTTGGAACAACAACAAATTTGCGGAAAAGATAAACTGTTCCCAGTCGGAAGGAGTTCATGAGACGGCCAGTGAACCCTTGCATCTCCTGTTCCATCATGATATCTGTGATGTATGATGCTGTATTTGGATTTCCAACTGGGTTACCCATTAGAGGCATCAGTGTGTTTGGAAGAATTTGAATAGATGGGGCATTGAACTTGTGAATGAGTCCATAGGTGCACTCCGTAAAGAAAGGTTCGTAGATCACAAGGTCAAATTTCATTTCCTTGCTGTGAATTAATTTTTGCATGTTTGGATCTTGAAGTAATCTTTCACAGCTTTCACTGCCCATAAGGAAAAAGAAAAATATCATTGGAAGGAAATAAGTGTCTCCCATTTCAAACACGTTAAAACCTTTCTCTGAAAAGAAAACAAAGTGATATTTACAAAATATGAATTAAAATTTTTCAAAATGACAATAAAGGGGAAGAAATACCTTTTGCGTGTAAAGTGTCAGGTACAATAATTTCAGTGTAATTTGCTAATGGTTGTTTCCTAGGAAAAGCACTGACCACTGTCACTTCATGGCCTCGTTTTGTTAATTCTTCTATATAAGGTGTGAATGCACCAACATGGCTCTTGGCTGGAAAGGCAAATAAAAAAAGGATTCTTGCTGATTCTGCTGTTGCTCCCATAAAGAGAAGTATTAGTAGGGAAGAAATACTCCACATCTAAAATGATAAAAAAAAAGAACAAATAGCATTTAATAAATGAAACTGTAATGTACTATTCAATTTTACAAGCAGAACTCATTTAGAACTAATGAAAAAGGATATTTTATGAAAGAGTTCATGAAAATCAGATGTGAAGTTAAAACTTCTGAAAGTGTTATCCTATGTACTCTACTCCGTATAATGTAATTGGCTATGTATTTGTTTCTCTTTTGTACACTGAATCCTCTAAGTTATTAAAGTATTTTAATTGGACATTTCACACAAAAATTGAGCAAAATTGGTGTTACAAAAGGTGTATCATTTTTAATTCAATATCACAATGTAATAATTTATAATTAAATTTTGTATCTTTGATTCAAGATTTTGATTCTTGTTGCTAAGAAAAAAATATTTTATCACTACCATACATAAGGTAAGATGTCACAATTCAGTGGAATCAAATTTTGGAACAGTTAAAGCTGATTACTAGGGTTGCGGATTTTGATGACCTCAAACATTGCCAAAAATAATCGATTAAATGCTCTTAAAATGCTTTAAAAACGACCTAAATACAAAGAAAAATCACGTAAAAAATGTATCAAAACCACTTCAGATGAACAGCTCAAGCTGTTGGATATGTTACTGATAATCGAGGTTCCTTCCTTTTGTTCAAGTGAACTCAGCTCGCAAACTTTTGGTTTGGACTATTCTGTCAAAGAAAATCTCTGTCCTTATTTATCGCGAAATCGGCCAAACTAACAAAGGCGCCAATAAACGTCACAGGAACCTTAGAAAACACACAACGGCTGACATCATATGAGCGAAGAAATCGAATAGGCTACTCAGGAATTCTGCGGTGAACATTTGTTGCACCTCTTGAAGCAAGTACAATTAAAATGATATTAAAGTCGATGAAATATGCGAAAAATGCGTTTAAAATTACGTAAAAAGGTAAAAAATGGCTTAAGTAAAATCGACGAAAAATGCAAAAAAAAACTTTAAAAATGATTAATTGCCTTTCGTCATAACATAAAATGAATTTCTATACTAACGGCATTGTCCTAAAGGGAAAAGAAAGAAAATTACATTTCATTCAACTTCTGATGGTAGATGTCAGAAAATTTAGATGATCTTTGATCTCGTAAAAGGGTGAGATTCATGACAATGCCAAATAGATATATATCTCTCTCTGACTCCTTGTCTGCAAACTATGAGTCTACCCTAAGCAGAGATGCCGAACAAAATGGTGTTTACTTGTTCACGGTCTGTAATTAATGCAAATTATTTGAGGGGTAAGAAACAAAATTTGGGTGATACGATAGCAAACTAGTGGTGCTACGGAATGGCACAGACTTTCCCGTATTAGTTTTCTATTTCCTTTGGTCTCGGCTAGCTACTCGGACATGCCTCATACTGTTGCCAGCTGCCATCTACGCCACCCAAAGAACATTTTTTTTCACATTTTCTTAATTTTTCAGTTTCCTAATTGTAAAGAGAAAATATTATTTTAAGATTATACAGATTATTACAGTAAATGCTATTACAAGGATGCGGCAAGACCAAAAAGCCAACACATTACAAAAGCCAACCAAAGACATTATTAAACTAACTACTACGAGAAAGTCTGTGCCATTTCGTATCACCACTAGTTACTTCCTAGTATACATACGAGAGTAGTAGTAATATACGTAATACAGAGAAAGTTATGTAATGTTGCGGAATATCGATTTCAAGATTTCAACAAAAATGTACGTTTTGAAATACACTCTGGTACCCAAAAAGTGTTGTTTTTTGTGTTTTTTTAACGTCCGTCCATTCATCTGTCGGTCCGTTTGTCTGTTCTCTGTGAACAACACTAGCGCCTAAACTATATCTTAGGATTTTTTTCCAAACTGAACAAACCCCTGCTGATCTGGCTTCACTCGAAGCTCTGCAATTTTGAAAAACATTCATTAATTTTTGGGGGTACTTTACATTAGGTTGGGACACTCTAAAAATTTCTTAAAAAATGGCTCTATATTCTTTAAATTTCTTTAAGAATAGAATAAAATACACTTACAAAGACGGCATAAGTCCGATTTTCACTGTTAAATCTAGTTTCGAAAATTGTGAAAGTTTTTTTTTCCTTCAACTACAAAATTGAAGATATAGAATTTTCCTTCAAGTAAACTTTTTGTCTTCCTTACTAAGGTCATGCATCATTTTTAAGGTAATTTTATTAAGTCATGCACTTTTTTTTTTAATTGTAGTTTTCGAGCAATATTGCGTGCAATACGTGCAGAATAAAAACTGAAAAGTACTGAAAAACAGCTCCAATTTTTTTCTTTAATCTTTTGGTAGGGATAGTGCTAATTGTACTCCGTAAGATGACATAAACGACATTCTCTATTCTTTTGTTCTTTTTAAATTACACAAATGTATTTTATTAATTGTCTCTTACATCGTTAATCGTCTCTCACAACATTAGTGGCAATTTGTTCACATTATTGTATTTAGGAGTGCATGTGCTTTAAATTATGTCTTGAAATGATGTTTCTCAAAAACTCAAAACTTTTCTATGAAAATGAGCTCAAAAATTCACATTTTCAGAAACGCTCAAGCTCCATTTTCTGAAAATTGCCTCAATTTTTTTCTTCCTACTTTTTATATGGTTAGTGCTAATGCATGGCATACAATGGCATAAAAGCCATTTTTCTGCATTGTTTTTTTTTTTCAAAAATTTCGCATTTAGAGTAACACTAGAACGCCAGTTTCTTAAAAATGACTCCAAATTAGTCAACGAAAGTATCTATTTAGGACGACGTTTTACTGTTCTGTAATACTCTTAAAGCCATATTTTGATTCTGGCATTATTAAACAAAAAAATTGACAATTAAAAAAAAAGTACTTTGGGAGGCGATAGATGATAGCTGGCAAAAAGTACGTGGCAAGCCCAAAAAGCTAGCCCAGATCAAAGAAATTAGAAAACTAGTATGAGAAAGTATGTGCCAGTCTGTAGGACCACTAGTTTGGTATGTGTCCAAAGTCAATAAAAATTGCTTATGAATTTAAAGTCCACGCGAATAAAGATTGAAAATTAAATAATCGCAGTTAATTTGCAACTACTGTAATAATCCAATGTAACGTGTTTTTACCTCAAAATATCGATATTCCCTAATTTCTAACCTCCAATGTTATATTTTCGCTATTCTAAGTAATTTTACCAGTCCAATTCTCGTATAAGCGGTGGATTTTTAGGCCAACCTATTTCAAGGAAGTAGCATAAAGAAGCACTAGGAACGTGTAAAAATAGCGAACCCAACATAGTGAGTATTGTTGGAAATATAATTAAAAACTGAGTTAGCCAAAATAACAAATATCCGAATAAATTTACTAATTTTGTTTATTGTAAATATTAACTAATCAATATTAAACATAATATTTCAATAGTTCTGTAGATACCTCTAAACGCTAATCGTTTGTCTTTTATTAATACCAATTGTTTATTATTTATAAGTTATAAAACATGTTTTCAGTATTGTACGTTCTGTTTTATATGCACGTTCATTATATAATATATCTGTAATATATCTATATCTGTAAATTAAGTATTAGTTCTATTTTTCAAGCTGTCATTTATGTACCTACAAAATTATTTATGCTCTAGTTTCTTAAATACTAAATATTTTCTCGATACTTTGTGATTTATTTATTGAGTTTCTATAGTTCTAGGAAAGCAGCATTAGAGTACTAGCACTTGTTTTTTTATAACAACATTATAAATTTATAAAATTACCAAAATTAATTTTGGAAAGTCGGCAAACGTTTTGCGATTGGCAACCCACTGGTACTGTATTTCAATGTCTTTGTTGGCAACATAAGATGTCGGTATTATGACGTCACCCAGGGAACACGGTACGGGCAGGGTGATCGGACAGAGAAGACAGCAATGAGGTCCAGCGGTGGGGAAGGGGCGGTGATATCGGCTGATGATCACATGGCGGGCAAGGAAGATAGGCGAAGATGATAGGAGGGGATTTCTTGCAACAGAAATGGTCGTTCATAATGCTTGTGCATATTGTAAAATAGTATGGACGGTTGTTTATAAAGGTTCTTATGACCGAACAAATGCTCTCGATCTTATTGCCGCCCGAGATTGTTAGAACCAGTTAACACTCGGAGACATTTAATTGACTGATAGATCGATTAGAGTTTTCGGACGAGTCAAATGCTAAGATTGGTCCCGTTAGTGTAGTGCCTGTTTGATCGCTGGAGGTAGCGGTGATCTTTCCCCGCTGGGTGGAGAGATCCGCCACCGACCTACCCGTCGGATTGCGGAGTTTTCCGCAACCAGGTATTCCCCACCAGCGTGCCACGGCCCCAGCCGGGAAACGTTCTCCAAGAGAGTGGTAAAGTAATGCCTAAAGCTGTGTGTGTAAGAAACGCCTGAGGATAGGATAAGAAAGAAGGAAAATCGCGCGCGGTCCGTGTCCCGTTTGTTAGGGTACTACTCCGGCATTCGCCTCGTCTTGGTCGGATAAACCACGGAAAACTACCTATCAGAGCAGCCGGCCGCAAGAATTGTCCTCCTAACGCGCCTGAAATGGACCTAGCTATGCAGCTTATATCGCAAATTTTGTCACCATCGGAACTCCTACCCTGGGACCTCCCGGTCAGAGGTACTGCTGAGACATCGATTAATGCCCCTGGGCAATCTAAGCCAACAGTGATGGTGGTACATTCGTATTTTTACTTCCTTCCTGCCTCTTACGCGGTAGAAAGTTATGCAATGTTGCACCAAAAAACGGCGAAATTTCGGCAGAAAAAACTTATTACAAGGCCTAGGCAACGAAAATGTTAATAAATACAGATTTTAAATTTAGCAAAACATCATCCTACACGTGGTGCAGCCAGAATCCATGTTTTGTGGGTCATTGATACGAAAAATCGATGGACGGCAAAACGTCTGACCGTCTGTAAACAACGCTAGCGGCTAAACCGTTTTGCCGATTTTCTCTAAAATTGATATTCCTCAATCGATCTGGCTGATGTCGCGGCCCCTTAAATTTGAAACCGGTATTTTAATTTTGAGGGTACATGTAGCTCCCGTGACATTTTCAAAATTTTCAAAAAATGGCTCCATGGCGTTTTGATTCAACTTTGTCATTGGATTGTGTGGAGGACGTTTAAGAGAATGGCTCAGATCTCATGTTCGTTGAAAACCCTAATTTTCGAAAATTTAAAAAAATTTAAAAAATTTCGGCGTCTTCCTACAACTACAATTGTGAAGATACAATTTTTCTAAATGAAATATGTTCATCAAAAACAGATCTTCAAATAATATATATATATATATATATATATATATATATATATATATATATATATATATATCGAGAGAGAGAGAGAGAGAGAGAGAGAGAGAGAGAGAGAGATAAAGGTGTTGAATTTTTCAAAATTGATTATTTTTTTAGCAATTTTCAATCATAGTCCGCTCCGAATTTACTGCACTTCGCGATGTTGCCAAGCAGATGGATGCTACGTAAGTTAGAATTTGTATACTATTTGTTTTCTGTCATTCTTTCGGTGCTAATATAAACTAATAATTTTATTTAAGGCTAAAATACCTGATTTACGTCAAGTGCATGGCGTGCATGCATGGCATGGCATGCAAGTGCAAATGCAGTAATAAATCCTAGTATAGAATGTGAATACACTGAATTCAATGGCAGAAGGCTGTTTTCGTTTCAGCATGTCAATTAAAAAATTAAGTTTTTTTCACGACTCACGCATGTTGGTTTAAGAATTTTTCAAATGGCAGTTGAAGTGTAAGATAGAAATTGTCATATTATAATATTACATAGCCACTAATAAACTGGACAAAAACCTGATCGAGATGGGGGTCATTGACCCGGAAGCTGAAGTACATTATTTGTTACAAACATATTAAGTCTTTTAAAATAATGTATACAATACAAATGCAAGCTAATTCAATATATATCACCGTTTTGTTAAAATAAACATTATTTTTCTCTTTGATAATCAGTATAATCTCCAATTGTATAGAAACGGTTATGCAGAAGAAAAGATTTTACTGTTAACACAAATTTGTGAACCGACTTCAATTGTTTAATGTCATCTGGCAGTGCGTTGTAAAGTAATGTACATGTATTGTATGTAGATTTCTTATAGTGTGCTGTTGATACTGATACGTGATTTTTACGACGTGTGTTGTAATAATAAATATCAGTATTGCATGAAAATATGTTCCCACCGTTAAGTAAGTCACTTTTGACAAATATTACAAATTCTTAAATATATAGACAAGGCAGTGGTAAGATTCCAAGCTCAATGAAGAGAGGCTTGCAAGGGTAACGCGGATGGCATTTTTTCGTTATTCGAATAATTTTATTTTGCAATCTAAAGGTCTGAGAACTACACGATGTGTTTCCCCAGAATTTTATGCCATATCTTAGTCGGGAATGTACATTTGCAAAATGCTCGCAACGAGCTGCATGAGCTGACAATTTGATAGAATTCTGATTGCGTACCATAATGAACTTAATTTAGTGTTTAATTTTGTTATATGTACATTCCATTTGAAGTTTGACTGAATTGAGAGACCTAGAAATTTTGTTACCTGAACATCAGCTAATTTCATACTATTCATTTTCAATGGAGCAAGCGATTGCTAATTTGAAATGCAAAAATGCATTGAAACTGTTTTCCCTTCATTAACTAATAATTTGTTATTACAAAACCAATTTGAAAGTTCTAAAATCGTACTATTTATTGTTTCTTTTTTGCAGAGAACATTCGTGTCATCGGCAAACAGAACTATTCTTCCGTTTTTAATAGACGACGGCATATCATTTGCGAATAACAGAGGATAGGACCTAAGATTGAGCCTTGCGGAACCCAATATTCAATTGGTAAAGCATTGGAAAGATAAGTAAATAATGTTCTTTCGTGCCAGTATGGTATTTCTACTCTTTGAGATCGATGTTTAAGGTACGAGGTTATCCAATCTAGGGCGATACCACGAATTCCATAAGAAAGTAATTTTGATAGCAAAATGTTATGGTCAATAACGTCAAAAGCTTTCGAAAGATCTATGTGGAAGAAGTACTACATGAAGAAGTACGTGGTTAGGCGAGAAAGTTAGTTAAAACAAGCATTTTGTAGGAAATTTTAATTGCACGTAATGGTCTCTTCGATAGAGTGCATGAATTTCAAGAAAAATAAATACTTAAAAAATACTAAAAAATATAATTCAGCGACTCAAAAAAAAGAAAACATAGTTCCGACGTGAAATAATCTTCTGGAATTCTTTTTCCTGAACCCGGCCCTTTTGATCACTAGGTGATTGCTCTAACTACATTCAACAAGCAGTCATTTTTCACTTGAGAACACATAAAGATTAATGTAAATTGATGTAAATAATTGTCGTTTTAATCCAAAAGGTATTTAGAGGAGGTCAAAACATGTTATACACATAAATAGAAAATGTGACAATTATTCAAGAAGTAATCGAGCCGGAATGATAAAAACAAGGTGAGCGAGCCAAGTCCAAAATAAAGGAATCGGAATACGAGTCAAGTGAAATGAAAATTAATGAAGAAAAGGGTATAAGAGAGATATGGGGGGGGGGGAGAAAGTGAGGAGGGGGACAGGTCTTCAATATACGGTACCTATCTTACGTAATTGGTATAATTTACATGCCTTCTCTTTGAATCTACATTCCTTTGCATACTCCTTAGAAGCCGCTCCTTGCTTGATTACCGGTCTTTTACTGCCTCAATAAGTGTGCAATGTGACTAATTTTAAACTTGCTAGTGTCACGAGTATTTTCAATAATGTTACTAAATTCAAAAGAAACTTACCGTGCTCCTCGTCCTGTGATGGCTACGAGCAAACGCGGTCCTGAGCGTCGAGGCGACTGTCGAACAGACCACAAAGACCTCTTCTTAGGCCTAAAATTGGTTGCGTAACTTTGTCGACCGAAGGTCGGAATTACGAATTACACAGGTGCAAAGATATATATCTTGCGAGATTTTTTTTTCTTAAGTACTCAATATCAGAAAATCTGATAAAATCCATTAATTTTAAGTCGAACCTAAATATTGTTTCTGCTGTTTCTTTGGATGAAGCAAAGAAACGGAGTCCTTGAAATACTGGCCAGTGTGTGGAAATTTCTGTTAATTTGTGAAATGGCACTTCTTAGTTCCCTGTGTCTGTGAGTGATTGATGTGATGAAAAGACATTGAAAGTCCAATTGTTCTTAAGCATTTGTCTTGCAACAAAAAGTTATAAGAGCTTTGATTAAAAGGAAGAAAAAAAAGAATTTAATACAACAAAATAAAAATTAAACTTTTCAATGAGAAATTGATTTCCTGATTAAGATGTACTTAACTTCTAGCAGGTTTTTTTTTTTCACAGTTACCTATCGAGAATCAACCAAGAAAAGGCAATATATTAGTTTGATTCCCCAATTTAGGTGCAATTATCATAAGTTAATCTATGAAACAAAGTATGGTACTTTCCAGTCAATATTAAAATGATACAGCATTTGATAGGTCTTTCTTTATGCAAAGAACTGAATTTAGATAAGGGTATTGAAAAAACTGCTCAATAAAACAGCAATCAAGTTTAAATTTGAATTATAATGAATTTTTTGGAATTAACATTTGTGTGTTATTAAATTTTAGGTACACAAGTCTAATGTCAACAGTAGGTTATCAGTAATTATAGAACTATGTCCTAAACCAATCACTTACTTAGCCCTACAAAACCTCAATGAAGCTTGTCTTACAAAGCAAACCTGCATAGAAAGTATTTTTCCTTTAAGAATATTCTTTTTCATTAATTTTTATTTTAAGAAGATGAGATTGTTCCATTTTTCCCATTATTAAAATCATGCTTTTCAAACCTTACCTGCTTTTTGCAATTTTATTTCTCTCATTGAGCTGTAAAGTAATTTTCAAATAATATTTTGAAGAATCTGTTCAGAAAAAGGTGTAACATTAATCAGGATTGTGTAACATCAATTATGCAATTATATTATGTACCCTTTTATAATTATTATTTTACTAGTAGGCATTCACTTTCTAGGCAGGATTTTGGCAAGCACTTAAAGGACTAAAATATATGGCATTTTGCCATAGAAAACCTTGAAATACTCTAAATTCAGTGATAAATTAGACACAGGAGATGAGAGGATGAAGCATTTTTAGAATATTTTCTAACTCTTTACTGGAAATGAAGTGTCTTTTCATATCAATTAATAAATAAATTAAACTTATATCAAACAATTAATATTCTATTATCAAGAGCAGTAGTGTAACAGTTATAATTATTAATATAATTTATCCTAAATAATTCAATACTAAAACTTAATATTACATTTCAGAATAAGAAAGTGTAGATAGTAAAATTGATAAGTCTGTGAAAGAAATATTACCTTCAGTGTCGCGTTAATCTGATATCATGGACAGCTATTGTTTTAGAGGATGGGGCTTTAGAGGATGCCCTGTTTATCCTTCAAATTACTTTGGATATATTTGATATTCAAGTTTAACGTGACACTAGCAAATTTTATGTGACACACGCAGGTTTCGTTTGAAGCATATTCATATATTTTATGAACTGCAGTATTAAATAGTTAATTATTTCTAGGCAGTTAATTTTGGTAAGGTTTATAGTTACAAACAATGTCAAAATTAGTGAAAAAATTTTCAGATTTATTGCAGAATACAGTATTTAAAGGCTTCACTGCTGAGGTTAAAAAGAGTCATGTCATGTCTAAGTTTATTTTAAAATGACATAAAACCAACAAAAATCTATGTAAATTATATATATTGACAAATTAACAAATTATAATATTTCAATGATATATTTTATTTTATTGAACATGTTATAATAATGTTAGAAAAGTAGTAATTTTCTTTTAATTATTTTTAATATTGCAGATTTTAAGGAAGGACTATTTTATTTTTTAAGGTGTTTTTGTATTTGATTACTACCAAAATCATCTTTAGTGTAATCTGAGACATTAACATTTTAGAAATTCTTGGTGGTTTCTCACTTTGTCTTTTTTTTCTTTGAAACCACTTTGGATTTGGAAAATAATTTTTTTAAAAGCATTTTGCTGAGAAATACGAGCAGGGTTATTGATGCTAGAAGCAAGAGAGAGATCACAGCAATTACATCTAAAAAGAAATATTGGAAGAAATTGAGATTGAGAGCTGCTGAGTGCAGATGTGGGGCTCCTTTGTGACGAATGGCATACTCAGTCCAGAACACTGCACGATCCAGAGGTTTTTGTGGATCGTCTTGGAAAATTCTGGACAGTTTCTGGGCTGTCTCTCGGTAACTGGAAATCAAAGAAGTACATATCTATAAATGAAAGTTCAAAATTTGTTTGGTTGAATCATTTTTATCACATCAAACTTGAATTTACCTTTCTTCTAAAAATATTACAAAGTTTTTAATTCTGTAGTTACCTCTATTTTATTGCATAGGAGGAACATAATTCTAAAGTAAGAATGAATTCTCCTCTGAAAATGTTTATATCTAAATTAATTTTGAATGCACACTTTGGCTGTTCTGCCCCCCTCCAAACAAAACAAAAAAAAAAATGGTGATCCAATATTGTATTTAAAAAATAGTTGTGGTTCATCATTCTTATTAAAACCAATAGCAGATTATGCAAGTGGCTATCCCCACCAACATCACCAGTTCTTTTGTTTTTTTTTTAAGTTTTATTCAAATTATTCTAAAGAATTTGCATGGAACAATTAACTCAAATGAGAATTTCCATAATGAAAATACATTTTTGATGTCCAGGTGACTTCTTTTTGTTTTTTCTTTATTTCAAAAATACTTATGAAATGAGGAGGTGGTCCAACTTAAAATGCTCCTCTGCCCCCAAATACTTTAAAGACCCCCCAGAGTTACACCTCTATCACCTTTAGATTTTAGAACAATAGAAATAATGTATGTTTTTTTGCAACATATAATAAAATTTTTCTTCTCTAATTTATACAGTACTGCACATAATAGTGCAGCGTATCAAGTGACATTTGGATGATATTTACCTTGATGAAAGGAGTATTTCATTAATTGCCCAGTCTAAGGATTTGTCAGTGATATTACGAATTTCCAAGACAAGAGCATAGCCATTGTTTTGAGCATGTAAAGCATTAAATTTCTGGTCACCCATGACAGGTATTGCAATCATTGGTACACCAAAATAAGTAGCTTCTTGGATACTCATCAGTCCACCATGAGTTATAAATAATTTGACATTTGGATGAGCTAGGAAACAAAAAATATGCTTATATTTACATAATAAAAATACTTGTAAGAAAAGCAATGAAATTGTGTAATTCTGAGTGAAGTCAAGGCAATTAAAACAATGCAATGCAAGATTTTTTCAAAAAACGTTCAATTTCTCTTTCAATTTTATGCTCAAATAGAGTAAAGTTAATGATATGGCATAAGTCCTATTTTCATTAAAGTCTTTGGAATGTAAAAAAAATTTAATTCCTTTGTTTTTCCAAGCTCTTTTTATTCTTTAATATTAAAGCTAGAGATTTCTTTGTTAATGCAACATATTCTTCAATATTAGATGTTCAAATCATGTATTATTTTTTTTGGAATTTTAGCAGATTTCATGTAATTACAACTTGAAATGTGGAGGATCACAAGAACATTAAGAATATTTTATTCACTACTCCTGTGAGTTTTTCAAGTAATGCTATTTTGTAAATGGATTAGAAGTTTCACCACTGTACTATATAACCATAACTAATAATTTGACAAAATAAATGCTGTAGTTCAAAACCCTTGTTTGATTGTTTCTGAATTCTATATAGTATTTGGTCTTACTTATGCACCTGGAAACTAATATTTTTCAAGATATCTGGAAATTTTATGAGAGATCAGTGTCAAAAATGCATTAATATATAGTCCTTTAATATAAATATTGAAATCATACATGATTTTCCAAACAAAATTCAAAGTATTGCATTTATTTAAAACATTAAAATAGAACAAAACAGCTTTTATTTAATGTATTTTAGTGCGTTACTCTCTAGCCTTACAAAAAGAGATAAATAAGAGACAATTTTCAAGCCATTTGTGAAAATATGTTGTTTTTTTTAAATTGACAGTATTTGACTCATAATTAACCAAAACATCAATATTTCAAAAACACTATATTAAATTATTTAAGTATCCAACATTTGGTAATAGATTGCATTAAGAAAAATCTAGCGTGAAAAATGAAAATTTAAGACAGGTTAAAAAATGTTGAACATCTTGCCATTTTCAAAAATTCAGTTTTTTGTGAAAATTGGACTTTATTATATTTATAAGTGAACTGTTCTCTATTTGAAGAAAAAGTTAGAAGCCATTGATACCATTTCGAAAGTGCGCTCTAGGCTGTTTTTGAAAATAAAATTAAAATATCTTGAAGATCTTTGAAACAACACTAACAGCTGTGGCGAATCTAGAAGGGGCATGAGAGCCATTACAGTGTTGATAATTTATGATAAAAATGCACTTTCAATACAATAGATTAACCAATAGTGTACATAATACACTTGATTCTTTTGAAGTACTCTAGTGTGCAGGAAGAAATGTTTCCTTCATTCGACTGGCTTAGGTGACTCAGGGCATCAATTGATGTCACTGCAGTGTCTGTGACCGGAAGGTCCTAGGTTTCAAGTACAGACAAAGGTAGGTTTTTCGACACTAGCTACATAGATAGGTCGAATTCAGTCTATGTCTGTATTCTAGCGGCCGGCTCTTTGATCTGAGTTTTCCATGGTTTCTCCGAACATTACTTGGGAATGCTGGAGCAATACTCTAACAAACGGGCCACAATCCGCGCACGATCTTTCTTTTCTCTTCCTTACCCTATCCTCCCTCCCTCCTAACACAAACTTCGATGCACTACATTACCACACATGTCGAGAGGCCAGTTGGGAGCTTAGATCTTGCGTAGCTGGGTGGTGTCCCACGCTGAAAAGCACGCTCTACACTTACGGTAGTAATTATCTTAGCAGTTGACGGAATCCCGAATCAATGATTAAATATTCTCTTGACAGTTTCACCGAAAAAACGGAAAGAAGGCGGCGCAGCTCCGTTACAGACGCGCCGCTCCGGTGACGCGGCAGCTGGTTCGGATTTCGCGCCCGGAAGTTATATATAAACTCTATTCCCCCACCCCACCTCCACCCTCAAAACACAAAATACAGAAATTTAACTTATTGTTAACAACGGGGGTACTTTATTGGAACGAGAGCTTCCGGACATTTCGCATACAAGTGTCATATTAAGAGATTGCATTGAAATAATGTTCAATTAAATTGCATATTGGATAAGTAATTATTAATATGTTTATATCTTACCCAGTATATCATGTTGTGGTAGCCATTTACCAAGTCGAACATTTTTAGGTTGTCCAGGTAAAGTGTCTGCTTCCCATTTCCACAATACTTTTTGTTTTAATTTTGAAAAAGATTTAAGGATAGCATTTCGCATTGCTTCTGGCATATCTATACTGCGAGCATTTGATCCCAAACTGAAGTAAATTACTCCCTCAGGAGCATCATCCAAATATTTCTTTAAGTCCTAAAAGAAAGAACTGTTGTCATTAATAATACATGAAATTTAAAGTTAATTAATGTTAATAAATTGTTCAGTAAAATCATTTACCTGAGGAAGATTTCCAGCAGCTTTTATATGCAATCCTCCAACTTCAATTGTATTAGGTGTTAGAGGTTTTGGGTAGTTAAGAATCGGATGAGAGTGAAGGAATAGAAAGGAAGCATTGGTTTCTAATTCAGTAATACTAGGGAGAGAGGGGTCCGGAAAGTGTTTTTTCATTATGGAGGTCATCTGGGATTGAATATAAAGTTGGAAAATATGGATAAAACCATATCTAAGAAGTGTGAAAAATCGTGTTGTGAAATTTACAGTATCTTCCTCCATTAATGCATCAGGAATATATGAAGAAGTAGAGGGGTTTCCCATTGAGTCGTGTAACATAGGTGTAATAGTATTTGGAAGGAATTGAATGGATGGAGATTTGAATTTATGCAGCAAGCCATATATGCATTGTGAACCAAAAGGTTCATAAATGATTAGATCAAAGCTTCTGTCTGTACTGTGTATTAACTTTTGGATATTTGGCTGATTTACAAGCTTCTCACAGCTGCTTACAAATATTTTGGACATCATGAGCATTGTAAATAAAAAGTTATTTTTTCCATATTCAAAAAGATTCATTTCTGAAGAATCTGTAAGATAATTTTGTTAGAATTATCATTTGAAACAGTTGGTTGGACAATAACATTACATTTTTTTTCAAATGTGTTGTGTAAGAGAACCTCTTGATGGAAAAGTGTCTTCTATTATTATTTCATTATAATTTTCAAGTGGTTTTGTTCTGGGAAATGGAGTCACAACTGTCATTTCATGCCCTCTTCGAGCCAGCTCTTCCATGAGTGGCTGATATGCACCAACATGGCTCCTGGCTGGGACAGAGAAAATTGCCAAAATTTTCGCTGTTTCTACTGAAGTTCCCAAGAACAACAGTATAAAGATGATGGCAGTGATGTACTTAAGGATCTATAACATTTTGAAATAATTATTTTGTTAATAAGATTGCTGTTTAGGTTGACACCTAATAATAATTTGAGAAAAAATGTTTAGTATCAATATTGAATACTTAAGATCTTTTTGATCACACAGCAGTCATAATCAAAGTTAATCTAAAAATAAGAATTTGATTTAATTTCATGTTTTCAATTGTATTTTTAAAATTTCTGTACATATTTTCAGATTTGTTCTAATGATAATCGCTACATGATTAAAAAGATCTAAAGTATTTAAAAAATATACCTTCTACACATCTGTTTCTCGAAATATTTTTGTTTGTATACATATGATTTTATGTTTCAATTTTTTATGGAAATGTTATGAGTAGGTTGATCTTATGAACATAATGGCTAGGGAAGACTGAAATACCTTTGATATAGAATACCTTTTAACACTATTTTTTAGGCTTTCTCAGTGCCTTTTTGTAGTTGCTTTCCATACTTTGTTAAGTGCAGATAGAGGACAGTCTAGTCTTTTAATATATGCAAGGTAAGAAGTCATTTTATCTTTACAACCTAGTTGGCACAGATAAGTAACATTTTCTTGTGTATTAATTTTTTGTGTTCATGGTTCGTAAAGCGGTACAAATCTGACAGCATCTGTCTGCAATTTTGAAACATTCTTAGTATTCTCCCCCCCCCCCCCCGCCCACTTTTAATGTAACTGGTAAAGTATACAGCAAAGCTTTTTGCTTTCTCGCTTCTTCTTACGCAGTATAGAGAAAGTACTGTAATGCTACAGGGAAAAAACGGCGAATTAACATCACAAAAACTCTTATTGCCGGGCCCTGGGATAAATTTGTTTCTATGTATAGTAAATTACTTCCTCTAACACATTATGAAGTCAGAATCCTTTTTTGTGTGTCTTTGATACCGAAAATTCAATTGACGGCAAAACGAATCTGTCCTTCCCTCCGTCTGTCCGTCCGGTAGCTCTTAAGCCGTTCGATTTTCTCCAAAGTTGATTTTCCCCAATCGATCTGCCTGACGTCGCAGCCCCTGGAAATCGAAACCGATATTTTAATTTTGGGGTGTATTTACATGAAGTCCCTCAGACATTTTTAAAAAATTCTTGTGCACAGACGGACGGACCGACAAACAGACAGACGTTTTACTGTCTATCGATTTTTCGGAATCAAGGACGTACACAACATGGATTAACTTGTTAGAGTATTCACTATAGCGAACATTAAAAAAATATTTAGCGACTACATGCAGAAATCATAGGGTGGAGTTTATAACGCTGTTGTCATAAACCAAAAATATAATTTATTTTTCTCAACGCTTTCATTTCACTTTAACACGAGCTTTCCAAGAGAATATTAAAAAATTTCAAGCAAAACATAGATTACATAAGGAATTAGAATATTACGTAAAAACAAACTTACGCTTTACTTTTTTGCTAAACATCATTAGTATTATCCGATTTCCATGTCTATTTCCGGAAATACAAAAGAATTTTAAGGAAAGTGAATTTTCAGGCAAAAACAATGAAAAATAATCATGATATTTTGAACGTTAGTAACACAAGTAAAGCAATGTGGAATATTGTGTTAATTACGACAACATCTCGATACTTTGTAGAGAATGTTTTAAATGAGAATGGCAGAAAAGCAAATCCGAAAAAAGTTGCAAATCTCTTCCACTAACACTTTTCTAGAATTGTGGCGGATCTCACGATGGGGCAAAAACTATAAATCTAAACATACGATTCCTCTAAAAATTCGACAAACATTTATTTCCGAAACTTCTTCCAGTGAAATCCTCAGAATAGTCAGTAAACTAAAAAATATATATTTGCCTGGTGTGAGTGAATTTCAGAATTGTTTATTAAAAACTCGTGCACTAGCCTTTATACGCCCATTAATTTAAATTTTGAATGCTTCTTTAGGCACAGGAATATTTCCAGATATTTTCAAAAATCAAAAATTAAGTCACCTTTAAAAAAGGCAACAAAAATTAAATTCAAAATTATTGGCCAATTTCTCTTTTGTCGGTTTTCTGAAAATTATTACAGAGGATTTTCTTTGTGTAAATTGCAACTTTTCTAAAAAAAAAAAAAAAAAACGAAGTTTTCAGGCTCATAACACGGTTCCAGAAAATCGAAATTACGGGAACTGCCATTTTTTTTCTAAAAGATGTTGCGTCATCAATGGACCAAAATGAAGCACCAGCATAGAATATTTTCAGATCTTTTGAAAGCTTTTGACGTTATTGACCATAACATCTTGTTCTCAAAATTACCTTCATGGGGAGTTCGTGGTATTGCTCTAGATTGCATAACCTTGTACCTTAAACATTGATCTCAGAGTAGAAATACCGTACATCCACAAAATAACATTATCTGCTTATGTCTTCAATTATTTGCCAGTTGTGCATGGTGTCCCGCATGAGGTACGATCTTAGGTCTTATCCTCTTTCTGGTACACGTAAACGATGTGCCCTCGTCTATTAAAAAAGTGTTTCTTTGCCGATGACGTGAATGTTCTTTGCAAAAAAAAAAAAAAAAAGAAAAAAAACGTTAACGAAGAAAATCTGTTTCAAAGCAGTTTTGCTGTTCAAATCGGCAATTTCCTTTCCATTGAAAATGAACAATACGCAAGAGGCTGAACAAAATTTCTGGGTCTCTGAATTCAGTCAAATCTCAAATGAGTACATATAACAGAATTAAACACTAAATTAACTTCATTATGTTACGGTTCAGAATATTTTCAAATTCTGTCAACCTTCATGCAGCTCACGTGTATTTTGCACATGTACTTCATTCCCGCCTGAGATATGGCTTAATGTTGTGGAGAAGCACACCGTCCCATAACTCCCAGACCTTAAGATTGCAGAAAAACATTATTCGAATAATAAGAAAATGCCTTTTACATGATTCCAGCAAGCCTCTCTCGCTGGAGCTTGTAATTTTACTATTGCCATGTCTATTTATTTACGAATCTGTTGTTTTTGTCAAAATTAACTTAACGGCGGCAATATTTTCATGAAATACTGATATTCATAATTACAACACTCATTGTAGAAATCACATTCATCAGATGTCAGTATCAACAGCTCATTAGAAGGAATCCACATATAATACATGTACGTTACTTTATAACACATAGCCAGATGACATTAAGCAATTAAAATCGGTACACAAATTTAAGATGAAAGTAAAATATTTTCTGCTGCATGACTGTTTCTGTACAATTAGATACTATACTGATAATCAAAAAGAAAAATAATGTTTATTGTAACAATGATATATAATGCATTAATTTTCATTTGTATTGTATTATTAAAAGAGCTTAATATGTCAGTAACAAGTAATATTTTTCAGCTTCCGAGTCAATGACCCCTATCTCGACTAGCTTTTTGTCCAGTTTCCCTGATCCATTGAACAAATGCTGAAATGGCCCTCTTTTTTTTCCTTCTAGACATCAGTGGCGGCTCGTGGACAAATGTTCAGGATAGACAAAACATATTACTGAAACGCGGCAGGTCCGGGAAGGGGGCGTGGTGGCTATACCTCTCCTCAATCCATTGTTTGTTATTGAACTTTTATTCAAAACAATTGTCTCATTGATATCATTACATTCCAAAGCATTATTTCCATGAAGTAGTGACGTGATTTCAATATATATTCAAATTCTAAAAAGGTGTTGTCAGTTTGTATTGCTCTGACTATAAATCAGAAATCGAATTCAGTTTAGCTTTATTGGAATGGAATTGAACATTCAATTCACATTAACCACAATTCGCACAGCTTAAATTCAATTCATACCACGCTTCAGAGCCGTTTTAACAGCTTTGGGGGCGCTTAGGCCTACGTTAATTTGGTTTTAATTAGTTTTATCTCTATTCTTACTTTCACCAATCTCCCCCTCACACACACACACACACACACACACACTTAAAGACAAATTTTGTTGAAAAATTCTTCAGTACTGTGTGACATGCTCGCATCAACCAGCAACATTCCATATTACAAATATGTTCCTATGATGCGGACACATCACTCCGTTATGCTAATTTTTGGCGTCTAGTTTAATCATACATCACTTTCTTATCCGTTTTTTTATTTTAATTTTTTGAACAATTGAGTATTGAATAATTTTTTAAGGACTTGAACATTGGGGCCCTGGGCCTAAGCTCTTCGGCCCCGTTCGTTAACCCGGGCCTGCCACAAATTGGCTTTTCTTGAAATTTTCTCGCCAACACGATATACAACCGTACTCAACATTTAGTAGGTCGACCACTGTCCAAAACTTGCCCCTTTTCTACATCGCTAAGACGAGAAAACAGTGTACGTAGTAGCTCATTCACTGATCTGTCATAATATTGGCGTAAAATCAGATTTAAATACAAAAAAAGTAACACTTATAATCCGCAGCATGAAATGAAAAATATAAATACTTCCTAAATAATAATCACTATCTCCGCCTGTTAACGCATTAACATAACAGTATACACACGCGCTGTTGTTTGCATGTGAGTGAAAATCGGAGTCTTCCGTTCGGACAGACAGCAAGCGAATTCGCTGGCCTATAACTGCGATTTATGTAATTCTGCCCCTGGCTGGTATCAGTTGCTGACGGTTTCATCCAATCGGGAGTTTGAACGTCACCATAATGACGTCAGTATTCTGACATTCAAGGATGAAACTATTAATAGCTGATATCTGCCAGGGGCACACTTGCGAAAATCGCAATATAGGCACAACGCGTATGCCTCAAGTGTTGACATCGCATGCTACTGTTCTACCATGGATGAATATGTTGTTAATCTATAGTTCTACGCTCACTACAGAGCCTTTCCTCAGAAAACTTTTCGAAGCAAGGCTGTGACCGGACGTGCCTACTCTGAGAGGTGCAAGCGGGTGCGAGTCTCTGCAGAAAGAGTCGAAGCAGATCGCATGGCGCACGGACTGTTAGGGCCCATTCACAATGCAAACGTAAACATAAGCATAGCGCAAAGACATGAACATTAACATAACTGATAGACTGAAGTATTCACAAGTCTAATATAAACGTAAGCAAAATAAGAGTTTCTATTAACTGTGAGAAATTCTGGTTTACTATTGGTTAAATGTGACAATCTATTTCAAGATATTGGCTGTGTCCATGGCCCATATGGCGTTAGTTCTTCTATCGACTTCCCTCTAATTTCGATTCTCGATTTTGAGTTACCGTTCTGTGATTGGTTCGTATCGTATGTCTTAGTTAAGCATAAGTACAGAAGCTTGATGCTTGCAAGCTTTTAAGTTAATGTCTTACGTGTTATGCTTACGCGAACTCATTGTGTATGAGTCCGCTTATGGACGTAGTCCTAACTTTTATGTTAACGCCATGCTTATGTTTATGTTTGCATTGTGAATGGGCCTTTAGCAAACGTTTGAAATGGAAATATGGCTCGTGTCATGATAAAGAAATGTCCAGTACTCCAGTGAATAACAAACATACTGTATTAAAATTGTAAGAGTCATTTTTTTTAATTGTTATTAGTACTACTACTACATTCTTGCATTCATCAGGATAGGCAGTACCTACTTTGCCTATCCCAAGGAGCCGCCACAGCTGGACATAAATGTAGCTTCACTATGCGCACGTTTTGTTGAGCACTCCTTTTTACTAACAGCTATAGGAGTAATGCCAGGGGGAGGATGTTGTATATTGCTAACAATACAAAACAATTGAATCCGCAGTTCGTTTAGCGATGCAAGTAAGTTTTCAATAACTTAGAAGCGAAAATGTCTAGTCTTTCGAATGTTGCTTACCTCGCGCTTTTACAAAAATATTATTATTATTATTATTATTATTATTATTATTATTATTATTATTATTATTATTATTATTATTATTATTTTATTTTTGACTTTTATTCATGTTTCAACTATAGTAAACATGTCAAAAAGAAATTCAGGAGCTCAAGAAAACGTGCGTTGTTGGTATTTCTTCTCCATACGTCACATACAGTTTTACTGTTCTTTGACTAAATAAATGAAATTCCATCATCAAGAAATGCTTGACTCACCGCCGCAGAGCAAATTGCGCGTGCCTGTGAACTTGCCATTGCTGCAGGCAGTGCCACCACTGAGCGCGTCTGAGAGATCTACCACCAGAGAGACTGACTACCAGCGTTACGCAATGGCTTTTGTCATTCGAAGCCTACGCCAGTCCCAGTTATCTAATTCAACCGGCACAGTGAGAGCATAACAGATGTCTTCGCCAGCGCCTTGTGATATGAAATATATCGGACAAACGTTGAGATAGTAAAATAAATGACTCGAGAGGCTTTCAAAGAACCGTTTATAAATTACATAACTCCAATTGGAGTATTTTGCACACTCCCTGTCTGTGTAACGCAGTGATAATCCCCCCTTATTAATTACCCGCGACCTTTAAATCCCCCTTAATAATTACGCAATGCTGGCAATACCCGCCATTTATAAAGGGTAAAAATAAATTATATTAAACAATGTAATTAATTTTATGTAATTTATTAAACTTAAAAATAATCAAAGAATTTAAATAATTTATATAATTAATATAATATACAGGATGCCCAGGGAGGAAACAAAGAAATTTAGAAAGTAAGCTCTTAAGACAATTTTAAGCATATTTTGTCTAATAAATTCCAAAATATTTCGAATGGTTGAGCTGCAATGCGTATTCAAAATCAGTTTAAAAAAACTGTATTTGCAAAAATTCATATCAGAAACATAAACACTCCAGTAACATGTAAATTGTTTGTTATTTACAAAAGAAATAAATATGTTTGTTCACAAAGAAAAATTAACACATAAAAAAGCACCCAATTAACACAATTCACTTGCTTTTTTACTTTCCTGTATACGTACATATATAGGGAGTAATATTCTTAGTACAGGGGAAAAGTTATATAATGCTGCGGAAATACGCGTTCCGGGGTCCCCCGATAACGAAAAAATGTTTTGTTTTTTTTCAAAACTACATTTTCTATCAAGTGGATTCCTATGTACTTACACGAGGAGACTCTCGGAATGTCCTTATTTAAAGGGTAATTTGTTTCTATGTAAATTATACCCCTACCAAAAGTGAAGGACTTCCTTTAAAAACTATTTATGGTCAATCCATAATTTTCCGCCCGATAATTCAACGTCTGTCAATTCTTGTTACTCCCAGGACTGATCTTAAAAATCTCATCTCGGCTGCTTGAAGTCTACTGTGTGTTCTGGAGTTCATAGTCCAGTTTCGCTTCCGTAAAGTCCGCAAGGCACTGCCATAACTTTATAAAACTTTAGCATTGATGTCTTTACGGACCTTTCCTTTGAGCGCTCTTTTGATGGTGCCACACATCATATTGAATCTTTCTATCTTCCTTACAATATCAACTTCGCCGAGATATGATACGTCACATCCTAGAAATCTAAAGGTATTAACCTGTTCAATAATTTTGTTTTCTAATATGAATTTACATCTTAAAGGTTGTGAGCCTTGGAATGCCATGGATTTGGTTTTATTTGTAGATATACTTAGATTATATTGCTTTGTTATTTTATATAGTTCATATAGTGCCCTTTGCAGATTAACGAGACCATCCGGAAAAATATAGGAATTTACAACTTAAACGAAAAAATTAAGGAATACAGAGAACAATGGAAAAAACACCTCGAAAGAATGGAAGACGACCGTATTCCAAAGCAAGTGCTTCAGTACATCCCTAAAGGAAGAAGAAGCGTGGTAGACCCAGGAGAAGATGGTTAGATCAAGGAGGCGCAACGGACCAACCGGTCTAATGCTTGAGGGAGAAGAAGAAGAAAGAAGAAGAAGAAGAAGAATAAGAAGAAGAAGAAGAAGAAGAAGAAGAAGAAGAAGAAGAAGAAGAAGAAGAAGAAGAAGAAGAAGAAGAAGAAGAAGAAGAAGAAGAAGAAGAAGAAGAAGAAGAAGAAGAAGAAGAAGAAGAAGAAGAAGAAGAAGAAGAAGAAGAAGAAGAAGAAGAAGAAGAAGAAGAAGAAGAAGAAGAAGAAGAAGAAGAAGAAGAAGAAGGAAGAAGAAGAAGAAGAAGAAGAAGAAGAAGAAGAAGAAGAAGAAGAAGAAGAAGAAGAAGAAGAAGAAGAAGAAGAAGAAGAAGAAGAAGAAGAAGAAGAAGAAGAAGAAGAAGAAGAAGAAGAAGAAGAAGAAGAAAGAAGAAGAAGAAGAAGAAGAAGAAGAAGAAGAAGAAGAAGAAGAAGAAGAAGAAGAAGAAGAAGAAGAAGGAAGAAGAAGAAGAAGAAGAAGAAGAAGAAGAAGAAGAAGAAGAAGAAGAAGAAGAAGAAGAAGAAGAAGAAGAAGAAGAAGAAGAAGAAGAAGAAGAAGAAGAAGAAGAAGAAGAAGAAGAAGAAGAAGAAGAAGAAGAAGAAGAAGAAGAAAGAAGAAGAAGAAGAAGAAGAAGAAGAAGAAGAAGAAGAAGAAGAAGAAGAAGAAGAAGAAGAAGAAGAAGAAGAAGAAGAAGATAATTCAACGTATCAAGATTCCGTTACAGCATTTCTTCATCTTCTTTTGAATGCATACTTCGATATATTATGCAGACGTCTGCAAATAGCCGAAGATTTGAGATAAAGAACGCTGGCAGATCATTGACGAAACGCTAGAAATAGAAGGGGTCCAATGACACTCCCCTGACGTATTTCTTTCGTAACGCTTGCTCCGAAAGATAACTCCTGCCCAATTCGAACTTTCTGTTTTCTGACTCGCAGAAACTCGCTAATCCACGTCACCACTCAGTGATCAATTCCTGAATTCGTTTATTTCTCTACTAGCCGATCGTCTAGTACGACAACGAACGCTTTGTCAAAATTTATAACTACTGCGTCTACTCTCCCACCCGTGTCAATTTCATTTGCTAGATCCCGAAAAAGTGTGATTACCTGACTTTCCCATGAGTAACCACTCCTGAAACCGTGCTGGCCATCATAGACATTTTTGATTTCCTATTCTTGCTTAATGTAAACTCGTCACTAGATGCTCCATTTTGAGTTCCATAGGGAAAGTTATATAATGCTGCGGAAAATTCATTTCGATATTTCAACGGAAATACATGTTTTAGGGTCCCCTGATACCGAAAAAGTGGTTATATATAAAAAATATTAGAAACAATGCGGTCCAATTTCCATGTCGCCCACTTGACTGAAAATGAGTATTAAGGTACATTACCACTTGGTTTGCCACTTCAGCACTTGGATTGCTTTCCCTCACTTGGTGATACATGTGAAGAGATGGCGCGGATACACGGGGGGGGGGATGAGGAAAATTTCACGCCCTCCAAACAATGTTGTCAGTAATTATTAATTTTAACTTCTCTTGAAACTTTTAAGTAACAAGGGGCGCTATTTTTTTTTTCCAAAAATGTACCAGGGTATTTGTGTAAATACCCTCAAAAATTGAAATATTGGTTTCAAATTCCAGGGACCGTGCTATCAGTCAGATCGATTGGGGAATATCAATTTTGGGGAAAATCGACTGGTCGGTTTATGCGCTAGCGTTGTTAAAAGACTGACAGACGTTTAGCCATCATTCGATTTTCCGGTTTCAAGGTCCCACAAAACAGGTTCTTGCTACACACAAGGAGTATTTTTTCAAAATTTAGCAACTGGATTTATCCACTTTTTCATTACCAGGGCCCTGTAATAATAGTTTTTCTGCCGAAAATTCGCATTTTTTTACCGCAGCATTACACAACTTTCTCTCTACTCCCTGAAAATATTTGGGGATAATCATTAAAACTAATAAAATCGTATCGCAGCATTAGCTGAGTTACCACGCGTCATTCTACATAATCTGTAATTTGATACATTCGTCAAAACATTTTGAATAACAAAACTATCTAAATGTACCGATCACATTCGACTCAATCGGCCATTTGTATAGTGACCACAAGATGGAGAAATATAATAATTAAGTGGAGGATTTTGATGGCCTAAAATATCGCCAAAATTATCAAAAAAATACAAAAAATAGGTTTAATTTGTAAATCAACATCCTAGGTATTTACTTACATTATCTGTATCATAGAATGAAAAATATAATACCCTAATCCTTTGTCATTTTGCAGCTTTGAATTCAACGATTTTAATAACAAATTAGTACTATTTTTAACTTAAAACCATAAAGTATTTATTAAATATGAAATTTAATATTTTAATTATGTTAAAAGCATATATTATTATAAATAATTTACTTTGTTTATAATTTATATTATCTTTTTTTTACATACATACACACACACACACACACAAATTCCCATCCTCCCAAAATTCATCTCTGGATCCGCCCCTTCGAGGAGTAAGGTGAAAAACATTCACCAATGGAAGAAAGACACCAAGAAAAATAGGATACTCACATTATGACAGATTACTGTTGGAACATGCAGCAAACTGTTATGGCATTTCGCACTCAAAAAAGTCTATTTAAAAATTCTTTTAGGATGTTTGAATGATTTGGAATGGTTGATTTTGTGAACTTTTAAAATATTTTGATAAGAAATTATGTGTTTTACATTTATCTACTTTATATATTTCATTTAAAAAATTATTTTTTTTTTATTTTACAACAAATTAACACAAGTAACAAAAGTAAATATTTTAAGTCCACATGGCCATTGATGCTCCCAAATTCTAAAACACAGTGTAGAAGTGGAGTATATAATGATAATTCTGTATTTCCAAAGCTAGAGCTGATAAGTCAAAACTAATGCACTTTTTTAAATCAGTGACATCGAAATATCCAGGAGAAAGTTAATATCTGAGGCACCAAAATGTGTGTTGATCAGTGTAATGTTTGAATATTAAATAATAGAGAATATCAATGAAATAAGTATTAAAGTTGTATGTACTGTAGTGATTTGACTATTTAGTCAAAAAAATTATCTAATATATACATTCAAAACCATTTTAATGACCCTGAACTGCACCGAGCATTTTGATCATGAAAAAAAAAGGACTTGGTGAAACTGGTTACATAAGTTTAGCCTATTTTAATATCTTTTGCACTCACAGAAATTAAAATAATTTAGAAAGTGAAGATTAAGACGGAATATAGATAGAAAATAAAAATATAAAATTTATTAACAATAATTATTTTTTCAATTTTACTTATATAATACCCAATATAAAAATATAACATGAGGTTTTTTATTCAATTGTAAACACTTTTCTCTCCTTTTAACACATTGTTTCAATATACAGATGTGTTTCGAGGACTTACCAACTGCTGGACTGATTTGAATGACTGACACACCACCGTTTCTCAGAAATTTAGCAGTGTTCGACGCTTAAGTAGAGCCTCTGTGTGAGCAATAGCTACACTTAATTTTTGTAACAAATAAGAATTACAGATACTACTGAATTGTAACAGGAATTGTATTAACAGTTGGTCATAACTGATACAGTTCCTTCCAACCAAAGGAAGAAATGTAAATGTAAATGTAAAATGTAAATGTATATGTAGCTTCACAATGCGCACATTTTTTTTGAACTCTCCTTTTGCTTGTAATGTTAGGAGTAGAGGTAAGGGCAAGTTACTATTCTGTTAGAAATACTTGCAATTCAAATCATACTTGCAATTCGTTTACTGATGCAAATAAGTTTTCTATAATTAGAAAATGAAAATGTCTTTTTTTTTCCAAATATTGCTAATCTCGGGATTTTTTAAAATTTATTTTTATTTATTTATTTAAACCTTTTACTCATCTTTCAACAGTTTATAGTTAAAATGATGGGAAGGGATTCTGGAACTCAAGAAAATGTGCGCAGATAATCTTCTCCCCCCATAAGTCCACATACAGTTTTTACTGTTTTTTTTGACTAAATAAATCTAAATCTAAATGTTTCTCAAGGCGATCTGCCATGGTAAGCAATGTTGTAATTAACAGTTCTTTTTCACTTAAGGCATTATATGGGATTTGGCTGACACCTAACATTTTTAGACCCAGAATTTCATACAAACTGATATCATTATAAATAGTTTGACTGTATAAGATAAGATTAAAAGTCAGTAATAAAATCCTGAGGGTTCTGAAAAATAAATGCAAATTCATTTATGCTTCTGAGTAAATGTGGAAGTATATTATAAATTATTACAATTAAAATTAAAGTTATAACATCATACTTTATCAAGACATTTTTACTTCTTCTTTTTATTGTGTACTGATGTATTAGTCCTTGTATGTTTATTTTTTCTAGCACATAAGACCTCTAAAGAATTGTCGAACAGCAAATACCAAATAATAACTGAGACCAATGTAGTTAGTAGAAGCACAGCAATAACATCCAGGAGATAATACTGAAATACATTAAGATTAGCAGCAGCGAGCGAAAATGAGGTGCACCCTTGTGACGAATGGTATATTCAATCCAATAGATTGCACGGTCCATAGGTGTTTGAGGTTGGTCATGGAATATTTTAGATACCTCCTTTGCAGTTTTCATGGAACCTAGAAAATTACAAACAAATAATACAATTTATTATCAATAATCTAGGGTTTATAATCTCCAACATCACATTTGGACAGCAAACATTACCGTGGCTCTTGAAGTACTTCATTAAGTGCCCAATCTAAAGATCTTTCAGTGATATTTGGATTTCTAAAACAACACCAAGCCCTCTGTTTGAGCTAACGTCTGCATTAAATTCCTGATCTGCTGCTACTGGTTATAGCAATGAGAGGAACTCCAAAATAAACTGCTTCTTGAAGGCTCATAAGTCCACCATGTGTTATGAAAAGTTTTACATTGGATGTGCTGTATTATTTAAAAATCAAAACAAACCAAATTCCATGAGTTCTTTTACATCATTACATAATAACTTTACGTTGTATCAATATTAATGAGTTTATTTTCTGAATTCCTTTCACAAAAAGAAAGTCCCTTTAGAAGTGTAAAACAACAGATAATATACAAATAATACACCTGATTTAGTGTTAGATGTTCTTAAAAATGAAAATTGATCATTTCTTCACATTAACATACCCAAAATATCTTGTTGTGGGAGCCATTTACTAACCCGGACATTTTTGGGTTGCCCCAGGAAGTGTATCAGCTTCCCATTTCCACAGCACTTTCTGTTTTAACTTGGAGAAGGACTTCAGTAGTGCATTGCGCATTATTTCTGGCATATCTACACTCCGCACATTCGAACCTAAACTGAAGTAAATAACGCCTTCAGGAGCATCGTCTAAAAACTTCTTAAGATCCTAGGAATTAATATATCAGTGAGTTATTATTAAAATCTGTAATGAAGTGATGTTAAAAATTATTTAAAAATAGGATTATAAAGTTCTTAAAGAAGTTTAAATCTGCCTCTTAACTCATTATGAGGACTAGTATTTTTTTCAAAGTTAAATATGAATGTCTTACCTGTGGAATGTTATTTGTAGGTTTTACATGCAGTCCTGCCACTTCAATTGTGTTAGGAGTAAGTGGTCTAGGATGATTGAGGATTGGATGAGTGTGAAGAAAAAGAAAAGAAGCATTGTTTTCCAATTCCGGAATGCTTGGAATAGAATCTGGATCTGGGAAATGTTTTCTCATAACTGCATCCATTGGTGGTTCAAACAAAAAAGTTTTGCAAAATTTCATGTAGCTGCCCCGAACAAAATTAATCATCCGTGATAGAAAATCCATGTCTTCACTATGACCATGAGGACTTGGAACATATGACCATGTATTAGGATTCCCAGCAGAATCAGTTATCCAATCCAGCAAAGTGTTTGGAATAATTTGAATAGAAGGAGCTTTAAATTTGTGTAATAATCCATATGTGCATTGTGTCATGAATGATTCATAAATGATAAGATCAAACTCAAGATCTGTGCTATGGATAAGTTTTTGCATGTTTGGTTGTACAAGTGTTTTTTCACAACTTTCAATCATTATTTGCTTCATAAAAAACAAAAGTATGAACATGGGCATTTTTCTCATTTCAAAGAAGTTCAATTCCTTTGAATCTATAAGAGAAATTCATTTTAAATCATTTTTAAACTTTTATTTAAAAATTGAAAAATATACAAAATAATTAATTTAATACCTTTTGATGGGAGAGTATCTTCAAGAATAATTTCAGTGTAATTTGCAAGCTTTGTATTCTTTGGGAATGCTGAAACAAATGTAACTTCATGCCCTCTTCGAGCAAGTTCTTCAAAGAGTGGCTGGAAAGCACCTATATGGCTTTTGCCTGGAAATGTTTGCAGTGCAAGTATTTTTGCTGCTTCTGTTGTCCCCAAGATAAGGAGTACAGATAGCAGTGCATAAATGTATTGAGGCATCTGAAAAAAATTAAATTTATTATTTTTATGTTTTATTTGTTATAAGAGTACAATGGGATATAACCTTCATAATGTGTTTTTCATGACAATAATAATTGAATGATTTATTTTCTTGTATTAACTTGATAGTACATGACTTGGAGCAGTGCCGGCGCTAGGCATGGGTAGACTGGTGATTTGCCAGGAGCCCCACAAGTCAAGGGGAACAATGATGGAACTAATGGGGAAAAATTAGTAAAAAATTGAGAAAGAAATTATAACATGAGAAAATCGTTATTTTAATTTTATAAGCCACAGTACAGTAATCTGATATTTCAGAACATTTCCAATTAATTTTTCAATAGTTCATTAGTACTTTCAATAGTTCATTATAGACATTATTATAAGGTAGGTTCCTAGGAAATAAATCAAGTGACGCTAATATAAAATAGGTTCTACTGATATTCTTATTTATTATTTCATGTAGAATTACAAGTGATTTTATTAAACACTAACTGAACACTACAATTTTTTTAAGCGCTTTAAGCTTGCTGTGGAAATTGTATTATTTGATCTGTAAATACTGTTACCAAAAACTATTATTTAAAATATATTTCCCAAAATTTTTCCAGCTTAAACGTTGTAATTTTTGTTATTTGTTGAAATAATAACTCTTACAATTTCTAGAGATAACATTCACATTTTTAATTTTTTGGGGGGTTACACTTTAGCATTGCCCTAGGCCCAAAATTGTCTAGCTCTGGCATGTCTTGGTAGTTTTCATTTTCTTATACAATACATATAATATTCACAATTTACTAGTAATAAAACTATTGATGAGTATTACAAGCAATGAGTTTGCTAACATTGTAAAATAATCATCACAATAAATTCAAAATTTAAAAACATTTTAGTTAACTAAATCTGAGCATTGTTTTTCATCTTTGGAATAGACTGTTACCAGAAGTATATTTTGTTTCAAGTACTATATGCTTGACCAATTTCCTTTTCTTTTGAACACTTCTTTTTGCAGGCCTGATGTGGTGTTGTGAGGTATTGCAAATTACATTTGGTTAACAAACAGCATGTGCATTTACCTCCATTATTTGTTGTGTGTAAGGTATGATCCGTGTTTTTTTTTTTTTTTCTTCGTTTTTTTTTTTTCGGATTGTCATTTTTGTGTAGATTGCTTATAATGAATATGTGTAAATAAAATTGACTTATTTTTAAAACGTTGTTTTTACTTTCTCGTTACGGAGTAAAGACAAAGTTGTGTAATGCTGAGCGGAAAACGGCGAATTTTCGGCAGAAAAACTCTGTAATAAGAGTCCTGGTAATGAAAATCCGGTTGCTGAATTTGGAAAAAAGTCCTCAAGCACGTGGTGTGGCCACAATCCATGTTTTGTGGGTCCTTGATACCGAAAAATTGAATGACGACAAAACGTCTGCCCATCCGTCCGTTCGTCTGTCCGTCTGTGAACAAGGCTAGCAGCCAAACCGTCCAAAATTGATATTCCTCAGTCGATCTAGCTGACTTTTGCGGCCCTTTGAATTTCAAACTGATATTTCAAAAAATTATCCAATCGTTTTCAATTATTTTTTGTTGTTGTATAGTGTGAAGAACGTTTAGGAGAATGGTGCAGGTGTCTCATGTTCGTTGAAAACCCTGATTTTCCGAAAATTGCAAAAGTTCAACATTTTTCGGAGTCTTTCTACAACTAAAATATTAAAGATTGAGATTTTTTCCCTTATTGAAAGCCGCTCCTTAGAAATAGATTTCGAAATACGGTTAATTTACAACTTTTCGAAAATTTGAGTACTTTTCGCTTAAATGTTGTGTGAAAATACGGTGAGAAAGTACGTGCTGCTTTAACATAACTAATTTTATTGTGGAAGGCAGTGAAGGTTGTGCTTGGGTTGGTAGCACAACCTCCAGATAATCGAAAAATATTTTACAATATGTGAGGAATATAGATTCTCGTTTTAATGACTTTCAATATTCACGATATTGCAGCAATATCGATGTATGTGAAGTCATTTTGAAACAAATGAGCGTCCAACAGGCGCACTCTTCGGCGTCCGGTGTCCTCCCAGGTAATGCACCAAGTTCTTGGATCTTGCGTCTATTATTGCGTTTACTGTATTGTATCACTCTTTGGCCCTACGTGTTAACACCTTTCAATAAAGGACCTTCGATGCGGCAATTAATGGGTGGGGGTTTGGGTTGCAGAGCGTTGCGCGGTGTCCTGAGGGCAATCTTAATTTTCTGTCTTCGTCTGCCACTAGCTGAACTTAATTTTATGAATTTCGCGAGTTATTGAAAGTTTACAAGTTCAGTCAATTCTTGATGGTATTGAATGCATTATTTATGTCTGGAGAATTTATTTTCTTGTGATGTTAGGTCTTTGATTCAAAATGTACATTTCAATATGAGTGCGTTCTGTAAAGTTAGCCGTTCTGGAAGGAAGTCCCTTTCTATCTCTCACAGTGTGTGTGTTCTGGTGCAGTTACAGCTGAGCTACAGTCTGCGAGTGATGTGTGTATGTGTGTGTGTGAAATATCTTTATTACAAACTTACCGAGATAGTGAAATTTTCAAAATAAAAACTAATTTTGTGAAAAACGAGTCTAAGCAATAGAACTTAATGAAATTATGTCAGTAATGTTTCAGAGTTGGATGCAGAGAGGAATTTTGGGAGGGGACATTTTTTTACTCAAAATGTTTTGATCGAATGTCTCATATTACAGATTGTGTAGAATGACGCAGGCTAAACTCAGATAATGTTGCGATAGAATTGTATTCCTTGTAAAGTTAATACGAAAATATTTTTGCTTGAAAGTTTCGTGACAAGTTAAAATTAACAGTTACTGAAAATTTTGGGAGAGAAAATTTTGGAAGGAATCTTCGTCTGAATGTTTCGATATAGGCTTTTATTTAAATTAGTTTTAATTAAATTTTTACATGAATTGCTTACATTTTATTATACACCAGTGTTCCAAATTTTGGAAATTACATTTCCGTCATTCCAGTGAGTTGCTACTTTGTCTGTTGGGGCACAGCCGTATTTGGTGAAAGGCGGTTTGTGACTTCAGAAGTTGGTGGTTCACAAAAATCGTGACGCTCACGTCAAATAGGACAAAAAATTTGTTTTCTTTCGATGATACCTTTTCTTTTCGGTTGGTATCACTTTTTGGTTTTGCTCGAGCTCTTCCGGGCTGTTATCTACCGACGTCTGAAAGAACCTACGAGGTCTCCCTCCCGGAAACCTTTCGTAGTAAGGAAACCGTTAGTACTTCCCGAACATCATGTAGAGGAAGTCCTGAGACCATTTCAGATCTAACAATTGGGACGCCTGAGGTAGCCCATGGGACACACAACACACACGCACGCACACTCACGTACACAGACCTACAAACCACCCGCCAGCGTAGGTATATAATTGCCACATGAAATACTGAATATGCACCCCGTGTACGCCACGGACACATCTGATGAATCAAGAAATAACGCCAGTTCGGGGAGCGCGAGTGCACGAGAAAGCGATCTGAGGATTTTTACGCTCCTTGGCCTGACCTTTTCCTTAGTCTTTGGTTTACACACTACAAAATAAAAGATAGAGATTTTTTCTTCAAATAAAATTTATTCTCCATAGTGATTTCTTTCATTAAAGTCATATACATTTTTTAAAAAAATTTAGTAGTCTTCAAGCAATATGTGTCATTTTAAAAAATTACGAAGACAAGATTTACTCAAAAACGGCCCCAAATTTTTCTTTAAACTTTTGGTAGTGATAGTACTAAATGCACTCTACAAGATGACATAAACCCATATTGCTCTATTCTTTTGTTGTTGTTTTTTTTTTCAAAATGACAAAAATGTAATTTCTTACTTGTGTCTCACGATGTTAGTAGTTATATTGACGGCAATTTGTTCACATTATTATATTTATGAGTACATGTGATTTAAGTCAAGTCAGATAAAATCTCCGAAAAACTCAATAGTTTTCCGTGCAAATGTGCTCAAAATTCCGCATTTTCAGAAACGCTCAAAGGCCAGTTTCTCAATTTTTTTCTTCCAACTTTTTCAACAGATAGTGTTAATTGAACTGTTTAAGATGGAATAGAATTAATTTTGCTAAATTCACTTGTTTTTTCAAAAATCACACAAATGTAATTTTTTTGAAATATCTTCCACACCTTTGATATGCACATTTCCAGTGATTTGTAAACATTATTGCATTTTTGACTGGACATGCTTGAAATGAGGTCACATAAAGTTTTTTCGAAAACTCAATAATTTTCTTTGTAAAGGGGTTCAAAATTCGAATTTACTGTTGCGCCTAAATGTCATTTTCTTAAAAACGACTCGATTTTTTTTTAAAGAAAATCACCATTCAGGACGATGTTTCATTGTTCTTTAATATTCTTAAAATAATAGTTCCGATCTACGATTAGGAAGTTGAAAAATTAAGAAAATTTCAAAAAGAATTTACTTTGATCGGCAATAAATGGCAGCTGGCAAGAGTGTGTGGTAAGTCTGAATAGCTAGCCGTGAGCAATGTAAATAGAAAACGAATACGGGAATGTCTGTGCCATTCTGTTGCACCACTAGTTTTAGACTCTTTTGGGTGCCCCCACTTGGTAGCAAGCATGGGTGATCCGAAACAAGTAGAAACTCGAATTCTATGTAAAATGAAATTAAAGGAATAATATTCAACCAGAAATTAAATGACTATGGGTTTCTGTACTATTTAATCTCAACGCTTAGCAGTAGGATGTTTATTACCGCCTATAATCAGCCATAATGCATCTCACATTTAAGGAAATTGAATTCCATTATGAAGTTATTTTCAATTTTAAATCAATTATTTGCAAAACACAAAATTTTCGTATGGGTCCAAATGGTGCATTTAAATTGCGAAAGTATGCGTTGTAGTGTAAACACGCTACAACTGGAACCAGTTCCATTCTCTATATGACTCTTTTTCTCTATATTGTATATGATTTAACTGTCTCAAAAAAATATAATCTTATTCAAAAATTCAATTACGAATATAGATATTTAATAGTCAAGTGTTTCAATATTCAAATGGTTAAGATTATTAATACATTATGAATTTGAACAATACAATATCCATTTGATCCACGGAAAATAATGTTTTAAAACATTTTATAAGAATAAATAAAAGAAAATTAATTGTAAATTTGAATAAGGTAGGACTTTGTTAGAAGTTCTTCGAGAAGAGAAAGAAAAATAACATATTTAAACTCGCACAGCACTCGCCATACTCTGGCGCAGGCGCCTAATAACTGCGAATCTCACCTTGATCATGAAGTGTGGAATGCGATGATCTAGGCGTGGGCCCAATATTCACACTGAATAACTGGAGACCGCCTCGCTTCAGTTTATTTCCTCTGTTATCGCGCACTCGGTTCGACAAGCATATAACTCTTGGTGATAACATCGTCGATCACCATGATAACGTATTTTTGAACGACTTAATGCCCAGAATCTCATATACCTACGTTTTCACACAGTAAATCAGCAGTAACCTGCCCGTGAAATTTCATCATTAAAATTCCGTTTAGTTCGTCATATTTGAAAACACATGTCATTCTTCAAAACTGAACTTAGCACTAGGAAGTTGTTTTCATTATAATTTCCTCAGCATAAGTCAGTGATGTATACGATGACACAAAACACACACACACACCAAAATATAATATACCCATGCTAATGGAAGCCATATAGACCTTTTGCAGAATTTACAATTACGGTCCTTGTACTGTAAAAAGTTATTTTTTGGATATGTATTTATCCAGGCTCTAGTTAAAATCCCATGTTCCGACCTCCTAGACCATGTGCTAACTCTGGGAGGCTCGAAAACAGTTTTTCTGTCTTTTTCCTTTTCATTTCTATACATCTCTTTTGTATGAAACATTTTGTTCGCATCCAATTATCAAACAAGGTGTAGCTTTTCAAAAAAATGCTACTTTTTTCATTTCTCCCAAATGTGATCAAAAATACACCCGATTGAATTAAACTGTCAACAGCTGATACCTGCCAGAGGCAGAGTTACGAAACTCTCTGTATAGACTACAGTTCTGTAGCTTTCGTGGCTGTGTCCATATTGCACTATACTAGGATTTATTTAACCATGCATGAGAAGTATTATAGGCGCACGTTTTATTGAGCCCCGGAATATCTACCCCCACTCTTTTGACAACATTAGATGAATCAAGAATAAATAATAACAACGAGCGTTGTAGACAAAATCTGATAACCAGAAATGTTCTCTCCTAGCTATTAGAAACTATTTTGCTTCGAAAAGGGAACGAATCACTTTAATATAAAATTCCTTTTGTGAAAATAATCAAACTCCCCACTCCCGTCGCAACTAGCCAAGCGAGGGCTCAAGAAAATGTGCGCGAATAATAAACCAACTGTTGCAGTTTTTATATAATCGGGAGCTACTATGTCGCTACAGTTGGGAAACTACTATGGAGGACGTTCAAGCTCCCAATTGGATGAAACCGTGAACATCTGATTGATCAGAAACACACCAGGTGATCGCTTTTGCCACTTAAACAGCTTCCAGGGACCTCTTCAATTTGGGATTTGGGAGTGGACCAGTGCCGCTCAGAGAATATTATCATGATCAGTACATGGTGTTAACCCATTTTTTTCCAATGTTGCATGAACGCAACGCTAGGTTCGTGATTTTTTCCCTACGGTACTATTTTAACATTCCATTTGTGAATTTTTACACCATACATTTGATTCATTGTGATTCGTAAATAGATTTTTATTTTAGTAAACAATGTATTGGCACTGACTTACTAATTTTTTTTCTTCGGGTTGTGCAGCGTAATTTACTACATGAGGTTACTATTTTTTTCCCCCTTTTAAAATTGAGTGGTGAACAGTGGAGCAGTTTACAATGATAGTGGGAAGTATATGTTATATAAAGACAAGTTTAAAAGTTTGAATGAGAAGTGATTCTTGAAACGGATGTTGTGTATCGTGATTCGTTCACAAATTTTAAGATAAGCACTTGTCCAATCTATTCGTAGACTCTTCTGGGAATTGAAAACAACATATCGTCTACGAAAGCTGCCATCTTTTGTTTTGAGGTTGTAGTGCGCATGCTTTGGGAGTCGTGAAACATTCGCAGTTTTTTTCTCTATTGTGATAAAGTGCTTGAGACTAAATCTCTTTTTTTGTGGATTTTCAAGGGAACAACTATATAAAGGAAAACAATTAAAAAATACACTTATAATAATATTATTTTCGTTTCATAAGAGATTGTTATAAGTAAAGGAACATATGACTACATGATAGACAAAGATAACGAGATTTTCTTAGTTAGATGGCACGACAATTCAGTTGTCACAGTGGCAACAAATGTCGGTACTTTGGAACCTCTTGTGAACACGAAACGACATAACCATAAGGAAAAAAAAAACATGAAATGGTTCAACAGCCCAATACCATATTTCAGTACAATCAGGGAATGGGCGGTGTAGGTTTGCATGACAATGCTATTGCAAATTATAGGATACGAGTAAGAGGCAAAAAATGGTGGTGGCCCCTTTTTACAAATGGTATAGATAGTGCTATTGTAAATGTCTGCAACTGTAGCAAAGACAAGTCAAATTGATTTCAGATCAGAAATTGTACTTACCCTTCTCCGAAGGGAAGAAGTAAATGGAATTAAAAATTTCAATCTGGGGCGTTGTAGCAAAAAAAGTTTGTCTGAAGCTATAAAGAAAGACTTTGTTGGTCACGTAATAATTCGTGACGTATCTAATGCGGGTCGCAGATGTTAAATTTGCAAAAGTCAAACTATTTATAAATGTAAAAAGTGTCAGGTTCATTTGCATAATAAATGTTTCTCACTATATCATGAATAAACTTATTTTCAACATATGCTAGTGCTCTTATTGTGTATTACAGTGAGAAAATAGAATATATTTTAGAATGTCGATCTGACTCATTCTTACTGAAGAACTCCCAACGTTGCGTGAACGCAACGTTCCATTCCGGCAAAACCAAAAATCGCAAAAATATTTGGAGCATATATTTACACTCTTTGGGGATGATTTATTAATATTACAGGAAGAAGTTTCAAAAAAGTAGGTATTTAAATGCTTGGGAAGAAATGGGCTAATCTATGGTATGGTGGCGCTCGCGGAACATTTAGCGTCTTAATATATTTGTACTAACTAATGCGCTATTGCGTTCTCCTTCATTTTTTAAATTTGTGTATATTCCCTGACCACAGACCGCCACGTGTGTCGTGCGTTTACTGTTCGCGCGCGTCTGTTTGTCGGGATAAGTACCTGTTGGGTACTTATGGTTACTTTACTAATAAGATTATACTTTTAATACTAGTGCTGAAAGGAACACATTGTCTCTATTCAGTCCGGACTTTTCGGACGAGGTCCGGACTGATGTGATGTAAAAATACGTGTTTTTAGTTATATTGTGCTTGGTGTCAGTTCCTAATGTGTTTAACGTGACCCCATATGTTATGTGAGAGTATGAAAGGTAAACTGTAATATGAATAAGTTAAGTCAATGTTCTGAATCTTGTGAAAATATGAGTGGCAACGATGAAATGTTAATTCTGATTATATAATACATGACAATTTAATGTAACGTTTGTCATTGCTTTGCCATCATGTCATCTCTAACGGGTGAACAGTTGGCCCGAATAGAAGAAAATCGAAAGAAGGCATTAGAAAGAAGAGCATTGAGAGCAAAAATTGAAGCGAATCGCCAGAAGGCTTTACAAATTCAAGCTGCGAGAATAAAAGATCAGCATGTGCCTTTAAGTGCGTTTAAAGTACAATCACCATCATCCAGTTCACCATCTTCCAGTTCTTTAAAGGAACAAATAATTGATATCCCTAAAGAAACAATTGTAACCAGTCCCCCTATTAAGAAGGTAAAGCACTGGGTTAATAAGGAAACACCGATCACATTTAAACAGTCTGTTGCCTTTACACCTTCCAAGAATATTGTGTCTGGTCATTGTCAAATAATATCCAAAGAACACTTTGTGGTTGAAGTGAATTATCATAAAGTAATGATTGACATTTTTAAAAAAATAAAAAGTGCAAATTATGATAGTACAAGTAAAAATTGGAAATTTAATGTAAGAGATCATGACGAACTTCTGAAAGAACTGCGGGTGTTGAAAGGTGAAGTGGTTATTAGTGGAATACCACGTAAAATACTTGATCTGTTTTTGAAACCTCCCGTGGACTTTCGTAAACAGGATATTGACATCAGTGCAATAGACTCACATTTGTTAAATCGTTTGATGCCATTTCAAAGAGAAGGTATTTTATTTGGAATTGCAAGAAAAGGAAGATGCCTAATTGCTGATGATATGGGTTTAGGAAAGACAATTCAAGCTTTAGGAATTGCTCATTATTACCAAAATGATTGGCCTCTTATTGTGGTGTGTCCAACTTCTGTGAGATTTCATTGGTTGGAAGCCATACATGATTGGCTTCCAAGTGTTCAGCCCCACACTATAAATGTGATGACATCAGGAAGAGATTTTGATGCCAGTGCTAAAATCATCATAACATCATATAATCTTGTGTCACGTCATGTTCAAATACTAAATAGGATTGCATTTGGTATTGTTATTGTGGACGAGTCTCATTTTTTAAAAACACATTCATCAGCTCGTTCTAAGGCTGTGTGTGGTTTACTAAAAAATTGTAGGCGAGTGATTCTACTGAGTGGCACACCAGCACTCTCCAGACCCTGTGAACTTTTCACACAACTAAATGCTATTGATCCCTCCACCTTTCCTCATTTTCGAGAGTATGGGATTCGTTATTGTTCTGGGAAACAAACCAACATGGGATTTTGGGACTACAATGGTTGCTCAAATATGAAAGAGCTACATTTAGTATTACAGCAAAGTGTTATGATTCGGCGATTAAAGTCTGAAGTAATATCCCAACTCCCATCGAAATTACGACAGATGATATTACTTAAATTAGATGATATTAGTAGTAATGAAGATATTAAAGACTTTGAAAGGGCTCTTCAGAACAAGAGGTTGAAAGGAATGGAAAGAAGAGGTACATTACTGCAGTATTATGCGGTAAGTGGCAAGTGTAAATTACCAGTCATTATTGATTACTTAAATGACCAACTAGAGAGTGGGAAGAAGTTTATTATTTTTGCTCATCATAAAGTTGTAATAGACAACATATGTGAAACTATTTCCAAAAAGAATGTGGATTTTATTCGCATAGATGGTTCAACTACTTCCCTTTGTCGTAAGCAAATGTGTGAAAAGTTCCAGTTAAATGAAAAATGCCTTGTTGCTGTCCTTTCTATTACTGCTGCTAATGCTGGCATTACATTAACTGCTGCACAGTTAGTGATTTTTGCAGAATTATTCTGGAATCCAGGAATCTTGACTCAAGCTGAAGATCGAGCCCATCGAATTGGTCAAAAGGATTGTGTTCTTGTGCAGTATTTAGTATCTCCAGGTACAGCAGATGACCACTTGTGGCCACTTATTCAGTCAAAATTAGAAGTGTTAAATAAGGCTGGATTAAGTAAAGACTCGTTTCAGACTTGCGCTACATCAACTGTAGTCTGTAAAAGAACAGATCAGAAGAGTATAACAGATTTTTTCGGTGCTTTGGAGGATGATGATGAAGACGATATTTTATTGAAAGCATTGGATTCTTTGGTATGATTAGTAGGGAAATGATAACAATGTCTTAGGTAACAATGAAAAAACAGATTTAAAGTAAATATTGGAATTGTGAAATATTTTATTCAAGGTGGTTCTAAATTCCCAATGAGAATAAAAGATTCGTAACACAAGATTTAATTTTAAGGATAATTTAACCTTTGAATAAAAGTTTTTACCTATCAAATAATATTTTTTCTTAGTGACTAAAATATGAACATGTCTTATGAAGATTTTTCAACTGTGAATATTATGTGATTAATGAAAATAGTTTCTTGTTAAGTTTATTAAAAATGATAACAATGTTGTGTTTTGTACATAATAAACATATGCATATATTGTGATGTATTTCCATTGATTAAACAAAAACATTTGTTCTGGAATTTTAATATTTGTTTTTTACTTTAATAGCAACCTATGTTAATTCTAATCTCCATAATTAATGTACATTTCTCTGTTAATGAATACATATTTCATTGAGTAATAGAAAGACCTGATTTGATGACTAGTGAAGTGTTTTTTGTATAATTGTTGGAAATTTGCCAAGGACTTCATAATTTAAGAGAAGGAATTTTGAGTTCTGATTTTTTTGACTGACCTTAATTTTAGGAATTCTCACTCATTTTCTTGGTGCTATTGAAAATAAATATGAGTAGTGCTCCCAGTTGCTTCTTGGCATTTCTTAATTTTAATTTTATGTAACTTCAAAAACAATAAATCCTGTATGTAGGCCTAATGTTTAGGAGGAAAGAATCTACATTTAATTTGAAGAAACAAAACCAAGAAGGATCTTGATGTTTGCTCAATGGATGAGGGAAAACTAAACCAAAACTCTGATCGAAACTGAAATCATTGACCCACCAGCAGATTAAAAAAGTTGTTATTCATATTCACTCATTCAGGATCAAGGAAGTATAACATGTCAATATCGTTATTATGACATAAATATTATTTTTCATTTTCAATACTTTGTATAAAAACACTTCAAAACTGTTTTATAACAATTGTAAAATACATTTTATCTGTAATTTCAACTTTCGTATTGATTTCAGTTGACTGGGTGTGGGCTAGTAATAAGATAAATTACATGGATCATGCCATTCGTAAATGACAATATCTTGATTTAGGTCAAAGTGTGGCATGTTTTATTATATCTTGTACATGTGTAAGAAGGGCTTCAGGCAGTTCAAAAAAGGTCAAACTTACCAAACTCAAGATATTAACATTTATTATTGGCGAGAGATTTCTTGTGCCTGGTGTGGTCAATCTCGTACTGCACCAGGCTCTTCAATTCTTTAATGTTATCTTCATAATACCCAAAATACCCAACGTTGCTTGGGCTCTCTTCATATCCAATTGTTGCAAAAGTGGAAATACGTATATTTTATTTAAACCATGAAGTTTAAAATTATTATTTCCAATGCAATAGGTTATAAAATACTATAATTTTCTTTCGTTTTATTTTACTGTATGTTTTGTCAAAAAATGTTTATCTTATGCACGGGTCTATAGTGAACCAGTTCTGCTGTACCGCTTCTCCATTCTAGTGGAATATACTGTACCTGGAATCAATCTTCTCTTAGTGACAGGCAAAAAATAATGTTCATAATGGATCTACCAACATATTTATTTTCTGTATTTGTGTTGATAATTAAGTGCTAAGGTTATTAGTCCCATATGTGTAGTGCGTGTTTTTTATCCTTGGAAGGAGGCGATGATCTTCCCCTGCTGGTTTGTGAGATCTGGCATCGATCTACCTGTCGGCTAGTGGGGGTTTCCCCAACCAGGTATCTCCCACCAGCAGGGCCCTGCCTGGGCTGGGATTATCTCCAAACTCCTGGCATGTGTGGTAGTGTAGTGTAAGTAAGGAGTTAGGGTAGGCCAAGGAAGACGAAGGAAAGATCACTTGTGGTCCTTGGCCCTTTTGTTAGGGTACTGCTCTGGCATTCACCTGGTATTGATCGGAAAAGCTACCAATCAGAGCAGCTGGACGCTAGAATTTTCCTCCAATCAGGGACTGAATTCGACCCACCAATCTAGCTAATGTCAAAAAGTCTGCCACCAATGGGAACCAAACCTAGGATCTCCCAGTCAGAGGAACTACAGTGACACGAGTTGATGCCCTGAGTCACGTCTCTCTCTCCAATCAGTCATCAACACATACTCAGCTCTTGACCCCAAAATATCCCTTGATCATTATTGACTTCTTTAAAATATCATGGTCCCCAATGAGAACCTGTCTCTACATGGTCGTGAACAGCCCATTTCACAAAAATAATGAATAGATGGAAAAATATTAATCCGGAAGTTGGTAACACTGAATTGTGTATTTTAGTATTTGGCATTTCAGATTATTTGTTTCAGTTAAATTATTATTTTCAGTATATTTTTTGTGACCATTGAATGTTGGACATTGTTGCTGCAAAGCAACTTCAGGTAGACTTAGTATTATAAGAAAAATTTTTGAGTCATGCTGTGAAATACAGGAAAGTATTGTTACAGTTCAATACATAGTAATATCTAATATTAAAAGAAATAAATATCAGTACAATAATTAATTGTAAGTAATAAGATATTAGTTACTGCTCCACATCTGTGAATAGTACAAGTAAAAACTTGTCTGTTGTTGCGCGACCCACTGGACTGATGCAGCCTACTGCCTATGCAAGAAAATTAAATTGAATCAATCATCTGTGAGAGGATTATTTAACTTACACTGAATTGATTATATATGACATTCAATTCAATATTTCTGTTTTTTTCATATACAGGTCTGTGTTTTAAATGTCCAAAAGGACTTGGTACTTATGAAATTTTGGAAAAGTAGTTTGAGAAGTTGGTGAAATTGATATATATGTTTTACAGACATTATTTGTCCAAGTACAGATACAATGTATACAATACTTGTTTAATGACAGAAGACATAACTTTCAAGCTTCACATTCTCATTTGATTCATATTTCAAAATGTTTATTTCCAGTGTCTTCATGAAGGATATTTCATATATTCTGAATAATTCTAAATTAATAATTAACAAAATTGCATGTTCTGATTAAAGTATGATTTGCAGTGTAATCAGACCTATAAACTGCTTGTAACATGTCAATCATCAGTCACATATGTGTCATTACTTCCCATCGATAGCTTCTTATGAGAAATGAAAATCTTCCCTTCTTCCCCCCTCCCCCCCCAAAAAAAGAATAACAATTTAATGACAAGACTTCTACCTTGCAAGTTCACTAGTTGCATTAACTTCTCTGAATGTCAAGAAGTTATGTTGCTAAAGTCTTTGAGCAAATCATGCTTAAAACCCTCATTCCACAAAACTGAGAAGTTCTTGAACTAGTGTCTACGACCTCACAAAGCATTCTGCTTGTTTATTGAGGATCTTCTAACATGATACCCCATTGCTAGGTGGAGACAAATAATAATTCACAACATTAGATGTCAAGTGACTGCTGCTTCTATTTGGTATCTTGAATCTCAATTCATCTAATAATGGAGGAATATTCCTTAAAACAAATACAGTGAAACACTTATTTTACACCATTCTAGCAACTGATAACAAAAAGTATAAAATCAAGAAAATTATTTTTTTGGATCAGTCCTCAATGATCAAAGGTGTACTGAAAGGGAGAAGAGGATCAAGATTATACAAAATCGAAGAGGAAGATGGTATCGAACATGTTACAAGCGTCTACCAATTAATTTCTAGAAAACAAAGTTTGAATTTTAAAACTAATAGAGAAGTTTTTAATATTGTTGAGACATTTAAGATTTTGTTTCACCAAAATGGAATATGCAAATATTTTCTTTTGGTAGCAATGGTTTTGGTAGGAAATGCAAAGAATATTAGTATTTTTACACCCAGAAATCAAACTTAAATCCAAACGTGGACACAAAAATCAAAAACCAGAAAATCAACTAGTAGATCAGTTCAAATTGTCATAAATAATATAGTTGTGCAGGAAAAGAATCTTCCTGTTAAAAACGTTTTTGGAAAGAAAATACCTCAGATTGTAGAAGACAAAATTATCTGTTTGCGACCAAGGAATCGTATTGATAATTTACAAGTTGTTGAAAAGGGGTTTTGAAGACAGGACCTGTTGAAAATCAAGAAGGATGTGGTATGACTTTTGTTAAAATAAACCAACAGAAGTTTGTGGAAAAGAGATCTTATCCGAAAGGGAGAAGTCCTCCATAGATTTAAAATTTAGTGTTAATTATTATTTTGTGACATGGTGTTATTCTAACAACTGAACATGTTTACATATGTTTAAATTTTCAAGGGAGAAAGGTTTTAAAAAAATTATTTTATTTTCACTGTTCAACTGCATGGTCATAAGCGATCAAATTCTGTTTTACAATTTTACTTCGTAAGGAAATTTACATTTTTTATTACATTTCATATCATTGCCTCTTAATTATTTAAAACATTCAAAAATAAATACATTTAATTAGAAGAGAAAGGTGTTCTCTACATTTAAATCAATTTTGAAATTGGTTGTCATGGGTAGTGGTGTAACGTTTGGGACCGCAATGCGGATGGGTCCGTGTAAAAGAGGACCTATTTTAGGATTTTTTAAAATTATTATTTAAGGGAATAACACTACTCGTGTTTGCTCTATACGTTTGTGCAGGGGATCCGGTAAAAGTTTTGCGGGCGGACCCGCCCTCATTCCGTAACGCTATTGGTCATGGTGTTGTTTTTCTTATGTTTTTTAATTAATTTGATTTGTATGTCTTTATGTCAAATCTGTCATTCACTATTTGTAAGTAAACGAATAAAGATATATTCTAGAGTTATTTGTTACATTCATAACACTGCCCGCAACGGTCGACTGCGGAGCTTTTCTGGCGAGCTCGCGTGGTCGTTTTCTTGACAAAAACTTCATTCAAATCACATTGCCTCACAAGGGACAGCACAAAACGATTACTAATTAGTGGATTTGCAAGTAAAAAAAGTTATCACGTTGCCTGTAACAAACGGCAGGTCAAAACTATTGCTAATTTGTGTATTCGCAAATGTTTGTGAATAAATTAGATTCCAACATTGCATTAATGGTATTGTATACGTAATATCTCTTGGGTTAATCCTGAATATTTTCAGGGTTCATTATCCAAAATGGTATGGCTGTCAAAATTTTAAAAAATGAAACTATCAAGGCGATGTCGAGAAGTTGCGTTTAATTATGTACCACTTTCAACGTGTATTATCAACGTGTTCTTTAATTCCTTGTTACAGAGCATGTTTTGTCTGACACACGTAAGAGAGAGAATTCACGCTATTTAAGGCCAAAAATTACATTTTCTTTATCTGTTAAGCATTATATTTTCACAGCCCTACCATTTTGGATAATCTCCCTAGACACTATTCAAGATTAATCTCAGAGGCATTAAATATACATCTACATAAAATACTATATAAAAACAGTGGCGCTACAACTTCATTAAGATATTGTTAATCGGTATAAGGTATGTAATATTAGAATATGACAATTTCTTTCTTACACTTCAACAACCATTTGAAAAATTCTAAAACGAAATGTGAAAAATATATATCTTTTGAAATTTCAAATGCTTAAACGAAAACAGCTTTCTGCCATTGAATTCAGCCTATTCTTGTTTTACAAAAACCTGCCAACGATGCCCGATGCGTATTTTAGCCATAAATGAAATTATTAGTTTATATTAACGCGAAAGAAAAGGCAGCAGCCATTATCACCCACAGGGGTGTAGGTAAGATAGGGAAATTGGCAACACACTACCACGCCACTTGGAGTGCTAGTGGAGAGAATATCAAGCAATGATTGGCTAGTGGTTTTCGCTTGTTTTTTTACGTCACATCCAGCCTTCATGAGTTTTTCACTTGGCGGAAGAGTGAATCATATTGCCGTTGGTTACGTTCATGAGTTCCTTTAGTGCAGAGAGTATATATTAGTAAGTATTGCTTTAGTGTTTTGTGCGTTCATGTGCAGTGGTGTGACACTAGATAGGGCACATCCGGTCCTTATTCAAATTCCATACGGTAGCCAATCAGAGTTCAGAGCGACGCCATATACATCTGTACAACACCAACTCGCTCAAGCGGAGAATATGTGAACTACTTATTCATTTTGAAATTTTTTCGCAAACGAGCCGGTTGGTTACCGTTGGATTCCTTCCTCGTCGACCTATCGTTGTATATTCACGCATAGATATATATACTCATATACGTATACACGCATACGTATATATATACTCTTTGTTCATGTGTGTGTTTCACATTTCAAGATATTTTGTTTTAGCGGACACAATCGCTTCAGTTTAGAGTTTTCTCCATTTCGATTTGCTGGTCTTGAAATACTAGGTGAAATACAAGGATGTTTTGCAATATAGAGGCGGGCATTTAATTTGAAGTGTCATTCACGATTATTTGTAAGTAATCATATACCAATATAAGGAAAGCATGCATATTTTTGTTATGTAATGTAATGTTTTATTATGATTTGTTATTTAATGTAATTTTTTAAAGAATGTTCATGAATATTTGTTTACATTTCTAGAAAACAAATGATAATTTAAATAATTTGAAGAGAAGGTTTTGCTCTAATTCGAATCACCTGATGATATATTGTTTTGTTAAATGCATTTATCCGCAGAACTTATTTTTAAAAAGTGTGTACATTTTTTTAATATACAAATATGTAATAGATGAAAAACAGAAAATACAAACTAAAAGAAAATATACAAAAGGCATACAAATATATGAAAAGATTTAAAATGGTGATGTCTGTATTGAATATTGTTTAATATAAATTGTACAATAAACGCAATGATTTATTTATTTATTTGCTTATTCATTTTGATTCCTTCATTTCTGCCGTTACCATATAATTAGACGACTCCCCTCAGTGATGACCTTACCCAAGAGCATTACGAAAAGAGATATTTTAGAAAAAATTGCGGTAGAATGTAGCCAATTAATGTCCATTAACTTTCGTGAAGACGATTGAGTGAAATTAACTTTCATACGCTGTGCTGGGCAGGCGGTTTATGTAGTTCTTTGCCAGGCCACTTGGAGCGCTGCGAGCGACTTTTGTTTCTGACGTTTAACATTGAGGATACACTTCTAACCTTTATTGTTCTGTGTTATCGCCTTCTGTTATACCTGCATTACAACAATGGGTTATAATCAACAATTACCGCTAATTTGTATGGGATACACATTTTGCCAATTATCATTGTTGACATCGCTAGAGAGGAAAATAAAAATGGATAGAAAAATATAATATTTTTATATTCATCAAAATTACTCTGTTTTTACATACATTACTTTTCATTCCCACATCTTATTTAGCAAAGCAAAATCATATATTCGTTTTCACATTTAACTGAATTCAAGGACGCAATTTAAAATGTTTTAAATAATTTCAAAACTTATAATAAAAGCTCGAACAAGAAACGAACAAAGAAATATGAAGTTATATACAAATTCTAACTTACGTAACATCCAACTGCTTCAAAAATCATCGAAAATTACGTTCACGAAGCCCAGGAAATTAGGAGCGGGGGTCTTTGTTTGACGTCAAATTACTCCAAAAATAGTGATGTTTTCGTAAAATTCAACATGGCCTTATTTGAAGACTGGTTTCTGATGAACAGTTTTCAGTAAAAAAAATATCTTCACAATTAAAGACACAGATTTTTTTTCAGTTTTCGAAAAATAACGGTTTTAACCAACATAAGACCTGCACCATTTTCGTAAACGTCCTTCCGAATATCTAACAACAAAGTTTCATCAAAATCGATTTAGCGATTTTTTGGGAAAATTTTGAAAATGTCAGGGGGGCTTCAAGTAAAGTCTGTAGAATGTACTTTGGCGCGACAGCCCATGAAGGTGCTCAGGCCTACCGGCAACGTCCCTGCTTCGCGGACACGGGTTAAGTTCATGTAAAGTACCCCTCAAAATTAAAATATCGGTTTCAAATCCAAAGGGCCCGATGTCTACTACATCGATCGTAGAATGTCAATTTTGGAGAAAATCGGCTGAACGATTTAGCCGCAAGCGTTATTCACAAACGGATGGACAGGTTGACATTTTGCCGACAGTCATTTTTCGGTATTAAAGATCCACAAAAATTGTTTCTGGCTACACCTATATTAGAGATATATTACACAGCTACAGCTATATTAGAGAATTTTTCCACTAAGTTTAGCAACTGGATTTATCGACATTTTCGTTAACAGGGCCCTGTAGAAACGTTTTCTGTCGTAAATTCGCCATTTTTTTCTCGGAGCATTACATACCTTTCTCTCTCTACCGTGGTAGCGATAGCGAGAAAGTAATACTGTATTATATTTATTTTAATAAATGATATTGCTCCTAATTTGTCATAAAACTTTGCAAATCATCCATTCACTTCAATTTTGTATTGATGTTAAGATTATATAATTATACTCCAGCGTTTACCAATAATTTTATGAAAATTTTGAAAAAAAAAGTGTTTTGATATGGAATTTATTTAATGACGTCTTATCTGTATGGCATTGCATCTATTGATCAAAATGGACCACGGGATCTTGAAAATTTACTGCAACACTTGAACAAACATGTTACAATACATGAACGTACATATTAATACAAAACTTGCAAAACTTACAAAACTTGTGTATTTCCATGGCCTAGTGACATTGGACATCTTTGAATCAGTATGGCGGCTACTTAGAGACGCTGAAACAGTATGGCGTGGTGATGGCGTAGTAAATCGCCAATAAAAAGAAATTTCTACCATTTGACCAAAATAATAGCTTTGAACTCGAAGACGAAGTCCATGAGGGCATATAAAATGACACTTTAAATTCAATATGGCGGACAGTTTGAGCCGCCACATCGGTATGGCATGCAATTCCATCACCTCCTCCTTCGACTCCCTTTTACCCCTATCTGATGTTGCCCATCTCTTACGTTTCATCTTAGTGCAAAAAATCGAACCTTTAACATGCTTTGCATACCCTAAAAGTAATGGTGTTTAATAGGGGATCTCTAAAATAATATTTGTCTGACCCAGTACTAGTTAGCGAAACACTACAGTTAACGTGATTTATTTACATTTAAGTTTCTATAAAAAAAATGGAAAAAACGTTTTTTTTAAATGTTCAGATATTTGCAACGAAACAATTTATATTTATCGTTATACAAATGAATGTTGCATTTTCTCTATTTCATACTTGATATTACAGAATAAATATTAATTAATAGAAATATTTGTTTTCAAAATATGAAATTGGGATTTTTCTTTTTAAGAGGGTAGACCGAGTTCGAAATTAGTTACTTCAGAGGTTGAAGAAGCGACTTTTCACCAAATGGGTTTTATTTTCGGTTACATCATCGTTAACTTTTCTTATCTTAAATGCAATATTAATATTTTAAAAAATGTTATCTCTGGGAGGACCCTATAAATTGAAGAATAAAACATGAGTCGTCTGTAGATCATAAAAGTTTGTGACGCTACCTCCCGAATTACCTCACAATTTTGATAAACGCTCGTTTTTTGAATTTGCACAAATTTAAAATTATTTTCAGAATATTTGAGCAGTGAATATCGTTTCACAATAACCTGTGTGAAAAGGGAGCATTTAGTCCATCGGACATAATATTACCTTTGGAAAACATCCGAAACCCGTAAATCTAACATACGCTACTAGATGTCGTTAGTATCGTATGAGACTCTCCGCTCAGAACGGTCTTTGATACAGTCTGTAAGGTTGCCGCCAGATAGCTTTGGCGTCGCATGCTCTCTCGTACTGTCGCCGGAGCCGGCGGGAGGAGTCAAAACCCCCGAGGAAGGGCCAGTCGAGTGCTTGGTGTGGTGCCGCGCGTACGAATATGGAGGCGTGACGATCGAGGCTGACAACGTCGTTCACGTAGCCGACATAATGACCGTTCTTCAACTGATACTGCTCGCTGTCGCAGGTAAGGCTAACATACTACTTGGCCCCTTCCAAACGTGTGCTTCACTTTACTCATTAGTAGTTTTATGAATATCGAAGATGACTCGCTTAGGATTTTGAATTTTCAGACAGACGAAGTCTTATTCAATGTAAATATAATATGCAATACGTTTTTGATGATTATTCTGTCCTTTTCAATCACAATTGTCATGAATGATAAGTCAGACTCAATGGGTTTCCGAGCTCCCCTCAGTCTGGAACACGTGCTTCCCGCACCGGTCATGTCACTTCAATATAAACACAAGTTACATAAGAGCATAGCATGCCACGCCGAGCGCATGGTACTCTCACATGTATACATATATGTAGTATTTTCTTCGGTGTTATTTGGAATGCTGAACCAAACATTTTCTATCACCATGTTAATCTCGACAATGCCAAAAAGGAACAACGTATTTTAAAATGTCACAAATGACAAAGAATTTTTTTCTGACCTGCACGTTCTTCCTTGTCTCTGAAAATACGGAGCAATTAGTATGGTATATATTTCGATGTACCCGAATTTCAATATTACTGAAATTGTTAGTGGCGCGTTTATTGTTAATAGAGAACTGTGCGAAGAAAGTTATTCAATTTCGTTCATGCAACCCGTTGATACAAATTGCTGCTGGTCAGTATTACCTTATGTTAATTTTGACATATTTATTTTCTTGACTACTCAAGTTTCATTGATAACTCCTCCTCTCTAGTAGGATGAAAAGATTTTGGTATTGGTTTCAAAGATCGTGCTGACGTGTAATATTGACCTTTTTTTGTTGTATCATACCTTATTTTCATATTATTGAGTAATTAAGATTGTCCATTCAAAACTGGTAAAATGCATTGACTTAATAACCTTCATGAGTAATTTAAAATTTTGAAATTTGGTCACCAAACTACTTTTGAGTAATTGCTCATAGTATTGGACTGGAGGAATAGCACTACAACTTGGAATGACACTACAACTTGGGAGTTGCATGCATATTGCAAGATTATTAGTTGTCACGAAATCTAGTGAACTCTGAGAGTCTACTTTTTGTGAATATCCTTTGCGGGAGCGGTTTATAAGTGTGAAAATATAACGTACTCTTTTTACATGCCAGCTGTGGGATGAACGGTTCATCAATGTTTTGATAAACCCCAAGGACAATATTAGTGTCACACATAAATGTTTGTAAGTGCATTGACCTATTAAATTATAGAAAACCTGTAAGTAGCCTTGTAAAAGGGCATGTGTTCGTAATCAAAATAAAATGTAAGAAGCATTGTTTTCTAAATCAAAATAATATTTAAAATACATTGTTTTCTGGCCTGAAACCTGTTTGTCTTTTCCAAGAAATGAAATACAGCATTTTGAATCTGTAAAACATTAGTATGTAAAATTTTGTTGTCGATATCGTGGAAATTGATATAAAAAGTTAACTGCATTTTTTGACAGATTTCTCCGAAATGAATATGTTGTTATTGCAATATTTACCGACGTACTTCCAACTCATTGGTTAATTCCAAAATGTTTCGAGAGACGAGTTGTTTGTTGTTATTTTTTTCATTTCATTGTAGAAATAAAGTGAAGATCATGCGTAATGCAATACTACACTATTGCATTAAAACGATAAATCGTATATCTTTTTATTTTGAATTACATTATGGGTTTGAATACTTGTACTTAACCCATTATTGCTCAGATTAGTTTTGTTCGTAAAGCCTTGTTGAAAGTGATCTTCATTTGGTGGCCTATGAATGTCAACGTTGTTCCAGAACGACTTTCTACTAACATTAACTGTTTTCATTTATATTCAAAACATTAAAATGCAATGCATTTAAATTATAATTCATAAACAGTTGGATCAGTGACCATAACGAACCACGCTGAACTGGTTATTTCACTCACCCCCTTTAAATGTATTACAGCGTGCAAATTTAGCATTTATCCGATGTGTCCTGCAGTTTTTCGCATAAACAGAATATTTTTAATTTTGAATACTCTTTAATTTCTCGAAATGTATGTGCTCTCTTATATTATTTAAGGAGAGGGAAAAACAATAAATCAATTGGAATTAAGACTATGCGTGAGGGATGAAATGTGTAATATGTTACAGCCATTTAAACATTATGCAAAACCTACAGTTTCCTATTTCAGAAGCCACAACCCACTTCACGCTTTTTGAGCCTGTTAGTCGTCGGAGTAGTACTTTCGAGGTACGCAAATGAGTGGACAGAGTTGTAGCTATTGCCCATTGTGATATTTTATTTAAAATTGTTTTTTTTAAAACCTTTCATAAAACGCAAAATTTATAAAATGTAGCTTTCACACTGTGATATTCGAAGTTTTGTTAATAAAAACAAAAACATGTGTGGTATAGAACGTGTTCTAGTTTCATCAAATTATTTTATGCAACAACCAGTCAGCTTTCGCCAATGTCAACGAGAGCATTACAACTGTTGAGTGAATCGTGAAACTCAAACGACAACAAGCCCTGCACCATTGGAATTGCGTCCGGAAGTGAGTTAGGTTTATTTCCTCGAGATACAGCATTTTGACCAAAAGAGCATCGAAATGACGGTAGTGGTTGGTCGAAGGAAGCGCGTTTCCAAATGGCGTCAGAAGCACCTTCTCTTGTAAATTGTCACCAACCCTTTGTGTTATAATCGTAATCCAAGACGAGAGGTCGAAACAATGAAAGGTTAGTGCGTAGTATTTGTCTAGGCAAAACAATTTACGAAAAATTCGACTGTTTAAACAGTTAACAAATTTTCGTAAAGCGTTTTAGTACGTTTCTTAAAACTCGTCTCTCTCTCTCTCTCTCTCTCTCTCTCTCTCTCTCTCTCTCTATATATATATATATATATATATATATATATATATATATATATATATATATAAACAACTAACCATGTGCAACATGCAATGTGCTAGAAAATCACCGGCGTCGAAGTCACCGTCGACCACGACGTGATAGCGATGGCGTCCGGGCGATTCGGCTCTCACCGGAGCCCCGTATGTTACGCGCACGTTTTCTTGAACCCCGGCATACCTACCCCCACTCCTTTACTAATATTAGTCGAATTCAGAATAAAGGATAGCCACAAGTTTTGCTGACAAACTGTGATAACCAGAGGTGTTTGCTCCCGTCTAATAGAAAATAGTTTGCATCAAAAAACGAGCTACAGGTTTCTTATAATAGTCCTGTCGATACAATTATCAGACCCCCCCCCCCCCACTCCCCTCGCATCTAGCGAAGTGAGGGCTCGAGAAAACGTGCGTGGATAATGTTCGTTGGCACGCGTGCATGGCGCGCCGCTGGGGGGCAAACCCTTGTGGGATCTGCCGGGCGCAAGGCGAAGTCGCCGGCGCTCCACTCGCATTTCAGGCTTCCGTCCTCGCAACAAGCGGCAGAGAGCAGCGATAGCTCTTTAGTGGCTAGTACACAAAGTTAGTTTTGGTGGCGTACGAATGAAATGTTGACGCAGGAATATCGATGGAAGCCAATTTGTGTGTTTTAAAATGACTACACCCAGGGGCAGAACGGGAGACAAATTTTGGGAGGGGAAATTAAAATGCTTTAGTTGAAGGTGTCATATTGCAGATTTTGTAAAATGTCGCAGGCTACACTCCACTCATGCTGGAATACGATTTTATTCGTTTTAATGATTATCCGAAAATATTTTTGCGTGAAAGTTTCGGGTCAAGTTGAAATTAATTAATAGTTACTGAAACATTTTAGGGGGGAAATTTCCCTCCCCGTGGATCCGCGCCAGCTACACCAGATGCACTTTCGAGCGTGTTGCGTATTTCTTCTTTCAATATTATAGTAGAAGAAGGAAAATAATTTGAATCATCTCTTCAATACGGTCGCAAATTGTGGTCGTAAAATGGTAGGATTCTTTCGAATTTTTACTTCGCTCGCGTCAAGAGTAAGGAATATTAGTGCTGTTCCAAAGATGATTAAGATTGGTGGAGGCGGTGATGAGATGAGAGCAGTTTTGTATCCGAAAATTTTTAAAAAATGCCAATTTCCATGTCTGGTTGGGTGGATGAAATGAGTCACGTATAACGCGGTCAGATTAGAAGCTTTTGAGTTCTAATTTGGTACACATGTTAGAAGATCTTGTGCACTTCGGGGCATCATTACGATATTTTAATTTTTGGTGGTACTTTTCATTAATTAATTTCAAACGTTTGTGGAATATGGTATTTTTTTCTTTAAATATTTTGCTCGAAAAAAATAAATTACATTTATCATAACTGTGTAGTTCCGATTTTCAATGAAATTTCTGAAATTTTTAAAATTGCAAAAGTTTAAATATTTTTCGAACGTGTCCAATATTAATACCAGATAGTTCTTTGTCAATTCATTGTATTTTAGATTTATAAATGATTTCATTTTTATACGTGAGATGTTGACCAAAAACTCTAAGAGGAGGAAAAGTTTTCGTACGCTACGCTTTCCACCAGTTTTTTTAAAATAAGAATAATGAAAACTTGAAAGTGTACACTCTATGGATCACTATTAGAAGTGAGGCGGCAGCCCAGGGCCATTTTAAAAGCTTTGGGACTCCTATTCTTATTTTCACCGATCCCTCCCACCCCCAAATTTAAAGACAAGTTTTGTTAAAAAACTAAACTTCTCATCATTGAGTGACATTATCTCATCAACTAGCAACATTCCATAATGTAAATATTAGCCAATTATGTGCAACACATCACTCCATAATGCCATTTTTTGTCTAAAGTTTAATCTTACGTCACTGTTTTATGCAGTTCTTTATTTGTTTTTTGAAAAAAAAGGATGAAATAATTATTTTTGAGAACTAACGGGGGCCCTTGAACATTTTGGGCCCTGGGTCCAGACCCTTCGGGGCTGTGCGTTAACACGGGCCTGCGGTAGCCTTGTTGATTCGTGTCGTCCCAATGTTCTGTGTACTTTGCAGTCCCATTGTTTTATGTTCATGTCATTACCGCGGTATGTGTGCCGCAAAGTAACACCTTCTTATCAATAAACAGAAAAGGTAAGTACTAATTTGCGAGCCCGAGTGTTGAAAATTTATTTTTATTACATGGTGGTTTCATGAATGTATTGTTTTTATTGACATTACTATCCCAAAATGTGCCTAGTTTTAAATTTGTCAGACCTTTCGTAAATGATAACTGAATAGAAATAAATGAACAGAAAGAATTAAAAGTGTTTTGCTAATATTTGCATATTTCGTTATTATATTTTTGTTAAGGACTTCTTTGAATTGCGATTTCTTTCAAATTACCCGGGTTGAAAGTGAGCGAGATTCAAATCGAATACCCAATTTAAAAACTGACAGATTTCGGGCGGACAGAGATACGTTTTTGAAAAAGGAATTACTGTTGTAAGCACCCGAAAAAGTATCGGAGGGGGAGGAGGCAAAAATAATTTGCCAATGCAGCTATATCAATCACGAAGCACTTCTTTAATTCAAAAATATTGTTTAGGTTTATACCTCAGGTCGATTCACCGCTCCCTCCTAATTTCCTTTTCACCATTAGGACTGACTGCTAAAGCCTAGACGAATTCCCCCTTATCTCGACTCGCCCAACCACTTCGCATCCCCGTTAGCCCCGCCACCCTCCACCTCTTGGTACCCCGCCACACCCCGTCGCGCCTCATTCCTTCTCTCCCCGTCCCCACCGAACCTCTCACACTCCGCTTCCGCGTACCGCCTCCACCCCCCGCCCCGCACCACCGAGCCTCGTTCTGATTTGCTTCTTCGCCCCTCTGCCTCTTCCTCCTTCCCTCCTCGCCACGTCTTTTCACTTCCAACATCACCTCGCCCCGCCTCGTCCCAAAAGCTCCTGATTCCGCCGCGCCTTCCGGCCGGCTACACGCGCGCTCCAGTCGCGGCTCAACGGGCGGTGGCGGCGGGCGATCGGACGCCGCGATCCGCTGGGCGCTGGGAACGGCGCTTTCAGGTTGGACCGGCGCGGGTGCCTTTAACGAGAGGCTGGCCGCCGCCGCCGTTGCGGATGCAGTGGGGCGCTAACATCGCGCGAGGCCGCCAGAAAACGGAGAGTAATTTCGGGTGCGGTGCGGCGTCCGCGCAGGTCCCGGAGTAATTTCGAGTGAGACGGTGAAGGAGGGCTAGGGATGGAGACAATGGGCGGGGGCGAGACGTCTGTAAAATACTTCGTAGGCGCCGTTTTTTGTTGGTTTGAGGGTAATTTCACGAACGATGGTGCCGGTGCAGAGCCTGGAGAGTTGAGTGAAAGGGATGTTGGTCTGGGAGGGATTAGTTTTGCCGGTGCGGAAATGATGGAACGATGTGCCGGGCAGATAGATGAATTGAGAGCAAACGTCTATAAAACGCTGTATTTACGCAGTTTTGTTTCAGCTGATCAGACGTTCCGGACTCGGCCCTCGACAGTACCGGCTAGCGGTCCCATAACCATTTGAGATTACTGCATATGGACTTATTTTATTCTTTTCATGCCAAACAGTAAAAAAGTTTTCGCGTCATTAGAGAGGGAAATTTGTAATTAAATACTGAACTAGTCTAGATGCGGGTAGCAGATCCAGTACTCTTCAGATTTTCGTATTGGATTTAGCAAATTTTAATGACGTGTCAAGGAGAAACATCTGTCAAATGCCTCGTGGAGTCGACTTCGTTAGTCTCTTTCAGGCGACAGAATTTCTGCTCGTAGTGCATCACTAGTTCCACTGTACGTCTGGAACTCCTGCGTGATTACACGATACTCCCTCATCGCACGTTTCAATGAGTCGGCGAACACATTGCGCACATCAGGACATTGTGCTTTTGTCATGCAGTGCTGTAATGAAAAGTTGAAAAATAAATTCTCAACTTTAAGCTGCAATTGCTTCAATTTTCGCCATGCACGTCTTTTTTCGCAATGAGTCTTATTTGATTGTTGAAAGAAAAAAATGCATTCCATCATCATTTTATTGACTGAAAAATATTTCCCTGTCCTAAACGTCTCTGATATATTGATATTGAAATGAATTCTTACTCGCCAGGTTCAACTAGAATATTCAGTTTAAAAATAACCCTTTGAAAGTCCTCATACTTTTCGGAACAAGTTTTAGAGATAAGCCCGTGTTCTTTGAAGGCGCGGATCATCCAGCAAACAAACTTCTTCGTGGCAACTCGCTTTGACTCTTCGAAGCGGCTTCGTTCCCGTTCACTCGAAGAGCTTTTTTCCCAAAGAGGCGTATCTCCATCTCCGTTTGTTTTCTAGTTTTAGCTATTAATGTATTCTTAAGACGCTTCTTCACCATGCTGACATATATTAGGGTTAAAAATTGCGTTTCTTCTATGTTAAGCGGTACTTCAACTACGAATAAGCAAAGGCGACTTACTTACAAGCAAAATAAGCAGTTGCTTTGTGCTCCCATCCTCGGGATAGGGGAAAATAATTTTATAAGACATTCGAATGTCATAACCTGTTTGTATTTTTAAAATAATTATTAATCAAATGGCTTACAACAATAAAAATGTATTAAAATATTTTCTTTTACATTTTTGAGAAGTGTTAAATTAGTCTAAAATAAAGTACACACTGATTAATGCAACTTAATGTATAAATTGTGTAGGATATCCTTCGAGTATTCCAGGTCTAAATTTGCAGTTACGTATTTTCAGTACGTTTGGAGGATATTTTTTTTTCCGTAGGGCGATCTCATTGGGTGCGAATACACAAAGGTCTTGGTTTCTGCAACATCTAAATCCTGACCAAAAGGACGAATGCCATTACTTTCCCTTTCCTCAAAACTTGTGTTTCATAGTGGATACGTCACTTTGGAAATAAGCTCTTCATTTGTTCTTGGCCGCCGGACACGCTGGCGGTCGCCGACAAAGCAACAACGCTGCGCTTCTTGGCGCGGCGGCGGCGGCGACCAGCTGCTGCCATCCACCGCCGTTCACTGACCCCCCTCACCGCTCTACCACCACCACCACCACCACCACCACCACCAAGACCGCCGGCGCCGCCGCCACAGCCTGATGAAGATTTACGACGGCTTCGGGAGTCGACGCTGAGGCCCTCCGCCTGGCCGGATGCGGGCTCGGCACCGCAGGCGAGTGGTTAACGAAGGAGAAACAATTTGGAAGAGTTTTCTCAACGTTTATTCGACTCGGCTTTAGATCTGCTTTTATACGCGAGCTGCTGTAGTGCGTGGACATCCAAACATATTTTTGTGTTCGTTGGTGTGATTTCGTTCTATAACAGGTGTTCCCAAGGGATTCTGTGTCGACGCCGTGGTGTCGGTACAGTAGTATTTTGAAAAGGAAAAAAAAAAAGGATGTAAAAGAGGTTGAAAGAATATTGGGATTTTTGCAAGTCTCTTTTAAGTTGTACGTTTTATCATAGACATTCCTTTCTTTTATAACTGCCTTCTTGGTAGATGATGGACTTGTTTCATTTGCTTCGAAAGTAATGTAGGTGTATTTACAATTCAGAACTTTCAGTAATCTCAATGAGCTTTTCAGGGAAGACATCCTTCAATTAAGCGTCAATTTTTTAGTGTTGGTACATAATTATTTTCGTGTTTTGTGTTTTCGAACTTAAAATATTCTATCAAACACTTGAAACCGGAATGAAGACTTAATAACAGTCTATTCTCCACTCTGGGTTTGATTTCGTTTGACCAAAGCAAAATGTAAGAGAAATAAATATTCGTTTCCAATACATTGTATAACTTTTACAAAATGTCTTCAATAAAGAAGTAATCAACATTTAAGCGTACGTAAATAAACAGTAGGTGCTAGTTTTAATTATTTGTTTTTTTCACCTTTGGGCATTTTTCATTCAAATATATCAGTGCAAAACAACCCCCAAAAGGTTCTGCCTCGAACACGCTACATACTCGTACACCACAAATACCATTCGGAATGGAATAATTTGAACTCTGGTAGTCGATATAAAGCTATTGGTCTGTTCGCTCCTCTAGAATACACATTCTCCTCGTTCTTGTTATTGGTGTCACGTGTTTAGTGTTTATTATGATCGCACAGTCTGATACTAACCTGAAACGGTGAGTGAAGTTATTGATCTGGCAATGATTAGGATGGATCATTGGAAGTGACTTAATTGCAGAAACGGGGCAACCCCGAGAAATCTTCCGCGGATTCACTTTGTTCACCTCAAAATAATCGACTAGGATTTCCACCCCGGTATCCAGAGATAGAAAGTCAGCGTGTTGACCACTACACCATGAGACGCACCCCCCCTCTCCGCTAATGGATTATGTAATTTAAGGATAGTATTGTTCTCTTTTCTCTTTATTTAACGGCGGCGCTCTTGAAGACCGCCTCGAGCAAAGCTGTAACTCCGCCAGTGGCCACGCGGGGGCGGGGGCGGGGGCGGGTGCTGTCCGCCTCCTCAGACGTCGGAGACGCGCACAGATATTAGGCTCAATTAAGACGAACAAAAGCGGCCGACGCAGAGGGCCAGTTCTCCGGAGACTCCCGCCCTCCCGATGACTCTGCAGCTCCGGACGTAGAAAGGATTGAATAGAATGCTTCCACACTTTTTCTTTATCGTCATTATCTTTCGGGGCGTCGAGTGTATTGGCGGGGAGTAATATCCCCGATGAACAAAAAGCCCCGCGTTCCCTTCTGGCAGTGCTCGTATTCCAAAAATGCACTCGGGTCCGGGGTTTAATACGCCGCTGAATTATTTATCCCCCCCTCTCCCCTCCCTTCCCGGTGGCTGCCCGAGACTTTAATGAGAGAGGCGCAAGGCGTAATTTTCGGGGCGCCGGGTGTCGCCGGCGCTGCTGATGGCCCTTCCGTGGCCCGCTCGTGTGGGGCTGTGTGCCGGTCGCGGTGGAAATTTCGAATGGTTTCTGGAGGGTGGGGTGGCGGTAATGATAATAAAATTTGCATTGAGAGGAGTTGGGAGAGAGGGGTGGGTTTTGTTATCGGGAAAGAGCCAATAGGTGCTGCGGTGCGTTGTTTTTTGTTTCTTGTGTGGTGAAAGTTTTTACTGTACCTCGATGGCATGTAATGGGAGCTTACGTGCATTGGTTGTCTGGTCTCCGGCCGCTATTAATGAGAATTATTTGCTTATTTTTTGTTGTTTTTTTGACAGGCAGCAGGCAGAATATTAAAAAAAAAGTTTTAAAGCCAAAGTCCCCGTTTTTACTTCTTCTCTCGCTCTTATTTCCTAAGAAGAGAGTTGTCATCGTGCGAAGCATCGTTAGCATTTTTTTAAACATAAGCCTACGGTCAACCACAAATCCGTATGTTAAAGAAAATCAGAACCCAATGTATTTATTTCGAGACATTTTAAGCGTCGGGGCTTTGTCTATAAATGCTCGTGATTGCCCTCGTGTGAGCGGTTCACGTGGCCCGTGCCTCCCAGCCGACACGCACGGAACTGTGAATCGGCGGGGCGGAGGGTCTGATCCCGTCAACGGTTTATACCTGTTCGTCGCGTGCTGTCCCGTTCCGTCCCGCGGAGCGTTTTTCGCCGCGGTCGCGCAGCACCGCGCAGATTGCGTTCAAGGAGGGAGGGGAGGCCGTGCTGACGTTGAAGCTGTAGAGTGCGGCGGCAAAGAGAACTAGCGCACCTATTCGCGCTGCCGGTTCCGCCATTTTATATCCAGTTGAACTCTGCGGTATGGCGGGTGAATGGAGAACCACCGATCTACCCCAAAGTAGTATTAAATACACTCGAAACTTTCCATGGTTGTCAATTCTCCTTACCTCTTGAAGGCTCTTTGGCGGTGTGAGGATATTAACCAACTGCTGCCATTCAGGTGCTATTCTCTGTACCCAGGGACACGGCGGCGGCGGCGCATTTGCGCATTGCCTAGCGCAGCGGCCTGCGCTCACCGGCAGACCACGAGGCGCGTATGGGGCCTGTGAGAAGGGTGTTTAGGGCAGTTCACTGAGAGTGTTCCGTTCCATCCAATTGAGGCATTTTGGACGTCGAAGCCTTGCTAGTTCCGTCCCTCGATCTTCGCTCCTACCCCTTCAATCGGCCTCCAATACAGATACGGCACGAATCAGAAGTGTAGCCAAGGTTACATGGTTCAATTCAGCTCAATGATGCCTTATTTTACACGGGAGATTCAGAGCCATTAGGCCTGCTCTTCCGTCTGACCGCGCAAATTTCGGTCTGCTCATTTCACCATATAGCGGAGAAAGAACGTATCATTTGGGATGACAGAGTCCATTTAAATTTAGCGCAGAGGCTTCTTTTAGGCTTGATGATCTTTCACAAGTAGTAAATCTACATGGGGCAGCCGACTTTACTTCCCCTCCGAAGAAAAGCTTACGAAGGAATTTTTCGCTCTTAAAAATCCACAGCTTCTATCTGGTTTGAACTCGCTTGTTCTTGGGTACAAGAGCTCGACATGCTTGTCTACCACCGAAGCCGTGATAGTATGGTCAAAGTTTAGTGAAGAGTAGTTTTATAAATGTGGTAAGTTGATGACATTGAGCGATAGTGTATTCAGCTTCAACACTGTCTTTTTGTGGCTGTTTTCGAATAATTTATTGCGTTCCAAAGTTGTATAAACGTGTACACACATGCCCTGCGAGTTTCTTGTTCTCGTTCGTAGAAAACCTGGCGGCAAGGATCTCGAATCCTCAACCGAAAGTCGGCAACGGCCGCTTTGTGGATCACTTTCATTGAAAAGGCGGACAATAGAGTCCGGTGTTTGGGCGAAACTCTTCACCTTCGGAAGTTAACAAAAGTGCCCAGCTCCCCCCTAGACGATAGCCTTCCGTGAATTGCCCTGCGGTTCGCGTTCATCGAAGTGTTAAAACGCCCGTTTGTATGGTACTCGAGCTAATAGTGTCCCCTGAGCGACTTCGCGGCATGTCGCAGAACGCATTGTCATGAAGGAGAGTTGGAGTTGTGCCTCGCGTAGGAATTTCGAGGTTTGCTTCGGGCACGTTATGTTAATTTCACGTTACAACAATAATGTCAGTGCTGACCACCGAGTTGCTAGTCCTGTTTTTTTTTTTTTTTTTTCGAATAATATACGAGTATAATAGTTAACGGTGACTCAGGCAAGTGGGAAAAACATTTAAAACTAGATAGGCTGATTAAAATTCGAGATGTTGATTGAGTTGTAGAGTGCAATGTGTATTTTTGTTCTTAAAATAATGTCATATTTTGGTATGATCGTGTTCATACTATTGTTCTTCAGAATAAATTACACCAGTTTTCACTTCAAGTAGAAGAAGAAGCCGATGCGCAATAATTGGTTTGTAGTGCATTGTGTGCAGACGCGCGTGGTTCGATGCCTGGATCGTGGGGCCGTGCCGAATGGGCTGCAGCGAGGCCAGGGCCCGCGTGGGCTCCTGCGCCCCGACGGAGGAAATCGCTCGGGAAGCGGAACGCGAAGCTGCATTTGTTCCACCGCCTCCGCGTCTGCCTCCACCTTCGCTGCCGCCTTCGCCTCCGCCTCCGCCTCCGCCTCCGCCTCCGCCTCTGCCTTCGCCTCCGCCTGCGCCTCGGCCTCCGCCTCTGCCTCCGCCTCTGCCGTCGCCTCCCCCTCCGCCTCCGCCTGTGCCTTCGCCTCCGCCTCCGCCTCCGCCTCTGCCTTCGCCTCCGCCTCCGCCTCCGCGTGCGCCTCCGCCTCTGCCGGTGAAGTCAACATGGACATTGCTAGTACATAGAGCAGCAAATGATAGAGAGTTATAGAGGCGTTTTAGAGGGTGTCGAATGGGGAGTTAAGTATATTGAGTGATTACAATGATAACGTTGAATTATTATTATTATTATTATTATTATTATTATTATTATTATTATATTGTTAATGGATGTATTTATGATAAATGAATGTCAATTTAGACTTCGATAATATCAAATCAACTTCAGTTTGCCTTGATATTTGGTATCGATACCGATTATCTCGTCGAATCAAGTATCGCAAATCGCTTCGCGAGGCCAGTTTACTAAAGACACAAGACGTAGGTAGAAATGTTCCCTCAACACCCACGCGAACGTGCAGCCGTCTTGCTCACCCAGATCACTCACCGGCGCGGCGCGGCGCGGCGGCGGAGCCGGCAACGTGCTGGCAGGAACACGCGTCGGCCCAGCAGCCCCACGGGCGGCGCGGCGGCCTGAACAAAGCTCTCTCCCCACCCTCTCTCTCTCTTCCGCCGCCGCCGCCGCCGCCGCCGCCGCGCGCGCGCAGGTCCCGAGCACCCGGCGTAGCTCAGCGCGGCGCGGCGTGATGCGGTGCGGCCGCGTCAGACAATGGCAGGCCACGCTAATGGCCGGATTAGAGCCGCCGCGCCGCCGGCCGCGGGCGCCCCTCCCGCGGTCGGGCCACGGCCCGGGCCTCGCTGACTCACGGAGCG